>JACSVZ010000004.1:73694187-74363354 GCA_014706295.1 Lycocorax pyrrhopterus obiensis
GTAACAAATGACTCCACAGCATTGACAGTTATAGCAGGACCATTTCAAGGCTGATGAAAAATTTCCCAGAGAGATCTCAGGTCAGGTTTACATAAGCTAAACAGGAAATGATTGCCACCATTCGCATTAAATCCTAAATGTTTTGTGTAACTTCATCTACATTTTATGTTCCTGCACGTCTCTCTGTCTCTCTCAGCTGATGAAATTCCACACTTCCTTAGATTAGAGAAATAAGTTCATGTTTCACAGTTTGTTGTGCTTGCTAAGCTCTACAAGGTTTTGGAATTTAAAATATGCTATTTAATAGACAATAAAAAGTTCCTTCAGATTTTGATTGTTTAAATTTTACATACTTTGTAAATTTTTATGATACCTAGGGGTTTGTTACTGCTTTTTCCCTATGGACTACTAATGGAAGTTAGCCTGTCTAGCCCATGTGCTAGATGCTGTTAGGATAAAACTGCCTTTGACTTTCACACCTCTCAGGGGACGAGTAATTGTTGTGTTCAAACAGCCTGTAATTGTGATCCCGCTGGCTTTCTCAGTACGCTTCTGGCTATTAGAATCATTAAACAACTCAGCACCTGTTAACAGCATTGTAAATATTCAACCCTGCTTGTGTGCAGGTTGAGTCCAATATAGGAGAAGGCTTACAGAGCCCAGCCTCATAAATTAGAGCTTCTGACAAGTCAATTATTGTGAAACTGGGCTTCACTGTGAAATAAATGAAATGGTGTGCTGATAAAAAGGTAGGCTGTCTGTTTATAGCAAAGGGGAAATAATGACTAGATGATTCAATGCAGTGAGCATGAAACTGCATTGTTTTTATTCTTTATCTGTAATTAAATAGTTAGGCAATATTGCTTCATAGAGGAACTCACGTATTATGCAGTTTTTATACTTGGAACATACCAGCATGCGGAATTCAACTTGCATTTATTCCTGAGCATTGAAATCTAATGTCATGATACCTGTGTTTTCACTAATGATTATACCACAGTCTTTCAAGATGAATGGCTTTGATTTTTATTAGGGGAAAATGTGCTGAATGACCAAGAAGCTCCTGTGGGTGTGCTCAAAATTATATCTGCCTCATTACAGATAGTAGTTAAAACATACTGGTACCACTTCACTCAAGATTACAAACCATTTAAGATTCCTCTTTACATTGTTTTATTTCCACTAGGCAGCTAGATATTTACTCCTTTGGCAAAAAAAGTTACCAAGAAGCAGCAAATTTAAAATTCACAAAAAAAATTTAAAGATGTTATAAATTCCTTTATGGTTATACCTTCAGTGTGAAATACTGCAAATTAGGCAGAGCACAAAAGCACAAAGCTGTTTGAATTGGTGTCTTAAATTACAGACTCAGAAAAGAATTTCAGTGTATTGCTCATGTTCCTTTTTTTTGTTTTATCAGTATTCATCATCAATGTTATGGTACTGCAAATAAAGGTGCTGAAATTATATGGTGGAAGTCTGAATACCATGACAAGAAAGTGCCTTAATTATAAGCATTTAAGAAGTGTTCTATTCAATTTAGAGAGAAATAATAATGAATCATTAGGGGTTTAGGAGTATAAAATAGAAATTTTTTTCGCCTCCTTAAACAACTGATTTAGCTAATTTGCTCAATTATTTTCAGAAAGTAAACAAAACTTTACAAAGTAATTTCTGCCAATAACCAGAAAATAAATGTGATCGGTGATGTCAGGCAGATAAAATGGGCAGACAGAAATTGTGACTGTTTTGTATTATCACTATATTGCTTAAGTAAATTTAAAAGGAGACTCGTGAAATTTATGTTGCATCAAAAACACTATTAGAGTAATTTTTCTACGGATGAGTTTTCTTTGCATGAGGCTGATAATATATGGCTGTCTACCATGTGAAATGTTTTAGTCAATACAAATATTTCTGTTAGTTTGGTTTGATTTTGGACAATAGCTGTGTTATGAGTATTTCAGATCAGCTCAGCATGAACCCATATAAAATGTCAGAGAGTTGAATACTCCACTGCCATGTATCTATGCTTTGTTGTTGTCTCATGTAGCTGGCTGCTATCAGAACACATTTTTAAAATCTTTTTCTTGCGGTAGTACTGGTTTACTCCAACTTTACCCAATTATAAGTGAACATTCAAAGCTTCAGAGAATTAATCCCATAATTTGGGATTAATAGCAAGAGGAAAAAACTCAGGTGCAGCTGTAACTTTGTAAAATTGGCTAAAATGAATCTCAGCACACTGTTTTGCAGCCTGTTGTTCACCTGCACAAAATAGCATTGAAAGAACCTACTCTCTATTACAGTGGGGTTATTTCAAGTGGGAATGCTGAGTACATTGTAACAGTTGGAAATTTTAATGAAGCAGCCAGGTAGAACAGAGGAGCATCTTTCATAGTTGCACCAATCTCAGTAATCTTTTTCTGCCACAGTATTTGACAGAATTAAATGAGCAAGGACTACCTTTTTTATTCTGCTTTTTAACAATTCGATAGATCATCACATTTTGTGTTTGTTTTAATTCTGCTTTGAAATTGCATGATTTAATTGCTCTGCTTAAATTCAAAATTTTAAAACTTTCTAAGCATGCTCAGTTTTTCTTTATTCCTCATTGAACTTAATTGTTGCTTTCTGATCTGGTGCCTTTCCTGAATCTAGGGACACAGGTTCTTACTGCATTTTAATCTGGAGTAGAAGTTCTCACTGAAATTATGTTGGTTTATATGAGTAAAATCTTAAAATACACCTCAAGTTCTACAGTTAAGGAGTGCAAACTTCAGTCACTGTGTCTTTTTTATATGCTAACATAAAAAAATTATATTTTGGCACACTTTATAAACATTTTTCCTTCATACAGAGAACCAAGAGCCATTGTGACTATATAGTTTACCCAAACATTTTATCTGACAGTGAACATGTGAAGTAACCACATTAACAAATACCACATTCCTTTTTTTTAGCAATTCTAAATTTGAGAATAAAATGTCACAGAAATATAACAACAAACACCAACATTTGGGTTGGTATAGGTTTACTTTTTCAAGAAATGTCACTATATGCCTAGTTTTTACTTTCAGAGTTGCAGGATGTAAGGACAGTTGCTCTCCTGGGTGGGTTTTCTTCCTTTGTCTTGAAGTTAAAATACTTGTGTTAGCATTGCTTGTTCACTTTCATGTTTATCAGGAAAGTGTACTTATGGAATCAGGAAAATTTTCCCACTAACAAAATAGAGCCAGTTCAGTTCTGTTTGTATCAGCCTTTCTATTAACAGATGGAGAAATTGCCATCTTTCCATATGTACATGCTTGTTTTATGTTGGTTACTCCCACAAACCATTTAAGAATCATGGATTTCTTGTTAGTCTTTATAAAGGACTGTGTTTAATTGTTTAATGTGGATATTTGCTGTTCCATGTGTATATTGTAGAAGCCTTGTAAGTTTTCTTAGAAGGCGTTGTTGTTAAAAATCTTCAGACTGTAAAAAATATTCATGTCATGCATCTTCTCTCATTTTATCTAGTTACTACAACCTGGATGATGTGAGTCATGACACTGTGAATAAGTACCTCTCAAGCCTTGTTGAGAAATCCCTGTTTGATTTGGAAGGCTCCTACTGTATTGAAGTTGGGGAGGTAAGACTAATCTGTGCCTTACGAGATTCAGTAGGATACATGCTCCTAGAAGTTCTGAACAGCAAGATACATACTCTTTGATGTGAGATGTTAGAGTTTGTCTGTGGAGCTCTTTGTAAGACTTACACTGAAAACTGTTGCAGCTAAATTATGATGCTAAATTGTTTTTGGTGTTCTCTCTTAAAAGTAGTCTGAACATATTTCACAGTTATGCAGGAACACGTTATATTGAACCACTTGGGAACTCTGTTTGATTCTTCTTCTAACAGGATAATCGCAGCATTGAGCCCCTGACTTACGGCCGTATTGCCTCCTATTACTATTTGAAGCATCCAACTATTGGGATGTTCAAGGAGCAGTTGAAACCTGAAAGCAATATTGAAGAATTGCTCTTAATTCTGACAGTAAGTGCTGATATTTTCTTAAAAATACGTATTTTTTATTCTTAAAAACACAAGTATATGAAAAAACACAGAAATGAAAGAAAAGCCTTTCTTCAGTGGTCTATAATTTTTTTTATTGTTTTGAGAAATATACCTGAATCATTTTTTGATGTTCAACTGTTTCATTTTATCAGTACATTGAAATTACTTTATACACCTCTTTCTCTTCTTATGTACCTTTATAATGTTCAGAATCTATACAAATCTGATATTTGTCTTTTCTAAGTTGGGTATAATCCTAAAATACCAGAGTAATGACTGCTCACACTAAATCTGTAGCAGGACCATCACTTTGTCCTGGGACAATCTGGAAGATACAACAGCTTTAAGAAGTAAGGGAAACATGTGGGAAACACCTCTTTCCTAAAATGTCTGCCTCTCCTTCTCCCAGCCACCTCCTGATCCTTGAGGCCATAACCTGCAATAACAGCATCTCCCACAGTTAGTCTAAAGACTGTTTAACAGAGAAGTGCAGTGCAAGGCCAAAGACACCGTGTATGATGCACTGTGTTAGTATTACATTGTCACCGTAAAAGAATCAGGGTTTACTCCATTTTCCTTTTTAAGTACTTAGGTAGTTGTAACTACATATTTCCCTTTTTCAAAATGGTGTAACTCTGCTTGTACAAACATTTCAAAACAAGAAGTACCTGAATATTATCCAGAAAAACTTATTTCTGCTCCCATACGAGTATAGTCTCTGTTACATTGTATACATTATACAAGTGACCCAAATTCAGTAATGTTCTGATTTCTAAGCGTTAGCTTCAGAATTTAGAGTCCCTTCTTACAGTATGTTACTTTTATATTCATTATTGTTTCGGCATGCTGCCAAAACTTCTCTGAGGAGAAATACAAGAAGAAAAGTTAAAATAGTGCTATTCAACAGTTTACAACTCAACAAAACCTGATCAGCATTTTATGACACTAGGAAAACCACTTTTCTAGTACAGAGACTTTTCTTCCTGATAAATTTAAAGCACCTGCTGCAAACATTCAGAGTGTTACAGCTCAGAAATAAAGGCCACAATAATCTTTTATAATGGAAACTGTTACACAGCCTAGATAGGGGAATTGCTATCACTGACCCTGCAGTATGTGTTGTTCTGCTGTCAGAAAACATTGCAATTATATTAAATGAAATTCAGTGCATTCAACTGAATTCAAAATGGTAATCATCAACAATACCTAGATATGCTGTATGTAAAATAACTGAAATTTTAGGAAGAAATACCCACATATGAACAGAAGTTAAATAATACAATGTTGAATATTCAAGAAGAGAGCTTTACTCCAGCTGCTGTCTCTTTAAAATCTCCTCTCTAGTGAAAATTTTCTGCGCCTAGAAATGTGAGGATTTTTTTTTTTCAGACAATTTGGGTAAGGAAAGTATGAGAATATTAGCAGAGATAACACTGCCTTTGCTGATGAGCAGGATGTGAAAGAAGAATGATGAAAGAAGAACCTAGAGTTGCCTGTCTTAAGTCAGGGCTCCTTATCTATTTGAACTGAATACATGAATCACAAAAGTAATTGGCAAATATTTTTGTTGTAGATGAAACTTAGGACCCTAATGTTGGGTAGAGATTATAAATTTTAAATTCATTAATCTTGCTTTAATTGTTTCTAATTTTTTTTTCCTGAAAATACAGTTTTGTAAGTTACCATTTACAATCTCAAGAGGAATAAGAGTTAAAATAAAATTGCTTAGGGGTCCAAATGTGCCACATGTATCAATTTTAAAGATGAAAAGGATGTACGAGTGCTAGATGCCATTAGAGCTGACAGTTCTTGCTTACTTTTTATGTGGATGTTGATTTTCATAATTAGTAGTGAAACTACTATTCTGTCTTGTTGAAGGTGTAAATTGAAAGGGTTTTTTTCAGTCTGATGTAGTGTTGAAAAGAAATGCCATTTCAACTGTTATGGCCAAGGGTTTTTTTTTCCGCCTGAACACTGTGCATTAATGAGTTTTATAATTACAGCAGTTGCTTCACACCTCTATTGTTAACCAATGACATTACATCTGCCTCACTCCACTGTTGCCCTCCTCCTTCTTATTGAAGCATTTAGCAGTTTTGGCAATAGGGAATTACATGGCATGGGGTAAGTAGTCTAATTAGGTATAAGTGAAAATCCTGAGGGAAAAGGATGTTTAAAAAGTAATTTGAAGAATCTCTTAATGATGCTGAAACTGAAAGCTGTAGCTATAGTAAAAAAAGGCCTGTTACCATTACAAAAATAATTATAATTGTGATTATTCTGCTGATCACTCAGTTTTAAAGTTGGACTGTGTTTTTTAAGAATAACCATCCAAGCATTTCTCATGCAGTTGCAGGATTTTATAGAAATAACACTTATTATTTGTTGGAGTTTTATCTAAGCTTGCAAACCTTTAGATATTTACAAGTTTCTGATGTATGTAAGGAAGACAGACATGAACAATTTGAAGAAAGAAAATCCTGATTTTGATTTTTCAAATGGGATATATATACCAAATATAAAAGTAACTTGGAGGGGAGCAAAAGTTTTTTTTAAAACAAAACCAGGAAAAAAGTAAGATTTTGTTGAAGAATTCAGAAATTTAGGGTTGTATCAAGGGGTTTAAATCTGAGTTTGATTAAGGGATTTTGAGTTTCAGATTGATATTTTTGCATGCTGATGGAAGTGTTCAAAATTCAGGATTGTTCACCAGTGAATTATCAAGGAATCTTTACAACTCACGTGAAAAATTAGTTGTGAGACATCCAGTTTCTAGTGTTGGTGGATCTCTCAAAAAAGTCACACAATAGCAGGATTTGTTTCCACTTAGTGGAAGACCACTCATAGTCTTCTCCAGTATCTATTCTTTTCTGTGGTTTTATTTTATCTTTTCATTTTGATCATCTGCCAGCATTTTACAAGATCAAATGAACTTTTTTTCCCCAGTTTGGTGTAGGGGTTGAGTATTCATAACATGAACAGGAGCACGGTGCATGGGAACAGCCCAACAGTAATGTTGGATACATACAGTAATAAGTGATTCATATAGGTGGGCAGCAGTCCCCTCATGGTTTCCCTGCTCCTCTCAGTAAATCTGTACCTGAGATGTCGGAGCTGTCTTGAGTTTGCAGTGGAACTTCAGATTCAGTTATTTTTGTCACTGGCTTGTGCTAGTGGACTGGTAATTTTTTCTGAGAGAAAATGTTTGATGTTTTTCCATAGAGCTTTCTTTAAAACTTTCCTAACCGTGCTCAGACAGTAGTAATCCAAATGAGCTTAATCACTGTTGAGTTATGGTGCTTCTTGCATTAAGTGTTATTGATGAGAAAGTGTTCATGAATTATTACTGACAGGCTGGATTTCCCTGAGGTGCCTGAAGACTGTTTCCTTTAATTCTGATAGTTAGGTGCAGAGATTAAAAAAGAGGTCTAGGTAAAAAACAATGATAGATACTTTAGGGTAATTCTTGTCTTTTTCTGCACAAATGTTTTTAAAATCAAACAGTGATTTGTTGTACCTTGAGGAAAGAAAGTCTGTCTTTCTGATTGATCAGGGCTGTGATAGCTAGATCCACTAGTTTCATGATTGTTGGTGATTTGTTACTACACTTATCTTGTTATCTGGTTAATATTCCTATTTACAGAGCAAACAATTTGTCATACCTGTCCATAGCAGACAGTGAAGGGGAGAACATCATCACCATCTTTCATCCCGTGTTTTATCTGCATGTTGTCCCTGATTTCTTTTTTTTTAAGTGTGCCTACAAAAGAGAACTGGTTGTTTTTCGTGTGCCTACTGCTGTCTTTCATGTAAACTGTTTATAAGAGAGAGATTTTTTTCATTAGAAAAGGGATCTTAGAGAACAACATGGTATTTTTGTTATAGTGGGGCATACGTGTCTGTCTTCCTGTGATACAAACAGGGACATAGAAGTTTGTTATCCACATGCCTCTTCCCCGTATTTCTTTCTGAAAATTGATATGGTTGCACTGGCTTGTATTAGACTAAGTAATTTGGAACTCAGCAGAAAATCTGTCATTGCTGGAGTCACAGATTTGGAAGGCATAAGGAGGAGGCTCATGAAACAGGCACTCCCAATACAAGATACATAGATAGCAAATGAGTAGTTATTAATGCCTTATCTGTCTTTCATTACCTGGTAAGTATTTGTACTATGAGAATCTAGATAACTCAGTTAACCTGTAACTTTATTTTCTCTTCATCATTGTTAGCAATTCCTGTTCTAACCAGGGAAAAATGCAGTTCTTTGTGAGTATTTACACTCAGTCTAAAATAATTTCATTTCTGTATCAGGATTCTGTTGCTGGTTTGGTCTCCCATGAAGGGGCCACAAAGTTTTTTGACTCAGTGATAAACCATCTTTTCAACAGGTCTCCACTTAAACACCAGGGAAGGAGGAATTAATTAATGCGTTACAAAAATACTGTCAAAAAAAGAAGCTAATGTCATCTGTTTTGTGCAGTATTTTCCCTGCAAGCCATGGCAGAAACATTGCTCTTAGGAATTTTTAAGATATTATATAAAACTGGGTTTCTGTTCTTTAATCATTTCAGAAAAAAATCAGATCACTCTTCCTAAGTCAGTCAGTGTGTACAGGTAGTGTAAAATTACATTTGCATTTAATTTAGAAGAAAATTAAGGTGCTACTATGATTTTCTTCCAGGCATAAAAGCACAGCAAAACTATATTCATTAAGTTATTCTTTTTGAATATGACATTTCAGTGTCAAGAATAGAAGTATTTTATAACGTAAAATTTATATCAGATTTATAAGAAAGCAGTTACATTACATGCTAGCCTTTAAAGAACTTTCATGTTTGATTTCACATCTATGGTACACTCTCAACAATTTGAACATGAGTACTGTGGCCTCAGCCATTATTCATATTCTAGTAATAGAAGAAATATTTTTGTATGTTTTTAACAGAAGAAAACTGTTACCTCTTACCATTAAATGGTTTATTTACAATAAATCCATACCAAGGACTGTTCAATGCATAAATTTCATCCTAAACACAGGCATTTCCAGCATAATTTACTTAATTTTTATACAGTCCGTATACTCTGGATTTTAACATGTTAAAACATTTGTGCTTCAGTTCCCTCTTGAATCATCTAGATGGTATCACAGTGTGTTTACTAGTTTAAATTTGAAAATGATGTTGGGGTTCATGAAAATAAAACAAAATGCTACAGTGAATTTCAATAGCATCCAAATTTCATCACCTATATCCAGTATATTCAAAAATATCTTGTACTTAGCAGAAAAAGTACTTCTATAGATACTCACACATTTAATTAGTCTTGATCTTTCTCTAGTCCCAGTAGATGGAGCAGTTTTTAATGTTGCTGTAGTACTTGAATTTAGTATTTTTTTTTCTAACATAATGACACAACTGTTTCCTGGTCTTCTTTTTCCAAATGATTGTTTGAGTTTTAGTTTGAAAGCATAATATGCTGGCTGCCTTTTCAGGAAAGCACAGTCCATTAGTAAATCAAGGTAACAATGCCCACCAGTGACAGCTAACTGAACATGGCATAAGTCTTCCATTTTTATGGCATCAATAAGAAAGAATTACAGTCAAAACCAGAAAATACAAATCCTTCCCATCTCCAATATGCATGACTTTCTAACCTCCAATTTACAGGTCTCCTTTTTTCCCCATCCAATCTTCTTATTTAATTTCTGTCATTATATGCCAGTTAAAAAAAACCCCCAAAATAAAAACAAAACTAACTGAAGCAATACTCACGAAAGTTAAATAAAACCAATTTTAAAGTTGTAGCTAAAAGTTTCTGACATACATTTCCCATGGCAAAGGCCATAAAACAAGAACTGTTATCTTGGATATAGTATGGGGGCAGGGGTGTGGTGTTAGGTTTTTTTGTTTGCTTTGATGCAGTGCAACATCCAAGGGAAGAACTTCTGAAAGTGTTGAAAATGTGTATAGCTGCAGTAGTAGAAAGCAGTAGCCTCAGGCTATATCCCCATTTTAAACACCTGCTTTAGTAGCTGTCAGAAAAATGAGGAAATAAATTCCTTTTAGGATGCAGTTATAGCAGGAAAACACTCATGTATACTGGTGGGAAGTATTTTGAGAGTCAGGTAGACAGAAGTACTGTCCTGGTCTGGTACTTACCAAGGGGAACATTGGCTGCCATCTGTGGCAAACCAGTGTTTGCCCGGGGTAGAAGCAAGTTCAGTGAGAGCAAGCTTGGTTTAGCTGACCGCTCAAGGCTGCATGCAATTCAGCCATGGACCATTTATTTCTTTGTTTATTTTAGCACAAACACCCTTTACCTACCACGTGGCAGTTAGAATTGTAGCCTCTGTCATGTGAGATTTCAAATTATGCATAGTTGTGCAGATGCAGCCGCTACTTGGCAAAGTATTCATACAGGAAATTAAATGCTTTTTTCAGCAGTCATGTCATATGGCTGTATATTTTCAAATATACAATATATTTGTTGAAATAATGTTTGTGTTTGTTGAAACAAAACTGAAGTTCTCAACAGCATCTTTATATGGTAAAGCTGAATGCTTTATAACCTGCAAGGCTGCTTTGATAAATGGCTGTGTGTTCTCATGTCCCAAATGCTCCAGCAGGAAGTCTTAGATGACTTAAGCAAGTCAGTTCAAGTTCTACCTGCTTTCTTCCTCCCAATTTGTAATTGAAGCAGGATAAGCAAATTTAGGCCTTTGGCATCCTGCAGTTCTTTTGTCTTCACTGGCTTCTAGACTGCCTTTGCCTTTGATAGATTTATACAGCTGTACTGTAAGTTGTAACAGTTAACAATCATATTGATGAATTTGTTTTCACAGAATACAGTTCACTTAGTGACACCAACTGGGCCATACAGACTGCTGTCTAAAGGCACAAAAATACTCTTCTCTGTCAGCATAGAAGATATTGCTTGTAAAACTGTTAAGAGGATGACAAATTGTAGCTTGTTCTCTGATTGGAACAGAAACTTCAGCATAACGATTGGTTTGGCTGAAACGATTACATCATACAAGATTGATATCCAGCATATATTGTTCCTTTAGCATACTGGTTGAAAAAAAAAAGAATAACATAAGAGGATTACTGATCAGTCATTAATGAAATATCTGACACTTGTATTTTCCTATTTACATTTAGATTCTTTCTTTGTCTCATTTTCTTTTTTTTTTTCCTGATGGGGCCTGTCTAGCTTCAGAAATTGAATTTTACTTTAAATGTTGATGTTATGTATTTTCAGAGGTGAACTTTTAAGAAATCAGCCTCTCATTTGCCTAGTATTTACAAGATGTTTTATTTCACAGCTACTTAGGTATGCTACCTATAGTGTTAGAAGAAATTGCAGAGGGATTTTTGCTACCAAAAGGCCTTAGCATTTGAAAAAATTTGAAAGCATTTGAAAAAAATTATACATATATTTTGAAATTTAATATACAATAGGAAGGTTGCTTTTAGAGAACAAACAATTGCAGATTTTCTTCACCTCTTCAGCTTAATGAATGTAAGCCAGGCATCAAGCAAAGTATTAGAATTGATGTATGGGAAAACTGTCAAATTATGCACTTTTATAGGTACTTTTTTCTGAGGTAATGCTCAAATTCAGCTTTCTTTAATTTATAGTAGGCCATTGTCCTCTATCCATGGAAGAGTCGAAACAGCCATCACCAATTTCATTGGGTTGCCCACATTCCAACTTCCACCGCCTTTCCTTTCTGTCTTCCAGTGGAAAACAGTAGCAAGCCAGCAGAGATTACTCAAACTACTCATTTTCAGAAAGAGAAAGTATCTCAAGTCCACTCCTCTCACCTTATGGGGTGAGAAAATGGCTAAAATCCCTCTCACAATAGGCCTCTTCAATGTTTCTCCTGGCAGGATGAAGGCATGTCACCATGCTCGCTTATGAAATGGGTGCATACAAGTCTCTTGACAAAAGATTTTTAGGTACAACTGATGCATAAAGTATTAAGAAATTTTATCTTAAACATATTAAATCATTGAATCACAGTAGTTTTTAGGTTAAGGAGACGAATTTCAACTGGTTTATCATTTGCTTAAGGCGACAAGCAATTGTAAACAACATGAGGTGTAGTTAATAGTTATTTTTTCTTTTGTATATGATTGTCTTAGTATTTACTACATGCAGTCATATAAGATGCTAATTTTTAATACTTCTTTAGCTGTAAGAATGCATGTTTGCTTTCTCTTGATTCACACAGAACAGATGGATGCTTGACTGCCTGCTAATCCACAGCTGGAATGGTTTCAGCAGTTTCCACGTTGCTGGGTTAGAGTGGCTTTTCTAGTGGACTGAGAGGGCAGCAAGAGAGGGATATCATTATTCATCAGTATCCCAGTGGGATCGCTGCCAGCAGAGATTAATTTTTTCTGTTATGCTTGTAAAACAAGCTCAGGTGGAGTCTCTAATCCTCAGGGCACGGGTGGCAGATCAAGGAAGATGCTACAAAGCTAGTTAATTTTCAGATTCTAGGGGAAACAGAAGCTCTGTTAGATGTATAAATACATGATTGCAAATTTAAGTAGCTCAAATCCAAATGGGATCTTCCTAGACATCTGGTACTGAAAATCTCTGTTTTCTTTGTCTTTTAAAAGAAGTTCTTAAAACTTTATGCCAGAGGCAAAATATCTGCGACTCTCTTAATCGTCAGTTATCATTCCTTTTTTTTTTTTTTTAATACAGATCTTACAGTGTACTTTAGATTAATGCCTTTATTTACAGGTAGGGAAGACATGGTATATGACTGTGTAGGAACACTGAGTTTACAGTGTTCTCACAAATTTGTGTGCGGTGAACATCACCAAAAAAAATTATCGCTTGCCATCGAAAAAGGGTTAAATTTGCCTTAGTAGTGCATGGTACTTCCTGTTTTGGTAATGGCATGTCCTGTTAAGGTCCATTGTGGTACAAGGGCATTTTTGCCATGTTATTCTTTGTATCAGACCTGTTGTTGTTTATAACAGAAATGTTGATAGATCTCAAATCAAGCACCCCAAAGTGCTCACAAGTTGTCTATTTGTATAATAGACTTCAAATTTCTTTCCTTTACTGACTTTTTTGTTTCCTCAGTAATTGCCCTTCTTTCTCACCCTTGTAATTACCAGTGTCTTTCATCTATGTATTTCCTTGCAGCTCTTGAGTTGTTCAAAACATTGGGTCAGATTTTCAAGCAATGTTAATCCACATAGTTACACTGAAATGAATGGACATGTGCCAGTTTTTATCAGCAGGGAACTACCCTTATTGAAATTTACTTGCAACAGCTGTCATTTCCTCTTAGAGTTGTGGTTTTTTATTATTATATTAAACTATTTTCATTTAAAAGTGCTCAGAATGAGACCAGTAGCATTGGCTTGCTGAAAAGACATTGTGCATGTAGGCACCTTCCAAGTTTCCCATATATTTCTGCCAGTTTGTATTGTTCTTCTGTTATTCTGGGCTTGAGCCTCTCTTGAACACAGGCTGCTACTCATTTCACCACATGATGACAGGTATTCACGCCTGTGAACTTTTTATTCCCTTTTGTCTCTGGTCACATAGTAGTCTAGATCCGGAATTTAATCCAGTACAAAAATGCAGCAGTGTGCATTTGTGGCTCCCCACTAGGGGACCTGCCACAGGTCAGCAGATTTGAAATCTGGTTTTCAGCACACAGAGCTTTTACAGCTTGCCATTAACATATACAGTACGTACAGGCCCCATTTCACATAAAGAATTAGTAGCGCTTACTCCTGTCTCCATACAGAGTAGCATTAACTTAATGCAGAGATCTGTTAACTTCTTCCCTGGGTCTGGGCTCTGCACTGAAAGATCCCAATGGAGGATCAAAGCCAAAGATGGAAAATGACTGATCGCTTTCCCGGGGAAAGCTGTGTGCCAGGATTTGCTATTACAGTTTTTATTGCTATCATCATCTCAGTCAGTAGTTGGGCCAGCTGATTCAGCCAAGCTCAATTTCAAAATGCGGACAGACGTCCAAATGGAACTGGAGTAGAGTTCTCATGACAATGAGACTTTTGAATGTATACTCAGAGAGATTTTCCCAGTTTCGTGTTAGCAGATTACTGAGTTCATGCACTGAAAAGCTCTTCTGTAGTAGTGCAATACAATTAGTTTCAGTACAGCCAAAACCAGTCAGTTTTAAATCTTTTCTATAATATGACTTGAGATTACAGGGAAAGCAAACTGTGGGTCACTGCCCCATCTAGGTTTTAAGATTAAAAAAATGGAGCCAGGATAACACAGTCAGAATGTGCACGTTCAAAGCATTCTCATGAGAACTAATCAGAAAAGTCAAGCATTTTGGAGAGGCAAAAACTCTAATATACCATTTACAGCAATAAAATGTAGTAATTCTCTCACATTGTGAAAATTCACTTTATAAATGGAATTCGTACCATTCAATTTGTATTTATTTGCTGTGGTCAAAATATCTTATTCTAGGTGAATAATGTGTATTCAGTACCAGATGTTTGCTCTTATTTTGGTCTCAATTTAGTCTTCTTTCGCATTTATTTTTTCGTAAACTGTGCAAGTGTTACAGGCTTACTTATATGCAATAATTTAACTTAGAAACCTAAAAGTGAACTAAAGCCACATCTGTGAAAGTTGTACAGGCTTAATGCTATGAAGGTACCTATACATTCAGGGAAAATGTATTTTTAGAACTGGTTTTATTAGGACTGGCCAAAAAAAGTAGCACTGAATTATGGCTGTGATCATAACCTTTATGAAATATGGATTGTGAGAGCTAGGACTTAAAATCATGAATTCATTCCTTGTAGTAATGTTTTAGTAAAGTATGTAACTTAAAAAGGAATTTTTTTCTGAAATAGAATGGTTCTATATTTTTTAACATTTAGTAAGACAATTACAGTGATTGTATTATCTATTACTGTATCTTCCCCTCCACTGAAACTCAACTTCTCTAATATGCTTAGGAAACTAGACCAAAAAAAAAAAAAAGGAAAATCAACTTTCAAGTTCGTATAGAACTCCTAAGAACTTCTTTCCCATGTCAAATCATTGTTACTTTATAATAATCCTCCCTCTCCTGTATGCTAGCATGCTTGCATATTCTTTTATCAGCTCCATGCTGAGGCAGAGGTCTGTAATTTAACTTTGTAGTTTAGAAGTTCCCAGATCTGCCAGGTCACTCTCTGCTACTGGTAGCTAATAGTGCTGACCTCCTATTGCTCTGTGCAGAGTGGCAAAGGTCTTTCAGACTCCTGACCTCTGGTCATCAGGAATGTCATCAGTAGTTTGTAGTTTGGGTGTTTTAAGTAAGAGGTGAACTTGTGAAATCTAAACCCTTTAGGGTGTTTTTAAGTGATCGCTCAACTGTTTCATTGCCCTAGGTTGTACTTTTTATGATGTCTGTAATTGTAAAATTTGTGGTGTTTATCATATGCAACTATTTAAAAGCAAAAATCAAACACTTGTCTACTTAAAAGTCTGAGAATACAATTAATATATTGACATATTAACATATTCATATATTAATTAATAATTAATTTCTCTGATCATTAAAATGAGAACTTTATAAGAATTGTAAAAACTTTCAGCTTGTATGTTCTTATAAACTATGTTTGTAGATCCCATGGCAGAAATGGGCCCATTTTAAACCCTGAAAGATAGTTACAAATTAATGTTTAAAACATAATAGATTTGCATAATTGCATGTTGATGGGTTTTACAACTTTCTCTCTTCAACTTCTCGTGTCCAACTGGAAATTTCCAGTGTTTGCTCTGGTGAGTCTTAAATCTAGAGACAGAGCCCAGGGTAACCCAGCCTCACTGATTTGCTCTTACTCAGTTAATTGGGTTAACGTTACACTTTGAATTCATATTTCTTTATATAGATAGATATAGATATAGATATAGATATGTATAGATAGATATATATATCTGTTGTCTCTGGAAGTGAATTAAATACTAATTATATAATACATTAAAAAGTTTCTATTTGGTTTAGAAGATACTGAGCAGGTCTTTTTCCTTGGACAATGCTCTCCATCATATGCATCTGTTTCTCTCCTGTCATTTTTACAGAAGTAGAAGCTGAAGAGTGGTCTGATGAGGTGTTAAAAAAGTGACCAGATCTGGAGTGGAGGGTTAGGGCAGAGAGAGTCCCCGGTGAGGGTCCCCAGTCCCAGAGAGGGACCCTCTTTTCCACAGCCAGGGACAGCTGCTGCCTCGAGGCTGTGGCCCTGACTCCTCTGTGCCCTGTGGCTCAGGGCTGGCACAGGGCTTTGCTTCCTGCCTTTCCTCCCTGACAGCCACCAGCCCTGGAAAGGAAGGCATGGGAAGGCCCCGAGGGGAAGGAACTGCTCTGCAGGGTCGGCTCTGATACGCTGGATGCTGTTTGATGGCACTGCCATGTACCCGTGCGGTTGGTGGGGAGGTGTTGTACAGTGTATGAAGACAGGGAGCTTATTTGTAAACATGGTGTCTGTGATGAATGGCAGTGTCATGTAGCAAACATATTTTAATCTTGCCTGAAAAGTGTTGTTTTCTTCTTTTGAACCATGTTAGCCATTTTTTAAGATCTCTACAAAGCCTCAGCCTGCCCTGTGGTTTAGCAGAGCCTGCCAGGCTGCCCTGAAAATCTGGAGCACTTCTTCTGCAAAGTTTGTCTTAAAAGTCTATTTTTACATTAAAAAAAACAGAGTGAGCTGGTAGAAATTATTTTTTTTCCCCTTTTAGTCTGTAATATGAATTTTGAAAACATATGTTATGGTTGTTCTTAAAACTTATAACTAGTAACATATGTTTGTAAGTGTCTTTTAACTGGAACATTGTCATAGACCTTTAATATCTAAGAGTAAAAAAAAACCCAAACGTTTGGAAGTTTAAATTGTGTCTCATAAAATGGAGACCAAAATGCATACATTTATAGGCTACCAATAAATTCCTTAAAATAGGAGTTTATTATGAATCACTAACAAAGATAAACTTTTCAGAGCAAGTACTTCTCCAGTTATCACTCTACTTCACTTTTTGGTGTGAGCTGAAAATCCACTTTTAAGTTAGGGATTTTTTAGGTTTTTTCCCCTCTTTTTTAAAGCACATTTCCTCACCTTTATTAGTTTTCTGAATATAAATGTAAGCTTGATTATCTTCTAGCTGCCTCTCAGGATACATCTCTGTAAATGTAATGTCTTTCCTTATAAATCAAACTCACACTCGAAAATGTGGAAATAAAATAAAGATACTTTGGTTAATTTAAATAATTTTCATAGTATATACTTGTGCCATTCATTTGTCACATAATAGGGTCTTTTGCTGTTGGGAATATCACGGGCAAAGGAAGATCAGCTTGGGAACTTCAGTTAACCAATTTTTTTAATTTTCCTTTTGATATGGGTAACAGGATCAAATGAGATTTCTGTCAGCACATGAGTGGAGATATATATGTATATATAGAAAAAATGGAAATAAGTCCAAATGGTTTTAAGTACAGAAGCTCAATTATACTCAAAGAAAAATTTAGAATTTGTGGATCTGTTGTAAGACAGATGTTACCTAGCTACTCACAAACTATCGGTCCTTGTTATTTCTCTACTTTGACCATGCTTCTTTTCTTTATCCTGTATTAGGGGTAAGTCGGTATCACCTAAATGAGGACAAGTACAGGTTGCTTAAAATTTTGTATTCCAGCTGCTTCCTATACAATGTAGCACAGTGTGGCAGGTCTGGATGCTGCACTAGAATACTCTGTATCACTTTGTACAATGGAACAAAAGACAAAAGCCAATTATATAATAATATTATTGTTGAGCTTATATTCAGCCTATCCAGTTTTCTGAAGATCAAAAAATGCTGTTTTCACTTAGAAAAATAATTTAGACATTGGCATACCATTGTACTTCTGGTAGCAGAGAACTAAAATTCATAATGTATTATTAGTGTTAATTGCAGAACAGCTGTAAAAAACCACCCACATTTATTTATTGCAGCTTATTTTTTATTGTTCATTCTATTCACAAATGTATGATTTTTGCAGTCCTTCAGCATGTACTTAGACTGTTAGAGAAGTTTATGTAATTTAAGTCAAGTTTCAGGTAAAGAGAATGGAATTACTGTAGTAGCTAAAAATGATCCTCTACTTTTCTCCTTTTTTATTATGTTGGCATTTAATTTTAGTACTATTTTTTATTTATTTATTTGTTTGTTTTAGTCTGCTGCAAGATTTTTTTTGTACTTTAGCTTAACAACTGTTTATTTTTATAGCAAATGTTCTAAGAATTATTTTTCCCTTGTTTCTTTCTACATCAGAAACTTGAAAGAGAGCAAAATACATTGCAAGTTTATTAAAGTTGAAAATATGGTGTGATTGGGTTCACAGTATCTATATAAAGGAAAGGAATATACAGACAGTCAGTCAACTCTAAGGCAGTTTCGATAACATTGCTAAAGAATAGAGTACTGGTTCAGCTCTGGAATGTGAGAAACTATTTTTGGTTTGGTTTAGACCCTCATTGTTACAAATTAATCAACTGCTCCTTAAAGTCTAGAACTCATTAACTTTATAAGTTTTACTGTTCCCATGACTGAACTTAACTTAAAATATTCAAGTTTACTTTAGTAGCTCACCTTGATTCCATTTCTGTCTGTGGTCCACAAATATCCTCTTCTCTCCTGCAGACAAGGTGGCAAGTTGTATTTACTTGAGATTTAAAGTATTTTAGAAGATCTACATGTAGTATTAGTTTATAGTTCAGCTCTCATTATAAATCAGTAATTTTAGCCGAACTTACCCCCTTTTTGTGGGTAGAAAGAAAATCTGGGGGGTTTTGAACCCTACAGACTGTGGAGCACAGTATTCACCATGTTGTATACCTTATTTAAATTTTAGTTTGTTCTGACTCCTCAAATGCCTGATAGTACCACAAAACTGCAAAAGATATATTTTAAAACAGGATGGGTTGTTTCCTTTTAGGACTATTCTAACAGTTCAAATAAAGGGTGATGGTAAGCTGCATATTTGGAGCATGATGTTGCAGACAGGACTTTAAGATGATTCTGTGGCTGCTGTTATGCAGGAAACAGAATTCAATTACCAGAATAGCCCTTTGGCCTTGTAAAATGTAACTGTCAAGTTTATGCAGGTCTGTGTGTGACATTTCTCACTGGCAGTGCAAGTTACTGTCTCCTGTATGACCACCCTGTGTCGCATGCAGGTTGAAATGTAAGTCTGAGATGACTCCTACACCCTTGAAATGATGCAGCAGTCTCTAATGCCCAAAAGAAGACATTATTGGGAAAGTCCATCACAGAAATATGGGAGAGAGAGATGTGACATGACTACCAAATGCACAGTTGCAGAACCTGCAGCTAAAATTCCTGGTATACTCCAAGTTACGCTTAACTGTGTAGGTGCTTGTAAACATATTATTTGCACATGGGCTGCAACAGCTCTGATTTAAGAGGAGAAAAAGTGAAAGTGAAAAATGCACAGCAGTGCTTTGTGGTTTAACTATGAAGCTTGCATTAAGTTTCTTGACTTTAGAATGAAGATTAATGATTTATATGTAATGTGATCTGTTTCCTCACCCATGGAAGTAAGAATGGTGTTCAGATATGATGTAGTAAACAATATATATTATATATTGTGTGGAATAGTTGAAGCTACAGCCTTTGCAGAACAGATTGAGATTTGCAATGAAAAGGAAAACTAAAATGAAAAAATATTGAGTGAACAGCAGGGCCCATTTGAGGTGATTACAAAGGATGTTTCTTTATTCTGTCTTTTCTTATGCAACCTGAAAACAGTAGCAGGGGGTTACAAGCAGAGTTCATCACAAAGTTGTCAATCACTGTCATTTAACATTTTGCAATGGAAGATGTCTTTATTCAAGGACAGCTGGGCAAATCAGAGAAACAGATTTGCAGTTAGTAGTCTGTCCAGCCTACACTAAGCAAACAAGGACAGGGCAGACATACCGGCCTCTCACATAAAAATATAATGGACTCTGCTGACCTCGGTGCCCTCCATTCAGCTTCATTCTCAGTTGTATAAAAGCTTCACTACCCATTCTCAATTTCCTTTAATTACCTACATGATGCAGATAAGAAAATGAACCTCACTTACTTACAGTCAATGATCACAAACAGGAAATTAAGTAGGCAAGTTGTTTAAAATAAGAGGAGTGTTTTGGATGTAAATAAAACGTGCTGGGGAAGAATTAGGGAAAATGCATTTTCAGGGGTACCAATTGGTCTGGACTGACTTGGCTGAGCCTCCTTCTTTCTGCTACTTTAAACTGCAAAGCAAAACTAAGTAAAAAATCTCCTTGGTAAATATTCTTTAAAATATCTTTGAAGGAGAAGCCAGTCAAATAAAAAGAGTGAAGCAAACATGCAGCCTTCTATAGGGCTTAAAAAGATTGTGACCTTAGGTTCAGAGAATAAATGACCACAGTTTTCACAAGAGATCTAGCAGAGACATCCAGGATTAAGCAGCAGTTGTCTTTATTCAGTCTTCACTTCTAATCTGCAGTCGAGATATGAAATAAATTAATGACATTCTGATTTTCTTTCCAAGCCTTAAATTGTCTAATGGTTGCTATTCCTTTTACATTGATAACACAGTTTAGACATAGTTTCCTTGCACCATTAAAGAAAACAGAAAATTTTGTACTGCCAGTTTTCAAGGAGGTGAAAACCGGCTATCTAACTGCTTTTAGGAATTGTCAGAAAAGGTTCTATGTCTTAGGATATTAATGAGAGGATATGGTTCTTTGTAAGTCAATTAGGTAGTTCAATTAGGTGTTCTAAAATTGCCATTTTTCTTTACCTCACTCTTCACTGGTTACTGTTGTGAATATTTCATTAATATGGATTTGCAGGAAGTCTGACAAGATTGAAGACTAAAATGCAAAATATTGAATTTATAGTTTAAGAGGAATATAAAAGCCTGAACACTTTAATTTAAGGGTCTCTGCTAAGCCTGTAGGTTCAAAGACATTGCCCTTCAGGCTTCCCAAATGACTTTTTATTTTATGACAGAAGAAATACACTCTCTTAAATTACAGATGGAAAAGATACCACATATTATAAAACTCTTACCTTACTTGCAAGTTTTATACTTTAGAAAGTTCATTCTGATTCCAAACGATGTGTAGACACGTACATGCACAAGAGGATTTTGTGGTGGAAAAAATTGCCAATTAAGTCACAACACTGACTCTTTAGCCTAAATTATAGTTCTTAGGATGTTTCTGTTGAACTTTTTTTTTCAAAGATAGTGGATCTCCCAAGCAGGAGAATTGACATCTCTGCCTGGGATACCAAAACAGTTGTACTTGCTCCTCTTTGCCGCTAGGATGTTGCTGCTTATAACTACATTTAGATTGCATATTGGCGGGCAGCTCCTTTTGGCAAAAGCGAGAAAGTTCTTACACAGCTTTCATTTTGGCATGAATAGCATTAGTCCCACTCTGGAGCACAGAGAATGTTTTCAGGACCTACTTAAAATTTTGTGCTTTGTTTTGATCACTCATCATCTGTTGCTTAGACACTGACTGCTCAAAATATTGAAAAAATATTTGAAAAGAACCTTATCAGAGCTATTTCAAACCTACTGGGTTTTGAATACCAAGAGAAAAACATAAAATCTGAAAATTGAAAATATGAGTTATTGACTTCTTTATAGCTAACCTTACAATGTTTTTGTGAGCCAGTGAGGTAAGATACCTGAAGGTCATCTTCTACTACTGAATCCATCCAATGAATATATTTATTTTACTGCTTTTATTTTCCTCTTCTGTAAAGTTAAAATCAGCTATGTGGAAGAAAAAAGGTGTAAAACCTATAAGTGTGTTAATATTTGAGAATATTATATTAGTTATTGTTTTCCCATGTGTGATTTTGATAAATAAGTACACTTTCTAAACATTTAAATGCTGCTATTTTTGCAATGAAATCTAACTATAGTAAATTAAATGCATATACTTTTAATGCCTCAGCAAGCAGTAATAGTTATTCTGAAGTTAATTACAATGATTAATAATTCTTTTTTTGTTTTTTAAAGAATGCTGACGAGTACACAGATCTGCCTGTGAGACACAATGAAGATCAGATGAACAGTGAACTGGCCAAACACCTTCCAATTGAAGTCAATCCCCATTCATTTGACAGTTCACACACAAAAACACACCTCTTGCTGCAAGCCCACTTCAGTCATGCCATGCTGCCTTGTCCAGATTATGCAACTGATACAAAGACAGTGCTGGACCAAGCAATCAGAATATGCCAGGTATCATGATGCATTTCAGTATATAACTTTTGTTGGTTTACTGTTTATTGTTAGAGTGTTGTTATATTTTGAATATAGAAGAATCTGAATATTTCTTGCAATCTTGTGGAGAGCTGGTACCATATGATATTATAACACCTTTTTTTCGGGGGGAATTAGATGTCCATAATGGTTCCCACTTTACAGAACTGGAAGTAAACAAACTTAGAGTAAAAAACAGTGGTGCTCTGACTGGAGGCATCTACTGTCATAGGGTCACCTCTGCTTTGTATGCAACAGCCTTCTATCTCGGGAATGTTGTATGAGAGTCGTTCTGGCATGGCTGTGGTCCCTGCAGGTTTTTTTGCTGACCCCCAAGAAACTGTCTCCCCAGGGTGCTTCTACTTTTCTATCACCCAAAAGCACTGTAGTCACTCCCAAGCACAAATATAACGTGTTTTGAAATGTGATTCGGGATGAGATGCAGGGGTTTTCTCTAAGCTTCTCTAGCTAATGTAAAGATATGTCTTCTATGTCCCAATTATTACAGAGTCAAAGAGCACGTTTTTAAACACAAATTTTAAACTCAGTCTGGAGACTTGAGGATTTTTACAGTTGTGCTGCAGTTGCAGCCCACAGAAACTAAACCGACCATGGAGAGTACTGGTAACAAGCAATCACATGCACAGCTGCCTCCTCAAAAGAATTTTAAAGCAGCAATTGGAGTTCAGGATAGAGTGCTGCCATGTCTGAAGAGCTCAGTTACAGTTACAGCAGGAAAGGTGAGCTCTAGCTGTCACAGGAAACAACCGACCCTCTGATTCTTCTGGGAAGAATTATTCTCTTTAGCAGAACCGCACAAGGACTCATTCACAGGCTCCTGAAGACCAGGCAGCCTTCAACAAGCTACTCTTTTTATGTTTCTGAGTTCAATATCTGTAAAATAGAGCCAGTACTTCTTTATTCCTACAGTTTTTGTTTGCTCAAATTTTAATATCCTCAGTGCTGTATTTGTCAACTGTCAGACAGAAGCTTTGCTCTTGTTTGAAGCCTGTTGGCAATATGGTAACTGCAAACATCATTGTGTCAAGCCTGGCAGTTTGTAAAACTGCTCTATGAGAAATTATTAATCAGTGCTCTACACAGAGAAGTTACTGTGGGCAGTTCAGTGTCCAGCAACTTGGATAAGGCTCAACCTTACACTGATAAAAACAAGCTTAAAATACTAATATCAAATGAAGCAAAACTGAAATTAGGGAAAGTAAGAAGCAAATAACACCACAGGTGTTACTGCTACACAGTCCTACTCTTGCCCACCAGCAGTGCTTGGATGCTAGTCTATTTCAAATATTTCAAATCAATAAAATCATGGTGCTGAAAGTGTAGAAACAGCTATTCTATATATTCAGTTATTAAGAGAGAAAAGCATCACTTGCTCAGGTGAGAAAATTCACCTTTGTTTCAAAGAAATCACATACTTAAAGTTCATTTAGATGTTTGTGGCGTAAGCATTAGGGGGGTAATTACATATTTGGGGAAAATGTAAATTAAATCCTATTTTCAGTAATTATTTTGCTGAATATTTGTTCTGTTTTGTGAAGAGATGTATTTTCTTAATCCTGCTACTGCATCACAGGTATTTCAGAAACAATAATCACTTAGAAGAAAAAACTCCAAAATATTCAACAGTTCCTTTAAACTGAAGTAGAGTTCAGGAAAATGCCATTCCATACTATGCCTTGGCACTCCAACCTTCAGTTAACTACTGCATGATGTTATATATACAGTCATCTTTAAAAAAAAATCTTTTTTAAAAAAAAAAAAAAAGAAAAAAACATGCAAGCACTTTTGTATTTTAAAGTTGGCACATGGTTTACATCTCTCTGGAGATTATTGGTTCCATCTTATTAGTCACGCTTTCCAAACGGAGGTTAAAGTTCCCAGAATCTAAGCAATAGACAGGGTTACACTTTCAGTACTGGTTGTTACCTTTTTCCTTAGCACTGACCTGCTGATGAACTCTGGGTCAGCAGAGGTAGGAAAAAAGATGTTAGTTGTGAGAAAAGGAACTGAAGCATGGAAAGATCCATTGATGAACAGATTCAGTGGGTGTTGTTCTCTGTGTGTGTGAACACACGCTCGCGCATCGCCAAACGTAAAATACAGCAGCGAGGCGGGAATCAGTTTTTGAGTTACGTTGGATTTCTGTTTATTTACTTATGAATTATTTTAGTGTTGAGGTTGTATAGCTAACCTTCAAATTGTGACCTGAACATAAACTGTTATTTTTGCTGGTGGGTACATGGATAACAGACTTTCCATATCAGCACTGTTTTTCTGTTACAAGAAAGAAAGATCTTTCAAAGAGCTTTTATAGGTGGTTGTACAGCAGGCCTTTATCCCAGGTCTCCTGCAGTGCAGATTTGCCATCTCTAGCCATTATATGTAAGCAAGCCTCTTTCCATCACAGACTATTAAACTTCTCCAATCTTCTGTGGTGTCTTTCACCTGAATCAGCCTTCCCTCCCATGGCTCCTTTCCTATTCCATGTTTCATTCTCCCTTCCATTCCTCCAATGTCTTCTGGGCTTTTTTCTCGCTAGTGACTTTAGGCTGAGTATTGTTACTGGTCAGACAGAAAACCATGTTAACAGCATTACATAGGTAAATGTAGCTTCTGGATTCCAGGTAAGATTCCATTATACTTTAATGGAAAAAAATATGCAACAACTCTTAAATTAATTTTTCCTGAGATGTCTTAAAAGTTTTGGCTCTATGCTAGAATTCTCTTATTTATACTTACGATGAAATATTGAAGTCATTAGCATTTAACAGAATTTGAGGAGTTACAGTGCTGGTTTAATAGGGGAATGTAATTTTTAGCATTAAAAAAAGGAAGAAATATATTCTGTTACAGTTTTCTTATGGTTAGCATTTGTTAGATATAGGTGGAATACATTATAGCAAGATGAAATTTAGTATTTATATACCCAGGATGAAATGCAGAATCTTTTCCTTTTACTGCAGAAATATGGGGAATAGCAATATATAACCTTCTGGAATGTGAATGCCTATCTGCTGCCACTCCCATCTCTGTAATGAATGGCCACTGAGGCATTGACTAGGCTGAAGGAACACCCCTGCTCTACACTGAAAACCTCAAGTTAAAATCTAGTTTGTTATCAGTGACAGGCTCTCATAGATAAAGCACAGAAGGTTCCCATGGCTCAAAAAAACTGCCACGACTTCCTATGTGACCTTGGCCAACTCATTTAATTTTTATTTGCCTCAGGTACCTTTAGTACAGTTACAATAGACAATATATTCTCTTCAAGCCTAGCACTCTCTGTTATTTTTACTGAGAAAAGCTAGAGGGGTCATTAAGATGGTGCTGAACACTCCAGTAGCAGCTCAAAATCAAACATTTCTCCATTTCTTGCAGGAGAATGAATATTAAATAATAAAAATTCTAATGAAAAGATTTTTCTAATATTTTTATAAAATATAATTATTATTGTAAAGACAATACTCCACCTTTTTTTCCTATCTTATTTAAGAATACCTGAAACTAAATCTAATATCTTTTTTTACTTCCTTTGTCAAGCCTTATATTTCGTGACTGTGTATTCAGCGATCAGTTCTTACTCTGCTATTCTAAGACTATTGCCTATATTTGCATTAATTGAAATGGATAATTGAGGCAGTGATACTGTCACTCTCAGATTCAGCAGGGCAGTCTCTTCTCAGAAATAATGTGACAGTTGCTGGCTTTGCATTGGGATTGGCCACAAGCCTCCACTTGTAGTATAATCGTTGATAAAATATTTTAAAATTGCCAGGAGTAGAACTGCTATGGAGCTCAGCCCTAACCTTTGAGAAGTGTTTACCTATGGATGTGTTAAACACATCTCAGTAGGGTAGCTGGGCATTGAGAGAAGATGGACATGAAAACAGATTGCAAACTGCAGAAGAAAGACTCATCTGCACAGGAAACATGCACATCCCTGTAACAAGGACCTTGTAATGCTGTCACTGATGCGCTGTCTTTCCCCATCATGCTACTGCTCTGGAGAATCTAAGTTTGACAGGAAAGAAAAATACTCTTTGGGTTAAGCACTGTGTTTCCTCAGCTAGATGGTGGTGTGTATAATACTGCTTTACCCATTCTAAAACAGTTAAAGTAAGTAAGTTGCTTCTGGTCATTTAAATTGCATTTTTGCTAGCGATCTTATGAGAATATCTTTGTGGTACATGTTCAGAGTTGTCAAATATTGCATAAATATGCTGCTCAATTCAGCTAAGAGCTAGCTTATGTACGAAATACTTACTGTACTAAACTGCAGGCTGTGCTGGGTGGGTGGTGGTGGCTCCTCAGAAGGAGTTGTAGTACACAAAAGGTACTTCTGGCCATGCACAGGCAAAGTAGCCCATGTTGCCATTTTGGGACTCGAAGAAACAGAATGTCCTTCAGCTCTGCACTTCTCATCCTCCCCAAACCTCCTCAGTTCATAACAGCCACTAAAACTATTGATTTGGAGAACTGTGTCCCTTGAGTTTTTTGTTTTGCTGCTTATGAGGAAGTGGAGAAGTTCTTAGAGACCCTGAGAGTGGTTTGAGCTCATATATTGCCTGTCGGTAGTACAGGTGTGCCAAGTGCTTGCTGACAGGTGGTGGGAGGTACGGGAAAGGCCTATTTGATAGTTGTGTATGTAGGCTTTGTCCAGAAGTGTCCAGGGAAAGAGCTTTTGTGTAATGGTTGCATTGGCAACTATAAATAAATGGGCAGCTTTACGGAGCAAAGGGAAGAGAATCAAATTAACTTGAGAATGCAGAGAATTACTCAGAAACAAGAGCAGAGGCCACATCTCTTGAGCTACTACACATATTCTCTGTGTATGCAGTAATATTCCAGTGACAGCACAATGTTTGCAATTTTACTTAAATACTGGCTGCTTTCATGGCTGTATGGCTGTTATTCCACGTTAGGAATGTGGAAATAATAGAATAATCAAAAAATCTTGTAGCGCTTATACTGTGTGACAATGCTCACTTACAGATACTAAACAGCAATGGATCACTTTGTAGGGAAAGCACCTGGACATGCTGGGCTGGAATTGCTGCCTGCTTGTGTAGGTATATCTGTGGGAGAAGGGAGGGTTACCTTTGTGATGTTGGAGTTTTGCTTGCTGTGGATAATCAGTGATCTGGTGTATGGAAGCATCTTGGTGACGGTTTAATGATGATTTGGTGCTGCTTGTGCATAATCCCTCCCCCACCCGTGACAAACCTTTTCCCAGTTGGGGCTGGAGGAAATGAGTAATGCTTAACCCATTTGTGTGATCAATTCACTTAAGCAGCTACTGTGAAATGTTAATCACAACTTTAATTTGTACTGCATTAGCATTTTGATTAACTTGTAGGCTTGCTAGCACACTTGAAGCACTTTTACTCATAGTTACAGCTCGGAAATGACTTTTTGATTAATTAAGTTTGTTAGACAGCAGCTGAGCTTCCTGAATGCTAACCTTAAGGGGCTAAAAGTTCAGGAGAAAGTTACTGGGAATAACTGTTGCTGTTGAAAAGGATTCTTGTGAATGCATACAAAAAAAATTTGATTATTGACAAAATATTACATTCCTACTTTGAAACTGACTCTAAACTGTAAAGAGGACAAATTTATTATGAGAAAGATGCTGTGTATCTTTCATGGTTTTGGTAGGTTTGTGTAATATTTGAAACAAATGCTGGCTTTAAGAAATTGTTTATGTTAGGAAATTGGGATTTGTTGCAAAGACATTCTTATCAAAAACATTTTATTCTTTTTACACTTCACTGGTGTAGTAGAGAATATCAATGTATTAATTAGTAATTTGAAATTAAATTGGCTGTTGGGACTCAATGAGTTCTGAACGTTGGGTTATGCCCTACCAAGTTTACATTGCTGGTATCACACTCTGTAGCTGCTTTTGTTTCTGTAATACTATTAAAAGAAATCAGTAAGAACCCAAGGGTTGCACTTCACTAAATGTAGACAGTAAATGGTTCGTCCTTTCCCTAGTTCTGAAAATACTAATAATGTTACTCTGGAGGCTAAAGGATGAATACAGGGATAGGAATCTTATGAAGCAGCTAGGAAGGTTTTAATTTGCATACATCAGTGAGACCTTTATGATGATGGGAGAATGAAGAATTAGTCTCTCGTAGGGGGTAGCAGAGCATATGGAAGAGGGGACTGAATATGCTTGTAAAAAAAAGTGAAGAGAAGTGGGATACAGAGGGCAGTATAAAAGGAGTGCCTTCTGAATAGGATTAATTACAACTTATTCACTATATCTCTGATAAAGTACAAGGGGGGGTGCTCTGTAGGCTGAAACTACAGAGCTGTACAAGGGTGATTTAATTGATCTGAAAGAACTCCTCCCCCTCCCCAGATTAAAACATTTCTGAAAAGGAATTTTGGACTAGACCTCTGAATTTCAAAGGTTCTGTAGATACCTCTTTTACTAATATATAACATACCAAAGGTAGTGACCTTAAACTCACTGTAATACTTCAAATAAATTCCAACTTTTCAAGTCAGTTGTTGTTTCTGAGATATGTAATTGAAGCATCATAGTCATGATTTATATAAAAACATGAAACTTAAAGTACACGGCATGCTTTAGCATCTGAAAAAATACTTTACTTTTATTAGTAGAATATCAAGTCACACATGGATCATAATACAATCGTATGTGTTGGAAGGCTTCCTACATTTGAAGCATGTGCAAAAAAAATTATTATTATTCTGAATTCATAGTTTTTAGGAAGAAAGTTAAAATGCATACCCTTTTGTCTGTTATCTATAAATATTTGTCACATAAATTCTGTAGTCTTAAACAGCTGTAAGTAGGCACCATTCTAATGATTTTAATAGATCTATGGATTTAAAATCCTACATGTAACTGAAATTTAGTCCTAGACTAAATTTCAAATTAATGAATAAAAGCACTCAAGAAAGTGTCATAGTCTGTGAAGCACTGATACAAAAAATAAAATTAATCTTTTAAGAGTAAATAAATTTGAGCCATGAAACTCACCCTGAGTACACCTGAAGTGTCAGCCCCCATCCACCAAGTCATTACCCCCAATGGCATCACTATAGGCACTCAACTCAGCTGAGTTATCACAGGTGTAATTCTCAACTGCAATGGCATTTCTTACATTTCTTGAGCTTGCCTCTGTATCCAGAGCAGTTATCATTAAAGCTTCATTGTCACTTCCCTTAAATATAATTTATCCACGAAATATTAACATTTCTGCTTACAGGATTTAAGTTGAAATGCTTAGTATATTCACAGTTATATGACAGGTGACTTCAAAAAGAAGAAATTATTCTAAGCAGTATTCAGTCTCTGTTAATAAGATGCAAGCTGTATCACTTTTAACACTTCAATAGCTTATCTTAAAGGAAAAAGCTATTTAAGTCATTTGAGTAGATCAGAAATTCTGCTAGTTTTAGTCTGGTCCCCTGCCACCTACCCAGTCGTACAAGAGTGATCCAGAGTATCTGACTTTCAAATGAAGGATGTGAAAGTAATACCAAAACCAGTGTTTATAAAAACTTTGTAGAAAGTCTCTAGAATAAAGAATTTAGCAATCAGGATATTTTGGTAGCCTGAAAAATCTCCTAAATGAGTGGGAGTGAGTGGGGGGGGATATGTTCATTATGGAACAATTTAGTATCTGTTATTTTGAGCACATACAGGGAATGCCTAATAACACCAGAGAAAAGCAATGTGTTGCTATCAGTGAGTGTGCAACACACTCATGTCTTCCACATCCTGCCTCCATCTTTGCTTCCCCTCAAATTAGGGAATTATAAACCATCATTTAAATTCCAAGCATCGGTAATAACTTCGGCTAGAAAGAGAGATTGTTAAATCTCAGCTTCATGTTAGACCAGAAAGGTACCATTTGATCAGTTTAAATCATTCCATACTTAAGGACAACCAGACACTGCTCTTGAAAATAAGAAGGTGAAAACCTGATCATAGATGCTGAGGGCTTGGTCCTAATGCACTCCTGGAATGATGGCAGCAATAGCAAGATTTTGATCCAAACATTTTGACACTCAGTTCTGAATGCCATCAGAATGAAAGCTTTTGCCATACCTGACAAGAACATCTACATCAATCAGTTGTTGAGCATTGGAATTTTTGTGCTGTCCCTGCCATGGTTAGTAGGTTGTTGTTTTCCACATTGGCACAAGCCAAGCTATTTTTGATAGTGACAGACAAAATGTAAAGGAGGTGTCACTAATTGCTATTATTACTTCATAATTGTCCAAGTATGACATTTGGAAGGCTTAAGAACTATTGTCTGAATCTCTCACGTAAACCCATATCAGTATAGGCATCTGCTTTTATTCTCCTAAGCACAGAAGGAGCTCCAAATAAGATGATGGTAAACGTATTTTCTACTATAACAATCAATAATTCCCTTGACTCCATCTATTTACCCCATTTATTGTACTTTATGTTAAAAAGTGGTGGGCTTAGAGGGGTTGGGTTTTTTGTTGGGTTATTTTTTTTTTGGTTGGTTGTTTTTTTTTAATTTGTTGGTTTACCAAAAAATATGTATATGTATACATGTACAGAAATACTTTTCTGTAGTTAAAGCATCCTTACTGTTTCCTGTTTCACTTCTTGCACTCACTGTCCTCTTCTTTTAAGTTTTTCTCTGTGATGAAATTAGCCTGTACTGGTTTAAATTCATAGGCTAGAAAGGCAGGTAACCAATTTATGCCATTTCTCAATTTAGAATAATATTCTTAATCTGTTCCAATCTTACCAGCTTGAAGATATTTAGAATTTACTTACTTCTTTGCAAAATAAGAGCTAAAAAAGCCACAAGTTTCTATAAAATTTTACTGGTTTGTACTTGAAAATAACAACAAACCAAACAGCAACTAGATAAACAAGAGAGACTAAATATGTTATTCATCAGATAAAATAAATATTAAATACTTTAATTTTTTGTGCTTTATATTATATTCTTTGTTTAGTTGTTTATGTTTACATTTGGAGATAGGGGAATGACTTAATTTGTTACCTTGAGTATTTATAGGAATTTCAGCAACCATTTAAGTATCAAGCATCTCTGTGTTTTACACTTAGAGGAAAATGAAACATGTGGAGGTTTCCAAGGCAGCAGATGAAACAAGCCAACTTTACCATTGTTCTGACTTTTTCACAATGTCACTGTCTTGGATTTCACATCCAGATAGAGATGCTGTGAATAAATTCTATGGGTGAAGAAGCAGAAAATAAGGAGGAAAAGAGGATTTGCCATGTGGATTCATTATAACAATGTGGAACACAGAGTCTCACACACACGGGCTTTCCTTACTCCCTACGGGATATCTATCTGTAGGCCTCTCTCAATTTCTAGGAGATTTTCTATGTGAAAGGATCCTCCAGTTAATTTCAGAGTATAGCTTGTTTTAGATTTATCTTTCTCTTACATCTTCAGTCTTCTTTTCCCCTTTTCAAACCTCTGTTTAAAAGGGGAGAGAGGGATAGATTTGGAAAAAAAAAGAAAGAAAACTATGTAAACAGTGTTATGTGTGTGTCTTCAGAAGCATTTTATGAAATACCACTCCTTCACGCTGACCAAAAATACGACTTAGTGTATTCTTCTTGTTGCTCATGAAAAATACAGGATATCTGTGCGCCCATTGTTCTTCACATATATACAGCAGTATCATATGGGGGAACACGATGCTTCAGGCTGTCAGAATAGCAGAAAAGAACAAGAATCAGGTAGTGGAGAACAGGAGACAGATACCAGACTGTCTCAGCAACACAGACTGTTCAGAAACACAGACTGTACTGTAGGGATAGTCTTCAATATACTTTAAAATGTGAAATCAGGTAAAGAGCAACTCAACTTTTAAGTTTCAAAGACTGACTCCAGTCTGATGCTGAGAACAATTCTGTCCTTATGTGAGTAAATGTCATGTGAACCAGCATATAAATCTGCAGGCCACAAAGCTGCTCCTTTCAAATGTGATTTCTAACATAATTTTATTTTCTGTTTCGTGAAAATAATCCTACATGGAAATCACTTTGGCAAGCCAAGTGAAAAGACAGAAAATGGAAACCAGTAAGGTTGGGTTGTGAGGTACTGGTTCCAGGGTCACTAGGAATGTTAGAGAGTTTCACGGTGCTATGACTTTTCCTACAAAAAATTAAATATTAAATCTGGATCTTTATTAGCTGAAGGGCATTTTATCCACAATTCATGAGAAATGAGACGACATTTGTGTAATACAGGGTAACACTTTAAATATTTTTCTGTCACTGATCTTATCACCCCGATCTGGAAAAAAAAAACCTGTTGAAATTGCATTGTAAACTGCTAAAATAAACTGTGTGACTCGGCCAGGAGTGAAACTAACTTGTGTCTTTAAAGTCAGTATTTCTCCAGAATCAGTGTAATTTAATTGAAATAGCTCTGCGTGTGTAAACAACTCCTTTGTTTAAAGAAGATTTCACTGTTTAGTTTGCCTTAAGTAAATGCTGCCTTTTGTTTGTCTGTAAAACATTTGATTAAATGTAAAGACTTACACAGACAGCTTCTCCTCATTACACTGGTGGCTGGAAAATAAGTTAAAATGGTGCAGGTATCTGCTGCCTAAGTAAGTATCAAACAATATCATTTGTGTTTACAAGAAAAACCCATGGAAACATCTGAAGCCTAGTCCTAAAATCAAACTACAACTCTCCCAACACCAGGATGGTATTTAAAATGTGTTGAAACCGTTCAATATACCAGATTCAATATATCAGTGTTCCTTGCTTCCTTAAAAAAAACATTTTCTAGTATTTTAATCAAACACAGAATTCCCTAAATGGCAAAGTACTGTTAAATATATGGCTTTCTACTCTAATATGAATTAGAGTGTTGTAATATGAGGACCCACACTTTATTTGAAGAACAAAATAAGCAAGACAACTAACATAACATCATTTTCTTCACCAGCTAAAATGTTTTCATGAATCACAGTAATTCTTTCAATGTACTCTAGACAGGGTGAAAAGTATACTATGTATCCAAATAGCTGCATTTACTATTAAAAGTAATTGAAACAAAAGAATCATGTTTGGTTCTTTTTCCCTTGGAAGAACTCTTAAATTCACTTTCAGACTAACCAAACAGAGTCTAAGTCCAGTCAAGAAAAAAAGCAAGCAGAACCATTTTTTTTCATGTCCATAGGGCCATTTGTAGTGCAAAGTCCATATTGAATTAGCTTTGGATCTTTATGCTAATGGTACTAACAGTATACCTCTTATTTGTATTGTCAAAACATGGGAAGTAGAAATGGAATGGAAACTCATGAGACATGGAAGGCAGGATGATTTTTAACACTTCGAAGTCTGATGTATAGCTGGATAGGAGTTTTTTGTTTGCTTGTGTCTTCTGTGTACTTTGGGAAAGCTTTTCGGGATCAGGATAGAGATGCCAAAGGAGAGACTGCCAAACATCCCTCATTCTCAAGACAGTCAACTGTTTACAGTGCAAAGGGTGAAATCCATTTTGTTTCTGATCGCTTTTACTCACCCTAGGTAAAATATAAGCTTTCTTTAAGCTATTTTGTAAGCTTTCTTGAAGATTTCAACTTATATGTCAGTGTTAAACAAAACCTCAAATATGCTATTAAGTGTAATTTTAGTGCTTTTATCTAGTCCAATTCCACAGATTTTTTTAAGTACTTAGTTCAAATGGAAATAATAATTGCTCCTGGTAAATGACATTTGTATTAATTTTTGAACAAATGTAAATATATTGGTGGTGTTCTTAAATAGTTCAATTATGTAATTCTGAGAAAGCTCTCATGTCAAAATATAAACAAATACTGCCATTAATTTTAACCTTTTCCTTTACAGTAAGTGTTGAGATTCATTCCCTTCATTCTGGGTTGGGTTATGTCAAAGAGCAGTTATTTGGAAGGAAAAGATTCTACCTTCAGTTCTCACCCCCAAAACTATTGTGTCAATTACCTTTTCAAGAGTAAGAACTGATGACAATGATACAGGATTTCATTCATCTTTTTTCAAGGTTAATTCCAAAGGTGCCTAACTGCCATCAGTAGAGGTTGAAGTAAACTCCTATGTTAAAGCCTAGAAATCACAGTATGTTAAACATTAAATACATGCTCTTCCTTGTATGAACCAGGTATGCAATTACATTTGCATTCTTCTGTTTTCATTATGTGTCTCCTTTGCTTAGGCAATGCTGGATGTTGCAGCACATCATGGCTGGCTCGTGACTGCTCTGAACATAACCAGCCTGGTGCAGATGGTGGTTCAGGGTAGATGGATACATGACTCATCCCTGCTTACTTTGCCAAATATAGAGCTCCAGCATCTTTACCTTTTTCAGTATGTAATTCTTTTAAGCATTAGCAGGTTTCCAATTCTTTCCACTTCCCACTGCTGATTGTTTGAATGTTATTGTTGTGCCCGAGAATGTTCGTTAACAAATCAGAAGCAGAACTGTCTTTCACAGTGATGCTTTGCCAAATGGATTTTCTGTTTCTGTTTTCAATATTCATTGATTAATTAACCCCCACAGATTATTTTGAGAACCGTGATTCCAGACAAATTAACAAGAGACCACTGGAAGGGTTCCAAGTCCTAACAAATCTAACTCTGTATGTTAATTATCTCTTTATTTTAATCCATTATAAAACTACATTAGTATCCATCTTAACATCATAGATAATGCAAAGCTCTATAGATGCTTAGATGGTGCATAGAAAATGCTAACCAAAAGTAAATGACCACCCTTTAAAAACAGAAACCAGTATTGAGTTTTACCACCAAAACAACTGAATACAAATGTTTGCTTTCCCTCCCTGGGCATATGTTTTGCTGTCTGTATCAGGAAGTGGAGCCAAGGCCAAAGGAAGAGTGTGCATGGAGGTTACCAAGGACCTATCGAGTGTCTTCCCGAACTAATGGCTGCCTGTGAAGGAAAAGAGAATGTTTTTGCTTCCATTGTGGACAGTGAGTTGCAAGCAGCGCACATTTCACAGGTAACACTTTTTGTTTGTGATCATTATCAATATGATTGGAAAGGAAAAGTAGCTGGGAAAAGAAATACTCTGTCCCCTTCAGTAAATATCATGTGACATTCTGTATAAAGTGCAACACATTCATTGCTCTAATTTCAAGGTACTGCTGGCTTTACAAAGGTTCTTCTCTGCTTGTTTTCTTAATATTATTCTCACTTATTCCCTGCTAAGCAGTAACAGACTCTGCTTTACAGTTGATATTACCACATCTCTCTGCTCTAAAGATGCTTCTCTAGGTCATTCAATCTGCTGAGTGTTATCCACCTTTTCATAGCTCTGCACTAGGAATACATGCATTGCAAATGTCATCATAGCTGGTTTCTGAAGTGGTCTGCCAAACACCATTTTTTCTGAGAATACTCTTAGTAAAAGATGCAACACTCATTTTCTGTTTGAAACAGAAAAAGGAGATGAAAATTTCATAATTCACAGGGGAGGGGAAAAAAAATACCATTCCAAAATGTTGAGCTGCTAAAGTCTTGTTTTCAGTTTGATTTTCAAGGCATTTGCAGCAAAGGACAGCTATATTCCATAGCATTCATCACATGCTAAGCCTATTGATTTCAAATAAGATGAAAACTTCAAAAGCTATGCTTCAAATGTTTTTTATTTGAATGTTTAAAAGGATAGCAATATATCCTGTGTTTGACTGTTCAGCTTCAGTTAAACCTTTTACTGGTATGCAAACAAGAAGAAAAATACTTAAATGTCTATAACAGACATCTGCATTTGTAACCAAATTAACATCAAAATTTTGAATTAAGAAAATGTATTGACATCAAAAAAAGGCTTCCTTTAACAACAGATTTCTAACATAATACACATTGATTTCAGTCCAACTTTTAGATGTGATAAAAAATTAGAACATTGTTATAATTAGTTCAGGGAGAACTCAGAAGTAAATTTACTTAATTTATTTGCATAAATTGCCATTCTGTTATCTTTAAAAGCAAATGCAAATTGGCTCTGTCTGATATGATGATGGTTATTTGGCTCAAAAGTGCTTCAATTTGCGTAGCAATCTGGTGTCGTCTCTGCAGTGAGGCGATCCCAGGTAACATACAAATCCTGAATTATTCCAGAAATTAGTATGTTTAAAGCATCAATTTAAGTGCTAATTGCAGTAGTAATGAGAAAAAGCAGTACTACTGTGAGATTTGCATCTACTGCCCCATCAGTATGCCTGGAACGGCTGCTGACTGGCAGAGGATTTGGCTGCTAATTAAATAATTGTATGCATGGCAGTGTTCGCGTCTGATTCAATAGATGAAGATTAATCCTCAGATAAATATGTTTGGCTGGTATTGAAATGTCTTAGCAGTTTCTTCAAAAATAGCTTGTGTGTATGTGGTGTGTACGTTCACACTGCGAATGACTCTGTGCCTCTATATATCTATGTTTGTAAATACAGATGCATATAAGAGGGAAAAACATAATGTCTTGCCCTCATGTGAGGAGAAAGTTTCATTTCCATGAGCTGGGAATGGCTGTATTGGGTATAGCAAAGCCATGACTGTATTGTGCAGGGCATTACAAATGTGAAACCTTTATACCAAGATGTTCTATTCCGTACTGTATTTTTTACAGGAAAAAAAAAAGAAAAACTATTGTAATACCTTGCACAAAATTAAAATTCATATTGTGACTGCCTGTTGAGTGTCTTCATATGTAAAGTCCTAAAGTTCTCACATAGACAGGGGCCAACCAAGAGAAAAATTCTTCAGCATCTGTATGATATGTTTTCTATAAAGAAAGAATATCAGACTACAGAGTTTAAGCTTAGCCTTCTGGCAGACATGAACAGAGTCAAATAAAGTGGAAAATATGCCACTAAATTGCCAAAACCATTCTTTTCCTAAAAAACCTTTTACTTCTCACTCAAAGTATATTGAACCCATATCTTAAAGCTAAAGATTACTAGCAAGAAACTGGTAAAAACAGCTTAAGCTTTACATAAATTTCAGGCAGATGGGAAAAGGAAGAAATTTTACATTTCGAAAGGAGAAATGCCTTTTAAGCAGATTGGTAATTAATTTTTAAATAGCAGCTCTTGAAGCTGCTCATGGATTTGGAATATTAGGCTAGGTCCTGGGGAGACAGATTATGGGCAAAAATACTAATGATGTTCCCAAAGGTTTGTGAAGAATTTTTCATTTCATAATGATTTGAATCTATGGACTTGGTAGATAAATGTTTATGTATAGCATATGTGTGCGTGTATATATTGGATGTGTTGACATATTTAACAAGAGGTCATATATGGTTGTGTGTTCCTATACAGCAAAAAAACAGTAAAATTGTCCAAAAATACCTAAGCGACATGGGAGCCTGAGTTTAATTTTACAGAATTTAGTACTGTAATTCCAAACCTCACTGAAAGTCAGGGGAGCTTTAAAAGCTGACAGCCTAAATTCAAACTATTTAGACTAACCCCAATCATGGTTGAAGCTCCATGTTTGTTTCAGTGATTCATTGTGAATCATATTTCCTTAACAAATCTTTTTCAGTTTCTAAGTCACTTAAGCATTAGGCACCTTTTAAAATTTTAAGTTGATATTGATATTTTTGAAAGAGAAAAAAGAAACTTCAAGATTGAAAATAAGTGAATATTATCTCTACTATAGTATTATCTACTTTTACTCTGTAAGTATCTGTGTTCCTATAATCTTATTTTCACCTGCTACTACTTGACTTTTTTCTTTGGTGAGAAAAGCATTTCTTCATTTTCCCCACATTGCATGGATGATAAAAAGGCTGCCTGCTGTGCAGACTGTATCAATAATCAAGCAGTACTTTGCCTTTAATTTTCGAATACACAAGACTAGATAAATCAAGGAATCATAAAATCCTTTAGGTTGGAAAAGACCTTTAAGATCATCAAATACAACTGTTAATAGCCAACATAGGATGACATATTAAAGCTACTTTCTTATCTAATTAGAAAGTTACTCAGAGTTACTTTGGTTTGTTTGTATTATGAAAGCTACATGAGGACAGGACAGCCTTTGACAAATAGATTATGTTGGGGTTGTACGGTATAAACCAGCCCAAATCATAACCTTCACCAGATTATGGTGAAGGTAACAGGTATTGCCATTACAGGAGTTAATAAATTATGATCTCTGCTGAAATTAAACTTTGTTCTAGCATATTTGTAACAGGTCTTGTCCTTTGAGGCACATAAAAGCTTTCAAGGTAAATGATATCTAAAGTACAGCCAAAGAGGTGATCACCAGGTTGGTTTATATCAGGGTGCCTCTCCTGAACTCAGCAGAAATACCCTGCTTAGATGCACAGAGACTCTCACACAGTGGGTCTGTAGAGTTCCTACCCTAAGTTTCTTCTTAAAAACCTTTACATTCAACGTAAAATCATTTGCCAGTTGAGGTGTTACTGCTCAAGTTGTCATCCAGTGTGATCTGCTGGAGGGGGTTTTAGTAGTCTTGTGTATGAAATGTATCAAAATCCTGGCAACAACAACTTAGTTAAGAATGTCGGTGCTATTTTTTTCACCTTTTTCAAAGTGCTGCCTTTTTTTCCCCATTTCGTTTCAGAGTTGAGACAAAGACAGATGTATTTTTCCTTAAAGTCCTAGCTGTTTAGTTTCTGTTACAGTTTTCCTGTCGTTTCCTGGCTAAGACCACCATTAAGAACATCGGTGCAATTCATCTGTCCCCTGCTTTTACGCTGCAGTTCCTGAGCGCTCACAGCTGGCCCTCCCCACCTTCTGCACTGAACAGACACAGCTGTTCATGCAATACACAGAAGAGGAGAGAGAGAGAGAGAGAGATTAGTTTGTAGCTGAAATCAGTTTTCTCATTTAGTTCAGCCAGGCTCTGGTAATGCAGCCATTTTAATCCAAATAAGCCCGTGCTGCAGCCGAAATGGGCAGTCCTGCCCTCTCCGTGCTGTTTTCACCTCCTCTGACCCAGCTCACCGCACAGCTGCACAAACGCTGTGTCTGCCTCAGGCAAGGAGGTGGGAATGAGCATCTGGGGACGAGGGGAGGGGGAGGGAGGAATCCTATCAACCCTCTCACTGACAGTCAAAATGGCCTGTAGCCAAGCGGCTATGTGAATGCTGGTGCCAGCAGGGGAGGAGGCTGGACCACTTCTTGCAGTGGCACTGAAGGCTCATGCTTATTCAGAGTCACAGGATTAGAGAATATGTTTCCACAATCAGCTTTAAGCTGATCTAAGTTCATGCTGTCACCAGAATGATTAGCAAGCTGATCCATCTAGCTGCACAATCCCAGCATGGCAATGCCAACATACCGGGGATGGAGAGGGGCACAGCGAGCTGGTGTGGAGAACGCTGGAGAGAGAGACAGCACCACCTTTCCGAGGGCAGCGCGACCTTAGGTCTGCTTACCCTGCCTGCTGTATCCCTAATTATGTATTGACATATACTATTATTGTCAGTATGACTCCGTGTACTATTATTGTCAGCATGACTCGTGGCAATGATGTCTGCAAAAAGCAGACTGAGCTTTCATTAGGCCTCTAGGCCTTCCAGCACAGAAAAAGTAATCATCAGACACATCAAGCACAATCTAAATGAAAATACATTTTGTTGAAACACAATATGGTCAAACCAATACTTGAAAAATAAAATGCTTTCAGGTTTTTCTGGATAAAACATTTCTGTTCCGTGCTATTGCCCATGTGATTATGGCCTACCCTCTTCATTCCCACAAGTTCCCATTTTGGCATCTGATGGCTCTTTACCAAGATCAATATTCTTATTTCCTTCTTCTCCTTCCCACCCTCTAGCTTTTCATATATGCTGATTCCTGTTCTGTTCTGGGGGTGGAGGGGAAAGACAGCAGGGCAGAGGGTGATTCTTGGTCTTTTGTTTTTTTCTTCCAGTGCCATCCTCATCTACCTTTTACAGCCATAGAAAGGCCACAAATCACTGCCTCCATTCCACAGCCAATCCCATTTCTTTTTCCTAACAAATTTCATTGAGTGAACGTGCTGATTTTCTTTTTTACTAAATGAAAGCCTACATTGCTCCCTTCCATTTTTGTCACAGCTTCTCAGAGCTGCTTTTCCTTTTCTGATAGAGACCAAAATGAGAGAAACATAGGGCTGCATATTCACAATGCCTTTTTAAGGTTAAGAGAGTGTCATGTTGAGCTACGCAGATTGTATCCTCCAACAACAGTTCTCTGCACGAGGATGAGGGAAAGTTGAGGACCTGTTGCAGTTCAAGAGAATCCGCAGAGACTTAAAATTCCTCAGGAGAACTCTAAGAAGGAGAGTTCATGAAGCTCGATGCAAGAAAACCTAAAAAAAAAAAAAATAGGGATAACTTTGGATATGCAGTTGAACTTTTGGTTAATTATCTGAACTGATCCTCTGAACTCTCTGAGGTTTGCCTATTGCTAATTAGCACTGCAGTGACTTGTTCTTTATGGATTATGCTAAGGAAGTTTAATTTAAAACTTAATTATACTAGTTTTTAAGTGGCTTATAGGGAAAAAATACTTTAATCGGGAGCAGTAAGGAATTTTTCCTGTGTTCAGACATTAGTAATCTTAGTAAGGCATGTGTAACATGATTGAGGAGTTTCATATTTGTTTTATTTGCTAGGAAGAAAGTAGCATAAGAGGTTAATGAAAGGTATTTTATGCTTATGATTGAGAGTTGTACGATTACATATATTCTAATACGCAATAAAATATTATTAATATAGAATAAATATGTAAACTGCACATTGAATTGTTGTTGTTAGAGTGACAATGATTGTATAGATTATCTTGTAATCCATAGGGATCTGTTTTTTCTACAGGCTTGGAATTTCTTGTGCCGTTTGCCGATTCTAAATGTCAGTCTGAGCATTAAGGGCAGCTGGGATGATGCAGTTGAACCACAGAATGAAGTACCTGTTCCTTCTCTGACAACAGACACACGAGATGACAAGAGATGGATCAAACTGCACGCTGATCAAGAGTATGTGCTCCAAATAAATCTGCACAGAACCCAGATGGGGTACCAGGTAGACTAATTTATCATTTCTTTCCCAAGTGCACAAGTGTCCAATAATCCATTTACGTTATCAATGATGCTTTGTACAGTATAATAGGTTTCTTTATGGTTTAAGTATTATGTAAGTTATAAACACTTTCAAAGCCTCTTCTGTATTAGTAGTGAAAAAAATTTTTTTTCAGGTTGCAATAGGATAGTAAGTAGGCTCTTAAGGTAAAATCCTAGACCAAGTCAATGAAAAAAATAATCAAACTAATTTATAAGCTTTCCAATTACATTCACAGGTGCTTCCAAACTGCATACCAGACTCACACCTGTAAATGTGTTTCTACTCGTAACACATCCTCAGGCCTTTACTGAGAATATTTTCCTTATGTTTTACGTCTGGTGCTTTTTTGAACAGCTCCTAGAACAACTTCCACATACAGTTCTTTCCTACCTACATTTCAGTCCCAGCCCTTTGCCCGTTTAAAGCACATCCCATTGCCTCCCGGGCCGGTCAGCTTTCTGGGCTCTCAGCAAGTCTTGGTGTGCCAAGCCAGAAACTCCAGGAGCTGCACCCTTTTCCAACTGCTCTGCCCCAGCAGCAGCACCTGGCTGTACCTGCATGTCAGCTCTGGGGAGAGTTTCATGTGGGGCACTGCTGACACTGGAGCTGTCACTCACTTGTCTATGCCTTGTCCTGTCATTTACATACCACGAGCAGCGTATGGACCACCATGGTTATAATTTTGCTAATTCATTTCTCTAACATTTCAAATAATTAAGAATTTTAATTACCGGCATTTTTGTTAAGAAGCAAAGAGCTCAAGGTAAAAGTGGAGAACAGTTTTAGGTGTTACTTCAGAGACTCGTAAGACAATTTCATTTTGATAAAAATAGTAGTGGAGATACATGTTTTCCATTGAAACTCTTGAAGTTATCTTACATTAGTTAAGAATTATATTTGAAAAGTATTCTTGTTTCCCAGAAGTCTTTTTGTCCTGGCTACAGCAGATTCACCATAGTTGCAAAGGGAAACTGTCTTATTTTAGGAAGAACAAAGGGTCGAAGCTCATCCATACATCATTCTATTTGCTGTGCCGGTTATTGGCAGAGACTTTTCCTAAGCAGAAGCCATGGAAAAGAAAGGAGCAGAAGCATTTCATGCAGTGATCACTGTTTTATAAACCTCTCCTAGAATTTGATCCCTCTTTTGTAAAAAAACAGCTGGATCAAACTGTTTATAAAGCTTCATTGCTGTGGTGGTGTTTTTTCTGCCATACAAATCTTCAGTAAAACCTTTCCCTCTACAAAACGCAAAATGAATGTTGATTGAGTAGGCTTCATTCTGTCTTCAACTTCCAGCAGTAAAGGCACTGTCTTAAAGAATCACTGAAATAATCTTTCCTTTTGATATATCAAGCTCAAATAAATAAGTGCTGGTTTTGTGTTTATATTAAACTTGAATAATATTGGTCAGCTTTATTTAAAGATGTTAGGTTTACAGTTAAGCCTTCTGTACTTGGAATATATTAGATAAAATTACAGAAAGAGAATAGTATTTCCATTCAAGTTTTAGTAGTTTACAAAATAAGTGGAATATATCAATGTATCTTGTATTCTGGATTTTTCTCTGTGGATTGTAATTTTTATTTCATTTTTTTAACCCTTCTTCTGGAAAGAAATAATGCTATTTTAGTCTGGCTGAATTATAGCCTTACCTAACAATTGACAGCAAGGTGGTTTTGAGGTGTTTTTCATTCAAGGAGAAATGGCATTTTGGAAAGGTGATTTCTGGTTTTCCTAAGCTGTTTCTTTTCCCCAACAGGGCAAGCAAGACAGTAAAGCAATGGCTCCTCGATTCCCCAAAGTCAAGGATGAAGGATGGTTTTTGGTACTGGGAGAAGTCGATAAAAAAGAACTCATTGCCCTGAAAAGAACTGGATATGTCAGAAATCGAAATACTGTTTCCATTGCTTTTTATACTCCAGAAACTCCTGGAAAGTATGACAAACTTTCAAATTCTCTTAGTTATTATGTTTTCCAAGTAGTCAAGACCCAATTCCCAAACTAACAATGCTGCTTTTACTTTTCAGGTATATCTACACTCTGTATCTCATGAGCGACAGCTACCTTGGCATGGACCAACAGTACGACATCTACCTGAACATTGTACCAGCACAAGGCACCATGGAGGGGACTGAGCCCAGGAGCCACCTGGCTCTGAAGTAGGGCTGTCTGGAAGGTCCACTGAGTCAAAAGAACTGATCCTGCAACTAAGACATCTGGTCGTTCTGGGACACCCAAAAATGCATCTGCCTTAGTGGAACCAACTTCAAACCTCAAGACAACAGGGAAACCGAAAGTGACTGCTGTATTAACTCTGATGACACCGAGTTAGCCACAGTGGCCTTAGTCCTTTATGAAGATTTGTCTTTTCTTGTTTTATCTTTCTTCTCTCAGAAGTCAGATTGTTAGTTGAATTTTAAAACATCAAAATAAAAGACTGAGTAATACTGTAATTTGCGCAAATTCAGGGCTATCGTCTTCATTTTGAAAAGTGTTCTATAGCCTGTCTATTAATGGCGTTTAAATAGTCAACTTTTTTAATTTATAGGGAAAATACAAAATTTGATCTAAAAGCTGCTGAAAATATTGATGGATGTGTTATATTTCATGTTTAATAAAAATATTCCCAGAATGTTTTGCACTGTATTTTTAGGTGTAAAATATGGGAGATGTAGTAATAAAATCCTCTTCATGCATAGTACATTTTGAAAATGATAATCCAAAGAAAAATTTCACAAATTTATATTAATTATATAAGCAGTAAACCTGGTTATGAGGGCAAGCTAAATCATAAAAAATATTTCCAGTATAGCAATGATGCAATTTATGTAGATAATAATTAAACTTTACTCTTTACGTGTATATACGTACATACACACACACATACACACACGCACATATTACATACATGCAATTTCCTTACTGTTTTTTCCTGAATTTTGTAGGTCTAAGGCATGTAAAATTGGGTGTCCTGTTCTAGGGCTCAGTGCTGAAGTGGGTGACTAAGTTCTGTAAAGAAGGGGGCATGAGGCTCCAAAAATGGGAGTTGCAACAGGAGGCATGATGAGCAAGGAATAGTTCTGCCAGGCAAAAGGTATTGTCTAAGAGATGCCCGGCTATGTGATAGTACCTGCAAGGCATAAATCTGAAGGCAGAAGGTAGCAGCATCTATCTTGTGATGAGACTACACATCCTGAGGCCAGTCCTCCATCTTAAGAGGATTCAAGATGCTGAGCAAGTACTTGGAGCCAATATACTTACAGAAGCACCAGTGCATCTTCATTCAGCTAGACTAGACCTTAAACTGAATATTAATATTTGCACTTGCTCAGCTTTGCATTGAGCTGATAAGCATTACCTCTCCAAGGGATCATTTTGCTGTCATTTCCATTGTATTTCACCAGATGAAAGAATACAGCAGAGTTGTTACCTGGAAGCTTTCCGGGAAAAAATGGCACTGGTGATGCTGCACCTACATACAATCACAGCATGGCTGATTTTGGGAGGGCCCTCTAGAGGTCGTCTGGTCTAACCCCTTTCCTCAGGCAGAGCCAGCTGGAGCTGGTTGCCCAGGACCACATCTCCAAATATGGAGACTCCACCACCTCCCTGGACAACCTGTGCCAGGGTTTGGTCACCCTCACAGTAAAAAAAGGTATTTCTTGCTGCTCAAGAGGGACCCTTCTGTGTTTCTGGGTGTGCCTGTTGCCTCTGGTCCTGTCACCAGGTACCACTGAAAAGGTCCTGGCTGTGTCCTTGTCAACATCTTCCATTCAGATACCCACTGACATGATTTCCCTGAGCCTTCTCCAGGCTGAACAGTCCCAGCTCTCTCAGCCTTTCCTCATGTGAGAGATGGTCCAGCCCCTCCATCATCTATTTTGTGGCCTTTTGCTGGACTCTCTCTAACCTGTGTCTCTCTGCCCCAAACCAGACACGGTGCTCCAGTAGTGTGGCCTCACCAGAGCTGATCACATCTCTTGACCTGCTGGCAACATCACACTGCAGCAAGCAGAAGGCTTGCTGATTTCAAAGGCTCAATATTTAACCACTAATTTATTTCATATCTGGCACCTCTAAATTGTGGAAAGCGATTTTAAAATGATCAATTCTGTACTCGAGTGTATTCATCCCCTTATCATGTTAAAAATGTTATATTTCATTATTATAGGTAATATATTACCTATAAAAATGTGCCTAATTATCATCCCACGTTCTCATTAAATTTACAGATGATGATACAAAAGCCACCTTTGCCATTTAGACTATATCAATATAATACGGTGTTGTGTCACAGAAAAAACAGATTTTTTTCAAATTGTTAGGCAATAGTTTGGTTATTCACACATTTAATAGTCCATTTTTAAGAGAATTGTTTCATCTAATTTGAAAGTTTAAATTTTCACAGAAATTAAGTCCTTTCTTTGGAAAACTTGGCTGAAGCCATACATTGTCCCTAAACAATTTTAATTAATTAGGAAAAAGAACTATGCCACAGTCAAACAACATACCAACATACTGACGCTAACCCTTGTTGCTTTGTCAATGCACATCATAGAAAGTCTAACTGCAGAGTAGCAGACAATAGCTACAGTATTCAGTATTAATCAGTTAAAGGGTTCCTGTAATGCCATTTGTGCCATCTGTACTTTGGTTTGGAAATACTGTATTTCCTAGCGTATTAATTGTTTTTAGAAATAGTTTGGTGACATTTCTAAATAACATATTTGAAGCGTTTTTATTTTTTTACAAAAGTATTGGATTCATGAAGACAAAGTCTAAAGTAATACAGAATGAATTTATGTATTTAGGTGAAAAATCCGAGAGAAAGAATTCTGATACATTTGAAAGAGCTGCTTAGAAGGAACAATGAATGTGTTCAATCCAGTGATAGCTCACGGTGAAGTGAGAATATCTGTCTAACAAAAGTATGAAAACCAAACAGAATAAAAAAAAAAAACTTCAATGATATAATTATCACCTTTATCGAAAAATGAGCAAACTAACATGACACACAGGAATTTTTAATGTTAAGTTGTTCATTCCAGTTTGCAAGCAGGTTTTTATTTTTACTCTCCCCTCCCCCTGCTAGGAGCAGCTGCAGTCATGCCTGCTCAGGTGTGGTACTTCTTCCAAAACTTGGAAAGCAGCAAAAAACAGGCACACCTTGTGTATCAAGGCATATTTAAGTCTGCCTCTGTGACTTCATCCTTTCCCATCATTCCTGTCCTGGTCTGATAACAGCATCACCTCAGTGCCCAGCAGGAGCTAGAGGAGGTTTGGGTAGGTACCACCATCCCACATGTCTTCTGCAGGAGCTCTTATAATACAGTCTGTTGTTTAGAACCTTACTTAAGATTTCAGTTCTAGCCCAGGCAGTGAATGTATCAGTGACAACATGAAGACGTCCTCACTACTTCAGGTCTTTTTCTGTTGTAAATTGAATCTTTGGAGGCCCCAGTTTTACCCAGATGAATTAGGGGTTTATGCTGCTGACCCAAAATTCCTCTTCCTTGTCATTGCTTCTGCAGACCACCTCCAGACGGTCATCCTGAGGAAAACTTCAGGAAGTCTCTTATCAGCCTTCACCCTGGAGCCTAGTATCAGATTTGAACACTCACAGAATAGGATGCGTTTAAGGAGTGAGTAATGTAAGTTATGTAATTCCAATTTTCTAGTTCTGAGGGGCATTCCTAAAGAGAAGAAAGTGTCCCATGTGCATCTGCCCTTACTCATCAGAGCTGAGTCCAAGTTCCTATGTTCCTCCCTCGGTCAAGAAAAAGAGGCTGTGGTATTTTTAAGACAGTTTGAGGAACTACTCCAGGAGGCATCACTTCTCTATTTACAGACAATGTTTTTGTCTCTCTTGTCTTGCCTCCACTCTTCCCATTTAGGGCAGACTTCCCTTTAGCTCCTTCCACTATCTATAAACCCTACAACCTCACCTGTTCAGAGACATTATCCATATCAGTGGCAGTAAATTATCACAGAAGGCATTATCTAAGACCACCTTTCTATGATGTGGCATGGACACTGCTGTAGCCTATGTAGTTAGTACTGAAGCAGAGAAAAGTAAGGCAATACAAGCAAACTGTGTATATTTTTTCCACAACCTAAAAGTCTCCAGCTGAATTGCACATTTTGGCCTGGGTTTAGTCACTTACATGCAGAGATCTAGTGCCATTTATTATGAAGTATCTCATCTGTCCTCTACATTCAGCTCCAGAAGAACATACCCCAACTGCAGAGGGCTATCAGCTGTGCAATACAGTGCTGTTGTATCTGTCACTCTCTGTAGATGCCTCAAGTAACTCAAGTCATCTGAAATAGCATTTGATATCTACATTCAGGTAACCACATTGACTCCCTGTTGGTTGTTTAGTCGTAGGTTTGCAATTCAGTTGCTTAACTGAATAACTGCATAACTGCATCTAATGAAATTTAAAATAAACCAAAGATATTTCAGTTGCCACTCTAGAAGACAGGAAGTCTTTCATAGGTCATGTGTCACTTCTGTCATCTCCATGTCACAGAGCGCAGTATCATGAGATGGATGCTTAGATACTCAATCTTAATTAACTAATCAAGCCCATGCTATTTTATAAGTCAGAAGAACCGTAAGTGTTCAAAATTCTCTCTTCCAAGCAATTTTATGAGAAGGGAGAATTCTCCTGCTTCATGAGAAGAAATATTTTCTGGCAAAAGGTTTGGATGTCATAGGATGCCCAAACAGATAGGTGAGCTACAGAAAGGTGAGTAGGGCTTCTGCTGAGAGGGTTCACTCCCATTTCTACTTATATCCTATGTCTTTTCTATCAGCTATGTCTGACTCCCACCTGCCTTTCCAAAAATGTATCTTGTTAAATGTCGTGTCTTCTCAGACTGCACTGCTCTTCAGCAGGTGGTGCCAAGACTAACACCCACAGAACTTTTGACACACATTTTTCTGAAGTGATTTGCAAAAAAGCTCAAGAATGAACAAACCAAGTTTGTTACTGTTGTCATAAGTTGGTAGCAGTAAGAGGTTAAACTTCTTTCACGTGCAGTGTGTGAAAGGAAATTCTATATTAAAGGAATTTCTCTGGAAAGCAATTGTAATGCTTGGACTAAATGAGTCTCTTCATAAATAATTCCTAGCTCTGTAGTAAGGTATCCTCCACAGCGATTACACCATCCTGCAATTAAATATGTTTACAATATGTTTTGTACTTAGATCTTCTAATGAGCTCCATACTGCATGAACGGGATTTGAATCCAGGACTCTCCAAGTCTTTCTTCTGCATCTCTATTCCTAGAAAACCACAACCTTCTCTATTAAACTGTCTCCTCAAAAATAAGGAGCATTGAACTTCACTAAGGCCATGCATTAGGCTTCACCGCTGCTCTTCTCCTTCAGCTTAGTCTTGTCCTACCAAGACTCTCAATAAAAACATGCACCTGAATATGGAGGGGAAAGGAAATTAAAAGACATTTGCTATTATTCATCTGTTAGAAAACCCATGAAATAAAGAATGAAAAGTGTTCTGGAATTAATATTATCATTCTAAATTATAAGACTCCCACTAATTGTAATGACAGCAGAAGTGAATTGGGCGTTTTTGAAAAATCACTCTCTCAATAACGTGATGCATGTACAAATAGATATAGAGATATTGACTAGATGCTATTAAGTACTGGCAAGAACACTGGTAGAAAAGGGAGTCTAGAGATATCACCATCCTCTTCTACTGCACTCTAAATCTCTACATGAAATGTGATGAACCACATTCTTCACACAGTAGCAAATTTGCACCTTGGACTGGAAGTAACTCAGTTTATATCGGGCAGTGCTAATGTGGGAAAATTAGGCTTACGTTCTTGACAGCAGTACTTTCTTCTAGCTAACAGGATGAAATTGTTTCAGATGCCAATAACACATGGTGAGTTCCCATCATGTATTTTTCAGCAAATCCAACTAATTAGAAACTAATTACTGATTGTGGTAGCACAGTAAGATCAGGTTCTGATAAACTGTCACCTTTGTAGCTGTGAAGATTCTGCAATTAAGCCTGATTTTGCTTTCTCAAATGCTAACAATGTCTAAAGGGAGAGCTGGGAAAAACATCGAGATGATTCTGTCACCTCCATTAAAAGGCACTTTAATTCACCCATGGCAAAACAAGATTAATCCCCATCTTTTTTCTCTTTTTTGCTTTTTTTCCCTATTTAAAGTACAACATAACATAGTTCAACTCTGTACCAAGCGAAACTAAGTGACTATTTAACAGTTTACCCCAGTTACAGGATGTTGCTGTTTCCTTGGCATGCTTCTGCTGTGTCCCATCCCACCCTCCACTTCCCTCCTCACAGAGTCTCCCATTTTGCCCTTGGACTAAGCATTCCAGGATAGGACCTATAGGGAAGCTTCATTTTCTGGTTATAGTACACAGCAGAGAGGAAGTCCTGGACCATGATTAAGTTCTCGAGCGATACAATCTACAAATAACCCCATAAGGCCCGACTGTGCTAAACTCAAAATATGCCACAATGTTACTTCAAGAATATATTGAGCAAATAAGACAGGTGCAAAATATGCACCACAGTTTGCTGTATGATTGAGGCAAATGCCAGTATAATTTTAGATTTTAATTCTATGTGACTTTATTCAAAGAGGGAATGAGCTAATCTGGGAAAAGAGGGACGTGGAGATTTCTCAGTTCTCCTTGTTAGTGAAATGCTCAGAACTGACAAAAGTGAAATAGTTATAGGCTGTATCCACACACGTGATAGAGTTAGTCAAGTCCAAGTCCTGCCTTTGTGCCTCTCATACATGTTTACTTGACTCCTACGTGCAAACACTGACAGTACCTTTCAGCCTTGTCCCTGCAGATGTTAGGAAAATACATGCTCTCCTCAAGACAGGATGGCCTCCATAGTTCACATACAGTAGCATGTGCATCAGGCTTCACAAAGACGTCTTAGCAAAAGGTTTAGAAGTTACAAGGCATGTTCGTACAGCGTTAGGACTTTGCTTTCCCCCAGTTACGTATAGCTGCAGTGCCGTCTTCTGCAGTGCTCCCCAGCAATGCAGAAGAAATCACACCTAGGTAAAGTTTCTGAAACTCAGGAACACTCTGAAAGGTTGACACTACACATTCAGTTCTCTATCTGCTTTGTAGGAGGTGCTCAGTCGGGTGTCAACTCCTGGGCATTGCACAGCAACTCCTAAGTTTACAGAGGAAGTTCACACTCCCTCCTGAGCCTACAGATCCTACAGGAGAGGAGGAGTATGTCAGCCTTCCAGATCATGCTTCAGCTTCCTTCACTGGCAAGGCAGTATGCTCAGAGGGATGCTCTGATGCACTGTTTTGGGAATGGGAGCCTACATTTCTATTCCAAACTTAAAGGCACTTCAAATAACTGAACCTTGTCCAAACTTTTCTCTGCACCAGGATCTTTAGGGAATGATGACCTTAAAGGACCAAAACCTTTAATAAATAAGGGTGTTCTTTTAGAATGGGTCCAGATGGGTTGCCAGTATATTTTTTTCTTCGTAAACATGAAAATAAAAGGAGAACTCGCACCACAAGGATACTCACAAGAATTCCAAATGCTTTGTTTCTTCATTTTAACAACATGTAGTGCCTACCTAGTTGTCTGAAAGTCTTGGGGAAACAGCTGGATTAACTTAATTCTATCAGTGAAAATCTTTTGGGAAATATGGGTGCTTCTCAGGAAATGAACAGAACCTGGAAAGAAATCCCAATGTTAAGCGACCAAAAAACACTCTGAAGTTTCTTTTCTCTTGGTGCATTGCCCTTTTGCTTCAGAGACTGTAGGATGAAATACATTCCCAACATATATTATTAGTAGATTAAATTTAGTTTCTGCTATTACTTTCAAAGTAATAGCAGAATAGACAGCAGCATTAGTATTATCTAATCCTTCACTCAAACCTAGGACTCAAAGATTAACAACTGCAGATTTATAACATTTCTAATTCAGGGATAAATTGTATTTTCTTGAATTGGATAGGTAGGTAATGTCCTAAAGTTATTTAATTCTTAGGAACCATTGACTTTACAGGAACAGACTAAGAACTCATGACCATGAAAAGATGAAATTAGATGAAAGAAATACCCTTAATGAGAAAAACAGGATAAGAATTTCCTTTCCAAGGAGGGACAGAGCTTTGAGTCCTGCAGATGGGGCTGCTGAGAGGCAATAGTCCTGTTTGGTTTTATTATATTATCTCATTTTCTTTCATTATGCCAAATAATTTTGGGTGATGGCACAGCTTCCACAAAAGCATCCTGTAGTATTTACCTGGTGATTGGGGCACACTAGGGGAAAATGTGTTCAGAAAAGAGAAGAAAGAACTGATAGAAGGAATTTTGTATGGGAACAGATGGGATGGTGGAATGCAGCCAATTTTTAAATAAGAAAGCACAAGTCCTATGCCTCATTCTGAAAGACAGCAAGCCTCTATTTTCAGGGGAAGGCTCCAAGTAACATTCTAAACAGACAAGCACATCTCCTGTAGTCTTAGGCAAGGTACCAAAGGTAAGTTACATTTCTGTGTTCCATCTCTGTGGTATGCTTCCCTCTTCATATGCAGTTATTCGGTCTCTTTAGAGACACCAAATTTTCCATATTCACCGGATAGGGGAATTTAAGAACTTCACATCTTGAATTCTATTCTGAGTGCATTTGGGGTGAGATTGCTATTTAAAAAGCTTTTCTTAGCTATGTCCCTAAAAGTGTACAGTCCCAATTTTACAAACTGCATATGCTCTTCTTTCCGTTTTACACACCTGCACTTGGAGCTCTCATGTTGTATCACACCAACTCGATATTAAGAAGTAGTCTACATTTTAAAGTGGTCCATTTCCTTGCATTTGGAAGTATAGCATGTGACATTAATAAAATAGAGTCAGTTACGTCAACATTTCTCAGGGAAGGAAGAATAGATTCATAGTAGGATTTTATATGTGTATATATAACATACATAAATATTTTAGTTACATGAACATGTTACTTACTAATATGAAAATAACAAGCCACTGAAGTTAGCAGTTACTGGTGCCACTGCTACTGAAGGAGGGCAAGAATCCATCAAAACCAACATTCAGAAGAGAAATATTGCTTTGATATTTTGAAAGAGAAAAAAAGATTAATGCTGGAAACAGATCCCTGCCTATGCATCAGGTTTATGTGTAACTGGAGAAGACAAACTCTTTTAAAATTAATTTCTACTGCTTCATTTCTTTACTTACCCTTTTATTTCCCTGCAATTAAACAGTCAATAATAAATAAGAACAACAACCATAATTTGTCCACAATCATGATTTGATTCTTTTATCTGCCACTTTTATTTTCATTTAAGAATCCCTGTCCAGTTCAGATCACCAACATAAAATTGTTCTGCCTTCTCCAAACTACAAAAATTTAAGGCTATGAGAAATAGCAATGTAATAAGATACAGAAAGGATAAATCAAGTAATTTCTTGTTTGAAATTTCTATTTTTCTTAATTGCTCTTCCTTTCCCATAATTATGGCTTCTCTTCTGTTTTAGCCTTCACTTCACATCCATTTCAATTTCCCAATCTGTCTAGTATTGCTTTTATTTTATTTATATCCTTCTTTCTCTTGTCTGTGGTGTACTTACTTCTCTCTTGAAGGTAAAAATAAACACATACACCTAAACAATTTAAAAAATTATTTCCTCATTACTGCTACTACTCAGACCACCTTTCTCTGGGCTTTCTGTATTTTCCATTTCTATGCCTTTATCTTAAATTGGTTCTCAAAGTATGACTGTAGCCTCACCTTTTTTTTTTTTTAGTCACATTTCCTTTATGATCAGTTATAACCCTTCTGGGAGCAGTTTGGTTTTGATCCTGAGTGCTAGTTGCAAATACCTTTGTGCCAGATCAGGCTCTTAGTTCAAGGAACTCTATGCCAGCATCTAATCTACAGTAAAAGATTAGCTAAACCAAGACACATTTTCTACCCATCCATTTAGTATATTTGCTGACCATTACTCCATGTTCTGAATGACTACTCCGTGTTTTGGACCTATCTTGTCTGTATGGACAGGAAGAGGAAAAAAGCACTCCTTTCCTTGGGCAAAAATTAAATGGTCTTAGACATCTTCAAAAGGTACCAATATGTAAATATAGATGCTACCAATAACACTTAGCAATAGGATTAGACTTCCCCAGAGACTTTCATCTTTCTCATTTTGGCCACCATTCACTTCTGCACCTTAGAACACCCTCTGTGATTGCACTTCTTCCTGGCCAAACAAACACAAAACCAGGAAGGCTTTTTTCAGCCACACCTTCTTTGTTCTTTCACTCGTACTGAAGAGGGATGAACAACACAAACCTGAATCAGCTTTCATTTGACCACAGGAGACGTACTTTTTTCCAAACCTAGACTGTGCTCTTCTACCATCTGAGACCCTCAAGCAACAGCTGGCTGAGAAAACAGACAGGCCAGAAAATGTCTACTGAAATCTTCATCTCCAGGGTTAATTTCAGCTAATGTTCTCTCAGTCATGAAGTAGTACTGAAACAGTCAAAGGCAAAGGCTGCTTATCATTCAGCAGTTTAAGAACAGATTTCTTTCAATTTTGGTATAAAATTGCAGGTTCAAATATTCCACACTCGAACAGCAGCAGTTGTCAGGCCCCACAGATGCACTAGATTGGATCATGGCAGAGAAGGATATAAATCCACATTCTTCAGATCATAAATCAGTCAGACTGGTTGACAGGATGCCCATAGGACTGGGTTATTCTCCAGCTGCCCCATGACGAGATTCCCCTGGTGCATTCAGCACTGTGAGAACCAAGATACTGGTCTGATTCAGTTGGATCTTCTTGTATTGTTTCAAACTCTTGAATATGGATATCTCATGATGTTAAAACATACACAGTTCCAGTGTTGTGTTCCTATAAAGCCCTTCCCTTGACAGATCAATACATTTCCCAGCAAATAATTTATTTCTGAAATAATTTTTAAAGGAAATTAAATCCATTTCAAAACAACTTGCCTGAGCACACATTTGAGGCAGACAAACTCACATTATTTCATGTTTATTTTTAGATCTATATTAAAAAAAAAACCACCACCCTACAGGTTTTTTGCTTTAAAATAAGGGGAAAACCCTATAAAAAGATCAGATCTGGGGTACAAGATAACACAGACAATTTTCAACATAAATGCCAGTTATTAGGTGTCATGTAGAGTCAGGAGTTGCCATGGAATCCATTTGCTTCTAAACCAGCTCCTCCTGCTGGAATACTTTCTCATTATTATTTCTTTCAGTAGCACAAAAGGAGCTGGCTTACAGAAGAAACGTTATTTTTGTGTAAAGTTTCTACTGTGTCTGCAATAAGACATGAAATTAAAATCTAAATTTAAAGCTGTATTTCTGTTTCAAGTGTAAAGCTACGTTACTGTGGTCAGAAGAACAAAATCATTGTAGACTTTTTATAGATTCAGTAGACCAGAGAAAAATTATAGCTAAAGCCTTCCTTTCAGCTGTCTTCCCATAAGTAAAAATAAGTGTCATATCTGATGTCTACTGATTACATTTTTGCTACATTATTCTCCCATTATGCTAAACTTTTAACATTTTCATACTGGTTATTCTGTGCAACAGCAGCCTCGTTACCAGCCTAATTACTGATGTCCTGGGATACAGAACAGTGTGTGCATGCTGGACACGGGGTTTATTAGGCCAATGAACTCACTTGTTGTGATGTCAGTTTCAATAGAAGGATTTCAAAAGAAAAAATGTGATCATGCCTTCAAACCCTTGACACACCAATTATTGGGTTTCAATTCTTTTGTATACAATGTACTGCAGTGAGGCTGGAGGACAATACTGGAAAGCAACCAGCAATATTGGAAAACTATGCCAGTGATTTGTTGCTTGGCATGTTAATACTTATTATTAATATTATTGTTTACTATAGACATTGACTAGCATTGCATCTGGAAGCCCTAAACAGAAACAAGATCCTATTGTGATCAGCACTGTATGGAGATACACACAGCCCTTGCCTCCAGAGCTTATATTGTATGGTCCCAGCCTTGTAAACTGATCTGGGCAGAATCATTCTTGCACCCCTGTGGAGTCCCCCAGCCCTCCAAGGCAGTCAGAGCTTCCTCCATAACCTTCCTATACAGAAAAGTGGCAGGCAAGCTTTGGGTGCAGGGAGCCTTTACCTTCTAATCTGTTCCACTCCCACCCTTTAGCAGTTGAACTGTACCCAAACTTTGGCAAGTCCAACATCTCATGGAACTTTGGGCCCTTATTCACATCTCTCCAACTCAAAAGATGTGCTCCTGCTAGGGAATTAAAGGAAGTTCTGTACCATGCAACAGCCTTCCTTCTTCAACCCTGTGTTTTCTGAGGTCCCATAACTGCAGACAGGCTTATGGAGAGGTCTGTGCCATCTCTCAGGAAGGTCCCCAGAGTGTGACAGTTTCTGAGACAGGCACTACCCTTAGAAAAGCAAAAGAACATAGACAGGCTAGAGACAGAGAATTCTTTGCCCTAGAGGGAAAGCAGAAGACCATTGGAGCCCTCTAATGAATAGAAGCAGCCCACAGTGAGTAAACAATCAGGGCTGGGCCGGGACAGGGAACCACTAGCCAAGTGTGACAGCCAGGACATTTCTCACTAGCCAAGGCCCACCCACACTACCTGAATAAGAAGAGCACAGGGATAGCAGCCAGGCTCAGGCCCGAGCCAAAGTCATCAGGCGAGTCCACGGTAGCAAGGCAGGCCCAAGGTCAAGGTGGGAGGTCAGTCTGTGGGTCGGGGTTTAGAACAGCACGGTCCCCAGGGAGGTACGGGCATAGCTGAAGTGGCACTGGGCACAAGAACTCCTGTGGCCTGGCTCAGGCAAGCACTGAGGATGGAGCAGGGAACTGCCAGGTGAGGCTGGTCAGGGCTATTAAGGTTCATTGAGGCTCCCAGGGACCTGACACCCAGAGTCTTCTCCTCACTCTCCACTATGTCTGCTCTGACAAGTGGTTGGGTTGTACCATGCACCAGGAGCATTCTGTGCTGAAGCCAAAATTAAAACCTGACTCCAGTACATTCTAAGGCTTTGGCACATTTCAAAAATGCGTCATTAACTTCACTAAACTATTGCCAGACCAAAGAAATGCTAATTCCTTTTTCATCTACCAGCTAAGTCCTACAGTAATTACAGAGAGCAAGCAAGCCCTGGAACTTCCTCCAGCTGCAAGTAGTGGACACTCCTCAGGAGAGGTGATGTGGGGAAACCATCCGTTTAATAGGCTCTAGATTCAGCTGGGTTCATCCAGCCATCACATGTAAACGGAGTGCCACTATCAGTGAATAATAGTCAGAAATCGGGGTTTAGACAAAACATTTCAACAGCGAGGCAAAACTTAAATAAAAAAATATTAATCACAGGCATATGCAAGACTTAGGAAACACCCTTACCCCTCAGCAACAGATTTAGCATAGTCTGAAACAGGTCAAAGCTGGACTCATGCTTACAAGTCTGGTGCTGTTTCCCTATGCCCCCACCCAATGTGAGCAATTGATCCCACAGTGCTTTACTCAGAGACATCATCTCCTCCACATTATTTCTGAAGGCATCTATTCACCACTTGGGGAATGCAGAAGAGAGTAGTGACAGGCTTGCAGAGTGCCCAAATAATTCAGAAAATGTTCAGTGACGGAGAGGTTGTTCCCGGCTTAGTGTGCAATGCTCATAAAAACAATTAAACTTGCAACCACAAACGGGTATGAGACTACAACAAGATCCTATTAAAACCCATGCAGGGAACGCTCCCCACCTTGCTTTTCAACAAAGCTATAAGCATCACAGTGATTAGGATACACACCAAGTGGAACGGGTACCAGCTCCAGAGCTGTCAGGCAGCCTCACACTCTACATCCTTCCTTTTTTGGTCTGATCAAGCCTATTCTCTGAGGCAATAGGAGGCTGAAGACAAGAGTTTCAGAGCAACAGAGGGGGTAGTTCCTCTTGCTATCGATTTCATCTGAAATGGGCATGTGTTATTTCAAAGAGAAGTGTGTCCTCAAGGCGGGTTGAGCTGCTCTCCTCCACTGAAACAAAGCAGTGATACAAGTCTATTTGTGACCTGTTAATTATCAGGTTGATAGTAAGAACAGACTGTGGAATGGATCCCACTATTTTAAGCATTATTCTTTGGGGTGCTGAAATTTAAACAGGCTTCTGCTGACAGATTTCCCCCCGACTAATGAAATAACTTCTTTGCTAATCAAAGCCAGGCTTTGGGAAAGGAGGTTTCAGTGATAGCCAGGGTTTGGAGGAAGCCTGACACAGCTCCAGCTCCACCAGCATACATTAACAAGTGCAGGTCTCACGCCGTAGCAGAGGCCTGGGGCAGCCCACCCTCCCGAGGAGGATTCCCCCTGCCATGAGGCAGCTCCCCTGGTTTGCCCGCAGTCCGCCTGTACCTGGGCAAAGCCCCCACAAGGACACTCCCTTTTTGGGACTAGGACAGTGAAATCCAACCTAGCACACTGAAACAGATAAAATAGCGTGAAAAGGACGCCTTCTCCCCATCGCCCCCTGCAAAGCCGGGACCCCCTCTCCTTTAGAGGTGAGGAGGGCAGATTCGACCACAGGCAGGTGAAACCACAAACTTGAGGGAGAGGGGACAAGCACCGGTGGTCGGCATCGTGCGGGCCCCTCTCCTCGCCTCGCCGGGCTCCCTCACCTGCGAGGGGACCCTGAGTGGGGCGGCGGGACAGCGCTCAGGACGGGAAGCGCTGCGGGGAGCGCTGGCGCCACCGGCGCGCTCGTGCCGGGGGTGGAGCGGCGCGTGGGGCGCTGCGGGTCCCGCGGCCGCGGGAGGGCAGCGGGAGGAGGGGAGGGAAAGGGAAGGGAGGGAAGGGAAGGGGAGCGGAGCGGAGCGCGGGGAGGCCGCTGCCGAGCTCCCACAGAGCCCGCAGCCGAACAAAGCCCTCGGCCCCCGAAATGCTGGAGGGGCTGGGCGGGGCGGGAGCGCACCGGCATCCCGGCCCTGCCCCCCCCCCCCCCAGGAAGGAGGGCCGCGAGGGAGCGGCGGCGGGCCCGGGGCGCCCGGCTGGCTCCGTCCCCAGCCGCTGCCGCCATCGGCCCTCGGGCCCCCGCCTCCGTCAGCAGGAGGGAGAGGAACAGCGCCGTGGCGACCTGAAGGGGAGAGGGATCTCCCGGGGGGCGAGCCCTGCGTGGGGGTGGGCTCCAGGCGGCGCCGGCAGGGTGCGGCAGGCCCCGAGGGGCGCAGCGAGGGCGCTGGGTGCGGGCGGGCCTCGGCTCCGCCTCCGGCCCTGGGGCCGGGGGAGTCCGGAGCAGGTGAGGGGGGCCGGGACCGCCCGGACCGTCGGTACCGTCCGGGAGCAGGAGGGAAACAACTCACACCGGTACAGCAGAAAGGGCTGTCTCAGCTAGGCAGGGTGTCTGTGAAGGCACAGGGAGGACAGGAAGCACTTTCTGAAGTTTGTAATTTCATCAAAGTTCCAGTCCCGTGTCGTTCCCAAACCTCTCATCCCTGACAAGGGCATTTCAGCTCAGTTCGGGCGTTCAGTGTACCAGGCTCCTTTGGAAGGGCAGAAGATAAGAAAAGATGTCCCTTGGGATAACTGTTACTAGCCGTGAAGTAGATTTTTTAGCGTTTCTTTATATTTAGTTTATGTTTTCATTCGCTGCTCCGCGTCACAGTAAGATAGCTTGACTTCCGATCATTAGCAAGAGTGTATTCAATAAGATAAGGGCTAAAAGGTACTGACCTCTGCCTCCCCTGGAAAAATGAATATAAATAATCTCGTTACATTTATGCCAAAAACAATAAATTTGAAAGGAGTGCGTAGTCAAGAGAAATGTCTCTCCTCCCTGCAAAGTATCTCTTAACACAGATATATCGCCAAAAATTGTTTGAAGGAATTGCCTAAAATAACTAACAATCACGCTAGTGGTCGCTTACTCAAATTTTGCAATGTTTCCTTAATTGTGCTTAAGAAATGCATTCAGAAACGCTTATCTCTCAGAACTGGTATCCAAGGGTCTATTAACTATTTCCTGTGTTAGAGAATCGGCTTTCTCCTTGTCCTGCTGCCCTGAACATTCTAATAACATTAGCAAAAGAGCAGGAATAAAGTACCTAGAGCATGGCTTGAATCTTGAAGGTTAAGATCTAGATCAGTTAAAACATATTAATTACTTCTGAATGGTCTCAAAGAGCATTTGCCGTGTATATTTATGTCAATAAAGCCTTGATGAGGGCATGGATGAAAATTCACATCACGCTCGAATTCACCAGGGTGCCCAAGTGCGTGTGTCTGAAGTTTCTGGGTTCTTAAAAAACAGTCTCGGTCTCCAAGCGCCCGCACTCCCTCAGGCACCCCCGGGGCTGGGCGAGTGAACCGCATCTCGGGGACAGGCGATGCATCGGTGGCGGAGCGCTCCCTTCGGTCGTGAGGGTCCATGCGAGGTCGGATCCTGCCTCTCGCCGGTCCAAAGACGAGGGAGGCTCGGCGTGTGGAAATCTGCCCGTAACTAATACCAGGCCGGTTTTGTTTGGGTTTTTTTTTTTAGGAAATCGGGAGAGGGACCCGCATCGTTAATTCACTAACGAAAGCGGTGTGTAAGTGATGGCTTACGTTCGAAGACATTTTTCTGTCTGCATGAGAAATGGCCACCTTATTCTTTAGGGGGGATTAATAAGCGCATCCAAATTCATAAACTAATAAATACATCAGAGTATGTCTGAATGTGCTGGAGAAGAAACTGGATCTGATCTGTCCTATAGGGAAATGGTCCAGTAGGGCTTTTTTTTTTTCCTGCTTTGATTTGCACAGTTTTTTCCCCTCCCCCTCTGCACACACATACACACGCTCACCCACACATGCTGCAATACACGGTGCATATTGTGTCTGCCTACACAAGTTTTCTACTATAGTTGGAAACCTGTCTGTGAAACGCTTTGTTTTCACTCAGCCTTTCTTCAGACACACCATGCTATCATGCGCCTTTTTAAATCAAATTGCACTGCAGTACCTGTCCATTCAATTTTCCAGTCTTATCTGTTTTCCAGGAGATTCTAGCTCTAGAATAACTGCGTCTGAACTGAGCACAGCTATCCATCTGCTTCAGGCGGCCGAAGTGCCTCTCTCCCGCCTGGAGGGGCCGTAGCCGCCGTGCGCCCCCGGGGTCCGGCCCCTCGGCCCGCAGGTGCCCGCGCCGCGCCGCCGGTCCGCTCGCTGCCCTCAGCTCCGCTCCCACGGCTTGTACGCCGGGGAGCAGCCGCGGTGCGGGGCACCCCGCAGGGGTGCCTTCGCTTCATTTGCTCAACAGCGTCACGCACTCTTCTTTCAGGACAGACGGGCTTCACCGGGGCCGGTGAACAGCGGGCTCTCGGCTGGTATGAAAACCACGAATTTAGCTACTGCGGACTGCCTTTACCTGTACACCTGGAACGGGGCAGTGCCAAGTGTGATCTCCGCTCGCAGAAGTCACTTGTTTTTGACGAAGGAAAACAAGGTTAATGTCTCTGAAGCGGCCAAATCCTCCCATCATTCGGGAACCGCCTCTTGAAATCTGCTGGTAAATGTCCCCAGCGTACTGACACCGCGCTGGTGGTTCTGTGGAGAGGTGACTTTGTCCACGTTTGCTGTAACTAGCAGAGGTGAATAACTGCCCTTCGGCCGCTGGTCCTTTCACATCTTGTCCTTTATCTACCGTAGCATTTATACATTCAAAATCTACATGGGGCTCGCCGAGCCCGAGCCCTCGGGCCCCGGCCACGGGGGGAACCGGTGCGGACGCTGACGCCCACCCGGGCTGCGGGGAAGAAACTGAGTCCCGGTACACCGGGAAAGAGAATCCTCGGTGAGCTACGGGCTTCACTGGGGCTCTGTGAGGTTGGTGAGGTGGATGCTCACGTTCCCTGGTATAAATTAGCGGAAGTGTATCCTACTCATTTATTTATTTTTCCCAAACCAAGGGTGTTATAGAAGACATTCTCTCCGGCTCTTGTTGACAAATAACTCGTGAGCTACCTGACAGTGTTAGTCCAGTTGTTGCCCATATGTCTAAATACCCTCCTAGAGACGCCAGTGCCGTTTAGGAAGAGAATTACCTCAAATGAAAACCAGAAGGAAGATTTTTTTTTCCTTTTCTTCTCCCCCAAACCCACTTTACACCTGAGGGCAGTAACACAGAGGGAAGATTTTTGTAAATTCAATATGACTTTCCCCACAGCAGCGATCGCTTTACAGCATGACGGGGTGGGGAGGGGTGCTCTCTTTCTCTCTTTTCTCTCTCCTTTTTTTTTTTTTTTATCCATACCTTCACTAAATGCCTTGCGTTCGTGTTTGTTTAACAACGAGTCGCTTCGGTAAATAAGACAATCAAAAGAACATTTGAGACTACGTGGATACATTTCTCTGATGCTTGTAGACGCCTGGACACCCAGAGGAGTTGTTGAATGCCTCTCTTTCCGTCTTCCCTTTATTTACCCAAATGAACTCAGGGAAAGCTTTTAACCGAGGAGAGATTTAAGGTGATAAGCAGCGAACAGACGGTCTGCACTGCAAGCCTGCGTTTCGAGCTGCAGCCGCCCGCGGAGCAAAAGGGATGAGGTGCTTCAAAGGCTAATTTTTTTTTGGTTGACGTTTTTCTTCTTCAGAAAACTGAGACCGTTTCTTCTTCCTCGAAATACTCCGACTGGTGCCTGCCAGTGCAATCTCATTTTAAACAGTTATTTTAGCCGAAGTCCCGCACCGACTGGTTTGGCAATTATGTCAGGCTTTTGAGAGTCCGCTATGGTTTTAGGAAAGACTCTACAACCCATCTCCCACCACTCCAGGCGCTCTCTCTCTGCTCTATCTACTCTTTTCAGAAGCCAGCAGTTTTAGAAGCAGCGTCATTTTTTTAGGGTTATTTTCCCCAGGGGACACGCGAGATTAGGAATAGTCCCGCTCCCCGGGAAAAAAAAGAAACCCCACACCCACTTTGCGGGCAGTTTTAAAGCGGCTCTGTCTCCTAGTGTAGGAGGATTTGGGTTTGGGTTTTTTCCCTCTCCTTTTTTTTTTACCTGTTCGTGGGATTGTTTATTGTTTTGGGGTTTTTTTCCAGGGTATATAAAGAAAATTAAGTAAAATCTTTCTCCATCCTTCTCCCCTTGCACCACGGGACCCGATTCACGCTGTCCCTCAGAGCATCAGCCCCGGGGAAAACCGTACACGGTTAAAGTTGGGGATGTCAGGGAGGGGGGCAGCAGGGGACGTGACCGCAGCTCATTTCTCCCAAGCGCGACCACTTGCTCGGTGGGCTTTGGGGTGGAGAAATGTGCGTGGCTGTGTAAAACTGCGGCGATCCTCACCACCCACAGCCCCGCGGGACCTCGGCCGCCCACCCCTGGCGCCCAGCGGAGAGGCGATGGCCAAAATGTACCCACCTCAACACACACAAGCCCCCAACGGGTACGCGCGGGGGAAGGGGTGTGTGTGTGTCTGTGCGTGCCTGTGGGTGTCTGCGTGTCCGCACTCCCCCCGGCCGCGCCGCCAGGTCAGAGGGCGGACACAGGGAAAGAGGGGAGACGGGAGAGGGGTGGGAATGTGTCCGCGTGACGCAACCGCCCCCTCCGCCAGTGGGAGGCCGGGCGAGGTTGGCGGCGGCCAACGGGAAGCGAGGCGGGTCCGTGAGTGGCACTAAGGGAGGGGTCGGCCGGGGGCCGGGAGGTGGGGGGGCAAGGGGGGAGCTGGAGAGAAATGAAGTTGTGCTAAAAGGCTTTTAGCCATCAAGAAGTTATTAGGCATTTCTCAGCCGCAAATTAGGGATTCTTCATTAATACCAACCTCGCCCCCCACCCCACCCTACCCCACCCCACCCCTCGTTATGTGAGACGGAGAGCCTGGGAGCCGATAAAGGGGATGGGGAGGCGGCAATGTCTGTCTGCCCATCGGTGCGAGGAGCAGTGACAGGCGCAAACTTTTCCCCGTGCTATTAATGAGCCAATTAAAGAGTTGGGCTCCTCACCCCGGGAGAGCTCTCTGCAGGCTGCTGGGCTCAGGGATTCAAGGTAGGTAAAAAGAAGACCACAACCCACCACAAGCTTCCAGCCTCAGCGAAGAACCGCAGTGATGTGCGGGGCTAGGCTGTGGGTCGCTGCCCCACAGTGGAAAACGAGGAAAAAAAAAAAGATAATTTGGTTGGAAAAATGTGATGTTTGGGTGGATTCGGCTCGGGGCAGGGCTGGGCAGAGAGTGCCTCCCCTGGCTGGGGTGCAGCTGAGGTAGACACCCCCGGACCCCAGCCGAGGAATGAGGACAGTAGCCGAGAAGAGGGAAAATTCAAAGGAAAAAAAAAAAAAAGAGAAAAGGGAAAACAAGCAGAAATACTCCGTGGTTGGGAATGTATCCCTCACTGCGGGTCTGGCAGCGCGGAGTGCGGGGAGGTCTGGCCGCCGCCGCGGTGCCGGCCCGAGGGAGCGCGAAGGGGACGGCGCAGCCCCGGCAGCACCAAGCCCGGCAACGCCGGGAGCCGGAGACCGCTTTCTGCTGCGCTTTCGTTCTGGTCATGCAGTGCACACCTGGGCTGGGAAGTGAGAGGGTTGTGGGAGGAGAGTGCGAGGCAGGCTTCTCCACGGGCGCGCTAGATGGGAAAATACACTTTTTTTTTTTTCTTTCCCCTCTGGTGGGAGAAAATACTACACCCGCCGGAGGCTGGTTGTTGATTATTATTTCTCGCGGCTCCGCTGCGGCGGCGTGTACCGGCTCTCTCACCCCAGGACTGCTGTTGTCTTCACAGAGAGAGGCTCTCGGGAAGTCACCCAGCGCCCTGGAAGGCAGCCCGCGGCCGTGCGTTTCGGCCCTCGGATTGACAACGCATCACGGGAAAAAACGGGATTACTATGACCCTCTTCCGAGGAGATATGCTGCCCGCCATGAGTAGGAAAAAAGGCCAGAAACACATCGTTTGGTTGCTGTCTGGTGCCTCAATCTTCTAGCTTTTATTTTGTTTTGTTTTAATGCAGTTGCTTGGAGTGCTGAGCTGCATTGGATAAATGCCTTTCCCACACAATTGACTCTGCTTTTCAGAGTATATATACTTTTTTTTTTTTAAAGAACACCTCTACTCTTCGATACTTGTTTGCATTTTACACAACAGAACGGTTTCTCTGAGTAATGGCCGCGCTCAGAATCATCGCCTGATGATCCGGAGAGATGAATTGCAGATGAGTTTCCCTTCCACCTTTGGATGAATCTCTGGAATTTAAATTGTAGCAAGGAAGTGGGAAAAAAACACGATGAAAGAGAAGTCCAAAAATGCTGCCCGGACTAGACGGGAGAAAGAAAACAGTGAATTTTATGAACTGGCTAAATTACTACCCCTGCCCTCCGCTATAACCTCTCAGCTGGACAAAGCATCCATAATCAGACTCACCACCAGCTATTTAAAAATGAGAGTGGTTTTTCCAGAAGGTAGGTGGGAATGCCTATTTGCCTCTTTCCATTCTGATGCAGGTGTCATTTATCACCTTTAAGTTAAAAAAAAAAATTAAAAAAAAAAAGGAGGTCAACCCTATGGGGTGGTGTGCTCGGAGACAGGGTGCCCTCCGCTGTCACTTTTCTCTGTTGTGGATACTTTCCCTTTAGCTGCTGTGACAGGTTTGGTTGGAGACTTACGGTGCTTTTGTCAATACTTGAAGGCACTGAGCTCTGCTGCGTGTTCTGCTAAAGCAAACCTGGGTTTCCTTTTCCCCCAGTCTCCCAGTCAAATGTGCATCCCCCACCAAGCACACGCGTGGCCTAAGAGGGCACGATTCACCCCTATTTATAGTCATTCTGTGAGGGGGAGTTAGTATATGGGTAAATATTTACATAAGTCTATGCAAAGTCCTAAAGCCTTAGTTCAGCTCTCGAGGAAAGGTGCGGTGTACAGGTACAGGACACGCGTGCAGGCGTGCTCACACCCGGCCTAAATAAATAAGTCGAGCACACTGAACCACATCACCAGTGTGCTGTGTCTCGTTCTGAGGATCACAAGGGCGGTTTGAGGGCGTTAATCGACCTCGGAAAATTTTAGCAGGAGTTTTGCGCGCAGACATATTCAAACCCCCTGCCCACCCAGTGCTGCAAAACCAGTGTCCCAGGCTAGACATGATTCTCCTCGACAGGCAACAGTAGACTTCACGTTGACTTCCACGGCAGCAACAACAGGCCTGTCTAGTAAAAGAAAACTTAAGCGTCCTGAAGTGTGTCTTGCTTTTAAATAGAATTAGGACTTAAAGCGACTGTCTTTGGGCTTCTAGATCGGCTGCCAAGAAAAACAAACAACACAAAGTTAAGAGAGTTAGAATAAAGTTCTTTCGTGTTCCTACTCTACTGATTTTGTAAGACATACAGGAAAAAAGTTTTGAAAAAATTCACGAACCTTTTATTTAGATCAACTCGATGGAGTTGCAGTCTGTATGAAAGAAAAAGTATCAAGAGCTTTTGTTTCCCCCCTGACCTAATACGAAATTCACTGCATCTTTTGTTGAAAAGTGAGTATACATAAGAAATAACATAATATAGCTATGTCCCCATGTGCTTTCTGTAGCTGTATCTCGACTCCGTTGGCCTGTATTTTTTACAAATCAGGAGTGTGTATATGGCCTGGTTTTGTTTTGCTTTAGTGTTATCTGGTTTGGTGGTTTGAGGAGTTCTCTTTTTTTGTTTTGTTTTGTTTTCCCGGTTCAGTTTGTGGACTATTGGTACTAATTCTACTTTTTAGAATAAATATGCAATGTGGCAGTCATTTGGACTGGGGGAGGTAATACCCCCGGCCCCAGGTTACGGATGAATGTTTATACCTAAAGTCCACGGCAGTAATTTCCAATCCAGTGCATTTTACAATCATTTCTTTAAACAACTTTCCATATCATCGAGTCGCTTGTAACCAAAGAAGGGGTTAAATGAAACCTTTAAAAATCATAATTAAAGTCTTCATCAAGCCACTTTCCTCTTCTATTTGCTCTGCCACCTTGAAGATCATTATGCGGGACAGTCGTCTGTTTCAAAGGAAACGGAATTGTCCTTTATACTGTCAGCGCATACTTTATAAAAATAAAGCTATTGCAAACCCTGATGCCCATGATGTTCCTAAAAGGATTATTAGCAATGATTTGTCAACTCCTGCGGTCTCAGTAGGCTACCTTTCTGCGTGATTTCGAGCAGGTCTCGTCAATTACTGGTGCCTATGTAGCGGGTTGTTTGATCAGAAGAAGCATATGGTGCTGCTTGTAGGCTGTGAGTAATCATGGGAAGAGAAGAATAGCTGATCCCCGTCCCTCGGTGGCAGCGCAGGATGCCTGAATGCCCTGGGGAACCGTGTAGCGAAGCGCGCCGGGGCCGGGGCCGCTGCCGGCCGCAGCAGATGCTAATTTGAGTGCGGAGGCAGAGGGGGCAGCTGAGCGGGGCTCGGGGGCAGCGGAGCCTTCGCAGCCTCATTAAAGGCAAACTGCGCATTAGAAAGAAAGGCGGGGAGCAGGCTCGGGAGGGCTCGCCCCTCCGAGGCGCTGCCGCGGGAGGCCCGGGGCCGAGCGGGCTGCAGCCCCACGCGGGACCGCCGCCCCTACATCCCCGGGGCCGCGGCCGGGGGCGCGCTGCAAGCGGGGCACAAAGGCCCGAGAGCGAGGGTCGCAACGTGGCGTGGGGCCGGGCGGCTTCCCCGCGGTCCCACGCGGGCTCCCTCTCTCTCCCACGTACTTCGAGGAGAGGGGAGCGCGGCCCGGCTCGGCCCCGGCCCCGCAGGTTTCCCTGCGCTCGCCCGTGCCGCGATTAAACACGAGCGAGGCGCCCAGGAGCAGCCTCCCGGTGCTGCGCCTGTGCCTGGCCCTGCGGGAGCCAAGCCCGGGTGATTTTCCCCGGGACCCCGGGGGACGCAGTGGGCTCCGGGAACGCGGCGGAGCAGCTTGGGCTCCCGTTGCGGTTGTGTTTGTCCTTGTCCGGCTGCGGCGGAGAGGAGGGAGGCAAGGAAGAGGGGTGCTATTTTGGTTTTCTAGTGCCCCCACCCAGAAAAAAAAAGTCTTCGCTTCTCTGGGAAGGAAGAACAGGTAGTGGCAGCTGGGGAAACGACGCACGGAAAGGACAAGTCTTTCTGAACGGAGGAGGCAGCGTAGGGATGTTGGATGGATGTAATGGGGGTCCGTTTGCTTGTATTTCCCTGGGGAGGAAAGCGACACAAGCATCGGGACAGACCCGATGAGTTGGCCAAAACACTGGAGATGGGTAGCAGGAGGCTCGGGAGCACGGCGGAGTGTCACGTCGTACTTTTAAAGAGATCTTGGACGAGTCAGGATAGAGAAACGTTGTCTCCCGTAAGAGCGAGCTGCACTTCCAGAGTAACTCTCACCCCCTACTCCCCCGTACAAGAGCGAATTTCCATCTGCCCAGAGAGTGCTTGCATAGACCTGGTTGTAAATAATCACGTACAGAAAGATATACACTCCTCATCGCCGCGCACACGCGGGGCTAGGGACCGGGCGGACAGAATCGGTGTGCGCTTGTCTGCATATTTTTCTGTCTGAAAGGTCCCTATAGAGAAAGAAGGTGGGTAGATTTCGGGTTCGTTTTGGAAACAAGAGTTTTCTGGGAGTGAAACGCCAGGAGAATCACACACAAAACAAACACGTGGGGTTTCCTTCTCACTCCCAGACATCTGAACACAAGGCAGTGGCACTGGACAAACTCGACAAACTGGGCAGAGATTTTTCTACGAACTCTCTCTCGTAATGGTTGCGCAATTCTCACAAATTATTGAAACGCCTGGGTTGTTCTTTCTACCCCAATTTCACTTTATTAGATCCTCAGCAGATTAAAAACTGTCAAGGACGAAAAGTGCAAGACGTAGGTTTCTTGCATCGTTTCAGTATTAAAACACTTCTATCCAGGAGGAGAAAGCGTATAAGACCTATACTGCTTTTCGGTGATCAGACAGCTTTGGAAAGAATGAATATCTGCTAAATTTCTAAGGACATTAAGGAAGAGTTTTAAGGATTGTTTGTTTGTTTGTTTGTTTGTTTGTTTTCAAGCAGGACTTCTTAATAAATTCATTCCTGATTTAACGTTCATGATAAATAAAGACTAATATTTCAATTTAACATTAAATCATTAATGGTAAGTAACTTAGATGCAAAAAATAGGTAGAAAAATCTCCAGGATGTCGAAGGACTAAAAGAATTTTCCACCAAAAAACAATGCGATCACTATTACTATTGCAGGGCAATTCTTTACTAACCTTCGGCAGTATCGAGAAGGGAAGGGAGAAAAAATTAATAAAAGCCAAACAAAAAACCCAGGTGTCACAATAAATAATTTTTGGTTGGGTTTTGCTTTTCTTTTTTAGTTAGGAATAGTTTAAAGGTCCTATTCTCCATATACCACCAGAGAGACAAAAGCAGAGTTTGCAGTCTGTCCTAGTGGGAAGGGATCGTTTTGGCGCGGAGAGGCGTTTGCTTTTCGAGACAAAAGCAGAGACTCCGTTTACATAAACTTTCGCCGAATCAGGATGGTTAACATTTCAATATTGAAACCCTTAACCTTGTTTTATTTTAAAGTGGGGAGAGACCAACAGAAAAAAAGATCCGTTTCCCACGTGGATAGGTGATTTAATGCTGTTTTTCTTGCTGCAAAGGGAAATGATTGAGCATTAGGTTTCAATGTTTATTTTCTTACAGAAGTTTTTCTCATTTAAGCAGCAGTTTACTCTCCACGCTGCATCTCTGTTTAATTCCAGTTTTGATGTGAACTTAAAATGAGAAGAGCAGAACTAAACTACTAGCAGGATCGCTGAAAAAAAACTCCGATCAGATTTATGTTTTAGAAAGACTACTTAATAAGAAGAGCGGGAAAAATCATATTTCCTGCATAAACACACGACCGTTTTCATGTTGGAGGATATTTTTCAACTTGCATATAAACAGCGTGTGCGTTGGTGCAAATCCTTCCTTCCCCTATTTCTTCGAAATAAGGGCTATTTGAATTTGAGTCTTCTGGAGAAACGAATAAGTAGTTGGTGCTCGCAAATGTCCCTGATTTTTTTCCCCTCTCTCTTATCTGGACATGGTTCCGTTTGTTTGCATTTCAAAGCGCAATTCCGCTACCCCGTGTATGCCAAAATCCTGGTATTTCTTTCTGTAGTGAAACAGCCTCAGCACTATTTCCCCTATCGTTTTCTTAACAGGGATGTTTGTTTAGTCGACAGGGCTTTTCCTCCCTGTTATTATTTTTATAAAGAAGAGGGATGCCAACTTATCTCTGCTTCAAATGAATACGTGTGATTTACCGAGATAATAAATCTTTACAAAACCTTGCTAATGGCATCCGCAGGCAGTGGAAATGAGCAGCTTTTTTTTTTTTTTTAGCATAACTTATTCTATTCCATCTGAGCCCTCCGACGGCGATCCAGTCCTTCACAGAAGCCTCATTTGGCCAGGATTTTGAGTTATCATTAACCACTGCCTGTTAAATTAACTGGGAAATCAGCTCTGTCGGGCGTTAGGCGATGGCAGAACGGAGCGCCGGCTGCAGACGATTTAATTAAATGGTTAATCGAATCAAGCTAATTCCTCGATACAACATCCAGTTGCCTTTTGGCTTGCCGGTGACTAGTACGTGCTTCTGTTCCCGGGACTCCCGGAGCTGTTATTTGTCATTTTCCCTGGACAGCGAGGAAGAATGACCGCGTGGGAGATGGGGACTGAGCTGTCCTGCCTCCCTCTTCCCAAACAACTCCCGTGCCCCTCTTGTCCCTTGGTATTAAGGCAGCAGCAGCGCCGGCGAGGGGCAGTGGGAGGCAGGGAAGGTGCTGCTTGAGGAGCCGCTCGCGAAGGTGGCATTCTCGTCCTCCCTGTAGAGAGGCTTTGCTGGGCAGGTTGAACGAAGTTGGTGATCGTGCTCGGGCCGCCCCTCCCCGGCCTGCCCGCCTCGGTGCCGCGGGAAGGGGTGAGCCCCGGGGCGGAGGTGACCGGGGGTCCGCATCCCGCGCCCTCCGTGGGGTCAGCATCCCCCTCGGCGCCGGCGGGCGAGGACCGAGCTGCTGCTCCTCCTTCTTTAATAACCATAGAGCGGCTCTTAAAAGGGCTAGGAAAACGCAGGGAAACCAAAGCATACGGAGACGTTCGCGGGCCGCGGCCCCCGGGAGGCGGCGGGGAGATCTGGGAGGGCGGCGGCGGCCGCTGCCCGGAGAGGCAGTTTTGAGGAACTCCTGGAAGAGAAATTCGCAATGGACCTGCTGGGACCCGACTTAGGGAAGAGTCCCTGCGGTTGCCCCGTCGGGCAGGCTTCCCGCGTTGCCCCACAGCAGCGGGCTGCCTCCGGGAGAGCCCCTCCAGCCTCTCCCTCTGCCCATCCACAGCAACAGCAAAGAACTCCCTCCCTACGGGCCTTCGTCTCCAAGCCAGCTTCCCTGGGCCTCGCCGGGTCGTGCGGGGCGGTGCGGCCAGACAGGGGCAAGCCCCCGGATGGGTGCCCAAGGGTTCCCCGGCCCCGGAGGGAGCTGTCCTCAAAGATCTGGCCCCCAAAGAAGCGGGTCTGGAGCTCAGGATGGGCTCTCCACTAAGTGTTTTTAAACGGGGGCGTCAAGTCGCCCGCTACCGTGAATCCGGTTTGCGCTGAGGTTTCGTGACGGAGAGTCCGCTGGGGAAATCGCCGTAACTGCTTTTAAAAGCCGGCAAATCAGCGCAAAGTAGATAAGGGCTTGCATCTTCTGGCCACCCCACCCCCACCGGCCACCCCCGCCCCCCTTTGCTATTGCCAGACAAAGGACGGGGTCGAGATGGGCTCTGCGCTGCAGATGCTCACAGAGGGACAAGTAACCCGGAGATCAACCAGGGCCAAGGAGCTGCCCTGGCTTCTCGGAGTCTCATTTCCCTGCGCCTGCCTTCCTCCGTCTTTGACTAGATCAAATCAGAAACGATTGAGGAATCTCTTCTCCCTTCCGTGGGACAGAGGAGCTTCTTGAAACAGTATCGCCACTGGATAGGGACGGTGCCCACCCAGCCCCTGGTTCCATTGGCTGCCGACATCAAGGCTTGCATCAATCAAAAGATGAGGGGAAGGAAGGACAGGGCCAAGGCAGCGGAGCGCGGCGGGTCTGGCCGTGCGCCCGGCCTGGGGGACAGGCTGGCGGTGCGGAGAGGCTTTCTCAGCGCCGGGGGTGGGCATGGCTGGGCGGGAGAAGGCATTTCACAGGGACCCGCCAGTGTAGCGAGCCCATGAAACCGATGGACATGCTTTTTGACGCGGAAAGCACGGTGGCTTTCCGCTGGAAAATGCTGAGAGAAACGATGAGTCAGCACACTCGCTCTGCGCAGGTTCCGCGCAATATAGGTGCAGACTGCTGGGTAATACTGAGCGATAGGCTGAATTAAATGCTTTTCTTCTCTTTAAAATTTTTTTAAATTTCTTTTTTACTTATTTCCCTTTCCTTTTTTCCCCTTCCCCCCTCACGACAGTAGACAGTTTCTCGTGGCGCAAATAGTTTATCTTCTTAGGAAAAAAAGTTCCTCGAGTGAAAGACATTGATAGACAGAAGAAAGAGTTTGTTAGGCAGGAGCATATAATCTATATTTTGGCAAGAGTATCAAATTCATTCTGAAATAAAAGCTCCATCCATTTTTAATTTTTTTTCTTCTTGAATAACACAGCTGGGTGGTGCCTTGAGTTTATGTTAGGCAGTTGCTCATCATTCATTCGCCAAGACCTGACCTAAATGGTGCCTGTGGGATTAGGTCAACTTTAGTGGATCTACTTCGCCTCATTTGGTTACTAATTGGTTTCTTGTTTTATAAATCGAAATCTCATTTTCAGGAAATTACAAAACCCATGCAGCTAGTCCATGGAGGTAATCCGTGGGTCGGGGGTATTTAAATGGAAATTGTTCTACAATGCACCAAGTATTAAGCAACAGTAAAACTTCCCCTCTATTTCCAAATGAAATGTGAGCTCTCTAGCTCCTTAGATCCATAATAGATACATCCCTTCTAAGGCTACTTATGTAAATATGATAAACCAGACCGCGGTGGGGGAGGGGCCGCAGGGAAGAAAGCAAATTTTATGTGCTAAGGTTAATGTGGCATAACTTGGAAATCTTCCAAAATAGATTATGTTTTGCTTTGTCTTCGGCCACTTTAGCTGGGAAAATCCTTTGCCTAAAAACGATTTAGTTATCCTTCCCCTCACAAAGCTGCTTGTTTCTATTCCAAAGCTATTATGCTGTTGGCTCTCCAAATTACAAGAGAATCTTTAGATCTTGTTTCCAAGCGTAATCCTGAAGCAAAAGGGAGAGCTGATTTCCTTGTTTTGTTTTAAACAGACAATCAAAGGATTTGCAGAATTTTCTGCGGTAGGTCAAGTGCAAGAAATCACAGTTTGCCCCCTCGATAAAAGGAAATTGGATGTTAAAGCGAATAGACGGAGGGAGGGAAAATTAATGGAGGGAGGCTTTCTCTTATGATCTTTAAAAACAGTATTCAAGGAGCATCAGGAGACGCCGTCGATTCGGGAGAGGCTGGGATTGGCAACGAATAGAAATAGTCTCCGACTTGAAACTGCTGAAAACATCTGGGCAGCACAAAGGATAGTCTCATGTGACAGGATTTCAATAAGCCGGTTCAGGTAGACAAGTGAAAACGTTTAATTATAAACCGTGAGCAGACACAGCCCAGCAGCGCGGGGTTTCCACCTGAAACATAGCGAGGAGCTCAGCGCCCCGTGAAGAACCGCCTTCCCCGGGGAGGTTAACCTGCAATGCCCGTGAGCTGTTCATTAACCCGCTGGGGTCGGGTTATTTTCCCTTTTAGGAGAAGAATAATTAGAGCCGTAAACTTCGATTAATAAGCAACTTAAATCATAGGCGGGCAATGCAGATTTAGTCTTGAATAAAGAAATCTGTCATTCAGATTTCCCTCCGGGTGGGGGGACGCGGCAAGGAGCCGCCTCAGCGCTAGCGGGCCGTCCTGGCTCCCCAGTAGAGAAACCTGCGAGGAGCTCGGGAAAAACAAATACACCGTGGGCTTTTCTCTCTTTCCCTGGAAGCTGTGTAAGATTTGCCAGCTCCTTCCTGAATACAGGGGGAGGAGGTGATCCTCTATCCTGGCGGCTGGCTCCCCGTTAATTGGCGTGGAAGAATTAATGAGAAGGAGCCTGTTTCTGACTGGCGACCTGGTACACGCTGAGACTGCAGGATGAGGAACGGGCCAGAGAGAATCTCCTGCCTCCGTAGGGCTATGAAGTTAAGGAGGAAGGAGTGAAGTGTAGGAGTGGTGAAGAGAAGAGTTGTTGTGAAGAGGTGGACGAGGCAGAAGGGAGAAGGAAGGGAAAAGCGGGGACGAGCGGAGCGTACCGCTCCGGCGGTGGGGAGAGCGCGCAGGGGCCGCTCTGGGATGCCCCGCTCAAACAGCGCGGAGGAAATCGTTAGCTTTGTTCGGACCGGCAAACACTTGGGCGAGGCCGGTCAATAGCGAGGGATGCCCGCGGCTGCCCGCTGTCAGCATCTTGTCTGTTTGTCTCGAAATAACTGGAAAACGGGGTCTTGCCTTTCCCGAACCCGCACTGCGGGGGTGGGCAGACCCCGCCGACTCGGGTCCCCTGGCGACCTGCACCTCAGCCATGGATCAGGATTTGTAGGTTTTCCCTCTCTTTTACTTTATCTTACTGCTTGTGCGTGTCGGAGTGAGACTTACTTCATGGCATAAGCCTCAAAGGTTTTAGTTGACCCGTTTAAATTATTTCAGCAACAACACCGTGAAAAGGCATGGTCCATGAACAGTTTTACTCCGGTGAAGTAACTTCCACCTGGCTTTTATTACTACTCACTTTGCATAGGAGAAAACAAGACGCGTGTAAAACACTAGACAAGTCCGGAGAGATTAATTTCTGGAAGGGGCTCTAAGGAGGCACATCACCCCTCCCTGCAGAGGGAACCATCCCGCCCACCGGAGCAGCGGGAGGAGAGATGGAAGGGGTAGAGGTGAATCCCGGACACAGACTTAGTGGGCCAGGAGGGAGGGCGGTCCGTGCCGTCGGACAGTGACTTGTCTGTGGAATCGTGAGGTTAGGACGCTTTCCCTGAAGTTCAAGGGGACAGTTCCCAGTAGCCGAAGGCAGCACTGAAAACCACTTTGATCTGGCATGCTGTTTCACTTAGGTCTTAAAAATTAACTTCACCGTTAACTCAAAATAGGTATTTGGGTATTTTTCTCTCTGAGGAATTAGATATTGAAAAAAAAATGCACAAAAGAGGCTTTTATCTGCAACGAAGTCACGTCTAGTTTTCCGAAGATTTTATGTATACATGTTTTAGAGTGTATATAAGGAAGAAATAATCCCCCCCATCAGGCCCACGCGAGTCAATTTTTCATCTCCTGACCTTCCTTTTCTTTTTTGTTTGTCTTAAATAACAGGACTTGGAGAAGCCTGGGGCCACTCCAGCCGAACCAGCCCACTGGATAATGTTGGACGGGAACTGGGATCCCATCTTTTGCAGGTACTAGTCTGGAAACGACAGCCATATTGTATTAATGATTAAAGAAATAATTCCCTCTTCTGAGCTTTTAATTGCCACCTTGACTAATTTTTAACTGTTCAAGTATTTAATAGAAAGGTAGGCAGGAGGGGAAAGACTTCAGAAATGCGAACCACCGTGACTGAATGTCGTGTGTTTTATTGGGGCTGTGGCTTGGTCCCTCTGGGTCCTTTGCCTCACAATCGTCTAACACTGGGTTCACAGCGAGGGACTCACAGTGTGTCCCAGGCTGCCGAGGTACAGGAGCATGACTTTTCCCCAGTTTATCAACAAGGTGACACATATCATCGATGTTCTGAAGCTCAGAGTGGTGTGGCAGGGAGAGGCTCTAGCGACGGATTAGGAAAGGGCTCAGCGGGCACCGCAATTAGCAGAGACACAAATCAGGCAGGACACGTCTGAACATTCGCAGTGCTCTGAAATACTGAAGAATATTAGCGGTGACCATCACCACGTGTTTCTGGTGGAATCATGTGGCCTTTGGAGAGCCTATTCTGCTCTTGGCACACCCAGAAGTCCCATCTGTGCCTGCTGAAATATACCTGACAAATTGTCTTATTTACACCGCAGAGAGTTTTAGATTCCCTTTGATCGCTTAAATTCTCCTTACAAAATATGCAAGCACTAACCCCCCTGTGACATTTGAAATAGGATAGGAGTATTCAGGATTTCTGGGACCCATATATTAATCACCAGATAGCCAAGACCTCTTCTTAGATACTTCCAAGGCACTTTGCATTACTTTTGAGCTCGGCCTCTCTGAGAAGTGGGTCGTATCTCAGGGGTCCAAGAGCATTAGAGGGACTCTTGTCCAAGACTTGCCCATTTCCTTCCAGCTTTTTGAATAATCAGAGCCTGAGCATCGACGCCTGTTTGCTATAATAAGTCAGAGGTACAGGTATTTCACGGATCTATCTGTCTATCTGTTGATTTATTTATATTCCCAACCCTTTTCTGCAGACGTTGGACGGCTTCATATTTGTCGTGGCTCCAGATGGCAAGATCATGTACATCTCGGAGACTGCCTCGGTGCACCTGGGCTTGTCACAGGTACGCTGGGGTGTCTGCTAGCCCCTGTGCTTGCCTGCACCACTCCCCTGACTGACAGGAGAGGGTGCGCGGTGCCGGCGATGAGCCCCTCTCCTCCTCCCCCTCCTCCTTCTCGCCCTCTCTCACAGGTAGAGCTGACCGGCAACAGCATTTACGAGTACATCCACCCCGCCGACCATGACGAGATGACGGCGGTGCTGACGGCGCATCAGCCTTACCACTCGCACTTCATGCAGGGTAAAGTCCACAGCCCCCGCCCCCGCCTGGCCGCCGCGGTCGCGTAGGGGACCGCGCAGAGCCAGCAGAGCCTGTGGCTCACCCCACCCCTGCCTTTCCTCCCTCCCAGAGTACGAGATCGAGAGATCCTTTTTCCTGAGGATGAAGTGCGTCCTGGCCAAGAGGAACGCGGGCCTGACCTGCGGGGGCTACAAGGTGCGTGCCCGCGGCCAGGATCCCGGTTCCCCCCCGCACCAACCTTCCCGTATTCCCGTGCCGGGAAGGCGGTGAAAATGGGAAGAGAAGAGGGGTGACACCTCTACTCGCAGGGGTTTACCCAGCCCAGGACTCTTTCATGTGGTTCATTTATCTCAAGAGTTTCAGGTTGAAGAGCGCAAACCACAAAACCAAAACCAAGCACTCGAGCTCCTCTTGACGTTTGCTCGTGGGCTTTTTTTTTTTTTTTTCTCTTTGAACCGAACCTCGCACAACCACTGAGGTTCCCTGTGGCAGCTTTCAGATGATAAAACGGGAGCCCTGGGTTAATTTGTTTCTTCATTAGGTAATTCGTCAGCTGCAGGGGTAGCTCTCCTAGTCAAGGGTTTTGCCCGGGTGCTTCACATGGTTCTGCTCGGGGCTCCTCGGTAAGGAGAGCCCCTGCTCTCTCTCCTACCTCCTCGCTGCTTTGTGTCAGCCGCACAAAGCCGAGGAGCCGGTTGTACTCATAACCCGAGGAGAGATGTTGTGTCACGATGTACCGCAGACCAAGAACATCTGCTGAAGTAACTCCAAGAAGAAACATCTTCGTAATAGAGAAATAAGGGCGGAAGTAGACAGCAGTCATCTGCAACGATACGTTTAGGAGATAATACTTAAATCAAAGGTGCTTTTTGGTGATGGATTGCGTCTGCTCCATCTATATAATAGACGTATCTTACACACGTGACACATGCACACATGTAAACCCTTTCTCTCACGTGCATACACTCCTCATTACAAAGTTGTAACTGGATTGGCACTTCCTTTTGGTCTTTCCTTTTTAGAAGAATAATAAAAACGCAGTTAGGAGGTGGGCCAAAAACCACTTAAGCCAGTGGGAAAAAAAAATCTCGTTTACTCTAATGGGCCTTAGATTAACGCTGAACTCTGGTACGGGAAAAAAACTTCAACCCCGATAGAACCGCAGAAAAATCCCAGAAGGTGCCGCTTTGCCGGGCGGAGACGCAGGTCAGCGGCTGCCGGGAGCCCGGCAGCCGCCTCGGCACCGGCAGGAGGGGTGCGGGGTATTGTTCGGGCCCCCTTCGTGGGGAGGGACGCCTGTTTCAGCACACCTTCCCCCCTGCTGGGTAGCCGCCAAACTTTCCTGTGTCTCCGGCAGGTCATTCACTGCAGCGGGTACCTGAAGATCCGCCAGTACAGCCTGGACATGTCCCCCTTCGACGGCTGCTACCAAAACGTTGGCTTGGTGGCCGTGGGCCACTCGCTGCCGCCCAGCGCCGTGACGGAGATCAAGCTCCACAGCAATATGTTCATGTTTCGGGCCAGCCTAGACATGAAGCTCATATTCTTAGATTCCAGGTAGAGCTGGGGCTATTTCCAAATCTATTCCCCTAGCCCGCCCCTTCTTCCACAGGCCTCCTCTCCTGTCCTCTCACCCACTTACATTTGCTGCTGATGTCTTTTGCAGGGTAGCCGAGCTAACAGGTTACGAGCCCCAGGACTTGATAGAGAAGACCCTTTACCACCACGTCCATGGCTGTGACACCTTTCACCTGCGTTGTGCACATCACTTGCGTAAGGAGATGGTCTTCTTGTTAAAAACCCTGCTCCCCATCTTCTCCCGTGGCAGGTGGACTTTGGGGTTGCTGGGATTCACCTCTAGGTCGGAACGTGAAAAGCCAGCTCTCTGGAGGGCAGAACAAGCAAAATCTGCTTCAGCTTTTAGCGAAACAAGGTTAGACAGCGACTGAACTCTGAGCAGGACACAGGTGGCAAACGGAAGGGATTGGCAATGAAAGACTATTTTTCTGTCCTCATCTTTTTGGTTGTAGGACAAGAACTGCCCTGCACAAATCTCAGGCGCTCTGTTCTCTTCAAATTCTGGTTAGGAAAACCCTTTTTTCCTGCTCCAAAAAGCCATGCCAGTGAAATTCAAATACTTTTGTTCCACTTCCACCAAGTCTCACAAATCTGTGTATCTAATTTTGACTGCAGTAGTGAGCCTGATTCGGAGAGCTGTACTTTATTCTATTTTGCTCTCATGATGACATTAATACACGGATAGATTAATAAAAAGGATATTAATTTCCGGTAAGTTTCCTTACAGAGACTGTAACGAGATAAACCCCAAAGACAGGTTTATAGAACAAAATCTCGATGGGGATAGTACAGGATGGGGGTGTGTGGGGTTCAGTTCCCGTAGCCAACCACACACACACACACACAGACACCCCCCGGCCCTACTAATCTCCCCGATTAGCCTTTGATAACGATCTCAGGTACTGAGACCAGCCCTGCCCGGGGGGCTCCAGCACCCCTGTCCCCGCCGCTTCCCCATGTGCCGCTAAGGGGTTCCTAACCCCTCTGGTCTCCCACAGGGCTCTGGGGGGAGTGTGCGTCCCCTTCCCGGGGCTGACCAAACCGGAGGCGGGAGCCACGCTCAGGCTCTCCTCGCTTTGTCCCCGCAGTGCTGGTGAAAGGGCAAGTGACCACCAAGTACTACCGCTTCTTGGCCAAGCACGGCGGCTGGGTGTGGGTGCAGAGCTACGCCACCATCGTGCACAACAGCCGCTCCTCCCGCCCGCACTGCATCGTCAGCGTCAACTACGTGCTCACGTAAGTCAGCCTGGGGCCGCTCCGAGCCGCGCGGGGCCGGGCGGGACCGAGCGCCGGCCGGGCACCTGCGGGCGCGCCCCGCTCTGCCCCGGGCCCGGCGGCCGCTCCTCCCTCCCGCCCCCTTCTCTCCCACCTTCCCGGCTGGCGGTGCTGAGCCCCCTCGCCGCCGCACTGACCAGGGCAGGCTCGCCAGGTCTGCTAGGAAACACATTGAGCGCTTTCATCTAGATGAAGGGTTTCCCGTCTGCCTGTTTCTTTCTCTTTCGAGAGAGGAAAAGATTTAGAGGTTTGTCACCCACATATTTTGCTGCCCCCCTCCTTTTTTTTTTTCTTTTTTTTTTTTACAGTTTAAATGCACCCAGCATTAAATAAAATTTAATGCGGCGTAAAAGAAAAGGCTTCCACGTACGGAGTTATTTATACTCAACAAACAGGACATCTGTTTTTCTTTTCAAAAATCTGGGGTTTGAAGTTCTTAATTTCATCCAGAGTCTCTATCAAAGCTCAGAGATTTCTTTTTTGTTCTTGGAGAGCGATCCTTACAAAGAACCACAAAGAAAGTTGGTGACCAGAAGGGTCAGTTGAACTTTAAAAAAAATAAAATCAAACAGGAAAAAAAAAAAAGAGTAGGTGCTGAGATACCATATCTCAATACATCTCCCTGCATTTCGGAATGGCTGGGTTGTGCTCCAGCTATGCTGCTTGTACCGAAACGCAGAGGCCCAGTGAAGGAGGGGAAGCTGGTCTGGACTATTTTTAAGTGTTTTCATGATACTTATTAGCATCCCCTCTGGACACGGCAGTAGCTGTTGCCGGCAGCACTGATGCTTCACTGGGATCGTAGGACCAGTCAGGCCGGCGGTCCTCCACTGATCCTAGAGACTGGATATTCCTCTGTTCCGCTGGTTTGTTTTTTCTTTTTTTCTTGTTTCCCCTGGAGACAAATGTAGGTATTGGAAGCGTCTGACAGGCACAACCCTTCCCTTTCCTAAAACTGTGGCGATGGCAGCACCATGATCTTGCCATCACGGCTTTGGTGCACGCACAGGTGGCAAGTGGTTTCGTAGCCCAGTTTAAGGCGCGCTTCCCGAAATGAAGTGGCTCGACACGGAGGCCACGGCTCTGGTCATGTGTGGAGGGGCTGCTGGTGGAGTTGGAAAGGGGCTGCAGGTCACAGTGCTTGCACTTCTAGGGCGTAATCCCTTTGATATGTAAGGTGAAAACGGGCGTCGTGCTCTAAGATGGGTCATTGCGCCTGCATGAAAAAATAGACACTTCGGCCAGCACTCTGTGGTAGTGAGTAAACTGTGATTCCCGTTTAAAGAAAATTTATTTTATTTTATTTTATTTTGATATGGGGCATAACACTTTGTGATTTCCTCAGCAAGGATGGGTATCAGCAGAGATATTATCATTTCTGCTCTAGATATTCTGCTCATTTGTATGTCCATTTCCTCTATATCAGTCCCTCTCTGTATTTTTCGCGGTTTACACTTCCCAGTTAAGTCCAAGCACCTGCTTTGGCTGAAAGGGGAACGGCAAAGACAGAAGTTAGTGCATTGTAACGCTAAGAAGCAAGGAATCCGAAGGCAAGTAGCATGTTGGAGTGGTTTTAGCTCCAGAAACGCTATGGTTTTCTACGATCATTTGAGATTATCTGTCATTTCCCTCTTCTTTAATCCCCAAAGCGTGAACATCAATCACAGAATTCTACCTCAAATGATCCGAGTCGAAATGAAGCATCCCAGCGGACTGCTGAAAGCACAGCTGGGCATCTGGCCGAATCTGTCCCTTGCTTGCCACGGCACGAGAATTTCAGGCTGGCACGGCAAGCAGGGAGTGCCCCGGTACCCTGCGGGGGCCGGTCAGACAAACCCCTCAGAGCTGTGTCCCAGCAGCGTGACCGGTTGCACCATGTGCCGTCCTGCCAGCCCCCAGGCTGTCAGCGGGGGCACGGCGGGCAACCTGTTCGCGGCCCGTCTGCACCTTCACAGCCCCGCTGCTCCGGGGCGCCTCGGCCCGCGGGGGCGGCCACCGGACAGCCCCGGAGTGTCCGCGGCTCCGCGCCCTGGCAGGAATTCCCGGCCGTCTGGGAGTCGGACTCGGAGTGCCTCAGCACTCTCCTCCCAAAACGGTGCTGCAGGAAAGACGATTTACCCCTCAGGAGCGGTACCCAAACAGGGCGACTCCTCCTGTTCAGCTGATTTTTCCTTGGAGGCAGCGTCTTTATACTTTGGTGCATGTATATGGATTTTCAGAACCTTTTTGCAGCCAAAACGACATGTAGGGGGACTATAGCTGTTCTTTCAAGATTTCCCTTAGAGAATGAAGTTACGCCACAAGGCAACTTCGTTATGCCTTGGTGTAAGTCTCTAAGTCTCCCCTTGCACTCTTGGCTTAATTGCCTCGAGTGTGAAGGACAGCAGGAGGGCAGAGAGGGAGCCAGGCTGGCTAAAGGAGGGATGCTGGAAGTCGGGAGGTCCAGCACCGGCTGCAGCAACTGCCATGTGCTGCTGACAGCTGCAATGCAGACACTGCCACTGCATAAAAATCTAGTTTTGATATGCTCAGGTCCTCGAGGTCTCATCAAGCCTGGCTGGCTCTTCATTAGGGCTCTGCAGAAGAGATCGCATTCTGCATTGCTGAAATTGCTGCCCTGCCTCCAAGAGATGAGCATAGTTTCTACTGAATCATTATATTATTATCATCATCATCATCGTCATCATCATCACCATCATCATCATTACCCTTCTTCTCCGCCTAGCTGGCCATTCAGAAAATACGTGGGAAGAACAGGCCCTGCTGTTTGCCAGGTGACTGTAAGCAGAGAAAGGTCTGGCTTTTAAAAAAGTGAGATGAAGTCAGCCTCTGAAATGGATAACCTGAGGCAGAGGGAACTGTTGGGGAAAGGCTCATGGTGGCAGAGTTGGCCAGGGGAATACTGAACTCCTACCTAGAGCGGGCTTAATTGTCTTAATGAGCTATTCAGAGTCAACATGTTGTCATTCAAATGAGGAAGGCAGGTGGGGAAAATATAGAGGGCAACATAAGGTTACAGGGACGTGTGGTTTTCCTCTGGTATGAGGTAGGCTCTACTGCAGGAGGGCTGGACAAAGGTCCCGTAGCACTCAAAATCTGCACGTGTTTAATATACTTTATGCCGGTATAAATCTCACAGAAACTGCACTTCTTTAAGGACAACACTGGATTTTTCCAGCAAACCAAGAGAGGCTGAGACGAGCAGTTTGTGTGTGACCTCCTACGCTTTGCCTGCCCAGTGCACCTGGTGCAGGTCCGGGCAGAGGGAGAGGCATAGGTGTGCCCGCTACAGCCAGGTCATGTTATAAACCCAGCAGGGAAAAACATGCTTACAAAAGAGAAATACAAACCTTTCAATATTGATTCTTGTATGCTTAAGATGAGGAGAAAGCAAAAGAGGTGCAAATTAGTGCTTTTGTGTTTTGAAATAAAAGAATCAAAATCCCACACATTTGGGGTTGCAGGGTAGAACTTGAAAGGTGAGATGACTCCTGCTGAAAAGTAATTTGAATACAGGAAATTTTGGTCTTTTTGGAGGGTGATTCACAAAAGGGGTCATAAGCTTTGGAGGATGTAGTACAGGTTTTTGACCCTCTAGGTCTTTCATCCCCTCACACAGTACTTCTTCACTCACAGGGGGTTTTTTTGGTCTGGTCACGGCATAAGGAGCTTTTCCTCACTGTTGAGAGGAACCTGAATGCTCAGTTTTGGAAAAGAGCAGATACTGAGTGCCATAAGAGCCAAAATGATCTGGAGCAGTTTCAGTGCGGGCTGAGCAGGAAGAACAAGAATCTCTACCTTGTAGCTTCCCAGCTCCCCTGGATGATAGAGATGATGAAAAAGAAAAGAATGAGGAAGAGTTTATGGAAAAAGGACCACGCATGCTTCAGTTCAGAAAATGAAAAAGAGGTCATTTTAATTTTCCATACATCCCAAGTTTTGAGAACACGAATGCTAGGCTTGAGAACAAATGTTTGTAGCAAGTATATATGCTGAAATAAATAAGCATGGTGGCAATGGCATTTTGGCAACAAGAGGAAAGCTGGTTTTTTTGTGTAATAGCAGTGTATCAAAAATTAATATAAATGACCTTTAAGGACTCTTTCCTTAAAGCACACATATTTGGTCTTCATTGTATTCCACTTTGGGTATGTGAGTATAGACATGGAATATTTGTTTCTTTTCTTATTTGTTCTGTACACACAGTCACCATATCATTGATTATTAGCTGTGCATGTTTATCACATAAAGGGACTCAAGTATGAGTCAATTAATAGAGAAGGAAACTGCAGAAGTTAAGTTTATATTTAGATCGCAAACAACCTTCCTTTAAACAAATGGATAATGCGACGTGCAAATCCTTTGACTTTCTGAGCATGAGCAAATATTATAATAATTTGTCCCCAGAGAAAGCTAGAGAAGCTTTCCTATATACATTTTGTTGTCCTTCAGCATTTAAAAGAACAGCAATAATGGTGGCATATACAGATAACATGGATTAGGTAGATAATTGTGACTAATCTCTGTTCTAATGATATAGCATGTATTTGATGTAGCTCCAGTTGACCTCTTCATGTTGCATTGTGTAACTGGCTGATTAGAAACACAAATTGAATGAAAGTTATTTGAAATATTATTTCACAAATAACTGCCATATTGACAAATGTTTTACCTAAATGCAATTTAGAATAAATTAACTATTAATTGTATCCACACACTTAATCTTTAAGTTATTATTATTACTATTTATAGCTTTGTGTACTACCAGATTTGAAATGATTGTATAAGAAAGGTGCTATCTTTATGTGTGATGGCTCAGACTTCAAAAACAGTCCTTGCTGGCATATTAAGCGGGCTTTAGGGAATTTTGTGTTTCATGAGAAAAAGCTCCCCCCATATTTGTGGGCAGTTACAGTTATATATTTTCATAGCTTTTCATAGAAATCCTGTTTTTGTCCTGTCTCTGGTACATCAGGTGTCACCTCTGTCTCTTCCTAGTCAATGGGAGAATCCACAAAATGTACTTCCACACCTACAGGCCCACCTTCCTTGAGTGTTTCTCTCAAATTGTCCTATTTGGAATTACCACAGAGTTCTTTCCTTAGTCATAGGTAGATACATGTTCTCTTGGATCTCTCAAGTGTGTGATGGAGTGGGCAGGACAGGAAATACCCTGGGAAAGCTACCCTTCCTCATATCATTAGTGTAACTAGTTGTATGAGTAAGCTTAGTCATCCAACTTAAATACTAGAGATAAGGCTTAGTGATTTTAATTAGACAATGTTTGGAGTTTTTTTCTTAAATAGTTGCAAATAGTAGCAACAAATTCGACTTGCTTCTTTTCCTCTATATTTCTCTGTATTAATGGGAACTTTTTCCACTTGCGTAGTAGTGCACAGAACTGGGTCCTATTTTTTCAGCTCAATCTTCAGCTCAATCTTTTTCAGGTTTTCCTAAGACTGGAAAGCTTGCCACCATTCCCATGATTTGACTAGCAATGAAAATATATAGACGAAATGTTTTAATAAATTAAAATGCTTGGGAAGCATATGTCTCAAAGAAAAAAAAAAAAGATTCCTCTTGAACTACTCAGTCCAGTATTCTGTTTGTTCACCATTAGTTTTTATTACAGACTTGTCTCCCTGGAACACTGTTTATATATTTCTTGCAAATAGGAGACAGGCTTTTCCAGGTGTCCACAATACGTTTCTGCAGTTCTTCTTTGTTCATGTAGGGGCTTTCTTAGCTACCATTTGTTTAATTCACTCCAAATTTCTATGCTTGTATTTAAACCAGGTGACTGGAATGGCCAAGGCACTAAAACTGTGGGCCAGAGCTGGGAGTCACTGTTCATATGAAGAGTTTTATTTGCTAGAGTAAGGATTAAAGGACTGCAGCTCAGACCTATGGAAAAAATACTTCCAGTTGTTAGTTTAAATGCATGCATGCTGAGAGTCTCACATGGCATGAAATTCAAGGTTGCAAAAAAGTGTCTTTATTCCAAGGAAGAAGAGTGACTTCAAATGCTTTCCACTTCATCATTTTCTCATTCAGTGTGTGGCTGCTCCAGGCCTTTGGAAACACCCTCCTCTCAAATACTGAGTTACAGATCTTATAAAATGTTTGTCTAGGACTGAGACACATTCAGCAGGGGCAATAGCTGAAGCAATTACTATCTCCAGCTGTCTGTCTCACTTCACTGATGAAAGGTACAGAGCCTGCTCCAGGGACTCTTATTCCTAAAATGCCATGGTTTATGGTTTAAGGTAAACTGCCACAGATTTTACTTTACATGGCAGCACTGGACTGTACACTGTAGCACAGCTGTTCTTGCTAGAGAGGTTGTTCACACTTTATCCTAACTCTGCTCTTCCGCACTCTGAATGGCATAAATGTGGCTTGTGAACATCACTCCAGCAGCTGGGTGCTCTAGTCCCTTTTGGGGGTCAGTTTCAGTGGTCCTTCTACATGGCAGAGCAGGGGAGACCACAGGGCATGGAGTTCAGGGTTATATTCACTGCTCTGTGATAGTTTAGAGAACTGAAGAGGCAGCTGGAAGAGTGTCTGCTGGTTTTACTACACCCCATTTGTAGCTTGTCTACGGACTGTGTTAGTGGCTGTGCAGAAGAGACATGCCAAGCAGTCCACTGCTATCAAAGGATCCCTCTCCACACTCTCACCCTCTTAATTCTCTGCATAAAACTGGATGCAGAACTGGCTCCTGCTTTCACAACAACAGCAGTATGTTCCTTAAGTAGGCTTACAATTTTACTAGCTCTGCTTCTGTTTCCTTAATCTGTTGCATGTTTGCTCTTGTTGCTCTGTGCTGCATCTCAGTACTGCTGCCATTCCCATGTTGTTTCACTGTAATTATCGTGAGGTACAACAGGTGTGACAAGCTACTGAACTGTTTCTGAAGGAAGATCTTTCCGTTACATTATGTTGTTCTTGCTAGTTTTTATTCGTACACAAATGTGGCATTTTGACACAGCCTAAATTAAGTGTTAACAAATAAATCTCCTTTGTCCGTTCAACAGTGGCAAGTATCTGTTTAAAATCTAATTCTCCTTCCCTCACCTCTCTTTTGTGCTTTACAGTGTGGGCCAGGCTCCAGCACATATGTTCGTACTCAGTGGGTTACTTCAGAGGCAGCCCCTTTCACTTTGATGACACTATTTATGGAGGCAGGCACTGCTCTGTGTGAACAAGGGTACAGCGCCTGACCCTTTGGAAGGCTTGGGATGGCTGAAGTCTGGAGTCAATCTCATGATCTTTAACACAGTTAGATGATTTATTCCTCTTGTTGTCTTTTGTTATCATCCACTTAGTGCAATTAAATTGCAGAAGTCCTGTTTTACTAAAGCACTTGAGCACATGTCAGGCTCTAAAAGTGCTTAGACATAACTTTCAGTACACGATTATATCCTGGTGAATTCAGTTTTGAAATAAAAAAACCCTTAGGCACATGCTTGGAAATAAGAATATTCCTTGGCTTTGCCAAATAGAGATGGCTTGAAGGACGCGTTTTGTTACTGTGTTGAATTGGGGCCTAATAGGGAACAGCCGTAGTTTTTCAGCTACAAACCACTGTGTATAAATCTTGGGGACAGCAATGTTAAAAATAACAGCTATTTTCTGCAGAAGCTTCAGTGCAGCTATGGAAACTCAAATGCCTGGCTAACTAAAGTTTGGCTATACCCATAGCATTGTGCAGATATTTTGACATAACCTAGAGTGAAGACCTTTAAACCCATCCAGCATTCAGCGTTCTTACATCTGTGCTGTTAGTGAGGAAGCGAACCTGCCCTGAAGACACACTGATCCCAAGTAGCCTGTAGCTTTGATTGTCTCTGTACTATGTTTGGCAGCTGGTAGCCTGGGCTGCTGCTATAGAAAACTCTCTGACTTAGGCCCTGGATTGCTGAAATCTACCCAAAGGCATTTCATGCTATTTTTCTCTTGCTTCTTTCCAAAGACTGTTTTGTACACAGAACAAAATAATAACCTTTAATGACTGCTTCACAAGGCCTAGCTCAATGGAGTATTTGCTCACAGAAAGGCTGGATTTGGGGATAAATAGCTTGATAGCATCCTTCCCTTTGCAGTCAAACTTCTGAAGAGTGTTTGGCTGCAAAATCATTCTGTTGATCCTAAGCTTCTAGTAGGATAGTTAAAGTGTCATCTTTCAAAAGACAATTAGCCTCCTTAGTGCTCTCTGGTCTGTGAAAAACAGCAGTGGGGGTGTGGATGTGGCTTCACTCCAAGGAAAACTGCCTGTCTGTGTGACTACAATGGTGTAACATGGGAACATGCAACTGGGGCTTCCATTGTGCTATTTAGTGAATTCAAGAAAGCAGTAGGAGAGAAGGTGCACAGCACTACTCGCACAGGTGTGACACTCTTGAGTCACTCTATATGTGCTCCAGAAGTGGTCACCACAAGCACAGCAAATCTCATACAATGTGACATAAAGGACTCTACACAAACAAAATCAAGTGTTCTGTTGCTTCAGGTGCAGATCAGCTGTAGTGTTGGTCAGAGGACAGTTGTAGGTTGGCAGTGGAGCTGGTAGGCAAGAGTGCTGTGGACAGTTTTATGGGAACAATAAGAGTGTCTCTGCTTAGTCAGAGACACTCCTAAGCATCCGGAAACCCTTGATGAATATGCATGTGGAGCAGTGACAACAGAATGACTAAAGCCAGCTAAGGCCCCTGACTGTTCTAGTCAAAGCTATGACCAAGAGGACAAAGGTACTAGGCAGATTAAGGTTTCTAAAGAAGACCATAGCTAGATATCATTGTGTTTTATTAAATTATTTTCATTTATTTGTTGAGAAATTTTAGATAAACCTATTAAGTATTTGACTACCTATAAACACTTGACCCACTGGAGACTTACATAAGCCAGATTTTTACATGGGCATGCATTTCTTCAACTGTACATGTTAATGTAGAGTTTTTACTATCCTAACATTGTCAAAAAGCAATAATTGCCATTAAAAAAGCCTTCTGAATTTGCTAGAAGATGTGAGGTAACAGCAGTTGTGCAAGGAATGGTAGTTTAATTTATTCTGTGGTCCAGAGACCACAGAAGTCAAACAGGTTATCCTATATAAATTTTAAATATTTAATGGACCCACTTAACAAATATAACCATGTATTATGTACACTTTGAGGAGACAGGATCAGTGATTATTAGGAAACTATCGAATAAAATGGAGACATATATTACACTGTAACCTCATTACATTTCTTTTCTTGCTGTTCGTCTCCTGTTTTACCAACATAAAACTGTACATTGTGTGTCTATCAAAGCTGGATGATCAAGTTGAGTCCAATAAGAACAGAGGCTTAGACCCAAGTGGCAAGTAATGTGGGTGGGATTGGGCTGCAGCAGAGGTTTGGCTGTGGATAGGAAGGAGTCAAAAAACAGTCTGACTCTGGTACAAAAAATGAAATGAGAAAATAGGTATATTAATTTGAAAAAAATCAAAAATCCATTCTCCCCAAAAGCCAAAATTTCATTGCAAATCTTGCCTGTCTTCCTCTCCTTCTCTCCCTTAAAATTTTAGGAAAAGAAGGGAAAAATCAGTTGAAAAGTAGTTCTTAAGTATTATAACACGTTTTTTTCTTAATGGTACATGACAGCCCTCAAAGGCAAAGTGCTCTCCCTTGGCCAAACCGGAGGAACCCTGGACTAGTGACTCAGAAAGATTTTTGTTGTAGAAAAATATTGCTTCTTCTAAGGAAGGTGAAAGTCTTACGACAGGAAAGGACTAATCTGATGAAAGAGAAAGGGATCTATTGTAAATGAGGCACCCTACCAGATGGAGGTCATGAATCCTTTTGCACTCAACAGGCCTCTTCACTATGGGGCTCAGCTGATCAGAAAAAGCAGGGTGGAATGATGGGGAAGTTCATTATGCGGCATGCAGATAGAAAATTTCCCAAAGAGGAACAAATAGAATGAACAGTAAATAATTTTTCAAGCACAGGTTTTGGTTTTTTTTTTCCTCGGATAATTTATTCCCAGATCACAGAAACTTATCCAGAAAGTCATCACAGAAAAGCTAACTAATTTTTTAAGTGTTCACCTTAGGATCTTAGGAAGGTTGTCGCAACAAAAGCTTAGATTATGGGGAACACAGAGGAGTTGAGAAAACCTGAAATATCATGAATATTTACAGTAAATTATTAAAAGCAATGACAGCAAATTTTCAGGACCTCTCTTCACAGTTTCAGAGGAACTGAAGTGTGAAACTGCTTAACTACTGTGGTACAGAGTGTTACACAAGAACAGCAATACAGAATCAGATACATGCTGATAGTGACCATGGGAAATACTTTGGAAGGAGGTTAAAAATAGGACAAGCATGCAGTCGTGTTTCCCCAGCACTTTCTCTCAGTCTCCAAGAAGTTCCAATGTCTTTCTAGAAAGACGTGAGATCTTTGAATGTATTAGTTGTCAATGTTTTGTGGGTTTTTTTTCCTCCACAAATTCACCTGTTTGCTTTTTGACACCATGTGCCTTTTGCCAAGGTTAAGTAAATGTGGGAATAAAGGTCTCCTTTTGCTTCATTCATTTCATAGCCCATATTTCTTGAATTAGAAGAAGTGAAAACTGCTTCCTATTCATGTCTTACTTCTCTATGCCACTCACAATTTACTGATCTTATTTTGTTCTCCCAGTCACCTCTTTTTCAGCCTGAGGAGAGTTCTTAATTTTTTCTCATTGAAAAGCTGTTCCAAGCCCATCATCCTTGATATCATATTCTGTGCTTTTTCAAGTTTTCAGATAAGATGGTCAGAGCATACAATATTCAAAATGTCAGTGCATGAGGGGTTTATGTATGGTATGATATATAATCCTTATCTTTATAATCCTCATTTACTGCATAATTATGCCATGATGTGCATTTTCTTACATGCAGGGCAGTCTGTGTTATATCAGCGACCTCTCTGCAATATGATGCTTCTGTCTTTTGTGAAACTTCTCAGTTTATGTGGTGAATCACATAGATTAGAGGATTTTTTCACCAAAATGGAGGTCAAGAATAATAGTTTTAGAAAGAAAAATCTGAAAGTAGGGTTTTAAGACCATACTTAAGCCCTATAGAGAAGAATGTTATATATGCCCCTAATAACTCGGAGTCTATAGGTACATAATTGTATTTTGTGGCTGCTAAACACCCAGATACAGGACTTTTATCCACTTTTGTGCCACCTCTTCAGTTACTATTACAAAACATAAAGCAGTCAATCTTGAAAACATCTTAGCTGGTTTATCTGGTCTCCCTTGCCATGAGGGGACAGGACTGGTATGAAGCTCTCATCTCTAGAAAAGTCCTTGAATTGAAAATGACAGCATCCAACAACCTTCATGAAAATCAAGAGGAGCTCCTGTTGGTTCTCCTTATTACATACCTTAATGTGCTGTAGAAATCCTTAGTGTTTGAAAACTGTTAATGCATAATCTCTGCCAAAAAACCATCAGCAGCCTCTGGAATCCCTCTGTCCAAGCATATCATATAGTTATCTAGTGTGCTATTTCCAATAAATTCTGCTCAGTTAGGTACACAATAACAATGGTATTACATGTATTCAGTCAAATATTTTTATTCATAGAGTACATATCAAATTTATTTTAGCAGTTTAAATAAGTGATTTTAATGTCTATTTAGTCAAGCATTACTGTAGTGAGGACTTCAGTAGATTAGAAATAAATGAATCCAATTAAAGAACACGTCTGTGAAATTTGATGTGTCATAGGCATGAATGAGCTGTTTGCACAGCAACTGTAAAGAAATCATTAATGATTAACTATCTAGAAGAGGTTTAATCAAGGATAAACGGTATAAGACATAGTAAAAAGCATTTGCATTAAATACATCGAGATTCTGAAGTAATAAAAGAATGTTTTGCATCAATAGTGACACGGGTACTCTTGGCAAATGTATTTTGTGTTTATCTGTGGTGATGTGCAGACAGGGGCTGAAGCTGAGAGTTAGCTTAGGAATGTTAACTATCATGCATTGATAGAAGGAGGTTGTTCCTTCCAACAAAAAGATGACATTTAACAGGTGAGAGAGACACAGATATTTTGCCAAATATGTGTTACTTACAATAGCATATTGTTACCCTCTCCTTCAGAGCTAATATTCAGCAAAGTTAAGGCAGGGATTCTCACAAGTGATCAGTGCTGATTTTAATGGGCTAGGAAGTCTAGTAAATAAAGGCAAGTACAGGTCTAACTTTTGGATCCAAAGACGGTGAGGCATGTAGTTTGGAATGACAAACTCTACCTTCAGAGTGCTGAAAAATCTGCCACATCATGATTATCTAGAGGCCAGGATGTTTTATTTAACTTCAACTGGCAGTTAGATGAGTGCATTCTGAGATGAGAAACCAATCATGGAATACATAAAATTTCTCTCACAGTAGTTGTCTAGAGGAAATCCTCAGATTTTTGTGAAATGACCCATACAGGAAAATTTGTGCTTCAACTTTTCTGAATGTATAAAATAATTTAATTAAACTCCCTGGTTTAGATTGCTTTGTCTTTAAAAGCAAGTATGGAAACATGATATAATGTAAGAGAATCTCATGGCTGGAGAAGCTGTAAACTTTGACTCAACAAGATGTAAACAGCCACTGTTGTTTGTGCTATTTGTGGAGATAAATGGGTGCCTGGAACTTAATGAAGGGATCTGATACACAGGACTCATACTTCTCCAAGTAGATGTATGGCTTAGCCATTAAGTGTACTAATAATAAGCAACCACCTGAAAGATTTCTGGAGGGTTTTTCCAATTACTTTGGTGAGCAGTAGGTCAGGCCTATATGGGACTACTCGCTCAAGAAATTTTATGAAGGAAGTTTGCTAACATCATCCCGATTACTGATAGAACAACCGAGGCAGGGAGTAACTCTGAGGTTGCACAATTGAATGTCAGCTTAATTTCATAACAAGCAGTGAGGTTCAACAGCTTTTTTCACACTTTGTCCTAAAATTTGGCTTCCTGTATGACCTGAGTGAAACCTCCTTATTTTGACTGGTTCTGAAAGACGCTGAAGAGATTGCACATGCTCCTCCTCACAAATCGCGTGAGCAGACCGAGGCCTTTGTAAACATTTCGGAGACACATTGTACGTGAACCGAGGACACGGCAGATGAGGAAATTGTCTGTTTTGTTGTACCATCTGCTGATTTAGAAAGCCATGAAGATGACAAACAGCCAGAATCTGTTCTCTTTTCACTCATCTGCTGAATGGTGCTCTGTTAGCATTGCATGAGCTGGAGTGTGGAAATGTTAAAAGTTGTGGGCATTGTTTAAAAGTAGAAGAATGATATACTGCAGTATTGTGGTCAGACATGCATGAGAAAGTGCCTGATTTTTACCACCTTCATGTCTGATTTTAACCAAACCGCAATAACTCAGAAAAATAGACTGAACATTAATGACATTAACACCTTTAATTTAATCTCACAGTTTCTATTGTTAGAATGGCAGAAAATCTGACAAATATAATTTTTCTGATTTTTAACTAAAAGAAATGAAGAGTGTGTATGACCCTTTCCATAGATTTTTCAAGTAAAACCAGAGGAAATGAAGAATATACATAATGTATTCAGTAGAAATAATAGTGCAAACAATTGTAATTTAACCTTGTTTTCATTTTCATGAAGAGTATTTTCTGCTTTGCTTCAGTCAGGTGAATGATGGTATCCATGATGAAGGTACCCATTGCACTAGGATCATTTAATGCTTTTACTTTCAGCTTGTACTTCACCAGTTATTTAATATGTGTAAGGAATGATATGGATGTAGGTTATCCAGCATTTGTCAGGTTTAGGTGCTCCCATGATACCTTTCCATCCAATGCTGTAACTCCACATATGAAAGTTGAATTTCTGTTAGTTTTCTTTAAGGTGTTTAAATTTAGTGACTTTTGAAGGAATTAAATGCACTGTAAATGTCTGCGTCTTTGCTGGTTATCTGTGTATTCTCAGCTACTGCATGTATAGCTTATTTTTCCTTTTTATCATGTAGTGTTATTAATGTAAAAAGATGCTTTTCCTTACAGTTTTACAGAATTTTCCTTGGATTGAGCATCTTCTCTTCTTTTCCAAAGGTTTTCTTCTTGTTTTGAAGGTTATGCTGCTTATAACTCTGGATATATAAGATCTGTATTCTTGAGTCTGGTTGGCCTTCTTAAGTACTTTTGGATGAATCTGGATATTTATTCTTTACTAATGGGTGTCATTCTTTTACTTCTTCCTCTGGATACATCCTATTTAGCTGGTCTTCCTGTTTGAGAGCATTTTTCAGGGCTTAAGTTCTCTTTGGTTCCATAGCCTATACTGTCTTTAAGTAGGGAGTACTAATATCTTGAAAACTATTTGTGCCTTTAGTTCTCTAATGTTAATGTCTAGTGTCACTTCAGTGAGCTAGAGTAGTCCCAAGCATCACCCTGTTAATTGAAGAAACACAATGACAATGAAAACCCAGCTTGTGTGTATAGTTTTAGTTTGTTGTGAGCCACACTGGATCTCTGTCTTCCCAACGTTATTTCTGTCAGTGCTGACTCACCCTTTCCTCACGTTTTTTCCTTCAAAAAGCCTGTATAAAAAAACCCTCTCATTTTCTTTTCATTTTCATGGTGAGCTCTAACCACATGCTTAGTCACCGCATTTGTGCAAACTCTGCTGAGAATTCAGGTTTTGTGGCGCTCTGATACTCCCTTACCGGGTTTTTTTGGGTATGTCTGCTAATGATTCTTTATCTCTTCCTCAAATTTTGGTTAGATAGACTGTTGCTACGTGGTTTCATACAGTACATTTTGGCCATGGTAGTGGGCAGAAGGTGTGTTCTAAAGCTGAATTTTGAGAACACTTCACATAAAAGTTGCAGATTCACTTGGCATCCAAGTCATGTAGAAACAGATTGGCTTCCTCTTCCAAACATTTTGCTCCTTCAGCCCTTGTCCTTCACCATCTTTTCAGCTTGCTACAGCTAGATATCTTTAGTAAAGAATATTTTGTACTCAACTTTCAGATGCTTCATTGCAGAGAAATGCAGTTGGTACAGTCATCGACCTTCGGTTTTTCGTGGTGTACATGTAGTATACCAATAAATAATTTCAAGATTAGGCTCAAGATTTATAAGGAGCATTGGAAGAGCCAGATGCATGGCACAGAGTGGAAACGCTTCTGAGAATTAGATCTGAGAAGAAAATGGGAAGCAGCATACTGTAGCAATGGGATTTTATGCTTTGTCTTCTGAATTTGCTTACAGTGCAGCCTGGTAATCCAGTCTGTAGGTGCCTGATACATTGACCATACCAGTCAGATTCTCATATGGGGGGGAATGACAAGATAGAAGAAAAATAATACAATTTTTGAACCATATGCTACCCAAAGCATATGCATTCATGTTTTCTGGGGAGTCAAAGAGGACCTAGAATTTCCATCCAACTGTGGAAAGAATGGCTGTTTCCCATCATGAAAAGGTGGAGGTCTTCAATGTGTTTCCCTTTGCAAAGAAGCATCACTTTGGTCTTGTCTGGATTCAGTTTGATCCATCTGTTCTTCATTTAAGAGCTAATTTCCTGTAGTTATTCTGATGTTTTATAGTGATGATAGTTGCATCAGAAAATGAGATAAATAGTAGATTGTCAGCAACATACTGTTAGCAATTGAACACATGCCATATCACTCTCTCTCTCAGCAGTCTCATGTAGATAGATGTAGATTGTATGGATCCCTATGGGATCCTGAAGGTGAGGACCTTGGAGGAAGCTTGGAGGCTTGGAAGCTCGTATCCACCACCTTTTTTTTTAATTACACATAGAACACAAGATGCAGTACTAGTGTGTGGCTGTGACTGTGTAATAGGGGATTCAGGTGTCTGAGAATAGGAATGTGGAGATTATAGTTCCATGTTGGTGAAAGTTTTATAAATTACTCTAGGAAGTTTTCAGAATTTCCATCTGTAGTTTGTATACCACTAGGAGTCCTGCTTTTTCTAGTCTTTTGTCTCACAGTGCATATGGATATACTCAAACGTTTTCATTTCTTAGTGGAACATCTTTTGCATCTGATATTGAGGCCACTGAACCCTTCCTCCATATTTTCTTTCCTTTTTAACTCCTGGTATTTATCTTGGGCAGTTGCTGATGGTGTTCTGGTATCTCTCTTGGTCATTCTGAAGGGTAGCTCTTCTAGGACAGGGTTGAGATGGTACTGAATCATGAGTCAGTGATGCAAAAAAGTCCAGGTATTTCATCTGCAAAGAGAGCACAGGAGTCTTCTTTTTCTAAGGCAAAACTTTGCATCTGGCAGCAAGAACTTCAGGTTGGTTTTTTATCATCCTTTTTTTTTTTTGATGAAGTTGCTGTGTGAGCAACTCACTGCAAATACAAGCTTGTGGAGTTTATTCTAAGGTGTGGTGTTCTGGGAGGGTAAGCCCTCACCATAACAATACCAAGGATGTAGAAAAGTAACACAGAATGGCGTGCAAGGTTTTGATTGCTGTTTGGTTTGAATGTTTTGTTGGGGGTTTTTTCCGGTTCCCATGACCCAGAAACATTGTAGAGAGTAGTCTCTATATTATTGAATACTTGGCCCTTACACGCATCGTAACAGCAGACAAGCAGTGTTGGAATGACAGTGCTGTCTGAATATCAGGGTGATATTCCTTCCACTGTTTTAAAACTTTTTAATGGACACGGGAAAGCAGCACATGGTTACAGGGTGGCAAAAAAACAGAAATGCAGAGTTAATGGCAGCAGCACAGAGCTACAGGTTCTCCAGCAAAATCAGAGCTAAAAGGGTTGGTAGGCTCAAAAAGAAAATACAACCTCTTCATACCCCTGAGGCTCTGAAAACTTACCTACTTAGTTTTGATTAATTTTAGTTTCTGGTGGCAATATTTTCTGCATCTGACACTGAGAACACAGGACCCTTCCTCTTCTCATAATCAAATAGTCAGAGGGAGTGTGTATATCAGGATGAGACTAATAGATTTTCAGGGCTATTGATAAAATCTCATGCTACTGTAGCAATTAAGTATGAAGACTGTTTGACATCTCTTGTGTTTCGTATAACATGGAGATTATTTCCTAGGAATCAATTATAGAGACAGATGCTTTGCATGTCAAGTCAAGGTGTCTGGATGAAAATTTTGAGGGTAACCACGGGAAAGATTTATGCTTTCAAAATATGTGGATGAGCCATATCTGTCAAAGAGGCCAAAGCAAATCCCCATACTCAGACACTTTCACTGCAGACAGGATATTTGAAATGCAGATATTATAGCAGAGAATATCTCTATTGAAGCCAAAATTTGAAGAAATTACCTCATTAAGAACTAATTTTGCATTACAAAGCACTATTTATACTTGACAAATCTCTGTCTGCTATGGACTGGAAACAGCATAGTCAGTGCAGTTCAGTGCAGTCAGGGATTTACTTTAATGTGCCATATATACACAGACACATATACATTGTCTGCATTGCCAAAAAACCTAAGCCTCTTCAACCAATAATTTTACTGTTTATCAGATGCAAAAAAAAAAATTACTGTTGAACTGGGATGAATTAATCTGTTTGTTCTGCAGGTTTATCTGTGGCTGCTCAAAGATTCATCCTATTTCACTTATTTCAGTGATTTATCAAGTTTATTCTTCTACCCCTGCCTTTTAACTGAAAACATTTCAGTGTACTAAGTTGTAATACGCTTAGGTGGTGAAGCAGTTTCTTTCCAAAAAAGTTAGACTCTTGTGGCTTACATATCAATATTTGTGTGATTATAGACCAAGATACTGTTGTTAAAGTTAGGTAAACAATTTATTATTAATACAATTCATTAAGTGTTAATCTTTAGGTTTTGATGCAGTATGGGGTAATGTGTGAATAAATATGTTGCCTCCTTGACTGCTTAAGAGAAGCATTATTCTTCCCTTGTCCCTTACTTTACTGATAACACAAAGGAAAAAAACAATCATGAATCCTTCCTCTTTTCCTCCAGGTAGGTAGGCCAGGAAGAAGCTCTTGCTTTGCTCTCTTTTAATAAATCATTGTCAGAATAGGCTCCGTATGACTACATGAAAGCTGGAGAGCTCATTTGTTACTCCCCCGGGTATCAGCAGACATGCAGATGTGTGCAGAGGAGAGCAGTCCAATGCACATGCCCTCGTTATGCTTAGTAAGACATTGTGAACAATGCCAGTTCTCCTTACTTTCTTGTATTCATTAGTTTAAAGAAACTAACACCGAACTTCAAAAACTGACATTATATATAGCTCTCCACGGAAAACCTCTATTATTTTGTGAGTGAGGGACAGGCTATTTAAATCACAAGATTTATATTTATTTAGCTGTTTTCTCTGACTGGTAAACTGGTATAAGAAACTAAAAATGGAGGAATAAAAGACCCATAAGACCCATAGAAGGAAAAAAACCCAAATCGCAAATTTACACCAATTGACTGAAACTTCTTAAACACTGAAAAATACAACCTTAAAGATCAAGTGTTTTCCATTAAAAAATTATTTTGTTTAGTTTATTTAGTCATCTCTGTAGGCTGTTATGTGCATCCCACATACACACATGTGAACACACACACACACATAGCATGCACGTGGTAAACTTGTAGTTGTATGGTTAAAAGACTTTTCAGGAAAATGTATCCTATTTACTGCTTAGCTATGTGACCAATATAGAACTGAAATACAAATCTCAGAAATATCCATCCCATTGTTTTTTATTACTGAAGAAAGTAGATCAGGATGATAACAGCTGGGTGCAAAAAGCAATCATATTTTCACTATAAAAATACTGCTATTGCTTAGTAAGCTATACTCCATAAATATATTAGGGGGATATACTGGCTTGCCCTGGATGGTTTTATTCTTTTTCCTTAAAAATACCTTTTGTTTCCACCCCCCACAAAGAAGAAAGGAATGTTTCCCGTTAAGACATGAAGTGAGCTTGTTTTTCACTTTTGCCTTTTATATAGGGATACTGAATATAAAGGACTACAGCTCTCCCTGGATCAGGTCACTGCTACCAAGCCGGCATTCTCATACGCAAATTCAACTCCGACCATAACGGATAATAGAAAGGGAAGCAAATCTCGCCTCTCGAGCACAAAGTCAAAATCAAGGACATCACCATACCCACAGGTAGCTGTCTTTGAAAAACTAAATTAAATATTTTTGAATATCTTGATTTTGACTGCTACTTTACCCAAGTAATTAGAATGGGCCAAAGAACGTGTTACTCAAAGGGAATAAAGGACAGCAGGTTATACGACCTTGAGACAGGAATATGTTTCTTTAAACTGCTTCTAAAAAGCTGGAAACGTTTATGTTTCAGCATGCATAATAAATCACTATCAACAACAATAGCAGCACAGGGCGCAGAGTTAATGAGAAGCGGACAGAAGGACAAGTGAAAATGTTGGTTTTGAAATATTTGGTTTGAGAAGGCTGTGAGTTTTGCCATTTGAGAAATCTTGCTTTTTCTTACTTGGTCTTTACTAATTCCAACATATCTAGAAAGCTGCCAGATATTTGACAGAAGTTAATACTGAAATCATAGTCAAGAGGAATGAGGTTTGATGAGGGAAAGCAGTCAGCCAACTTGGTGAATTGGAACAAGAAAGTGTGTACTTTTCTGTGTGTAAAGCTTTGAAAGGAAGAAAACAATAGGAGGTGGTCATTGGCATCAGTAGACTTTAATTCCCCAGATTTCATTTTCAAGCCTAACGTGTAAGGAACATGTCCTGCTTGGAGAATGGACCAGACTCGATTGAGTCTGTGAACTGAAACTTACCCAATACATTCATGCAACTGATTTCTGCAGGCCATGTCACAGCACTTGCCTCCTTACACTATCAAACTTTTAGCTCAAATAAATGTTTGTTAAAATAATCATGATGTTTACTAATGATACAAGTCCTACTGCTCTTATGCCTCTACACAAGAGGGTATAAATGGATATATACACAAAGTGGACATCAATGCAGGCATTCACGATGTAACATTGAAGAGCTATGTATTTTTAAAGAGCCCAGGTCAATATTTAACTGATAATGACCTTAATAACTACAGTTTCTTTCCAGGCACAATGTTTTCTAAATGGACCTCTAAGAGTGTGTAACGGGATCACAAATGTCTACATCACTTCCTTGTTTTCTTTCTTTTTTCCCTTCAAAAGTACCAAGAATAAGAATTTCAGTTAAATGACATCTGGTTTTGGCACAGGGAATATTTAACTGGACACCTAGATATGAATCCAGATTCCTAATTTAAAGCATCTAACTTTTGCCAGAGGTTATCATAGCTCACTTCTTCATACATGTTTTTATGGGCTGCTAAAAAAGCCTTTTTCTTTAATGCACTACATCAAACAATTGTAATTGAAATGTTTAAAAGAATTGGGGAAGACATGTATGAATAATTCTAAATTCAATTTTTATGACTATTTTTGATATATTGTAATTACATTTCATCTTGCCTTATGCAGTCCTTTCCAAAGTACTCATTTGCTAGCAGGACAATCCCAGCTGAAGACTTGTTATCCTTCCACTTCTATCTGATTTCTGAAAGTGTGACCTCCTTATCCTTTCCGTCACCAGAAAAAAATACTGAATGAGCAGTGCAGCACTGGGACTTTTGGTTTATCAGGGATTGTTGTCTGGAAGCTCAGGGTGCTTAGTCTCCAGTTTCATTTTGCATCCTCATCACCAGCTGCCTGATATTAAAGTCACATATTTCATCATTCAAAAAGAAGCAGCCATGGTAGTTGCCAGTATCTTGAAAAATGGTCATACCGTTCATTGCAGCCCATCACCACAAGTAACGCTGGCAGCTTGGCCTTGCCTCCCTCTCATCCTTCTCCACCACTGAATAAACTGTTGAAAGACTAAGAGAAGCTGTTGTGAAGAAAATGCAGCAGGTGGTATGGCCTGTGTCCGTCAGCCTCCTGCCCATGTAATTTGCCAGTCAGTACAGGAGAATTAGAGTGTGACTTAAAAGTCACAGCTGAAAAGCGAGGTCACGGGTTTTGGCTTACACAGGAGCCTGAGTTGTGGTGAGGAAAGGAAGCAGGAAGTTTATTAGTAAAATAATGGGCAAAGTACTTCTTAAAGTCAAGGGCACCTAGGAGATTTTAAATGTACATAATTTCTTCCCCATTTTTTTCCTTTCGTTTTCTCTTTTTCCCTTACCATTTACTTTGCTTCTCTCTTGAAGAGAAAAAGAAATCATATGCTTTTTTGGTTTCTGACTGAGAATCCTTCACCTTGCCAGCTGTGTGCCCCTAAGACAGCTACCTGAGATGTGAACAGTAAGAAAATTATGCTAATCAACTTCAGCTGAATTTTTACTACTAGGGCAAAAAGTGGATGTTTCAGTCATCTAAGACAGTGTTAATTTTTTTCCTCAAATCTTATGCAAAAGCAGACATAGCATACTGTGGGTCTTGTAGACTCAAGTGAAACTGAGCTCATTTAACTGGAGGCATTGGTCAGTGTCTGATTAGCACTGCCTGCTGTTAGTACAGGGCTGGTGGGTTCTGTGAAACCATCTTCAGGCAGGGGAAGGGCAAGCAGGGAGGAGAGCAACCCAAAATTCATGGCCCAGCTGCAGAATTTGCTCAGAGTTTGAAGAGTGCTTTTCTAGTCCCATCCCACCAGAAAGGCACAGAGCTGAAAAAGATGGTGGGGTAAAAAAACAAACAGGCAGATGAAAGTTTGACAGATATTTGCCGAAAAAGGAAATCGTGAATTGGTGTAAAGATGCCTGTAGTCTTCCCCCACAATATAATCATCGTCATCATCATTGTGAGGGCCTCCCAAAATCTAGCCGTGCACCTTTGTGTTCCCAAAAACTAGCCCAGGACCTCATTTATTCCATACACAGGAAACAGCAACAAGACTGGAAAAAAACATTTTAATTATGATCATCTGAACTGCTTTGGAGTTTAATGTACCATTAATGATGATTGCCTAAGGAAAATATTTAAATTGCCTGCTGTGGAAATGTTTCATGGTGAGATCTGGTTCAATGTTTATTGCTTCATATCTCACCTTAGTTCTTGGATAAAGATTTCATATACATATACATATATATATATATGTATATGTATCTCATGAAAGCACACATACAAGTAAGGATGTACCCAAGAGCTGTTGGATGGAGGCTTTGGTGCATGTTATAGCAGGCATAAATTTTTGGAAATAGTTGTATATTATAGATATAGGTATATATTAATAGGTATATAGGTATGTATTAATACATCAGATTTCAAAGATATATTGATTTTATATCTCCTTTAAATGGATAATCTGTATTAATTCTGCAATCCATCTCTATTTGGGCATATCACCCAATGGGGTAAAGATAACAGAATCAGGCTGAATTCTAGCCAGCCTGGGTTTTGTTTTGTTTTGTTTTAATTTCTTCCTGTAGCCTAAAGCTTTGGCAACTTCTAGTGTGTTCAAAAGCAAAGCAAGCCCTTCTTTTTATAGTAAACATAACTCCTGGTCTGGTGAAGAGTCACCAGCAGTGGGGGTTATTTTAATGGACATGCTGTATTACTTTAATCTAAGCCTTTCACCATCTGTTGTGCCTATAATAGTGAATGTGAAAAGAGCATATTTTACATTTCAGGATTACATTAGTAAAATGTAAGATAAAAGTGATTTAAAAGCATGCATATGTTCTTAGTACAATGCAGCCCGCATCTGTGATGTTTTTTTCCTCATGGTTAAGACACAAATCAAGAGAAAAGCTGCTAATGCTGATGTAGCGAAAGTTTTCCATGGAAAAGAGGATCCCGTGAGAGTTTCACCATATAATTAATGTTTGTAATGATAAAAACCTGAGTAGGCTGCCAGAAAATTATATATCTCTAATATCTGTTGTTTGAACATCTGAGGTGACGTGTGGAGCAGGCTGATGTTGCAGTGTATGACAGGATGAGTCCTCAGGCCAGTGAGACACCTGTAGGAATGGAAGGTCAGGCAAAAGAAAATCACACGAGAAATATTAAATTGTCTACTGGCCTAATACACTTCCATGCGCTCTTATAAAGTAAGCTTTCTTAGACATGGAATTTATATCTTCCTATTTCCTTGTCTCTTCAGCCCTCCTGAAGTTTTTCTTGGAATGAAAATGCATCAGTTATGGCCTACAGACCCTTTCTTTGTCAGCGCTAATCCTGTTGGTGTGCTCTCACTGTGACTGTATACTGGCTTAGAACTCTGGAAGACATTTCTCATTTTCAGAGGTGACAATTCAGTTTCCAGGGACCAGCTGGAGCACCATTTAATTTATGTTTGGTTGTTTTTTATACCAGAAGACAACTGAGAAATCACCTGAAGGGATTTCAGATGTTGCCAGTCTGAAGTTCTTTATCACTATCTGCTGATTAAATTTTGTCAAAAACCCAAAAGTAATAAATTTCTTCTGCCTTCTGACTCCTGATAGAAGTCAGAAGGCAAAAATTAGGAGAAAATAAAATGTTTCTGCTGAGACATGACTGGGTTTGAAAAAAAAACCCAACCAATTTTAATTTGCCATAATTTTCATTAAATCTGATTCAATTTTTTATGGTCTTTCATCACTTGACATATGGGAGCCTAATTCTGGCTTGTGAGATAGTGTTTCCACTCCCATTTCAGTAAAGCAATATCTTTGATCACCCTTTCATTTCTCCCCCCATCAACACGTCACACATGCCCGTATTTGAAGTCTCCACCTGTCAACATCAGATTCCCAGAAGAGGCAGTGGTTGGACTGCAGCAGTGGAGGCAGCCTGAGGAAGCCAAATAGAGATGTGGCTGGCTTTAAAGGGAATTAGACATATTTTTGCCCTGTGTCTGCTCATGTTGTACCTTAGGAGTAAGTAGTCATATCAAACCTTGGCAGAAAACGTGGGCCACAAACAATTAACTGCGCTAATTTAATTCTGTGCATGGCCTAGCAGCTGCCATGGGTCAGACCTCAAATAATCTTCATTTGCCTCAAGGACAAAGAAGATGAGTCAAGTATTGTTGGTCTTGATACGTGGTTATATGACACCACACAGTGCATTTCTAATACACTAAACATAAAACCTTTGAGATAATTTCCCTTTTTTCAAGAAAAGTGCACAAAGGCCTTTTGCGATTAGGTTCAAGATAAAAGCAAAAATTGCGCAACTTGTCAGTTAAATGAAGATATTTCCTTCAAGAGAAACTATGCTGGACACTGAAGTGTCCTTAGAAAAAGAGAACTAATGGAAAAATATCTAGTAGAGCTACAGGAAATTAAGAGTTTTCAATTTGAAAGATTCTCTGGCATTTATTATCATAATAAAGTGTCCAAAAAAAGAAATTTCATTATAATATTATTGGAAATTAATTTTCCTTGTCCTCCTCATGAAAGAAATACATGCTAGGAGCTTTGTTTTTAATAAGAAAATAAATGAACTCCTGACTTTTCTATACTTGCATTTAGGCTTATACTACATAATATTTCTGCTTAACTTTTAAAATTAAAAAATCTGGTTTATACAAGTCAAATCCAAAAAGACCAAAAAATAATTCTAAAATTAAGAACAGATAAAAAAGTAGTTTTCTTTCTTTTTGATTTTCCATTCCAGACAAAATTTACTAACTGTTAATCCTGTTAATAATTTCTAAGTTTTTTTTATTGGAAACTTAATTTTATCTATACATTTTTGTAAAAAAGCTTACAATAATTCAGCTGTTATTTATGAAGGTATCTTTGTGACTAAGCAGTTTGTGGACATTAGATCTGAAAGGATAATAGAAGAGCTAGATGTTCCAGTTGATCACATAACACTGTGGTGACTGAATAAAGTTTCTAGTTAGTGTATGTTGAGTTACTGGCATTTAAAAGAATGCTTTTGTGGCTCTGTAACTATCTAACCTTCAAGAAAATTCATGTTTGTCCTTTCATCTCGAAACCTTTGTGATGAGTATCATGGTAGTAACTTTCTGACCTCCTCCACGTCTCCTGGTAGGTTTGTTGCCTATGGGCATTCTTCTGACAACTAATAACAAAATATAATTGACTTCCTCAAAGTCATGACCCTTTCTTTGTTTCCTTAAAATAACCTATCATGTTCACAACCGAAACAGTATTCACAAATATAAACTGGAATACTGAAGAAATGCCCAATTAAATGCCAAAAACTCCACTGATGTTGCACAGATGGTTTAAGTTTCTGTAAGTCAAACATCTGGTCAGTACTTTCGATTGGTAAGTGCATAAAACCTTGATCCTGGCTGATAATGAGGAGTTTCATAGCAACTTAATCTAATGAAAAGGAAGGTAACCTTATGTTAGGCCTATTAAAAGAAAAGGCAGAGTGGGCATATGGAAGGTGAGTGATGGAATGGGAGAATTGCAAGGTTTCGTGTTGTAACACGTTGATTTGTGACGTGAGTGTGCAGTGCTGGAGAGGTGAGTATGTACAGCTTTGGTCTCATCCCAGTCCATAATCGTGGGCAAAATTGATTTAGAAATGTTCCGTGAAGTTTGACAGTTGCAATAAATAAAAAGATTTAAAAATGAGATAGCTAAATCCTAGGAGGTTTAATAAACATTCTTTTCCTTTCCCAAAAGGTATGTAAAAGTTTGAAGCATTCATTAGGAATATCTAGAAATCTGTGACATTTAACTTAACCCTTACTTCTCTCTAAACAAATGCTCATGTTCCTATCGTGACTAATTTTCCAACTGCCTACTAGTTGCTTTTTTGTGTTGGGAGGGCCTTGCTTAAGTGAGGGTGAAAAATGCTCACTCTGCCTGCTTTGGTTAGCAGTCACCTTTACTTGCAAAGAGTTTCTGGATTTTCCTTGTTCCCACATTGCAATAGAACGGGGTTTTTTTAGCTTCCTACCAATCTGCCATCACTTTAGAGCTTTACCCTGTAGAAATGTTGGCAGTGCAGGATTTACAAGAGGCTTTCTTTTCCCTACTAATAAGAGGAAAGAAGTTCAAAGATACAACTCCAAGAAAAAAAATCAACAAAAAAGTATGAGGAAAAGAGAGCAAACCCTTAGAAAAAACCCTTCAAATACATTCGGTTTCAATTTGACATGTGAGAATGCTCCAGGAGCAGTGTTATTTCAGTCCCTTTTGGAAGTGCTTTGCTGAAGTGCATTGGAGCACCTTGGCTGAGCATAAGCACAGCTTTCAAAGCAACAAGATAAACCTGAACATATTAAAAATATATCGAACTGCAACACTGATGTTGCTGTGCCTGCTATTACACATCGTAAAGGAGATGGCTGTTAAGGGCCAACATGGGATGTTTTAGACTTTCATGAGGTCTGTCCTGTCATCTGTGAGCTCATTACAGAGTGTTGTACAGGAAAGGACCAGGAGCCCAATCAGAAGGTGCAGACATGTGGGCACGCTCACAAGAAACACACTATCACATACACACTCTGCCTTCCCTCCCAGTGCAGTTACTTGCAGATTTCACCCAGGTGTCGTAATTTCCATGCTGCTTCTCCTGTTTTGCAGTATTCTGGATTTCACACTGAGAGATCCGAGTCTGACCACGAGAGCCAGTGGGGTGGGAGCCCACTGACCGATACAGCTTCTCCCCAGCTCCTGGAGCCTGCGGACAGACCGAGCTCCCAGCACCACGACGTCTCCTGTGCCTACAGACAGTACTCAGACCGCAGCGCGCTCTGCTACGGTTTTGCACTCGACCACTCCAGGCTGACTGATGACAGGCATTTCCACACTCAGGCCTGTGACGGAGGCAGATGCGAAGCTGGCCGGTATTTCCTTGGCACGCCACAGCCGGGAAGGGAGAGCTGGTGGGGCTCTCGTTCAGCATTGCCTCTGACTAAGTCGTCCCCCGAGAGCAGAGAAGCGTATGAGAACAGTATGCCCCACATAACGTCAGTGCACAGGATTCATGGTAAGACATAACAAGGATTTGCAGAAGCGACACCATCTCAGCTGAAGAATATGACAGAAACATACAGCTGTTTATGTGAAAGATGGAAAATTAGATGCTTTTGATTTATGTTCTTGTCTCAGAGATCGCGCTTGTGGAGATGAGGAATACTTAAAATTCAAGTTGAGTTGAGTTTTATAGTCTGGCTTATATGTGGCAAAATATAATTTTGCTGTATTTTCATCAGTCTGTGAAATTAAGGTGGAAATGTGACTCGTGAGATTTTAGGCATGATCTTAAAAATATAAACAAAATAATCCACCTGATAGAAAAGTGGTTTTTATTTGTTTTAGAATTAAGACACTTCAGATGGAATATATTTAGCAAAAAATTGGAGCTGAATCCAAGCTGGATATTAAAAAATCTTGAAAGCCTTTGGAGAAATTGTTCTTCAAGTGACACTTTTCCCTATGGGTTATTACTAGATTCTGTATGTATTTAAAGTTGGCTGTTAAAATTAGCAGTTGTTTTTGGTTTCACACATTTATTCTCGTCTATAATTTTTAGCCAATTTGAATCTCTCCATCCTTTCAACACCAAGCCTGAAATTTTGTTTGGTTTCTGACAGGTTGCAAACTCAGTGCATTAGCACATTTTCAGAGGCTGAAGCTAATAAAAAAGCCACAGTGAAAGCCTGATACTGGGTTGGGAAAAGTCCAAAGGTCCTTCATTTTAAAATTATAGGCCAAGTCTTGGAAGACAGCAACTGGCCCAAAAGTCATAATTCAAGGTTGTAAGGATGCATGCAACATCAAAAAAAAAAAGGTTTTCTACAATATAGTCCATGGAAACAAGGGTTGCCTCTAAAGAACTCATAAAAGCTGATTACATTAGTACTATTCCATTGATTTGCAGAACGAAGTTTTGTAAACAAAAAAGAACTGTTCTGTTTTACTCCAATATGAGGAAAATTATGTTGAGATTAGAAAAAAATTATTAAATAGCATGTTCTAGGAAATACAATCAGAGATAAAACAGGAAAGGAAAGGCACAGAAAATGTTGTTGATGAGGACTGTTCTCCACTTTTGCTGTGGGAACATGCCTCCTTCCTTGTGTCTGTTCTGTACTTCTGCCATATTAGTGTTTTTCTAGCTTTTTCTTCTCAAAAAAAAGAGAATCTAGTAAAGTATGGTAATTTTTCTGGCAAATTTTATGCATGATAATTCTTGCTGAGCATAGAAATATAATACCAAGGTACAAATGCAAAAGGGTTAGATATTTATTCCATACCTCTATTAAGGATAATTAATGTAAATGGATAATATAGTTTGGTTTTAGTTTGTTGTTTGGTTTTGCTGTAATTCCACGTACTGCAGTTATTTTCTTTATTGTATCAAGTCTTACATTTTTCACTAGGTCTTCAGTCTGCGTGTAGCTTTAGAGGGAAAAAACTGACTAGCACTGGCATTTTGGGTCCAGATCTTAAGAGGATGTGAAGGATAAATTCATGCTCATGATACTCCACAATGAAGTACTTCCCCAGCAATGGCAGGGTATTTTTATTGTAAACGCCCATCACTGATTTTTGTTGTGAACTCTACAATGCAGTGGCAGTGGTCTGCAACCCAAACAGATCTGTATGCCCTGACCCAACAGAGAACAGGCGAAACTTCTTGTGCTAGCCTGAAACTGGGTTTGCTTTGAGGAGTACTGTCAGCCAACCCAACGTGCTTCATCCCCAAAGAGGACTTTGTGTGTGCCGAGGCAAAGGCATCAATAAGTAACATGTGCAAGTCCCACACATGCCCTCCTGAAGGAATGTATCTCAGCAAATCAAGCCCTCTATCATAATGTCGACCATTCAGGTTTTGGGGCCACTCACTTTCTTGCTAGTGAGGACTGACAGGTATGATTCTGTGCTTTCAGCTAGTTGCAAGCTGAACACCTTCTCTGATATGTATATAGGCCTTGTTTTTTAAAGAGAGGTAAGAATGTCACAGTATTTTCCCATTTCAAAAGCAAATATTTATGCGTGGGGATATGACATCACATTTTTACAGTAACTCTGTCTAGCAGCTATGGGTTCTTGAACTTTTGAAGAAGAGTTCCTTCATTCCTTGTGGTTATTTATTGTTGTGTAACCTGCATAAAGTCACTATGTACCCACAATCTATTTCTCAGTGCTATCTGTGTTTTAGCTCCTTGAAAGGCCTAAGAAAACATGCTGGAATATTGTACATTTGTAATTCCCTGAGATTTTTATTTTTACCATGGTCCAAATTCACTCAGACGTTGTTGATGCAGAGGTAGTAAGGGGCCAGGGGCCTGAACACTGGCATCGAGGGCACTTTGACATGCCCTACGATACCCTGCCTGGCCTCTTGCTGCTCCGAAAGACAGAGTTGCTTTAGAGTTGGTGCCATACCTGCTGGGCTTATGCAGATGTGAGGGAGGCTACCCAAGAGTGTAACAAGTGGCACCAGACACCTGTGTTGAGGTGCTTAGATCTCTTTGTATATCTCCAGCTGTGTTACTTGTTCCTTGTGGAGATACTGGAAACTAGAGTTTGTCACTGAAAAGCAAGGGGTCTACGATGGTCTTTTCTGGTGACTGTTACGAGTCACTTACCTCTGATTTGATTTTCTCTCTGTAAAAGAAAGTTCAGATTACATGTTTTTCAAGATCACTTGCCTCCTTAAACCTCAGTGCTTGTCTCCTTTCTCTCTTTCCCAGGAAGAGGACACTGGGATGAGGACAGTGTCGTTAGCTCACCTGATCCTGGCTCTGCCAGTGAGTCAGGTGACCGATACCGTACTGAGCAGTATCAGAACAGTCCGCATGAGCCCAGCAAAATCGAAACTCTGATAAGAGCCACCCAGCAAATGATTAAAGAAGAAGAAAACAGGCTACAGCTGCGGAAAACCACTCCTGACCCACTGGTCTCCATTAACGGCACGGGGAAGAAGCACGCTATCTGTTTTGCAAACTACCCTCAGCAGCAGTTGGCAGCGGACGTCTGCCGCGTCCCAACGGTTGCCAACACTCCTCCCTGTGAACACATCCAGCAGCGAGATGGAAAGATTATGAGCCCACATGAAAATGACTATGACAACAGCCCCACAACACTGTCTAGGATAAGTAGCCCCAGTTCTGATCGAATATCAAAATCTAGTTTGGTACTTGCTAAAGACTACCTGCATTCAGATATGTCCCCTCATCAAAACCAAGGAGACCACCCAGCAGCCTCTCCAAATTATTACAGCTCCCACAGGCAGTACTTTGATAAGCATGCTTACACACTAACTGGGTATGCTCTGGAGCATCTATACGACACTGAAACAATTAGAAACTATTCACTAGGCTGTAATGGATCCCACTTTGATGTGACTTCTCACTTAAGGATGCAGCAAGATCCGGCACAAGGACACAAGGGAACATCTGTTATAATAACCAATGGAAGCTGACACTTTTTTTTCTAAAAACTTTTGTGCTTTAAAAAATAACCTTTGAGATCTAATTGGAAGATATTATATGTTTTCATGCCCTTGTCCTTACCAGCATTTCACATACCACAGTGCACTAGAAAGAAGAACCCAAGGTTTGGGGGGATAAGTTAGTTAAAACACATTAAAAAAATAAAAATGCACTGGCATGCAGTGTTAGAGTGAATGGAGCTAAACTCAAAGTTGGTGCCATGCATGCTGAGAAGGATAGAAGAGGTCCAGGCAGGGAGTGCTTGTGGCAGGCTAACAGAGCAGTTTATCCACATTGTGTAAGAGGTGTTGTTTGGAAACACTGCCAAGGGCAGATCTTCTGAACTGCATAGGTACCAGCCAACAGAACTGCTATGCACTCTTTTTTTACAGGAATGTGGGATGTGTTCCTTCGAAATACACAACAAAATGTGTACTTCTGGTGATTTGTTTATTCCCCAAAGGCCAAGCATGTTATGCTGCTGTATGGTATAAAGCATCCATAGCTGACCAATATAAAATCAAAAAAGGGAGAAAGAGAGAACTCCTCGAGTTGTTATGTCCTTGTGTACTCACATACATAGCTATTGACATGCCTGATTTGAAAAGAGTCCTTATGACTAGTATGGTCAAATATTTACTTCTACTGTATTAAAAAGACAGGGGCGTTCTCACTGTAGTTTTGAGAAACACAAAGGGTTTGCTTGTCTTGCTGTAGAGATGGGAGATTGTTCTCATGTTTTTGAAAAGTTGCCCATGGTGGGTAGTGGAGTGAAATGGAAGAAAATTGCCTGGAGAAACAGGGAGAAGAGACTAGAATTAGGAGTGGTCCAAGATAAACTGTTAACCATGTAGCTATGTATGCCATTTAGTAATAATTATAAAATAAGGAAAAGTGACTGAATAATTAAGAATTAATTTAAAATGCAGAAGGAACTCAATAGAATCATAGAAATATTGCTGTAAAATACAAATGCAGTGGCATAAATGTAAAAATACACCAGTCAAGAATAGGTAAAAACTGTTTGGTGGTTTATCTAACTTCTGATAAAGTTTTGGAGTAAATTAAGAGAGTATAGAGAATTGTAAGTACTCTGTCTGAAACACAGTGAAGTAATACGCATGACCTTGATAAAGAAATATGAATTCTCTTCTTGATTGCAGCAGATAATTTAATGAATATCAGAAAATATTAGGGATATCAAAATCAGCCATATGTACATGAAAAAGTACAGAGGGAAATCAGTGTTCCAAGGAATTAAATTGTATTAAGAATGCTGGTATTATCAGGGCCTGTCCTAGAGTTATATAAGACATCAAAAGAGGCAGAGGAAATTTTTTTAAATTTTTAATAACCTCATGAACAAAGAGAGTGATTGATTGGAAAAGAATAAATACAAAACACATGCTAAAAATGTAAAATAGGGCACTTTTAGGCACAATTGCTAGCCCTGTCCTTTTTTTCTATGGCATTTATATGGTCCCAAAGGCAACTGCAACAGGAGGGACCACTGCTCCCTCTTATGCCAATGTGGAGGAAGGGGGACCTGAGGTGGTTACCAAAATGAGATTAGCTCTAAGACTAGCTTCATTTGTAACATTCAGAAGCTCAACATATGGGACTGAGTCATCAATGGGACTAAATATAAACCAGCATGCTACGGGTGGGTTAAAAATACTGTTTCCAAATAAAACTAATCAGAAGCAAAAGCTAAATAATAACATTATAAACCACGTAAGTAGAGATGTACTTGAAAGCAGAGGAAATTACCTCTCTGAACTTGGAATATTGTGTATAGTCCTGATCACTCCAAAGCAGATTGTGAATCTTGAATTGAATAGTACCTTACTCCATAAGCGACCTTTGTTGACTGCAGTGCGATCGCTCCTGGTGAAATGCACGTTGAACACAAGGGAGAACAACACAGTCTGGTCTTTATTACTGAAACTTCGTAACAGAAAAGGTGGAGCAGAGCTCAGCAAAAGATAAAGAGACTTTCTGAAAGATCTAATAAAAGCTTTAAATAAACCGGGTCTGTCATCTTTGTAAGGGAAAAGAGTAAGGGGTAATGTCACTGATGTGCACCAAACTCAGCACAGAGGAGAGATAAATAATGGTCTAAAGCTATTTGAACTAGAAAATAGCAGAAATGAGAGACAGGGCATTGAATGATAGCCAAGGCAAAATGAGAACAAAATGATTTGGCAAGAAGTTTATTTGACTCATTGCCAAATGGATAATGAAGGTCATAAAGAGAAGCAGATAGAGATTTTTGTTTGTTTGTTTGTTTTAAGATAACAACAAGGCAAATAATTGAGGGGAAGAAAAACATTGACAACTGTTAACTCAGAGGAAGAAATGGACCAAAATGGACTTCTTTCAGCCCAACAATTGTATATATTCCTAAGCATAGGAATAAGAAAGTATTTTTGATAAATTTAGTTCTGGATACGTATTTATTTCACTTGTTCCTATGAGTAAGATGAATAAACTTGTACTTGGAGTCTCTTTTCACAGTATTAAAATACAATTTGCAAAGCGAATTAGAGTAGAGGTACATGGTATCATATTATCCCTACAAGTACATATAAAACCACGCCTAATTGTCAATATTATTTTGTATTACAGAAGAGTCTCCCAAACTGTTTGAATGAATGGGGTTTTCTCAGCACTCAAGTTCCTTGGGACCACAAAGCACTCTCGCTATCAAGCTTTTAGTTAGAAGGCAACAAAGTTCTGCAGACCAGATGCAGTTCCCTGGCTGTGGTCTAATGGCCACAAGTAGTCAGGAAACCACACTTTGGCACCTGTTATATTTGCATTCTGACGGGCACCTTTGAAAAATAGAAGATTTATAAGACAAACAGGCACAGCATAAGCTGCTTGTGCACTATATGACTTCACCTAGGAAAAAAAGCCAGTGTGCTATGCAATAAAAGTTCTCCATCCTTATTTACAGTGATCCCAAAATAAGACTTCACAAACTGTAGTTATTTATGCTATTTTCAATAGTTCTAGTCCACTACAAATGCAAAAAATGCACTGTAATGAACGGAATAAATCATTAGAGATGTCTCTACATGCAGCCACGTTGTGCTGCAAGCAAAGGCTGATGGTCTCTCCTCATGGGATTCCAGCAACTGGCACTCCCCAGCACTTCAATACAGTATGCTGGAGATGGATGTCTTTTGTCAGCTTGTTTGCTATCCTGCTTCTTTAGACAGCCAGGAATTTCTTCTTAATTGACAGAAAGCATTGAGTTTTGCAAACATAGACTCTGCATGCTACATGCTACATGAAAACAAGTCTGCAATCTTAATTATAGCATATAATATCACTGCAGCTCATATTACGTGTGCTTTTTAATATGGTATAAAGCTTATTTTTTCCATTACATATTTATGTAATTCAAAGTTTCATTTGGTATCCTTCAAGGATATAATCTTTTTTTATGTTTCTTCCTTTTCCAAATCAGATGGGAAGAAATAGTGAAAAATTGAAAAATGCAAGGCATTTGAACCAAATAAATTTCAAATGTATTGCATTATTTAAAGGTTATCACTTTAAATAAGGTATGTATGTTGTGTTTTGGAACAGAAACAATATAAATTGCTGTGTTGCCTCATTTCTCTAACATAATACTGGTTTGCTGTTAATACAAAATTAATATTTTGCAACTACTGCAAATACAGAGTGACCACAGCTCTTTCAAACCATTTCTTATTGATGTCAGTCGATGGCGCATTATGGTTTTTGTGCATTAAAATCTTAGTATATCTCTTTTGTTTAAAGAAATAAAAACCCTCTAGTCTTTTTATAAAATCACACCCCATGGGCATAGAGTTTGTGATTTTGGACAAATTTGCAAAGCAATTCTTAAATTAAAAGAAGAACCTTACTCAGCAATCCATCCCATTTATTCAAATGGGAATATTTGTGGAGTATGGTAATACTTAACATGTACAAGGGAAGGAAAGCTGACTTCTGGTAATAGGTTTGAGGGTTGTTTTGTAATTCTTCTTTCCTTAAATCTGAAGATGTGAGTATGGAATTATGGAAGACAGTAGCTCTAATGGCTGTGTTTCTATAAAAGAGGCTATTTATGTTTTGAAACAATGAGTGCATCTCGCCCGACTGAAGAGCCCCAAAAGTATTTCTCAAGCTTTAAATGGCTTTTGTTGATCTGTGCGCAATACTGCCGTGGGTTACACAGTGAAATTCTGCTCTTTTAAACTGTTTTAATCACTGTTATCTGAATCTCATTTTTGTCTCTGCACATGCAGCACTTAATCATTAATGTCCCTAAGTATGTTAACCACCATATGTTCATTTATGTGAGCATGCTGAGTGAGTTGGAAAAAATAAAAGGTCGCACAGTATTTCTGGAAAAGGCACAGCCACCCCAGAAAATCAGCCTGGCTGTTCCAAAGGTCAGATAACCTTTCAGTCACAGAACAAAGCTGTGGCATACACATTGGTTTCAGACCTTCTGCATACAGACCTGTATGTAATGGGGATTATAGCTCACAGTTCCAGGATTAGACCTAGCTATGTCTATTTTAAGGTGGCTATAGTCAATGTCTGGCAGCAAATGGATTCAGGCTCTGCTCTTTCCATGTGTTGCAAGTTTACTTAAAGCACCTAGCAGCCTAAAGGCAATACAGGAACAATGTTATTATTAGGAACAATGGTGGATGAACACGCTTTCCTGTAGGTATACGGGCTTAACTCCAGATAGCTCCACAGTTTGGAGGAGAACCTATTCTATTTTATTTGCAGTCAGAATTGATGGTTAAATATTTCAGCTGTGTGCACTGAGAAGCAAAAAAACCCCAAACCAACCCCGAAAACAACAACAACAACAAAAAAAGCAAATCAAAACCCCCCAGACTTCTGTAACCCTTCAGTTTGGTGTTTTTAAAGTCTGCTAGAGGTATAGCTGAGGATTTAGCTGTTATTTTGAAGACCAAAAAAACCGAAACAGTCTTCTGTTCAGAACAGTGAGAGCACTAGTGTGATTCTATTCTACATTTCCTTAGGGCATTTATTAATGAAAAAAAATGCTGTGAGGCTTCACTGTGGCATTTAGCTTATGTATACAAGAGTTCTGTAGATAAATCTGGCTCTAAGTTGTTAGGAATACATCCCTTTTTGAAAAGAGTTAATTTATGACTCCATCTAGGAAGCTGAATTTGAAAAGAAAGATCAAATGCAGGATGAAAAAACGCTTTTTGTCTGGTTGCATTCCCTATTTAACCCCCCTCTCACACAAGGTTCTCAACCTTTCCTATTGTTCTAGGATTCCAAATGTAATTTTAAACATTTTTATTTATTGCAATTTGGACTGCATTTATTATTTTCTTTTTCAGCTACTGACACAGCGGGAAGTTTCAAAATGCAAGGAACAATCTTTTTCACACAATATAAAATGTTCGCACCTTTACATTCTAAGGAAATAAAATCTATTAGAAAAAGTACTTTTAGAGCACTGCAACTTTTTCCCAAGGTAAATATTTCAACGCATAAAATATATTAATCTGACAAAAAAAAAAGCACTTGAGACATGATGAAGAATTTCATGTTTGCTTTAAACCAATGGTTACATTTATGGAAAAAAAGACACAGATTGACAGTGTTTCAAATACCATGCTTTGCAATGTAAAGGGTCTAGTGACATTGTAGCATAACATCTGTAGTTTTCCTTTGGAATGTAATGTAGAAAACATAATTTAGTTATGTCAACAATATCTTGCAAAGTGTTCCCATTTATAATTATTTATATTGTAAATAGCTTTCTGAAGTAAATTTGAAGTTAATGTGCATAAGATGTATTTATTATGTGAAGATTTTTTTTTTTGGTTTAAAATATAGCTACCAATATGCAATTTTTGTCTGTTTTTCTAGATTTTTAAACTAAAGATTGTCCTATATAGTATACATTTTCAGAAATCCATTTTAATTAATGAGAATATTTCTTAGCATTGGGAGGGGACGGGGTAAAGCAACTTATTTTGGTTCTGGTGAATCCTAAGTGCTCCCTGAATCTTGAATGGAGTTTATCAAACTATGAAGAGACACTGATAAGATACTGCTACCTCATTCAAGATATCTCAATCTGCTCAAATACTATTCTTTCAGGAAGAACTTAGCTAAGATTAACTACCCACTTTGTGAATCATCTGGCTTGTTTCTTGAAGCCATCTACCACCCCTGTGCCTCAGCTAAATCAGCTCACTGACTTGGAGCATGATACCCATTAGGTGCTTAAAGTACTGTACTCAAAGGGCAGTGTTCTGACCCAGGAATAGGCGAGAAGTTATGCTAAACTGCACTCAGACCTGAGAGCTGCCTATGTCCTTAGGTTTTGTGCTTGGATATTTCAATCAACCCAGAGCAACACAAGCCACTATGCAGCATCTGAGCTGCTGCAACCCTTGCCTGGTCTGGGGTTTAGGTCCTTCCAGGCTCGAGTTCTGAGTCACAGCTCTTACTTTCTAGACCAGTTTCTGACCTGTCAGACCCCATCTTCTCAGACACTGTCACTGAGTCTCTTCCCTGCAGGGAACAAACGCAAGACAGATGGTCTCAGTGGGTAGTGGGAGACTGGTGCTATGGTCAGGTGAGAGAGCAGCTTTCTCTGGAGGGAAAGTGGTTGTTCACGTATTTCCTACTCACAAGACAGAGCAAATACATAAGCATCAGGGATGGGTGTGATGCACAGAAGACTCAGTTTTGAGTCTCAAATAAATTAAATGCATAAAATGGAGATGCAGTTTTGTGACCGGCCCTTTGCTCCTGCATCGATGTAGGCACTTGGTTCTTAGAGACACTCCTGGGACTGGGGAATACCCTGCAGCATTGAGTTAGAAGTTTAAACTACATTCATGATGTCGGCATTTCCTATGGGCTAATTTAGGCAGTTCTCCTCTCGGCCTGAAGTTTGGTCCAGGTTCTCGTGCAGATAGGAAATGGTGCCATCTTTTCACCAAACTGTGCTGTTTAGCTGTGCAAAACATGTTGCGTTTTTCTTTCTTTTTCTTTTTCTTTTTCTTTTTCTTTTTCTTTTTCTTTTTCTTTTTCTTTTTCTTTTTCTTTTTCTTTTTCTTTTTCTTTCTTTTCTTTCTTTCTTTCTTTCTTTCTTTCTTTCTTTCTTCTCTTTCTTCTCTTTCTTCTCTTTCTTCTCTTTCTTTCTTTCTCTCTCCATGGGTGAGGGGTTTCAGAAATGCCCTTTTTTGGCCTACCCCTCTCTCTTTGAAGCCCACACTGAAATAGAGACCCTGAGATCTGCAGGCAGTCATGGGACCATGTTGTCTTCCATAGGACAACAGTAGTCCTAGTTTCTTCATGCTAAGCACTGCAATAAATCTGAGTATCATCCTCACCTCTGTGTACTTCAAGTCCTGCCACTTCAATGCCTGCTTCTTAATCTCTCTTCTGATTCCTGAAGGGTAGCTATTGCCCACTGATGTTTATTCACTCTTGATTTCCATGCTCATTGGCAAATTGCTCTGCACTGAGGAAATCTGCTGTCATGGCCATTGTAATAAAAGTGTGCAATACCATCAGGAACTTCCTCTATCCACATATGGTGGCCATCAGAGGCTTCAGCATCAGCAATTTCATTTGATACAGCTCCTTTGACTGTCAGAAGGTCACAAATAGCCTGCTGTGTGCCTGTGTGAGTAAAAAGGGCTACCCACCACACCACAAAGCCTGACAGACTCCATGGCTTTTTCAGAGATGTCAAACAGGAGTCTCACTGTGCATGGATACAACACTCTGGACTGTGGTCCTGAGGCCAGGTGCAAGGCTATGTACAAACAGAAACAGTTCGGCCTCACCATTATCAAGATCGCTCTTCCTTGCAGACACCTCTCTCTGTCACAGTCTGCCATTGCCTTTCTCCCTTTCTCTGTCCTTTTGTTTTTGTCTCTCACAGAAATTATCTGTTCTATTTCCCTTTCCTCCCTTCTGCCCCAAGCCCTGGTCTGTGATGTAGCTTGCTCAGCTCTAGCTTCTTCTCTTGATCTTGAAAATTGTGTGGTCCTTTTGATGAGGAAAATGGCTATCTGGCAACAGCTTCCATTACTTGCTTTCCCATTTCCCTTTCCCTCCTTTATACAGCTGGTATAAATGCCATACGGAGGACCCTGCAATCTTTTTCTCACAGGCATTAGTTCTGCTACAAGAAAGCGATTGGTTGAGGGAATGGAGGTGATGAACTTTTCAGAAAAGCTACAGACAAAAGATGATAGATGCCTTCAGCATACCAAATACACATGCTACTTTAGCTGCATTGCAAAACATCGTCACTTCTGGCCTGCAAACAGAACGTAAAGATGAAAACTGAGACCAGAGGACATACAACTGTATTTGAAAATAACAACAAAAGCTACAATCAGATGCATCTGAGAAGGAAACTTAAAAATTGGGTCATTTTCTAAACATGCATTAAATTACATGCAAATAATTAAATGTTCATTATTGCTGTTCATCTCATCACTGTTTTTCATTTATTCATTATTATCATGACCTGTCATCAGTTTTGTCATTTTTATCATGTTATCTGTATTAGTCCTTTTCGATCTATACTATTTTTAAATCTATAACTAAAACTATTCTATAATTAAAATATTAATACAAAATGCAGAGCAGAAACTGACACCTGGAAAATAGAACACAGAAAGTATCAGCATATTTCAAGCTTTCAACTGACTGTAAGCTCCATGATTTTGTACCCAGTGTATCAGGTGATAAATTTCATATGGGAGCCAATTTTCACATCCAGCTATATTCCTAGGAATTGTTAGTATGACATATTCCAAAGTTATATCAAAGCTCTGTTGCAAATAGATAAACTTGTACATTATCAAATGTATTACATTTATGGGTCTTTTTCTATTTTTTCTGATAAGGAGAAATGTGAGAAAATGATGATGAGAGTTTAAGATACTTTTTCAAGCTGGATGCTTTCAATTTCCCCTCAAGATGTATTTCCAGAGACAATTTGATTCACTTTTAAAGGGCAAGCTGGCATCTTTCTATTGCTCCTTCTATCTCCCTTGAAGTTTGAGGCAGTTCTGAACAATCTGGATACTTGGGATCTGCTAGAGCAGCCCTGAGGCTGCACCGATTTGTGCTACCTATCATGACTGCCTGCCTACCTGTTCGTCACATAGGAAAAGAGGTGGCCCTCCAGCTTGTATAGAGTTATCAAGTACAAGAGAGCTCAAGAGCATTGAGCATCACACTATTGCTATCCCGGGCTCTCTGTGGCTTCTGTGCTGTGGCGCGAGGTGCTGCGATCTTCCAAGAGCATCTCGTTAGCGAAGCCGCTCTGCAGGATCAGCCACACACTCACACACGCGTGCACGCACAAACGCACGGACAGCTTCAGTAATATGGGTCGACGGCAAAGAGGCAGGAAGGGTCTTTGCGTGGAGTTCCACGGGAGCTCTTTAACACAGCTACACCATGAAGGAGACCAGGGACGAAGACCAAGAACAATGGAGAGTTCAGGTTCAAGCACAGGAGCAGAGGAAGCATCAGAGACAAATGATCTGAGGGCACGGGGGTGATACAAAGGCGGGACTTGGGAATGGGGACCAATGGGGAAACTCTGGGGGAGTGGTGAGGGGCAAGGGCCAATGGGGGAACCTGGAGTGGAGAACTTTCTAGGACATGAAACATATAAGGCGGCAAGGGGGCTGGGCGGCCAACAGCCAGCCAGAACGCGGAACTGGGGTACATTAACATAGCAAAACAAAGCGTTCTGGGAGAGGCTTCTTTTCTCACTGTGACTGGACATAAGTCTCTGGTACTAGGGACTGTCTTACTAGAGAACTCTTTGTCCCTTGTACCACATCACACCACCATTTAAAAACACTTTTTTACATTAGCATTGTCTGTTTTATGAGGTAGAGCTCGTTAGGCTGCCACCTTTCTTTTTCTGTTATCTTCACAAGTGGTGAGAAAAGCAAGGAAGAAGGTGTCAGAAGATGTGAAACTATACTTTTTCTCCCATATTGTCTAGCAAAACTCAGTGAAGACACAAAAGATTATTGTCGTCACACAGAATAAATGCTTGCCCAGTGTAGTCCTGCCTGTATGCAACCAGGTAAGGCAACTGTTGGGAATGCCCTTTTGCTCTGCCAGAGGGATGGCTGGTCACACCACACTGGTATGTATGAGCTAGCCAAAAGTCCATGCATGAACATCAGTGTTTTCTAAATTGGTGATGTGTCCTGTCAAAAGACATTAAGGTTGTTGTCTGCTGAGCCTTTTGCTCCTTTTCTTTTACTGTTGCATCCATTTGCAGCCCAGGATGGGGAGAGCCGAGATTGCAAGCAGCTTATGCAGTTTTGACAGGAGTTAGATGCATTTTTCATTTGAAGCTTCTTGGTTTTGATTCTGACATGAGACACTTCATCAGGTTATGAATTATTTTAACTAAAACAGGACTGTGTTTTGTCTGTCTGGTTTCTCTGTGGGACAGTTGTGTCATTTTTTTTTTTAAAGAATACCAGTGAAAGGCATCCTTTGTGTTTTCAATTTGGAGCGCACTAGTGAGGTGAAAAATACAGCCTAAGTGTTAAGTCTATTTTCATCAAGGGCACAACTGTGCATTTTGATGTTATGTTTCTGACTTTTCTCTAATCACAAAGGCAGAGTCTTTCTTCTGTGCTGCTTTCTATTTAACCTCCAAAACAACTGCAAAGTATTAGAATGACTCCAGTACCCTCTTCGGCATGAATGTTTCTTGAGCTCAAGAGAAATGCTCATGGTTTCATTAGGCTGGTTATCTGACAGTCTGTTCATAGAAAACAGCTGATTCTTGTTTTCATTTTTTTTACTGAACAGCTTTGGCTTCCTGTGATCAATCTTCTTTGCTACAGCAGTAAATATGCTAAACTGCAGGTGCCAACAAGCTTTGAGACAGTCTGAGGCTTGAATGTTGACCCATGGTTGTGTTTTGTGTGTCATGAAATAATCTACCTTGTGTACAACTATTTGGTCTATTCGTTGACTTGGGTTTTTAACTTAATAGGTGCTTATTTACTTAAGGAATTAGATCCAGTGTGGGAGAGATGCAAAACAGTCAGTGGTTTAGGAGTTCAGTAAATAAACTCTCCTTTTGTTCAGTTTTGCTCTAGGTCAGGCTGCTGCATGGAGTAATTCCATATGGCAACCTGATTTGAGCTTACTCAAAGTAAACCTTAAAACGGATTTTGGCAAAATCCAGTCAGCCATCAGGAACCCATTCTCAGTTTCTGCTGAGGATTTCCTGATAGCTTTCTTAATTTAAAAAAAGCATCAACAAAAAACCAACAGCAAATGAGAAAATCTTTGAAACTTTTTTACTGTCTGAAATACCCTTTCCCCTCTTCCTGAACGTTAACCATCAGAAAGCCCTTTAGGCTGCTCTAATTTATGCCAAGAGCTGTAGAAGTTAGGAGGTGCAAACATGGCCTAAGTGACTTTGCCTCCCCCCGCGCGCTCTGCTCTGTGCCGTTGGCGATGTGGTGCAGCGGGTGCAGCCTCTCGTGAGGGAGAAGCATGATGGGGAGGACTTTCTGCCCCTCTGCCCCGGCTCCTGTGTTCTGGTACAGAGCAGCAGCTGTCTGGTCCCTCTCCAGCCTGTGCCGCTGGAGTGTGTGGGCTACCAAAGCCTCTGCTGCTCTGCTAAGGATAAGAGGGAAGCGTGGGGATTTGAGCAGTGAGAGGGCCTCCAGTGGGATGCCTCCAGTATTCAAAAGCCAGCGGTAAAATCCTGGCATTAATGAAGGCGTTGACAGAAATACTTTGGTCCCACTGAAGCGTGGCCAAAAATGTAAAAACATTTTGAAAACAACACTTGAGGCAGCTCAGTGTGCCTGCCTCAACAGACCGACTGAAAGCCTGAGTAAACAGAAAGATTTACTTGTGTTGGGAACAAATACAATTAAAAAAAATGTGAGTAAGGAAACAAGTACACACAAAAAATCCTGTCTTGTAAATTATCTGAACCATGTCAAATGTGAACAAAAACCCTGAGATAAAACTTGGGCTAGAGAGTAGAAATTCTGGCAGGGCTATTTCAAAGTGGGGCTCTTAGGAAAAGCTGCTGATTGAAATCAATACAGCAAGACCCAGAATCTGAAAAGACCTTTTCTGAGATCTGAGAGGGTCACTGAGCAGAACTGTCAGTTGATAGTATTGAGGCTGCAATTGCCTTCACCAAGGTGCTTCAGTGTTTGCTTTAGTGACTTCTTGCAGCCGGTGGCTGAGCATACATTTAACATCCCACCTGAGATCGCCCTGCTGGGGGAGGGAATTTTTTTAAAGACTTCTGTAGCTTAAACAACTCCCTCACCAGCCACATCAGCACATCACATTTTTTGTATACTAATCAATAATGTTTGATTAATGTACTGAATCAGATTAATTGAAGAGGTTATTATTTATGGAGAAAATTTAAAAGGGGCTGAAGTTCTCTGTTTCCTTCTGTTTTTTAAAAAAATTCATTCATTTGAATTTTTAACAAATTGTGATTTATCATGAGAAACATTTTTAAACAGACCTTAATAATATTATTTTTCGCACAATATTAATAGATCATGTTTTTGCTTCAGTTTATTTACTTATTATGTGAGACTTGATTAGGTAATGGCTTCACAGGGATGGGCAAAATACAGATACTTCATAACATTGCAAATTACTGTGAACATATCCTGGTAGTTTATCAGAAGGTGATGGAAATAAATAGAGAAATTGCATTTCCATTTTTCACATGGCATTGTTTTTCCTGCACCAGAATGGCACTGTTATAGAAATACTATCAAAAAGTCAAGAATAAGAACTGAACTTCTTGTTTATGCCTAAAAGAATTAGCCGTAGTTTGATTACAGGGTACGTGTACAATGGCTGTTTTAAAGTGCTGTTTTTAATGCTCACTTAAAAACATGCTACTTTATGAATATGTGAATAATTCATTCAAATTCAATTACACTGTATTCATATTTCAAGGAGGTGCAGAGGAGAGAAAGCATTCAGGTGGAGTTTGCCCAGCCCAATATTTCCATTTTAATTACTATCTATTTTTAGCACTCAGCTTCTCAGCAAGTTACTTCATCTCACTGAGGTAAGTGAAGCTGCACTGACTTGTTCCAGCTAAAAATCTCCAAATCTCTCTAGTTGTCATAATTTCCTATGAGAATGAAGCTCATGCAACCACATATGAATCTAAATTCTCACAATTTTTTGAAAGTAGGATGCTACAGAGAAGCAAGAGACCTTCCGTGCCACAGCTCATGTAAAGTGAGACACAAACTTTCCTTTTTTGCAACATCAGAACATGGAATCTTAGACACAAGGCACCAGACCTTAGGGAGTGAAATTCAGTGGGTTATCGTCTCAGAGAACTGTTTATTTTGTTGTATTTAAAGTTACCTCATTACTATCCACCCAAATCTAGTTGGTAGATCACTTTATGTGCCTTGAAAAGGCTAGATGGTCTGCTGCATGAGGAGATAAACTGAGATTAAAAAATGTCCTGTTACAGATGGATTTAAATCTGTAAAGTGATTTAATTTTTAAAAATAATAATCTGATTTAGGACTCCTTGCTTGAATATGAAAAAAATTAGAGAAAATTATATGTGTATTTTCAAGTAGTGTCCTTACTTTTACTGTAATATTTCAGTTCAGCAGATTTTTTTACCATATCTTGGAAATTACTTGGGGAGATAGTGAAGACTGCTATGACAATGTATGCATTGTCATAAAGAGTAAGCAGCTAGTTTTAAAATTCAAATATAACTGACAAAAGGATACTCATTGTGATATCAGACATTGCTACAATGAACACATAAATTCTGTGAGGTGAAGAAGAACAAGGAGAAAGCATGCAAATTCACAGTGGTACAATGCATTTGCAATATGGATTGCACTTATCTTTTTATTTGCCACAGACATGTAAATTGTGTGCAACAGAATGGAGATTCAAATGATCCAGCATCTGCATGACACTATAAATTACACCACAGTGAGTATGCTAGAGAAAAGAAGACTTTGCCAGTATCTAATTTAAACTAAACAGTGTGAAAAGTAGTGTCCATAAATCAGTCCCAGACTGATGATAAACAGACAAGTGTGGAGGTTCAACTACATCTTGGTGTAAGTGTATTATACATATAGGGTTTTCAAACACACTCTTCCAATTCACTTTTACTGTCAGTCAGAGGCAATAATATAAAAATAACAACCACCTGAGGTGACCTGAGGTTTTGCAATGTTTATATGAATGCATCTAGGTTTAGGTCTTTAGTGTCTCTCCCACTGTACCATATTCCACATGTAGCTATTTGTCCTTAGGACCTTCCTCTTCTGGTGAATGGAGAATACTCTGCCAGCTGTAGACTCCACTCCCTGGAAAGTGGTTGCCTATTGCGGTACTGCTGCAGCTGTGAAGGATCTAGTCACTGTCTTGGTCAGTTTTACTCCCAAAACCGCAAGAGAATCTGAACAAACGTCTTGATTTTCCCATAGATTTGATACATTTGAATTTATTTTGTTTCTGACTTTGTAGAAAAATCCAAATAAAAGAGATTTCAGAAGGCAGACAAAAAAATGACTGAGGGAAGAGTCATTCAGGTTCTTACAAGGTTAAAGAGGCACACAGAACTATAGAATATATTTCTGTCTGGAAACTGATGGATGTGTGTAGAAGGAACACAGACACAAGACCATGAAATGAAGTTGGCTAGAACACAGTTACTTAAGCTTACTATAACTTAAAAAGAAAGATTCGGAGGACTTAATAGCAATTTGTACACTTTTACTTATCTATGTTGGTTGATTTGCTATCTTTTGCATGAGAAAAATTATTTTAGTATTATAACAAGTCTGCCCACGTCTACATACATACCTCACTCCAAAAATATTTCAGCAACTCCAGCAGCAGTTTTCTGTGAGTAAACAGTGCCACACCAGATCTTCAGTGAAGAGAAAAGAATAGATATAGGGTTTTTTAAAATGTCTTTTTCTTATGTCTAGGAAGAAACACAAGGAGACGCGCCTGTGAGTCTGATCACTTAGGAAACAGAAGAGAAATAATAATTTCTCTTTCCATCAGTCTATGCTTCAGAATCTGATATCATCTACATCTTCTTTAAGATGAGGTTATTTTCAAATAATCTGGAAAGACAGAGTTTTTTGGGTTGTTTATATTTCTATATACTTTTCCATGCAATGATAAGACTATCAGTAGTTTTTTTGTTGGTTTTTTTTTTTTTTAATGGCCTCATGGCTAGCAGACAGTGAAACAAGACATACAAACAAATGTCCAGACACTGTTAACCTTGACAGGGCACCAAGTGTGTGGTTAAAGACCAGTTTTGAAGTCTTTGTGCCTGATTTCCACCCCAGCCACACCAGCACAAGGTAGGGGGTTGCCTTCACTGCAGTCAGAAGCTGTCCACCTTTGTACAGATTTACAGACTAACTGAGGCAAATAAACCAGAGGTATTCCTGACTTAAAATGGCGTAAAAGAGAAAGAGGAGGCAAAATGAGCCTGGTTTACAAAAATATACACCGTGCTCATTGATTCTTAGATGCTGTCATAAATCAAACAGCAGGTGGTTTTAATTGATGAAATTATCCTTACTAATTTTTAAGCTGTCACAGACAGATCTAAGGCAATTATTGTGGTCTAGTTGGAGTGGATTGTTTTTTTTCTTAGAAATACTCAAAATTTTCAGTCTTCAGTTTTGAAAGTAGAGGCATCTTCTTGGCCTTGCCTGGGCATATAGGGCTTTGAAAAAAGCAAGACAAAAATTTATGAAATATTCCAGGAAGATCAGGTCACATCTTCCCCCAAGATTCCTTAACATCTTTTGTAACAATACCAACAATAACCTGTGCAGGTTTTGGACAAGTGTGCCAGTAACAGTGCAAAAAAATAAAATCAATGGCCATCTCAGGCACAGAGCTATTGCTCATGAACAGATTGATGTGTTCACACACAATTGCTCTGAGAGGCCCTAGACATGGTGGGGTCAAATTGGCAAAATAGGTAGCAACTGTGTTCTTGCAGCAGCCTCTGAAAGAGAGAGGCAGATGTCTATTCTATCTTGCAAACACATTCTTTTACAATGTGTTACTTCATCTCTTTTATGGCACAAGAGGAAAGTGGGAGACAGAGAATCAAGGATAACACTAATGATAGGCCATATGGAATACATAAACAACGTTGTTCTAGAATAAGATGGTCTTTAAAAGGGGCGGGGGTCTTATTGTACTTGGGCCAGACATTACCTAACTCCTCAGGTGGAAGAAGGAGAATAGGTGAGAATAGGGAGCAGACGCTGGGAGTATGTGATTCAGCTCAGAGCAACATTTTCTGGAAGATATAAAGAGCAGCTCAAACCCCTTTAAAGGTCTGAGTTCCACTGTATTGAAATAATGTACTCCTGCTCTCTGGGAGCTGAACCTTCCTCATGAAGACTACTGAAGAAAATACTGTTTTGAAACAGGATTAAAATTTGGCCTGTTCATGAACCACTTAGGAAACCCTGCAATTTATGTGAAGACATGGGGTCCCTAAGGAAGTGACTGAGAGAACATCCTTGAGTACAAAATGCCCTTTCTTTGACAGAGAGACGGCAGTTATAACAAAAGCTCAGGTCTGTCTTAAAAAAACCTGGGAGCTGCCACTCTTACAGTTTTTAAAGCTCATTTTGGACAGCACTGTACTTGGCAAGTCACTCTGCTGGAAGTAGTCATTGCGCTTGGTGTTAGAATTGGAGCCAACCTAGCCCATGGGCCAGCAAACGGGCCCACTGTCTGTGGCAAGGAAGCTAGAGGAGTTAGACATTTTTCTTCATATTGTGTCTAACTGCCCAACGTTTTAGCTGCATAGGGAATAACGATAGTATCTGTCTCCCACAGCATATGTGAAGATTTCAGGTTTTGGCCTTGCTGTATTTGACCTCATTTAGGACAAGAATGCTTTTATCTAAATCAAAGCAAATTTCTAGTATTAGTCTGAACTTGTGAAGACCCCCAGTGAACAAAAATATCACAGGAATTAGGCAATATGTTGAGAATGCATTTTGAAGTTTTAAGCATGTGCTTAAGTGCTTTTCTGGCTCTACTTTAATGAAAGATGGAAATGTAATGTGGAAATATGACCGAGAAATTCTGTTTCATTAAACTTGGAATGAATCCCAGTGATGAACAAAACTCGAAGTACTGTTCTGAGATTTAAAAGTAGTTTCTCTTCGTATTAATTCTCTCCATTTTGCTCCTGCCTAATCTGAGCTCGTGGAGAGAACACCATGGCAAGCCTGCTTGCTACGTTTCTAATGTGACATAAAATATAATACAAAAATTGTTGGCTAGTGGTTTGTCACACTAGAGCAGGCTAGAACGACAGCACAAACAATGGCTGAGGAATGAAAACATAACAGGAGACTTCTGATTGCCCAACTTCCTTGAAAAGAGTATAGACACAGAAATGGTTAACAGTAAATGGTTAATACAGAAGAAAAAAAGGCATTTTTACTTTCATTTAGTCTTTGATGCAATTCCCTAACTTATTTACTAACAGCAATAAAATAGAAGCAGGTTGAGGGAGGGACCTTCATCTGATGCAAAACATGGTAACTCTGCTGAGTTCTGCATGCTTGTTTGGGGGGCAGGGCACAAATACCCAACTTGATGTGTCCCCAAAGGGTTTTCTAGTTGGAGGCCTGTGTCTTTTCACAGCTTTAAACAAGTAACCAGGAAAAAGCAGTCACTCAGCCATCTCACCCAAGGCCAAAGAGAGGAGTCAGAGCAGGGTGCCCTTTCTGTTGTCTCAGAAAGAGTCAGGAAAAATCTGAAGGAAAAGGCAGTCAAATGCCTAGGGAAATAGTAAGGGATTTTAGGAGGAACAATACTCTGTTGTTTATTGCAGGATCTCCTGGCTGGCTTACAGAAGAGGAGTCTGGGTTTTGTCTCTCTGCGCAAGGGGAAGTGACAACTTGGGAGGAGGTAATTGTGCTGAGACCTGGTGACCCCCTGTCGTGGGAATACCTTGGTGCTCATCACACATCTTCGCTTTGGGGCTGATGGTTTTTAACAGCGCTTGTGAGAACAGTGCTACCACTAGCATGGCAGACTGAGCAGTGTGTGATGAAGGCTGCTGCACTGGGTCTGAGCTCAGTGGATCACTGTGCGTATTGACAGGCGACTTAGAAAGTCCTCCTCTTCTGTATTTCCTACAGCTATAGATTTTGACTATAAGCCAAAAGCTAAATGGATCCAAACTGATGGCAGATAGGTCAGTTGGTTGCTAATACATATGATGGTCTGGATGCAATCTGGATGGCGAGGATGGGGAGGAAGATTATCTCTGTGCTCTGTTCCTCATGTGAAGCCACTGGCGGTTACTGTTACAAGATGTGACAACATAGTCCAGTCTCTACCATTAGTCATGAAAAAAGCATCTCATAATATCAACCTGCCACACTTCTTCATTTCTTAATTTAGTACAAGATAGACAGCAACATCATTTTAATGAAAATATTGCACAGTTAAGGATACTGTAGCACAATGACATAAAATGGCAAATTTATCTCTGAATACAGTCACTTCTTTTTTAACATGCATACCCTGGACACCCATGAAAATCCCCTACATTATATTGGGGAAGTACATGAAAGAAAAATGGACTATGAAGATGATATATATTGAAATTTTTCCTATTGTAACTTTTAGTGGACTTTTTCATAGCTCAACAGGAGACCTGAGCTATGCTGAGAAATTGCCAAACAGCATGGTAAACTAACAAGTGTGTTTTCTGTATGTTATCTCCAGTTTAGTGGAACTTTGTAGGGCAACAACCCACTAGTAGATCACAACTCATTTTGGCAGGCCATTTTGTGTGCATTATTGACCTTTACTTGCTGTCCATAAATCCTTGACAATGCTGACACAGTAACGCACCAAGTGACCTTTCAAAAAATGTTGGAAATAATCCGTTGCAGCTGCAGGCTGAGGACACTGACCATATTCAAGTATAAATCTCTCCATCAGCACCATGGACTGCTGGCAAGAGCACCATACATACTCCCCAAACTGATTCTCCACAGCAACAGTCCTGATGTCCCTTATGAAAAAGAAAATTCTCACTAGTTAAAAGCAACAGGAGAAAACCCCCTTTTTAAAGCTGACTGTGTAAGAAAAACTTAGGACAGCACTGGTTTGACCTTCCCCCAAAGCTGACTAACAACCAGAGCATCCTCCTTTGACAGCTCTCTGTGTAAAATGTTCTTAGCACCCGTAAGGTCCTGTTGACCTTAGCTTCCAGCCCAGAACAAACTGTACATTTCCTGTTTTTTAACAGGCATCCTTTCATGTTTAAAGCACAAGGTTTTCCTTACAAAAGTATTTTAGCATTGTATACTCTCCATTTGCAGAGTGCAGTATTTGTTTTATCCTTTCTTCTCAAGAAAAAAAAAACCCACACCACCTTGAGAGCTGAATCTTCCACTGTGATGAATTCACAACTATTTCAGTTGTGCAGGGATCCTCATGAGCCTGGACTCTTGAACCAGCTGCCTGGGTTAGCTCAGCTTTTTAAGGACCAGTCACACAGGGCTTGCTGTCTGTGGAAATGGTCTTAACTTGGGGTTAGTGATGGATAAACTGCTTTGAATAAGCTCTTGATGAGCATTTTCTGCAGGCTGAGAGCAGAGTAAGTTTGCAGGCACTTTTACTTGAGATACTTTGTACCTAAATTAATTTGCTTTGACCTCTAGCCAGTTAGGAACTACCCCATAGATTTTCTATCAAATTGTGATAAAATATATTAGTATATATGTGAGATAAATATCACATACTTCCAGATAGCTGTACAGACTTCTGCATTTCTTTGGCAAGGAGGTGCACTAGGTCCTCTTTCAGGGAGACTTGTGTGTCTCTGTAAAATGCGATTTGAGTAACTGAGCCACAATCTAGAGCTGAAAAAGCAGCACAGAGGTTTGTGACAAAGTGGCAGAGACCAACTCTTTGCCACTGTAGAAAGAGGAACTCTCTTTTCATATGATTAACAGGGTGAAATTATTAAACTTAAGGCTACAGAATGGAAGATCAAAAATCTCTCACACTGTCAAACTACAAAGCTCTGTACCTGCTAAGCTGTCTTGGGGTGACTTTGTGATGTCGTATCCCCTATCGCCTCTCTATGCCCAGACATGATTCCTGTGCCTTTCTGTGTCTTCAGGGGTCCGAGAGAAAGGTACAAAAAAACCAGAGCGGTTTTGTGTACAAGGACACAGATACACACTCCCCTGCATTCCTGGCTGCTACAGAGAGGAGGAAAGCACCTTCCTGCTTTTTCCCAGCTCTTGGCTCCTTTTCTCAAGAGAGAGACGGAGAGTTAAACTCCTTTGCTTTTCAGCTAGTCTGTGAGCTGAGGCGAGAAAGTTTTTTTCCCCTGGGACTTTGGCTTCTTCTTCTTCTCTTCTGGAACTGTTCGGAACTTTCCATGGAGACCCAGAGGGGGCCCAGGCCGACCCAGCTCCGAAGCGGAGAGAGAGAGACCACACCCAAAGAAAGGACTCTCACATCTTACAGGTTCTCTCCACAGCGAGAGGTTTTATTATTTAGCATTATTATTCTTTTCCCATTGTGCATTGTGTCTGTTAAATAAATAGGTTTTTTTTTCCTTTCACTTTCCTCCGAGGAAAATTTTTTGTTCCCAAACCTGGTAGGGGAGAGGTGGCTAAAACCTGCCTTATATCAGAGGACATACATTTTGGATGTTCCTCCAAATTTGTCTCAAACCAGGACACAAGCTAAGAGTAAGATGCTGATGGGAGATTCCGCGTGTTGCAAGGTGACTTTTGAAATGTTTAGTGCCAAGCTCTATCATGTATAAGGGAAAGTTCCATTTAGGTAAACAGAAAATACAATCTGTATCGAATAAGCATTAAAGTTACAAAGCTCACTGGATTGTTATAATGGATACTACTAATACTAATAATAGATAAAGTTTCCAGAGCAACGTAATTCAGTTTATTTAAATTTCTTTCCAGAAAAATTATTGAAGTGAATAGCAGGGAAAAGACAGCTACATAAATAAATGTAAGTTTGCAATGATCATTTTTTTTCTTTCTGTTTCTTTGTTATTAAATGTCTTGGGTATTAGTCGTCAAAATGGTGTTTTTTTCAGCCCACTTTTCATGATCTGTTTTCCTTTCTCACCCAGGGATTTGATTAATACAGATTTGCCTTTGCTAATATGCTTCTTTCTATTTGTTATGTGTTTAATTCTGTGAAAGAAGTAGTAGTAGCATGTTATGCATATTAAAGTGCTCCACATTTCCTTTCCAGCTGCATAGTATATTTTTTTTGTAGTTATTGTTTCTACATTTGTTTCAAATTTCCCTGCCTCCTTGAAGTAAGGTATAATAGTTTTGAGAACCAGAGCATGGGTATTAAACTCATCTGTGTAAAAGGGAATTCCAATGGCTTAGATGAAATTCTAACACTTTCTCTTTCCTCTTATAAGGCCAGGGACCATGTAATGATCTAGTCCAGCCTTCTGTATAAGACCATAAACCTCACCATGGCTCCACAGACTATTTCCACTCTATACTCCCTGAGTTCAGTGTAATTACTAAACAAAGGAGAATCTGATAAAGTTCTTCTGAAAAATCATGATGAGAAAATCTCTAGGAAGTCTAAAAACTGAGCCCTTTGGTGGATATGCAATTAGCAGAAACCTTTCATAACTGCATTTAAACCTTTGGCAAAAAGACAAAGTAACTTAATCTACACCACTTGAATATTTCAGAGCTCTTGGCTTAAACAAAACAAGGATTTAAATGTATTTTTCTCTTCACAGTATAATTTTTGTGAAGAAAGTTTCAATACTGTTTTGTCAACTCAGTATCTGGCTCTTTTCATAGTGTCCCTTATATATATATATCCTGCTTACACTTGCGGTTAAAAAATGATGATTTGTTGATAGTGTGATTATATGTCTTCTGCACTTATATTCCCTCATGCTATAGGAGATCTTTAAATTCAGTTCCAAAAGTTCCTCACATAGAAGGAGCTGGAGTCTCTTAAGTTAGAATTTCACATGTTCCTTAGAGTTTGCTCTGCTTTGCTTCATCAGCTCATTACTGAGGACACTGAAGACATTGGTAGTGAGCAGCAGAATGTTTCCACAAAACAAATACAGAGGTTCCTTTCATCCTCTCTATCACTCATTCCTCTAGTGGGTTTGAAAACTTCATGGAAATAGGTGAATAAATGTGACAAGAATTCCGCTTGTAGATCTGTTTAGCCGAAGATTCCCAAGTGTTTCTTTCACTCTTCATGTTTTTGCTGACCAAATGTAAGTAACCACGGCATCTTTAATGTCAGTTTCTCCTTCTACTTCAGCTTCGTATCTCTCTGTTGCATTTGTCTAGGCTAGAGACCTGCTTTTACAGTACAAATATTTCTTGGAAAGCCATTTAAACCAATTCCACCACTTTTCACTTTCTTCTTGCTCCCACCTCAAATGTCAGTAGTTGAGGTAACAGGGAAGGAGTTTTTTCCCTTTGTTCCCATTCTCATCCTAAACCAATCATAATGCTGATGTTGCTACGAGTAATCATATGGAGTTTTCGCTTCTCCAGATAAACAGTTCACTACACTACTGGGCTTTGGCCAAGCTTTTAGTGTTGCATTAACCTATTCTGAAAAAAATGCTTTAGCTTCCCTGATAAAAATCCAGTTAAAAAAAATTAATCTAACATTTGACAGTAGCAATCCTTAAAATACCTTAAGTAGTTCTTGTCCTTTAGTAGGTATCCCTCTGCTGGATAACCACCAAGGGAACCAAATCAGAGCTGTGATTTGGCTGGGAAATTACCTAAGTGAGAATGTTGTATTTCTACTGGATCAGCTCCTCAGTCTGGCTCACTGTGAAGCTGCTAGAGGGGAGAGAGGCTGGTGGTTCAAGGAGCAAGCACCTTGGACAGAGATTGCCACCATTAGCAGTGCTATCAGAGGGATAATGCTGTCAAAGAAATATATGTTTCAATACAAAACATTTTTGAATGACAGCCTCAGGATGAAAACCCTCCATACACCACAAACTGATGGCCACCCTTGTATCTGCACTGTGATGCCTGAAGGTGCTTCTCGATTTTGTGAGACATAAGAATTATTTGTGGGGATAATGAGTTTGGGAATGAACTGACTCAGCTGGTAGAGCATTCAGCTCAATTAATTTGTTGTCCAAATAATTCCTTTGAAGGAATTATGAAGATGGTTTGTGGAAATCAAATACTTTCCAGCCATCAAGAACTGCTGAAAAATGTTCTTTTCTGTAGTAAACATTCTAAAAGTATGTCAGTATAAAAGAAGAGTTTCTTAAATCATGACATTGCTAATGGATTTTCCTGGAAAATGCAATAAGATAATAAGTACAAGTTGACCATAACTAGAATGGTAATGACAGTCTTATAATTGTCTAAACACTACTTAGAGATTTTTATTGCATCTAGATGATGTGGACTTCCCAAATATTTAAATTTGCATATTTAGCTATAACTCTTGACACTGGGCAGGTTTTTATGAGTTTTTTAATGTTCAGTAATAAAGGTTTTATATGCATAATTTAAATGGTTCTTTTAGTAATTTGAGGAAGAGTAGATTGCCCTGTCTTTCACCCCTTATTTCTTCTTGTCTAACCACTGTGTTTTGTAATAGAGTGAGCAATGAGTTTCAGATTGGCCATGTACAGGCAACACTTTGTTAAGCATCAAATAATTTTTTTGGGCCATTGTGGTTCTTTTAAGGATAAATTCTGGAACAATTTTATTGAAATATGGTTCTAAAATACTAGTACCCACAAAATTACCTTTTTTCACTAGTAAATAGTAGTGAAATAATGGAAATGGTTAGTAGTGGATGGTGAATAGCAAAATGCACACATCTACTAGGAGTATAATGGGATGGGTTGCAGGAATTTGTAATTTCCTGGTGGCTTAAATTAGTGGCAGACAGTACAGATGTTATTATACATAATGCATTATCTTTGGCCATAGTATGATCAGAAATAGGGAAAAAGGGAAGTCAGCATTTCATCAATGTGCATTCTGGCCTTGAGGAGTACAAGAGGATATAAGTTTTGCACAAGTTGCAATATTTAAATGGGATGTAAATAAAATTGCTTGTCATGTAGGAATGGCAATACTGTCTGTTGGGAATGTGTCGTCCATGTCTGCTCTCTCAGATGGTTTTTAGTAAACACTTCCTATGAGCCCACAGGTTTGTTTGTTTCTTCACATTCTTTGATGGAGACAACAGTATCCAAAGTCTGTCAGCTTCCGCTGATTGGCCACCTGAAGTCAGAAACTCTAGGCACCTTGGCCAATAGTCTGAGTTTTGAAGCATCTAGTGCACAAGGTTTCTGTGTTGATGAGTTCTCAGGGTTGGATGCTAGGGTCTCTTCTCTTTTCAGTGGAGGAGAAGAAAGTGAAATAATGAAGAAAAAAAAATTCTTTTCTACAGTGAAATGTTTGAAATTACTGTCCTTTGGAATAAAACAAAAGTTAACTTTGGGCACTTAGAGTAAGAAAGCAGGGGATAAGATTTCGTTTTGAGAAATTTTTTTCATCTGTAAAACTTCTAATACTTCTAAGACCAAAGGTAGGGGTGTTGTAAATAGAGTAAAAAGATTGCTTCCAGAAATAAGCAGGAAGGGTACACCTGAAATACTAAAGGTCTAAGATTTATAAATTAACACCTCTGGACAAATTCTGACCAGCCTTTTGAGTCAGAAATTAATTTCAGGGAATGAAACTCAAAAGACATGGTCACTGAATTAATGCTTCACATTCACAGAACCAAAAGTGACTACAGAGTAACGTTAGACTCATTTAGATGAGAGTGACTTCATATGCTTTAGGACAAAAGTCAGATCTAGTCCATACAGAGACATTAAGTGCATTCATATGTCACACTTGTACTCGTGAAGCTTAATGTTAGTGATTAGGTGATAGAAGAAGAGACTGTTTTGTGAGGCAGCTTTTATTTGACTTTGAACTCATATTCATGCCAAGTTCCCATCTGAAAGTGCAATGATAACTCCATTTCTTTGCAGAAATACAATTAACAGCAGCATTTCATAACATCTAAGGCTTAAGCAGGATTTATCCCTAATGGGCTGCCCACTTGGTGTTTTCTAACATATTAACATTTATAATAACTTCTGAATTATTATAATCTTAATTTTCCCCCTAAAGTTATTATGCATATTTTTATAATTTTTTTCTGATGTATTCACTTGCTGAATTTTTAAATTATTTTCTGTAAAATGCTTTGAAAACCTTATTTCTTTAAGACCTGGTTCCTTGAGATCTACTAGTTCTCAGCACATATATGTGAATTAAGAGGGTACTCAAAAATGGGCAGGAGACCCAGGTTCAGACTTAATGTTCTCATTTCTCTGTCTCTCTGAGAGCCCCAAGGAACAAAGGGAATATTGAAATCAGCAGGCTGTAGGGCTTTGAAAGGATTGTCCTAACCACTAGCCTGGAGAGCCAATTGTTTTATCTTGGGAACTGTTTACCCTATGGTACAGCAAGAAAGGGAGTAGGTTCACATGAATATTCCCTACAGGCAACTTGTTAGGATACTTCCACTAAGGAGTAAACATGAAGTGGATTTTAACCTCATGAATGGTGTGGCAAAAGGCCAATATCCCATGGAGTATGCCAAGTAATAGAGAAGATATTGAAAATCTAAGGTGGTCCTTTATTGCTCCTACTGGAGCTGCTCCACGGCATTTAAGCTGGTTTTTTAAAGTGTCCCCTGAAACAATATTATTTTTTATACAATATTTTTAGTCATAGTCCATGGAAAGTATTTCTAATATCTTATGTCTCTGTATTGGCGCCTTTCCCCCTGACCTGCCTCCCATATGTGGGACTGAAGCGGGTTTCCAGTGAAAAAAAGTATGGCATACTGCCCTGGTGTTCAATGGAATTGGCTGGCTATCCTGGGCTCAGTTCTTATCAGATCTTCATACTTTTCTAGTGAAATAATAAGCCTTCAAAATAGAAATAAAGTAGGATCAACTAAAGTCCAAATAGAAAAAATAGCTGTTGACTTCGTTATATAAGTCAGCAATGAGTGATCTCTGTTGTACCAAAAAACCTGATCCACGTGGGTCCTCTTTTCCAGTGAAAATAGATTGACTTAATACTACTCCCATTCATTTAAAGGAAACACCAATAAGAAAATCTAATAAAGGGTTTTTTGAATCCTGTGAAGAGTTTATTAGACCCACTAAACAGTTAACATAGAAACTCAATGCAGTTTTGCTCTCAGTTTTGTAACAATTCATTGAGATGTCTATTAATGTTTTATGTGTCTTATCAAGAAATAATTCTTCCTTGGTTTTGATTCAAGGTATAAAGATATGTCCTGCTCAGAGAAGGGAATCTGTGCTGCATTACAGTCCTTTCCATATTAAAATTAGTTAAGAGGTAGCTGAATGGCAGCAGAGAGCAAATGGGACAGGATGTCTTTCTTCTATGCAGTTTTACCCATAGCTTTTTAGCAACAAACACTAAAAAATGCCAGTTTACCTTTTTTGTAGATTAATGCTTACTCCTGGATAATTTGTCATCCAGTGGAAAGTACCTGAAATCATGTACCTCGCAGCAGGACTTAGTGAACTAGGAAGGAATCTTCTCATTCCATCATGAAAAAGCCAAATCATTAGTTTAAAAATAGTTTTTTCTAGCAATTAACCTTTTATTCTTCTGTCTGGAATTCACTACCCAATGCACAGAGCTTCCTCCTCGACCTAGCACAGAACCTAAATTTCTTCTGCACAAAACAAGGAAAAAGATGTAGAGGGACATGGAGTGTTCTGCAACTACATGTGCTAAATGCTGTCTTATAAAAATCTTTTGTATCTGTTCCCTTATGAGAGAATTCCCATGAGCAATTCCTTAGGCAATCATTTAAACCTATTTAGCGTGTTTGAATACAAGCAATTTTTTGAAAGAAAACTTTTTTTCTTGACAGTTCCAACTGAATGTCTTGGAATTTGAGTTAATAAAGTATCTGTACTTTATTACTGAAAATTAAGGAAGTGGATATCTCCACTAAATCAGCTAATGAGCACAACAGAAAAGCAGAGGAGCAAGTAAATGTGTCTGTATTCTGTGAAGGATCTGGATGCTGAACACCAAGTAATTATGGGAGAAACCCAAAGAACAATTTGTTTAAAAAAAAAGTGTTTGAAGAATTATGTACCAAATAAACACTGTCCATATTGTGCATCACATGAGGCAGAATGAAATAATAATGTAGTTCATAAAGACTATCTTATAATGTGTATGTGAAAAGATTTGGAAGTACGATTTCATAAAAATGTTTAGAACAGATATCTTCTGAATTCTGATTGCTTAACTTAGAAATCTTAACTAAACTAGGTGATTTCAGGCAGTGGTATCACGTGGACTAAGGAGCCAGGAGGGCAGGATACAGACAAGACTTATTTTTACTTTAAGACAACGAAGCAAAAACTCATTGAAACTCCATCCAAGGTGAGAATCCCACCCTCATCCTGCCTGAAAAATAATCATCTTTCAAATAAGAGCAAAATGTGAGAAAAGGTGTTGGATTTAAGGTTTAAGTAAGAGAATATGGGTGGACAGAAGGATTATTAAGCAAAGGAAATGACATTCTAGATTTCATGAGGTATAGAGTGAGCAGTTAAAATGATAATATAGCAGAACCTGAGCCAAGTTAGGCAGCAGAAAGGAATTCAAAACAAAGAATAAAAGGTTCTTTAGCCTTATAAATAAAATCAGGGTCAGGGAAAAAGGGAGACTAAACTGCACTCGGAAAGGATAGGAATGATTGGAAGGATGTTCCACCACTAAAATAATAATTTTCTTCAATTTTTAGTAAGTGATACAAATTACAGATGAGAAAGGGCAAGACAGTTACATGAAATAAAAAGATTGAAATTACTCTGTTTATGGGGACATATACTCTGAGTTTCATGTTCTTTCCAGAGTTCAGAGAAGACTAGCACATGAAATTGTAAGATTGGTGGCAAGATATTTAAAAACAAATTTAGCCATCTTAGTACCATAGTATCAGAAGTGAGATGCATTTCTATAAAGGATAAAAGATATGCTGAGTTTTTTAAAGAGTTTAAGAACTGTATGCACTAGCCTTTTTTTTTTTACAAGTTAAGTATAGTAAGTGTAATATATCTCAGCTTGATTCAGATGATATCTTGTTCTGTGAGAAATTACTGGTTGTTGTAGACAGAACTTGTTAGGGTGGAGATTTATGTTGAGTGATTACTAAGAGATGTTGGAGTTAAGGAAGCTGCTAGTGCTAGTCCTGAAGACATGAACTAAAAATATTAAAGTATAAATATATTGAAAAATCAGCCTGGGTTATAACCGCAGTGAAGTGGCACTGAACACAGAAAGTTACAAATTTGTGTCTTTGGGGGTTAATAAAAAAATTCAAAGGTCATCAGTAGAGGAGGAGAAAGATTTTGTATTAGTTAATCATAAAATGGCTGTAATCCACAGGTGGGATACAACCATGGGAAAGGCAAATTCTATCACTTGATTTATTATACAAAGATTTGCAGCAGAGGTGAGGAGTTAATTTTATAGTTATCCAGGGTACTCTTCCTGAACATTGTGCATGGATCTGATTATCCATGTTCTAGAAATCTACAATTCAACTGAAAATTCAGAGTGAGGACGATAGGGTTATCAAAAGATCCAGAGTTAATATGTGACAACAAACTAGAGGAACTAGCTTTGTGTCACATAGCAAAACAAGAGCTGGGAGAAATGTTAATTCTGTCTCAAAATGTGTGAGGGACACAAGCCCTAAGGAGAGAAAGGAATTATTTACAGTAAAGAACAATCTTTATCCAAGAGTGTACAACACAGCAATGTTCTAGAACAAAGACAATTCAGAAAACAATTAAAAGGTGTGGCAGCTTGTGGGTAGTTATGATTATCTGCAATAGCAGCTGAGTAGGTTGAGTGATTGAGATATTTTCCAGCCCTATACTCCATATGTAGTTTGTATACGCAACACGCAGTCATGAAGTTCTTACGGTCTTGATTCAGTTTTTCTTGGATAACAGATACAAAGACTGCGACAACACTAAAATAGAAATAGTGATGGACATAGGTTACAATTGATCTAGTTCTTATGATCAGCATATCCCTGTAATTGAAGCAACAAAACAATATCAGAACAGATTCCTCAAAATCCTTCAATTGACCCTACATTATAAATCTATCAAAAATTTTTAAAAAAGACAATTATTCTGTTATGTTTGTATGAATTGATTCAGGAATCACAAGTAGTCTCCCCATGGTTTCTCAGCATCATACAGGTGAAACAGTTTACTTTTTCATGGTAATGATTAATTTCACTTCCAGACTTCAAAACGTTTCCCATTTGGCTAAAAGCTTCTGCTTTGCTTGTTGGTGGGTAAATCCCTATAGTTTTAGTGAACTTCACTGGATATTTTTCACCCCTATTAATTACAAATTTAATTGCTAAACATCCTAAATATATATTTGTAATTATCTTTCAATTCAATGGAACTATATGGGATGCCCTCAGGATACCTGATGTACAGTTCTTAAAATAAGATACTTCTTTTGGAGTCCATGTTATATAACTTTAATTTCTGTGGAATGAAAATTTTATAATAATATTTTACACATTTCAACATGAATTCTCACCTCTTTTGTCTAGCAATCGTCCTAAATAAATAAATACATGAGTCTGCACATTACACCTTTAAAGCACTTGTGAAAAGTAGATACAAGTATTGTAGGGCAAAGCTCATCTGTAGGAGAGTGATTATCATGTTGTGTGACTACAGAGGGAATAAATTACGTACTCTGAGTAAGACTTTGCGTATGAGCAGGCAACTACTAAAAGCTTGCAGGTAGAGGGTCATAGTGAGATAAAAAACACTGAGAAGGTGATGGGGCAAATTTAAGGAGAGTAAACCTGAGGAGGTTAATCCTTCAGACACTCAAGAAGTAACACCTTTTATAGTTCACATACTGTGCTTTTGAGCCTTCTCTTATCACAGGTGAAGAACATTAACTTGAATGAGTTATTCATAGATCAGCACAGTAGAATCAAGTTGGTCTTGATGAAAGGTAGCACTTGTGTCAAGAGAGACGGGTTCGTATCCTTAAGTCCTTTCTATCTGAAATCTTTTTAAGATTTAATCTCAATAATTTTTTTTTCAAGCTTTACATTTTTTGATATTTTCAAAAATTTCTCTGATTCCTAGTTAATTTTTGTTTGTAAGTAGAACAAACTGTATATATATTAACTGACAGCAATATCAGCAGGACCTTTGGAAATTTCAGTCTGTATAGAGATTTACATTTGTGGGGAATACAGAGTAGATAGATGGAAAGGATATAAAGTTTTTGGTTGATTATTGGTTTTTTAGGAATGAAACTGCATTTATTATCTGGAATGCTTATCTTGTTACTGAGCATACAAATTTGACAACCCAACTGCCATGAACCAACAGGTCTCCCAGAGATGATGTGGATGTCCCATCCCTGGAAATGTTCAATGTGGGCTGTAAATGCCAAAAATTCTACAGTAGCTTCATGTTTGAAGAACTACTCCTCTTTGTAAATTGTATCAAAGCAGAAAATGTTAGGGACCAAGACAAAGAAAAGCTTTGTTGAGAATGATAAAAGTTTTTCCTGCCAGGGAGATAAACACGGGGTTTATGCCATGCAGATAGAGGCAGAGAAGTTCTGGCTTTTCAGAACAGATGGAGACAGAAAATTTCTGGGTTTTTGGGACAGCTGAAGCCCCTGTCCTGTTTCAGAAACTGTCTTGTGTTTCTGTTAATGTGGATCACACAGAAAGAAAAAGATGTAATGATTTTCAGGGACTTAGCCTTGCAAGTAGAATGTTATGTTCTTCCAGAACATGTAACATGGCATACACTATAACTTTTGTGTTTTTATCTCTTACTATTGAAAGCACTGGTTCAGATTTTACCTCAGGCCTCACAAAATCTCCTTTTCTCCCCCCACAAGTCTACCTGAATGTCACAGCATCCTGTGATTTATAGCAGTTATACTGTTATCTCCTTTTGTCTGCTCACCTGCTGTTTACGAATTGTGTCCTTGTCTTTTGTCAACCAGCTGTACTTTGCTTATCACCTCTGCTTCTGTGAACCTCTGTGGAAAGTCATCAATGCTTGCAGGTTTTTCATGAGAACTTACTGTGACATAGGCAGAATTTTCTCCTCTTTCATGCTCCTAATATCCAGTTCTGCTCAAGAGAGAGCGCTTTATGGTGGAAGGATTAGAGAGCATGGTCCAAACTACATTCCCATAAAAAGGAAAAATGAAGGTCAGTGTATTTTCTTCTCCCCTGAATACTCAGTCTTTCTTTAGTTTCCTGATACAGGTGGCTACCATTTGTAGAGCTATCAATTTCTTTGCCCGTTTTAAAGCAGCTATTATTTATGCCAGTCCCTGCTTATCATCCTCTTTATTCGTTTAGACAAGAACAGCTACAAAACATTTTAAACAGCTTGAGATAAAGGTTAAGCTTAAAGATCACATGTTATCATGCACAGTTTCAAAATAATGGGTTAAATCTGCTTCAACACAATGTTCCGAAATCATGCCTTTAATGTGCATTTAATTTGTGCCACTCTTTCAGATGTAAGAAATGTGAAAACATGAACCAAGCTAAAAAGCCATGGCCCATAAAGAAAATCATCTGCAGTAGCATAAAAGGTACATGCTGCACTTTTTTTCACTAGTCTTCATATGCACAATCATACAGAACTGAAAAACACACCCTTCTTCAAATGACTTTTATGACTCTATCTTTTAATAATAGTATGTTTGAGTGACATATGTCTCATGAAAGAACTGTGATTGTTGGAAGTTCTGCAACCATCCTTTAAGTAATTTTAGAAGTTTTTGCATTAGAATTATTGTTAGACTCATAGCCCTAGTTACAAACAATAAATTATCACTACATGTCTTGCTATTGAAACAGATTACTTAGCCATTCACCATTTGCCATGGGATGCTCTCCAGATGTGTTGCATCTGAATTTCTCTGAATTTTCACTTGAGCACTATGAAGTTAATCTGTTGTTTAGCACACCAAAAGAATTGTTAAATATCTGCTAAACATGATACCAGTTTGCAGTATTCTGGTGTAAGGATTCTTTTATTCTCTTTCTTCCCTCTCTCCATTCCACTGATCTTCAACAATACTCCACTGTTGCAATGCTGTTCTTTTTCCTTCTTCAAAGTATAATTTTATGCTAATCCCTGAGCTGTTGAAGAGGGCATTAGCTTTCAGCTCATTTTCTGCTTTGTTGTTCTAGGAAAACTTTGTTGCTTACAACCTGGCACAACCTGAACTATCCACAAACTGCCTATTACTTACATGGTTTAAACGTTATTTTACAGTTTGATAGAGATTACATGATAAGGATGCATGGTCCTTCTATCTACTGTATATCTCACAATCTAATTGCTGAGAGGACTGCACTTTCATCTGTATGTTGGAATATGGCCCAGATTCTGGATTTCAAAGCAACTAAAAGGAAGACAATCATTAAGACAATGTTCCCTCAAATCCCAGTTCAAATAATCTCAAAGTCTATGCAAAACACAAATGTTGACCTCACGGAGCACCCCAACCTCCAGAACAGTTCACAAAGCTCTGAAAACACTTGCAAACATATTTATGAAACTTCTTTTATTTTTATTGTGGGCAAAATATCCCTCGGTTGCCATTAGTTTTGTTTAAATCCCGTGGAAATATTCAGAGCTTCCCGTGTATTCAACAATTCAGAAAAGTGGCTCATCACCTCAGTTTAGCTCAGTCTGCACGATTGCTTGTTTACTCAGTCTCCACTTATTTTTTTCAGGTTCACTATCAGGCTAGACAGCTCTGTCAACTCAAAAAGACATGCTTTTTTCAATCTATTGATCTCTGTTGCTCTTCCAAATCCTTTAGTATTGGCTCTTAGGATTACTATAATGCTATAATCATTCTGTTAAGGATTCAGATTTGTGGTGGACTAAAAGATGGTAACATCAAAAGGATTGAAATGCCCTTGAAGCAATCAATTTTTGTTCATCAAATACAAATGCTGAGAGGCTGCTTTCAGCTAATAATTTATAACTGAATTAATGACACATGGCTTCCGTCAGTAATGGTCTCCTCTCTGGAATCTCTTTTTTCTCTTTCTGTGATCTGATTTCATATTCTGGGAAAGGAAATCAGAGTGCTACAGAATTTAATCAGAAATGGGGACTGTCTGAAGGTAAAAGCTTAGCTTTCTTGCTTCAAATTGAGTGCTGCTGAAATCTTTATCCTTCAGTTTTGGCAAATGTGTATTTTTAAGCCAATGCTACTCATGTGGAATTGTATTTCAACTTTTTTATCCTACTTACAAAGAATCACAGAGTTGTGGGAAGCATCTTGCAAAAATTTTAAGTCATTTGCATGTGTAGGTTTTCAAATACTTTGGTGAATGAGAAATTTTTCATATTAACAGAAGAGTGTCAAAAAATGGTTATAGGCAATTCACCTTTTCTCACACGAGCCTCCTTCTTCTTTTGTTTCTATGCTGGATTCTGACAGCAGGTTCAGAGTAAAAATGCCACTTCTGCAGTCTAAAACAAACTTAAAATAGTTGACTCTCATTTCCTATCACAGTCTTATTTTTCCTTTTCTACTTTTTTGGCCATTTGAGGTAAGTGGTTATTTTCAGAAAGTCTATACAAAACGTTGCCAACTTTTTCTCTTTGCTTTCCACTCCCCCCTGAAATTTATGTGAAAAGGGGAATATGCCCCAGACTTATTATCTGTCAGAACATTCTGAATGAGCCTAGCATTAAAAAGCCAGATAGGGTTAGAAAATAAGGAGAAAAAAATTAAAAAAAAAAAGAAAAAAGCAAATAGCCTTTATAGAGGAAAAGTCATACACCTGAATAAGTGCCAAATTATTGAACATGTGCATAAACTAATCTCAGCTTCATGATGTCTCCTCCCTGCTAAAGGACAACCTAATGACCCCAGCTGTGGAATGAGGTTGCTTGGTGTTGTACTGTTATGGTGTGGTCCCTTTTTATAGCTGCCAGATATGTCACTTAGTGTTTGGGGTTGCTTTGCAGGGAAAAAATTGCTGTAGTAGCAAGGGAAAAATAACCATTATATCAGCTTTAGGAATGAAATATCCCATTAATCTAGTTATAGCCTCTTCCCATCTCTTTTGTGAAGCAGAGATAATCAGAATCAGTGAAGTAACTTAATTAGTGTAGTTGACACTTTTCTTACATGTGTAGTGTGGTGAGATTTACAAGTAATCTTGAGTTATAAATTATTAGCAAAAATGGCAGGTAGAATGTCATGTCTCCTTTAGATCTTCTAGGTAATATTATAGGTATGTTTCCTTTCATACAAACCATCTGTTTAGGTCCAGTGAATCCTTTTCTCCGTTTCCTTTCTTCTTTTCCTGTTATCCTACACCATCTCCCTCTCTTCCCCAAACTCCCTGCAGCTTATAATTGGTTTAGAAATAGATCAAGTTACTTATATTAAATAGCTGAAAGTACTTAGTCAGGATAATTCTTTTATGACGTTTTGTATCCAATTAATACTAAATCTTCAGTCGTAGCAAGTCTTCAACATAGCTCTTGCATTGGGACTTACCTGTGGTGCTTCTGTATTAAAAGTGTATGTGGCATGGATATCATCACACATCATTCTTAATATCAGTTTTCAGAATTTAGAACCTTTAAGAGAGACCTAACTTACAGAAGATGCAGTATCCTAATTTGTTGATTCTCAATTAAAAAACAACAACTAAAATTCTGCAGGGTGCTTAGCGCTTCATATGAACTGAAGCTAGACCTCACACAAAGACTTGCAAAATTAGATCAATAGATTAAAAGCAAATGCAATATGAACCTTAAAAAAACTGAATCAAAAATAGTCACCGAAAGTTGAAAGTAGGTACAATAACTGGGCCCTTCAAAGTACTCACACTTGATAACACTTGAAAGAACAATGTCATTTTAAAAAAATGTTTCAAATAAACTGAGATTTATTCCAAATAAAATTTACAAAATAACTGAAGAACTGTAATAAAAAAGATCAATAAAAAAGCTTTTAAACTAATTGAAAACGTTGTAACATTAAGCTGTATGATAATCGTGCTCTTTTCCTTACACGCAGTCTTTGGCAGGCAAAATTTTGGTTTAAATCCTCTCCCACTCTGCAGTTTGATGCAGTCCAAATGTCTTCACTACTGAGAATGGAGCAAATAGAACATTTCTCTTCATAGAAATAGCTTGTGGTCCCAAAGCTCGTTTATGACAAATACCTGAACCTTCTCTAGTTTTTGTCTTCCAAGTCAGGAATTTCCATCATCTTTTACTCCTTTTGTGGTCTCTTCTATTAGTTTTTCAGTGTTTAAGCTGAGACGAAAATAGAAGTTACACCTCATATCCAGCCCTGTGGAAGGGACCTCAAAGAGTCGACTCTTCAGAGGCCTCAAAGATGTTAAGCAATGTTTGGCTCCAGAAAACAGACAGAAATATCTGTTCCTTCAGTGGAAGGTTCCATAGGCCTTGGTTCCTTTCATTTTGCAAGGTATCGTTATGTTTCTTTCTCCTTACTTGCATCTCTAGGGTCACAACATCTCAGTGACAGTGCTGAGAATGACTACTGCAACCTCAGGGATCTCCAGATACACAAAATCTTAGCAGTTGCTGCAGCAGCAAGATGAGGAGAGCAAAGAGCCCACAGCTATCCTTTTGCCTGAGCTGGATTCCTGGGGAAGCTTCTGTTTCAAAGTGCAGGAGATAGCCCCTTCCAGAAACAGTAAGTCTGGCTCCCCGGGGCTGTCCTTTTTTCACTTTTTATTACAGGATCAGCCATATCCTGAGCCCTCAGAGCAGCACAAGGAAGTGTCACCCATACAACCAGAAGCTGGCTCCAATTACCAGCCTTTCATCAAGAGGCATGGAGGTGCTGAGGTACCGTCATCCTCCAGACACGAATGTGAACTTGAAATCTGCGACCAACTTCAATGGAAGGGTTCACATGCCTGAAGGTTCAGCTAGTGAGTAACTTCCTGCCGTGAGACTGATCATAAAACTTCTGAGTACTTCAATAACTTTGGGGGTAATGGACCACCAAGCGCTAGGAGGTACATTCTGTGTGAAGGCAGAAGTGTTCAAATCAGCTTCATCATTAAGACAATAAAAGTACTTCAATGTGCTGTTTATCCCAGTAGTTCCTAACACCGTTAATCGGGTCGCAGTCTCAGTGACACCTGAGTTTGTGGTAATGGTAATCTTCAGAAGCAGATACCTTAGAAAACAAACATCACTCTGGTAGAAGAGTAAGCAATGTCTTCCCTGTCTTGATCAGGATTGTAGGCAGATGTTTATCAATCAAAAGTAAATTCACACAATTGAAAACATTGCTAAAAGAGACCTTTAAACCCCTTCACTATTCTTGTTTGGTCGTAAATGGTCCCAGAGGTTATAGCTGATACCTAGAAGCTATAACTGGATTGAAAAGTGCAAGTGGAAACACCTTTTTTTACTTTTCAGCTGGCCTTTGAAATACAGGAGAAAAGGAAATGCTGCACACAAGACACGTGACCGTATTCAGTAGACATTTGAAGTCTCGTCTGCCATGGCAGGACCACGACAGCTTTTCTTCGGCCTATAATAGGCACCCTTGGTCTGAAGAGGGAGAACGAGAAGTGCTGAGAACGCGTATTCAGCTTTATGCTGAGGCTGAGGGCTGGTCAATAGCACTAAAGATGCAACTCTTTCCTCTTGGGACAGAGTCAGCTAAGAAATCCCACACCCACAATGTCAACCATGGTGAGAAGGAAATACTCACAATTCTTCCTTTGCTGTGGGATATGTCCCTTACTACAAGAAACTGTAAAAGGGTTTTCATTCAAAATTCTGATTTTCTACTGTTTGTTTGGGAAGAAATCGGGAAAGGCCCTAGAGATCTACCAGGTTATATGCATGTTCATCCTTAGGATCTGCAAAACATCCTGCTGTTTCAAAAAAATGAATGTAGGTTCATGTGGTCAGTGCTTTACAGGTTCACATTTGTTAAGCAAAAAACTCCAGTGGTTATTACTACATTTTCCCTCGTCTTTGTTGTATACAGTTAAAAAAGAAAAAGGCCATTATTTTCAGAAGCATGGCCCATCTCTACAGCTTTTTCATCATGTGTAACACATAACTCAGAACTTTTTCATCCAATAATGACAGCAAGGACTGTGACATCTAAGCTGGAATTACTTTTTATTGGGGAAAAAAATACATCTAGAAAATATGCATAAAAATATATTAAGACATAATATAAAAATTGAACCCAGATAGAAGTTTTGGGTAAAAATATGAAGTAAATTATACTCATTGTTTCAAAGACTAATTTTTTTACTGTTATTCTTTCTTGTTATATACCCAACAAATTGAGAAGGATTATTTAGTCTCATATTTGTTTCACACAGGCACCAGGAGGGTAGTATGAAGGTAATATAGTGAGAACACAATATATGGGGCAAGTCACTTAAAAAAAAAAAGACAATTTTCCCCATGAATTCTGTCTCTGAATTTACATATTGCATTCAGGTTGGCTGGAAGTGGAGGTGTCAGTATTAATACAGAGTCTGGTAAGGTTCCTGAACAGCCAAGGCAGCACATTTCAGCAAAGGAAGCGTCATTTATCTCAGCGCTGCTTGGGAAATGAGGGGCTGGGGGTGGGTTACGTAGTTTTCTGTCATATGGGTTGGAGTCCTTCAGGTTGACCTGAGCAGTTCCTTGTGTGCTTCTCATTTTGTCACCAGTTAACAGAAGCTAATGCACTCAGCTGCAAGAGACCCACCACTTTGTAAAGCAAACTGTGCAGCTGAAAGCCAAGACAGTGCAGGGCTTAAATCCTCCTGGTAGCACTTTAACAATCACTGATGTGGGTCTGATTTTCCAGCTTGCTTGCATTTCCTCTTAGTTATTTTTATAAGGATCTCAACACACCGAGTTCATTCTTTGTATTTTTCTATTGATTTTTCCACAACTGATGTGAAATAGAAGTATCTTTTAGGCTCTTTGTTTAACTGCATTTCCTCGTGTTTTCCCCCTTAATCTTTGTAAACTTAGGTCTTCTTGAGGTTATGGCAGTATGTTTGTTATCTCTTTGTGTCACGTGATATTTATCTAGCTGTGACTCTGATACTGCTGGTGTTTCTGAAAAGACACTGGGTTCCTCTGTTATCTTTCTGCAGGTGTTGGATTTGCGTCTCTCAGTGAAGTTTGGTATCCTCAGTAATTGTTGACAGTCTTTAAAACCAGCAATCCATGATTTTCCCTGAAAGTTTACCTCCTGATAAACGGAATTCTTGTTACAGAGTGAAAATATACCCAAAAAGTGAGAGAGGTAAAATAGCTTACTAAATTTTTGCCAGTTGATTGGCTAACTCAACTGCACATTTTGAGTCCTGAAATGCAAAAGGAGATAATCAATATAACAACTTGGGACTTCACCATTTCAGTTGCTGGGGTTTTGCCAGTGAGTACAATTCATCTGCTCAAGATTGTGTCTCCAAATTACTGTAGAAAATATGGATCATCAGATTTCATCATTTTAAAAGCATCGTCTGACTTCTCAGCATGTAGGGTTTATACAAGGGGAGGCATTTTTTCAGCTTTCATTACAAGTAGGACATCTCACAGAACAAAACCTTATGTGGTTGTTTTTCTGAAGTGTACTTTAAAACTTCTAAGTTGACGACCTCAGGAAAAAGTAAAAATTAGTTACTTACAAGAGCTGACCTTTATCTAGAGGCTGAACAAAATGTAATCTTGGAGAATCCTAGAGGCGATTGTTTAACTGTGGGTGTATTCTGCTGGATTTACAGCTGACAGAAATCTATTATCTACCCAAACTATGGATTTCTCTTTTATTTTTTTGATGCCTGAAAATATGGTAGCAGCAGTAGCAGTAAAGTTTACACACATTGCAAACTTTGAAAATAAGATGGAAGAAAGAAAACATTCAAATGGTGCTATTTTGAAATAGACTGACCTTCTTCAATAGTTTTCAAGCATCAAAGGATTGTGTATTCTGTCTGCAAGTTAGTTTTCTGAATAAATTATTATTTTGATTCATCTCTTCATCATCTATTTTTAGCCTTTTGGGAGACTTTTGAAAGCAAAAGTTTTTGCTTTTTTTTTTTTTTCTCCTTGGTTTGGATCATACGGTTTGGAAGCTTAGAGTTCTTTCTTGCCACCTGACAGATTCTCACGCAATTACCCTTCCAGAAAATTCACCCTTGCTGGAACTTACTTCTTAGGCATTCCTCCAGTGCCCCCTGCACTTGTGGATGTCTGTATATTCTGCTGATCAAAGAGTGTTCTTCTCCATCTACTTATCAAAAGTTTTATTTTTACATAATGTGCCTGTTGACACCACAGCTGCTTTTTTGAACTGGGGAGGGGAGAAACGCTGTTGAATAGAGAAGATTACCTTAAAACTGAGCTGTACATTTCTTTGCACTAGGTGCAGAGCTGTTGTTGTGAGCGATAGTAGTATTAAAAGCAAAGTTAATTTTCTGTCAGCTTCTTGGATTTCTGAAGGAGGCAAAATAGGCCTCTGTTCCTCTCAAAAGTTTTCTTGAAGGTGTGCTGTAGACCATACCAATTTTTGAATACACCATAACTCTGCCAGGGCCCAGTCCCACAAAAATTTCCATCTCTTTAAAATAATAGGATCAGACTTGTGATGCAAAATACAACCTGTGAATTGCTTGTGTTGCTCTGTCTGACTTCCGTTAATTATGAGGCACATAGGCATAATATGGAGTCTCAGACATTCTCTCTCAATGCTCTAATAGTTATTTGGACTCATCTATAAACCAGGGATGTGCTGTCTCCTCCCCATGAAACATGAACAACTTTACTGTATCTAGAGAAGTTTAGAAGAATTTACCTCCCTTTATAAAAATTGGATTAACAATACTTTCTGGTACAACCAGGATTTTGCATGCTAATTTAAGTACGAATTTCCAAAGTGTTTTTCCTTTTGGCCAGTGTCAAATACGATTTCCCTGTAGGCAATTCTAGTTAGAGGAGTGTCTCAGCTTTAAGGATATACAATCTGAAGAGTACAATTGGTTGCTTACTGTTTTAATGCACATAATAGACCCCTTAATAGATTTAAGTGGCTGATTCCTACATGTTATATGCCTTACTCTCACAGTTACATACTTTGGACTCAGGGAAATACCAATCACCAAAGTGTCCAAAGTCTGTCCAAGTCCCTCAGGAGGAACTATGCTCCCTGAAACATTTTCTCATCAACCGAACTCCTCTTTGTGACCTTGCTTACCTGCTATAACCAGGACGCAGTCAGTACAGAAACCAAACATATTTTTGAGAAAATAGGCTGCAAAATATATAAATCTTGCTTAGAAAATGTCCAGATTTTCCATTGAAATAATCACTAAATTAAAAACTTACAATTGTCTGTCAAGTTTTTGTACTTTTTTAAAGACCCCATGGGAAATGTTTCTATTCTTTGAAAGCAGTATAGATTTATGTCCTTGACTCTTCAATGTGAAAAACAGAATGTGCTTCTACATCTTCTTGTAACCAAAATCCTCAAGAAATGATTCATTAAAAATTAATATTCTCTGAGGAGCTGTTGCAACTGATAATGCAACAGAATTTTTTCAAAGGATAGTTAAATACCAGGGAAATTATTGTTCCAAAAGTTTTGTCATTATTCTATAAACTGTTAGGCTGAAATTATCACTTACTGAAGTACTGGCATAAATGGTAAATGTCAGTACTCTGCAGAAGCACTTAGTAAAAGGAGGCAAAATAGTCTGATGTAGGAAAAAGTATCTGGAGAATGTGGTTCAGGTAGAAAATAAGCAACCCTATCTCTTATGACATTTTATCTTATGCTGTCATGCTCATTAATATGCCTTGTGCATTTCCAACAATCTTTCTTCTTTTATCCTGAGGTGGGACTCTGGTGCCACTTGTGTCTCACCGCGCTGACTTCTTCAGCAGGAAATCCTTCAAGCCCTTCTCTGCTTGCAGAAGATTGCTGCTAACTCTCATGAACTGTGTGTGAGAGTTCACTGGTTCACATTCTCTTACTGCAGCAGTCTTTCTTAAATGAGGAATGGCTGCTGATGTCTGTCCCACTGCAGGCTGAGTGAGAAGAGAGGGGTTTTCCCTGCAGTTTGTCACCCATGTGGTTGGCTTCTCTGCTGTCCCATCTCCCCATGCTATTGCTTCTTAGTTTATTTCTGAGCTTGAAAAAGGTGTGACAAGTGGTGAGAGTAGTGCTTCAATTCAGCCATTTCTGCCTTAGGCAGGGATCCCATTACCCTGCATGGCAGTGCAGCTGCAGTTCCAGCAGCGTGATGCCCAGCTGTATAACATAAGTCGGAGTAATTTCCTTTGTTTTCTTTCATGCTCCATGTTCTCCATCTTCACACTTGGTTTGGGGCTCTGCTGCTTAGAGTCACCGTGTGGTGAGGTTAGTGAGTTCCCTGCTCCAGAGCTGCAACCCTGGACTCACACAAGGGGAAAAACCACAAAGAGATGAAGGAAATTACTTTTTCCAGTACAGATTGGCAAATGCTCCTATGGCAGCACTCAGCAGCTCTTTCCTTCTCTGCTTTGCTGTCATTACAAAGACCATTTGAGGTAGGCAGAATTTAATATGAAATTCTGATCTGGGGAAAGTGGCTTAATCCCTTGCCTGTCTCAGTTTCTTACCTGAGAAAGACCAATATAACAAGAAAGGAAGACTGCTCTCAGTACAGCTACTCTTTCAAACCTGAGCAGCTTCACCTTTTGTTACTCTAGGCTGTTTATCTGGCCTTGCCTGCTGGTAAAGCTCAAGTTAAAAAACTTGCAGCATGTATTTCAAAGTCTGCAAATAGTCAGCACTTTGGTTTTCCCTCTGACCAGAATGTTTCCTAAACTTTCCAGTGTTCATGTGTTATTTTGCTATTCAATCAATCACTTTTTCTCCCTGAAGCATGTAACCTACTCAAATAACAGTGATTATACATTCATAATTGCAAAGTCAAAATAAAAGCCTAGAGCATATGGAAATGATCAGAATATGGTGTAATAGCAGCAATGCCATTTACTGTATATAATCGATTTAGCACAACAATAAGTGCATACATATATAAACCTCTGACAAGCACACTATTCTTTTCTATAAAACTTTTCATTTAAATTCTGGTGCCATTGTTTTGGAATAAATTTTCTTGTCACAAAGATATGGCTTTTTATTTGATTCAGTCTTATTGCATCATTAAAATATTGGTATCTTTTATGTTTTGCAAACATTTGTGGACACACCATTAACCAACATAAAACACAATGCAGTAACAAATGCCTGTTTTATGACTGCTGTCAGACTATATATACTCTCTAATGGTCTAGCATTATCAGCAATCTAAGACTAAATTATCACAAGTTGTCTATGAAATACAAGACACATATATAATCTCCAGGAGCCAATGTATTGAAACATTAGAATTAAAGGTTCAGACAATCAATTCAGCCAAAAATGCAGTTTTGTAGAGGTATTTTTCATTCAAGAAATGAAGAAAGAACAGGAAGGAAGCAGCAACTTATTATCAAAAGGATTGCCCATACCCAAAGAAGATATAGTTTCTCTGGACATTTATGTACTGTCAGCAGTAGGAACGAAAAAAGATGAGCTAGAGAAAGAGGGAAGGAATTTGATAAAGGTGCAGTGTTTATGTCTTTATCAGTTTTATTATAAATGCACTTTGATCAATGAAATTGTTCCATTACCTGTTTGTTAGATTGATTTGTGTTGTTCTCTGACACTTTTTACTTAGCCTGAGAATTTTACTGTGTGTCTATAGGAGCAGAAGAATTTAAGACAAGGGTGATAAATTGCTAGCAACATATGGTTTGTTCCAAGTAGTGTGAAAAAAACCTGTGCTGCTGGAAAATGCAACTAATGAAAGTGTATCAGGGACACTAGATTTAGATAGTGATAAGGTCTAAAGTGTTTTGTTGTGTATGGCAGGGTTGGCTACGGTCGGCCGTGAACATATACAAGGAATGAATTTGCCTTTTGCATGATGACAGTTCAAAAGTTTTGGGATTTTTTCATCTGCTGTGTAAACCCTAGAAAAGAATATTTTCTTTTGGTTGTCTTCTCTTCTAAAGGTGATGACAGGATCAATTTCATTGGCTTAGCATGACAGTATTAATCATGACGGTCTGTCAAGATATATAATGGCAATATATATTGGAGATGCATCTTGGCAGAATGAGCTTCATAGTATGAATCTCCCTTTTATTGTACTCTTTGACAGCAACAGTTTAAAGGGTAAAGAGAGTTCTAAAATCTTGGCACCACAGACAGACCATGTCAAGTAAAGAGAAGCAGAGAGGAAGAAAAGCAAACAAGTTTCAAAGAAAGTGTCCAGACTCTCAAATGCATTTCTAATCAAACAGCAAAGCAATCGTGATTTAGTGAGATTCCAAAGTATGCCATTTACTCTCCATCAAAAGGTTTGTGGGGTTTTTTTTAACTTTCCTTTCTAAACTAAAAAAGGTAGAAGGCACACAAAAGTCTGCTACCTAAAATGGTTTCAAAATACAAATGTTCTCTGTTTAGTTTACTTTTTGGATTAGATGTGTCAGTCCCAGCAACCCCAACTAACCTATGCTCTAGCCTATCCTCTGTGCATCTTGTTCTTCTTACAGAGATTATACCTCATCTATTAGGATCTTTTTATTTTTGTTCCCACTGCTTCCACAGACTTTCTCCAAACACTTCACTACTTTTGAAGATCTACATTCTTTGTCATTTGTTTATTGTCTTCTAATGAAAGTGTTGGAGTTGTTTATGGAATGCTAACTAAAGCCTCTCTACCCCTTTCCCTTTGGAAGTGAAATGGAGACATTTCCATTGACTTAAATAAGTGGCATGGAGCTGATTTATCTTATTCACAATGAAATTTGCTGGACATCACCTTCTCTTGCTTGCTTTAATTTTTAAGACTGTATGACAATAATCATAATTTAAGAAATATTTTTCTCTATGTATTTCTATTCTCCTGATTAATCCAATACCTAAAAATTGTGAAGTATTATTATGGTTTATTATTCTATACCTTCTTTTTGAACTCTTGGGCCTTTGCAATGATTTATAGAACTGTGTTATGCTTCTTTCTCTTCCCTTTCTTTCTGTGGAATAGAGTATTACATGGAAATTATAATAAGATTTATTGTAAAATGGGAATGGGAGTTTTTTCATGAGTAACGTTACAATTCTTCTGGTCTCAGGGGATGTACTGTCCTTAAAAATTTGTAGTAACGTAGAACACTAAGAGCAGGAAGATCCATCACGGCCTAATTCTTTTCCAGTTGTACTGAAAATGAAAGCATAGCTGATACCCATTTCTGTAGGGAAACTACAGACCTGGCGTTCAGTATCCTCCTAGACTAGACACTTACAAACTGCATTTATGTAAACTCTCTTGAATTCATTGGCTAATACTTATTTGAATAAGGACTGCTTACCCAAGAAAGGATTTTCAGGCTCAAGCCCTGCTTCAATATTCTCCACTTTCACCAGGCAATTATCTCACCCTCCTGAACAGGTTACAAATTATGCAGAACTATAAATGAGGTTGAAAGAGCAAGAGGAAAATAGAGGTAATGTATGAAGTACGCATCATACTATTAGAATTCTTAAAAGCAGCACGACTTACAATTTGGATACAGCATAAGCATTAACATAAAGATGAATACAAGATCCTTTGCTAGTTTGAATATTGCATGTGAGACTTTAAAAATGGAAATAGAAAATGAATGAGGAAGAAGCAGAGGCACTCTGTGCTACATGCTAGCTTGAACAACGGTTTTTGTAACTTTAAAAAAATGGAAATAAAATATACAAATACAAAAGTTTATTGGTAAGGAAAAAATATTTTCTGTTTAAGTTTCCAATCTTCTCTTTCTGCTGCATTTTAAAGGGCTGTGATTCATTCAGGGATATGTGCAAATCATAGGAAAACAGTGATACTAACAAATGGAAATTGGAAACTTTAGGATGCAGCATTACAGAAGCATTTTTAAATTTTTTTCATATCTCCTGATGAATAAAAACATGAATATTTTTGTTGGAAATATTGCTGAAGTAAAGGGGGGTCTTTTACTAATGAATGAGCTTCTTAAATTCAATACGAACACATTAAAAACACTCAAAAGAATTAAAATGAACATAGTACTGGCAGCTGACTAGAGAGAGAAGAATCAGTTTGTGAAGAGCTGGTGATGATGAATTTGCCAAGGAATATGCTGCGGCAGTACTCAGGTCTCATCCATCAGGCACATAGAAGTGGTTTTGGTTTTTTTCCCTTTCTTACTTTCGAAATAAAATTTTGTTCTTTCTTGAGCAACTGAAACTGCAGCTGAACTCAACTAAAAGTAGATTTGAGGAGACGGAATTGTCCTTTTTTTTTTCAATTTGGCAATCCATTACACAAAACATAAACAGTTTTTGATAGCTCATCTTGCAATAGCAGAAACTTTCCACAGTAATTCCAGGAACTGAAAAACTGATCTTGTGGTGTTGGTCTCATGCATTCTGAGTTAAAGGTGCTGGTCATAAACAGTTAGAAAAAAATATTTTTATTTTCTCCTGGACATTTGCTGCAATACCAGTGCACGCAAAGGATTGAATAAGTAAAATTGCCTGCATAAGATCTTCTGGAAAAAATCTACATCTTGGCACTTACATCTTTTTTAAACTAGAGTTTTTGAAATAAAGTCTGAGTTCTTAATGCTGCTTTTCAGGTGTAGGGAAGTCAGTTCAAAGACAATACCTTGCTAATTAATACAGTGTGCGGCAATTTATCTTTTCAGTGCTAGCAATTTTTCTTGGTTATCTTTTTCAGTTTCTGGGTGAAATAGTCTCCAATGCAGGAAAAATACAAGTAGTTTAATCATAGTTTGGTGAAAGACTACTTTATTTGTATACATTTAATTGTATTGTTTACTTAAAAAATGAGTATTACTTAAGTAATTTGATACATAGAGCTAAGTCAATCACTCTATATGGTCTGTACGCCTGATTCTCAGTTGATGTTCTTCGTGTTTTACAAAAACCAGTCCAAAAGACTATTGAACAGATTTCTTCCAGTTGCCTGAACTTATTTAAACAGAATTTTCCTTGAGATATGTGCTGATGGAGAAGTGAAAACTAAAACAAAATTAGAGTGACTACTTTGAAAATATATTCTGTAAGAGGATTTTTGTGTTCATCACCCACCTCTTTTAAGTACTGTGTCTTGAAAATGGTTCCTGATTTCACCCTCAGCCCTCCTCTCTGAAACAAAATATTGAAATGGAGATGTTATTCAGACTTACTGTTTCTGGAAGACTTTGTAAGCAATAAAATTACTATAGTTCTTCTGCCTACAGAAGAAGGATGTGGGTAACAGTGTCTCTGTTCTGCAGATGTGTTTCATTTGGGCTTCTCTACCATTGGCTGAAAGAGGTTTTGAGAGACATGGAATATTAGAACAATTAGATCATTAGCTACAACAAGGAGCTTGCTTGCTTCCCCCATCTCCCCAGTTTGATATTATTTCATTATTTACCATATCTTTTACAGATTGCATTACTGAAAAGTAGAAACAGTTTTTGTTGGGGTTTTTTTTAAGGGTTTTTTAAGTTTTTTTTTAAGTAAGAATACTTGATTTATTCATAGCTCTCCAGTAACAGATCTTTACTGCGTGTGGGATCAACATACAGTGCCACAAAACGTATCTCAACCCCGGCTATCCAGACTAAACAAAATACGAAGCTCTCAGAAAGATAATCCCAAGTGATGTACCATCAGTGACTACTACACGTGTAGTCTCTGGCAAAAAAAAAAAAAATCTGATTTTAGCTTAGCTATCATGTTAAATTTTATTAAACTTCATTACAAAAATGATAAGGAGATTTTTTTAGGTCTAGAGTGAATGTGATATAATATGAATTAGCATTTATTGTTAGAAAATGTGTCTTTTTCTGGTTAAATGATGGAAGGTACTGCATTTCATAGACGGGTTGAGAAGAAGGGAGTCCAAATGCTATACTGGCAAGTTGCCTTTTTGTAATATGTCTGTAGGGTCATTACATATGGCTTTAAAACTTATTTTTAGAGGCTCATTATGATTTACTTTAAAAATCAGAGAAAAAATTAAAAGCAGTTCTCTTAACAGACCCAGGTAATTTTTTTTTTAGACAGTATTTTAAAAAGTGTTCGTGCACAATTGTTTTGAGCTTTAATATTACATAATATCTACTTTCACTCAAAATATATTTTGATGGTTTCCTTTTCTTTATCCTCTTTTAAAATATATATTGGGTTGGACTAGATTTTAAAATACTAGATTTCTGGATTTTTACATTGCTGTGTTTAATGCACAGTTTGTTCTGCTTCTGTGCATATAAATATTTAGTTGTTTGTAAGGATTATATCTTAGACAATGAAGATAGGAAGAACTAGATGAAGAGAGACCAATGAGGTTTTTTTTTTTTTTTCATCAAATTCATACTGGATTTTTAGGTCTGTAGTTGCTCCTGAAAGTATGATGATGTTTGAGGACTTTGAATTTTCTCTGGAAGGGTATTTTGTGCGTAGGTTTCTCAGTTGAAATGGCAGATTTGCAGTGTGAGATTTCTTCCATGGCTATCAAATTTTTTCTGTATCCCAAAGATTGACTGTCAACATATCTAGACCATTTGCTTTCACAGATTTTTTATGAAAATTCTGTAGGAGAATGGTTTATGCACCACTGCCCATCATTCATAGTAGAAAAAGCTAACTAACCATGGATATCACTGGGATATGTTGGTCTGACAGTCTGACACTACAGTTGGAGAACAGGCTTACACTTTTTTCTGTTTGCAGATGTACATTTATATTCCCATAACCAACAGCATTCTTAAAAAAAGGCAAATCAATATCATATCAAAATTCCTTTTCTTAAAGGAGAAACTTCAAGAAAAGTTTCCCCCAACTAATCTTCAAAAACTCTAAAATTCTGTTCAATGCTAATGATGTCCTGTACGTTTGGAGCTGGAGTACTTCGTTTTGTATTCATCCATGCTAACTTTGTGTAAAAGGAGATTAGGTGCCACTTCAACCATGCTGTATAGGAAACTTTTTAATGCTGATTATATTTCAGAGCTTAATGTTGATTACATTTCAAGGCTCATAAAACGAAAGGGATTCTAACCTGAGAAACTATGATATCAAACAATTTTTAAAAGTAATTCTCTGTAAATTGTGAGCAATTTTCCTATTTAATGAAGCATTAAACATTGTAAAAGGAACCCTATCCTTCTGTTAGAGAAAGATAGTGGCCTGATCTTCTTGACTTATACAATAAAGAGGAGTAGCATGTTGCATACAATAATCTCTGTCCTTTATTATGTTATGAATTTAAATAAACTTGTTGAAATAATTTCAAACAAACCCAATTCATTTAATTATTTCTGCTATTTCTACTGTTTCTAAAGTTGCTTGAATTTTTGCATTTATATCCCTCAGCTATATTTTATTTCAGAGTACAAAACAGCCATATGTGAATAAATTGGCTCCTAAAAAGTGAAATACAAGATTGATCCAAAAAATCTTTCAAATAACATGTGAATGTGGAATTTAATTTTAACTGAATGACTACATAGTAGTCATTTATGAAAGGTCCAGACATCTGCCACTTGGGAGACTGTCAGGGTTACAAATTCAGCTTTACTGAGCCATTACCTCTAACAAGTCCTCCCTCCTCATTTTTTATACATGAGGCCATGGTTTGTAACTAGTTATGTGGGAGGTTTTAAACGATTAAAAAATTTCACATAATGCATTGTTATGCAAAGGATTGGAAGAAATGTTCTTGGAGGAATATTGAGGTGGAAAAAACAAGTCTCTCCATGGAGTTAGCTGGTTGATCTGTAGTTTCATCTGAGAAATAGCCTATGTGTAAATCTTCTCAGTAAGATAAACTGAATGTCTTCAGAGGTTATGGACAGATCAGGGTTTGCAAAGAAGTGCCAGAAACAAGATGGCTGGAAAGAACAAAGATGCTCTGGGAGTATGACCTTCAGAAAATCTGAGATGTAACTTTTGGGTCAAGTGTTGCCTGAAAAAACAGCTTGTATCTGTGGGCAAACCAACTGTCTCCTATCTGAGTTCTTTTGGGACTTCAGATATGCTCGATAAGTAAACAGGATTTGATCTAAGAACACCTTGACAGAATCAGAGTCTCCTCTGATCACAGAAAGCTGCAAAGCTGTTAAATTTGGCTATTTGTTCACATCAAAGGAAGACAATAGTATGGCTTTAAGTGGACAAGCATCTTAATTTAGATATTTTTTTTAATCTGTACGTAAGTTTAGAGTACGTAGACTGAAGTGCTTGGTTCAAATTTCCTTTACTGTTAAACTTTTTAATTACTGGAACAAGGCATTTTCTGCTGTATTCAAACAACTCATTTCGCTCCGTGTGATTTTTATCAATGAGGAATATTATTTGTGAATGTTCAGGAAATTAATAAGTGTCCTATATTGTCATTAGCTTTTATTGTTTCATACAAAGATGAGTCAAATGCCCCATTCAGTGATCACTGAGCATTTAAACATTCCTATAATACCTTTGGCTGCTTCAGCAAACTGTTCAGACAGTTTGATGGCCTGATTTTACTCTTAATGTGATTCAACAGAAAAATGGCAGTGAACTAACAGTCTTGGAAAAAGTACATGTTCATCAAAGCCGTTCTGGTAAACAAATTGTGGCAGCTCTATTAATCATGTCGGTTTTATACTTCCTTCTTGCTACCTTCCCCCCACTCAGTTTTGTTGTCACATGCCGTGTTTGCCTTCTGTCAGCACAAGGATATTGGAATGAAGACAGACAAACCAATATAGAAGTAATATATTATTTAAGTAGTTCACCTGAACCCCACACCCTGGATGGCTCATGGTCAGTAAGCATGTCAGTGAATGAGGACTGAGCCATTTTTCCCAATAACTTGGTATAAAAAGAAATTTAAAAATGACAATTATTTTTATTTCTGAGCTGGCTTAGAAGCTCTATGCTAGGCTGTAGCTTCAGTATACATGTGACTGCTGTCTGTGTGAAGTAGTACTATCTTATTTTACACCTGCACATTTGCATCACTAGGTAACCACATAATTTCACACGTGTAAATAGAGTTCCCATAAAATCTTAACATTTGTGCACACGGAAACATTTGTGGGAAACTGAACGCTGATTTTACAGTCTACAGTCCTTTTTTGAAATTAGCTATGTGACAGTAAGATTGTTTCCAGATCTGTAAGGTTTTCATTTTTATAAGGATACTGTGACCAAAATCAGAAAATAAATCTGTGGCTTTTTCTGTGTGCATTCACATTTTTCCATTTTGCTATGAAAACAAAACAAATAAGGCTTAAGTAGAAATTCTGGGAGAAACCTCACATGTATAACCATCTGGTTTTTTGCTAGCTATTTTTTCCTAGCAGTTAGGGTGGCTTCTTTAGCTTTTACCAGTTGTCAGGTTCAGGTCTTCCGTCCTGAGGAATTGCACACCTTGCAGACAGATGTGGGTATGTAAGAATCAGAATGACTCTCCCTCCCTTCCCTACACATACTCATATCCCCACACGACTGTTTATTGGATGAAGCCTTGTATGGCTTTTTAACTTTGCCCCATTAGGACCAGCGACTGAGCTATTGGTGTAGCACAGCAAAGAGAAATTACACCAGTGATCTGGCAAATTGAGGAAATATATCTCTGGCAAAGTTTAGCTGAAACTATTACTGGACTAATGCTTTGTGTTAATGTTTCTTGCAGTGTGCACATAAACATTTTGATATGGGAAAAAAAAACCTCACAGTCCAAAACAGCTACTTGACTTTGTATTTCACCTTATTTTAAGGAAACTATAGCTATAAGAGATCAAACATAGAAAAAGCTAAGGACCCAACTCTCATTCCTGCTTAAAAATTTTTATCCTATCATTTGCCCAGAGCAGTTGTGGCTGCCCCATCCCTGGAAGTGTTCATTGCCAGGCTGAGTGGGGCTCTGAGCAACCTGGTCTGGTGAAAGGCATCCCTGCCCATGGCAGGCAGGATGGAACGAGATGATCTTTACAGTCCCCTCCAACCTAAACCATTCGATGATTCTATGATCAATAAGTAAGAATTAGCTTGATGTGCCTCAAGCTCTGAAGAAACAAAATTGTCAGCAGTTTAGGTCAAAAATCATGTTAATTATTCTAAGGCAGGCTCTTTTTAAGGCAGTCCAGCTGTAGTATTGATATCCAAACTTCTTTGGTGTTCTGTAGTTGGGGCTTGTGTTTATCAGCTGTGATATGGCTGAGTAGAAGTTAATGGATAAATAAGAGTTTGAAAGTTAATGCAGCTGACTTGAATTAGGGTATTGATTCAAAGCTATACAAAATAACCAATTAATATTACAAAAGACCCAGCTGGAATAACAATTGGTGTGTGTTGCTGCCATTTGCAATAGTGCAAATCTAGCCTGCAAAATTAGTTACATATTTTTATACTTCGTCAATTGATTGCAGAGAATTTACCATATTACTTTATTTGCACCTTCTCGTCTAAAAGCAACAGATTAGTTTGTTGACTGGTGGGATCCGTTTTATAATGTTTCATCTGGCATTCTTAAAAAAGGAAATATGATGCATATACAACATATAAATCCTCTAGAGACTAAAACCACTACTTACCCTGTGTCTTCAATAAAGTAAGAAAAATAAAGGGACTTGGTTTTTGAACTGCTAGGATAGTAGGCTAAACTAAAGGTTAGGGAAATTTCAGATAAATGCCAAACACAGTGGAAATATTAGGAAAATTTCATTCAAAACTTGAAAAGGTTGTTAAAAATGATATTTTAAATAAAGTAGTAAGTAATTGAGATTAGTAATGAAATCCTTCAGTAACAGCACAAACCAGCAATGCAAAACATTACAATGAGAGCATTCCAAGTCTGGAAATTCAGATCAAAGTATTTTTTTTTCTAAAAATACCCCTTGACCTCTCTGAAGATACTAAAGCTGGCAAAATAAGCATGGCAATTATTGATGAGACAGCACTATGTCTGATGAGCAGAACCACTGCTTCTAGCTAATAGAACATTATTCCAGCCAAATACAATGTCGTAACTTTTGGGTTGAGAAATTTGACTTCATGGAGTATCCTTGCAGAGCCTGCAAATTTCTTGCTCAAGTTCTAAGGATTTTTAAGTAGTATGAGGAAATATTTAGTGCCCAGAATTAGAACTGAATCCAGAGAGTTACTGGCTTTTTATATCATTGTTCAGAAACTTGTTTTAAACCCCTGTTCTTTCTTGCAAATTCCTCTCATTATTGGTCACTTCCATTGAAGTCAGGAGTAGACATAACTCATAACCACCACCAAGAGGACTCTCACATGTCCTTTTATCTTTTAATTGTGTCAGAGGGCAAGGAACATCAGAGGATTCTTTTCTAATAATAAAAGAAAGGTAGAGACTTTTTCATAGGCTGAAACATAAATAAGGTACTAAAACATTTCGATGTTTCATGGAGGAGAAACTACCAGAACCAGATTATAATATCCAAATGACTTTAAAAAATCCTACAAGAGGATGTAAGTTTTAGGTGCTTACTTATAACTGTGGAAAGCTGCAGAGGCCCTATTCAGCCACTGCCTAATGTGGAAGGCAGCATAAAGATACGAAGAGACTGCAATTTCTGAGTATTATACGGCCTCGTGTTTTGTTTCTCTGTCGACCTGGGAGCATCTTAGTCTCAGTAGCACTGAGCAATTTGGAGCTAAATTCCTAGGCAAGCCCCTCTGTGATTCACAGGATTCATTCCCGAGGGGCTTTGTCAGCTGTCCCCATAAGGGATTAATATGTTGTGTACACTCCCCCTCAACACTCAAAATATTGCAATGGCGATGCCTCTTGCTCTTTTCTTCTAGATGGCATCCACATTGTCTTATTAATGAACTCCACGTGGTTCCTTCAGGAGTAGGTTCCCTGGATTTCTGTTGTGGCCCTGACCCACGTGTATTGTGAGTGGGGTGTTGGGAACCTGGCAGAGGTGGGAACCTCAGATCTGGCCTTGCAGCACCCTCTTATATGTAGTTTCATGCTACCTCAGGAAATCCTCTTCTCCCCTAGGTTTCCTACTTGAGGAATGAGAAGTCTGGGCTCACCACTGAGCACACGCAAGGACCCACATGTTGTCAGGTCTTCTGAAAATCTCCACTGTTCAGGTCATCCCCCTACCTGAAGAGTTGATCTGTACAGTTTATACCTTTCAACTCTTCCTACTACCTCAGGTATCTGGATGACATGAGCTAATCACAATTTAATGACAATTATATGCCTTGACCACTTACTGTACACAGTCCTCGTCACTGTTTGATTTCCCCCTGCACACTCCCTATACCCAGAAGAGCTGTTTTCAGCAGGTCCCAGCATCTCCTATCTCCAATGTGTGCAGTCAGGTTGTAAAACATACAAGCTTTGTTTGCTTCAAGAATCATTTTCTATTTCAGCTTTCCCGTTTTCCCAGCCCATGCTCTGCAGCTGGAATGCAGGCACATGGCAGAAGGGAAAACTACCTTGATATCAGAGATGTCCAGGACTCATGTAGTTTAGTCTGGAAATGCACATCTTGAACCAGTTCAGGGCAGTGAGCGTTGTAGCAACTCATTGATGTTTCTTGGGGACAGAAACCCATCAAGAAGCTCATCATTCTGCCTTTCCCCAGTGATTTACTCATTTTGGTGGCCCCTACCATGCTGAAGTACTTGTTGCTTTTGTATGTTCTTCTCTCCCACTTGTGGTTTTGCACATAGCAGAGCTCACTGGGGTCCAGACTGAAGAAGGATAAGGCTGTTGGAGTAGCACTGGGAAAAGGGCTTCTCAGTGAACCTTAAAAAGTGCAAATTCCATCCTTCTGGGAACATTGTATATTGCATTGTTCTACTCAGGACAAAACTAAGGTGCTATGCATGTAATAGGTGTAATAATTTGGACAAAACCATTATAAAATGTATAATCTCTTTCTGAAATTAACTGCTACAAAATACTGTTACTTGCAAAACACTCGTATAATATTATAAGTGTTTTATTTATTTGGACAATAAGAAAAAGAATTAAATGAAAGAAACTAAAATCAAATCTGAAGATCCTGTATCAGACTGAAAGATTCCTTCCTCAGAAGCTCTGAGTTATTTTCTCCCATTAACCCCTTTTTGCACACCTCTGGGCATCCTGTGCACTTTTGTGGAATATCTGGCACTGGCCACAGCTGGATCAGGATGCAGGACCTCCCACTCAACTCAGTCAAAATTTCTATATTTCTAAATGAGGATTATACTCCTCGTGGTTATTGCCAAACCTTGATGTATTTTGAGGAGCCTCCACGTATGCCTGATTAGTGGCTAACTTCTTGTGGGGAATAATAAACATGCAGCACAGAAAAAATATTTGCGAGCATAAATGGCCCAGACAGCAGTGGCTGCTCTCTCTCCCACTAATGAGGAACCAAGATCAAAAGCAGACTTGCTTTATGTGAGAACCTTGTGACTGAGCAGAGATCTGCATTCTCTGCTGCCCAGTCCTGAGTAGGTTTAGCCTGCTCTGCAGATAGCTCTGTCTTGACGTTTTAATGTGTTGTAATTAATTGGTAACTAATCTGGATTATTTCAGCCTTTTTTTTTCCTTACTCCTAGTGATTTATAATTTTTTTTCCTTTAATAGTTCTGGGTAAGCCAAATAAGTTTTTCCTAATCCTCTCCGACTGATCATGCTTCCCTCTGTCATTAACCACTTTTTTTGACAAGACATTCTTTTTGTTCCATATCTAATTTAACTTTTTAGGCATTTCTTTGGTAATACAGGCAGGAACTCAACCAATGCAAAATGTCCTCTTTTATAACCAAAGTTTCCATTAGAAGTGCCTTCTCAATATAGAGAACTTAATCTCAGTAAGATATGAAAATCAAACAATGCTCATTTTTTTTAATGAATATTGCAGTGAAATTCCTGAAAATAGATTTGCACAGCAGCTCACAAGTTGAATGCAATTTATGAGTTTGTTTTGGCTTATATTATAATGTAGATGCTGAGATTTTGGGAACTGGAAACTATGATGGAAGAAAATAAACTTTTTTGTGTGTGAAATAAAAAGAAGGCATGTGAAAAAGATGTTTTTTCATTATTCCACATTTATGCTGGCTAACTGTTGGCAGGCACAATGTTGTGTTGTGCTGAATCACATGACAATTTTAAGAGTAAGAGTTTTCCTTAGCAGGAAAAAAGGCTACAAAAATTGGTAAAAAATGTTGGCAATTAAAGTTTTTGGAGTATGCTCTGTAAGCTCCTTTGCTTTCTATCATATCTGTAATTTGGATCAGCCACCAGGACAGTGTGTACTTGAATAGCAGAAAAGTGCCAGCCAGGCTCAGGGACAAAGCTCTGCAAATTGCTGGCTCACCTCTGAGCTCTGGTGTGGATTATAGGATCAAAAGCCATTACAGTACAGGCTTTGTTTGCTTTTGTATGAGTGAAAACTAAGTTTACTGTGCACAATGTTTGGTGGCTGGATTTTCACTCACAGAATTGAATAGGCTTGTTCGTATTTCTGAGTGACATTTCCAGGGAGGCAGAATTTGTTTGGAAATATTCCCATAGTTGTGGGTTTGTAAATTTAGCTCTTCACCAATACACTAATGAATACAGGTAATTTAATCATAACTGCCTTTTTCTGAGCAAAAACCAGACAAAAAATGCAAACATTTCCATTTCCAGTGGCTGTGCAAGATTTTAGATTCATCAAATTTAGATTTTATCAGATTTATACATCTGATACATTTTACTGGAAAAATTTCTGGTTATTCTCAAAATCACTCAGTACTGTGCTGACTATGCTCATCCTTGAAATAAAGATAGAAAAAAATCAGGCCAATATGTAATACTTCAAAAGTTTATCCTTAGAGTTCACTAGGTATTAAATACTGATGAGTGGTCTGGTTTTCACTAAGAATTATCTCCCTCATTCCAAATTATGCTACAGGCATGACTTCATGGCACCTTCAAAGCAGCAGTTAAGGATGAGGGGAGTGAAGATGTTTATAGATATTTAAATAATGAATGCATGTGAAATAATGGAAATAAGTCCTGGGGGGAAAAAGAGTCAGATTTAGGAAAAGAATGTAAAATAAACTGCTCATAAGTGCCATAAAGCAGTTTTGGATCACCTGGGAATTTTTCTAATCCTTACAGCAATAGTGAAACCTTCCTGACTTTGACTGTTGATGAGACATCAACTTGTAGAATCTCTGTAAACTGATTAGAAAAAAGAGAAATCAAATGCAGTCAATCTAATTATTTTAGTCCTATAAAAATACATCAGTATTTCAGCATGACAGAGATTTTCATGCAAAGAGCAAAGCTTTTATTATGATGATATTTGTAAAAAGAAACCCTGTATGCATCTTTTTGCAAGCTAGCATGTTCAAACACATTACCCCTCTAATCAAAATAGTTTTATTAATGCTTTTTAATCCCTCAAAATGTCATGTTGTCATAACATTCCCGAGCAGGTGACAGAGGAGCATTTGTTCAGAGGATGACTTGGAGCAAACTTTGCTAAGCATTCTAGAATGAAATCTGGAAGCAACCAGCGCTACTGGCACTGAGAGAGAGCAGTGACTATTAGAAACAGGTAACTACGAGACAGCCTTGTATTTTCTTCTATGAAGCATATTTCTGGTGAAGATAGAAATTTATCTGATAGGGTCAAATTTTTAGGGAGATTAAAAAGTGCTTTTTTTTCCATTCACGTTAAGCTTTCCACCCCGTTATTTACATAATTTTGATGTTTACCAATCCCTCTACAGTTGAGGTACCTAAGAAGTGGAAAACCCAGTGTTACCTGACCAGAGGAATTTAGAGCACAAAGACTACTAGCTTCTAAAGCAGATGCATAATTAATAAAGGTTAATACCTCTGGGATATGATTCAGATCTTAGAGACTTTGAATAACTTTTTGCCCTTTCTTAATTGACTCCGGAAGAAAGTTAAGAGTGTGCATGCCTGTTCTGAACATACCAATTCAAATGAATTAAAGCTGAGCAGGATGAATATTGGTTCACATACACGGACTGTGAAGCCTTTGAAATCAGTGTGCTCTGTGACTGCAGGTGCTTCTTAGCTGAGCCATGAAACAATTTTTCTTTGTTTGCTGCACTCTGCATGCCGTGTCTGGGGTTTGATATTGTTCCCTGGGTGTTGGCTAGTGCTACAAGGTAACATAGCCTAAAAATTAAAATTAATCAAACAGCATCCCTTTGGATAGCTGAAGGTTAAAACTCTTCAGGATTCATCAGAAACAGCTTAATATGTTTCTGTTTGGGAGCATCTCTGAGTAAATTGTTTCGGTTTTAACTACTACTGCAGACTCTATTATTTGCACATAAAACAGCTCTGGGCCTCTTCCTCTAGTTCCACGCCACAAGTGGTTTAAATCAGTGGAGTTACTTGAACAAGGGCTTACTGCTGAGCCCAGAGTTATAATTAGTAGAACTTTAATTCCTAGGCCACCTAGACCTCTTTTAGAAAAGACCTGCTTTTGTCTTTAGTTATGAGAGAGAGGTAACCATCTTCTATCCAAATGATTTTCTTCTCTAAAGAGGCATGCCCATATAATGTACATATCAACCTTGACCTAAGACTGACAAGAAAGATAATTTTGTCTTCATTTTGCTGGAGGAAAGAGTTACTGAAGAGCTTATATAACTAGAGTCCCAGAAAAATAATCAAACATGTTGCATGTACACACATTGAAGATGTTACCTGTAATATAAATTGTCAAATCAGCCAAGTATTTCCTCACATCAGAGTCCTCTGACACAGAAGGGAAGGATTCCCTGGTTTTGTGTTGCTTCATGAAGATGGATCTCCACCTGGCTGCTGGTTCTGCAGAAAAGTGCCTAGGAACTAGAAGGGACCCCAAACTGAGTATGTATTCTCAATGTTGAACTTTTGTCAAAAATATTTTTAAAAAAGCTAACACTGTATCAGGATGTATAAACATGAGTATTATATGTAAAACAGCTGCTCTGCTGAATACTGGCCTCAGCTGGAGCATTACTGCATCCAGTTAGAGGTACCATATTTCCAGAAGTTTGTGGACCGAAAGAAGGGGAGAGCAAAGCAGAGCAAAAGGATTGATCAGAAATCTAAAATATGTGGCCGTGAAGAAAGGGTTGGGGTAGTGGGGTACAAGGAATAGAAAACCGAGGGGTCAGTGTGAGTCTTCAAATATCTAAATGACTGCTGCTAATGTGAGATTCACAAGATATTCTCCAGGCATTGTTTAGGATTTTGATCCATTGAACTTTAGGGCGAGAAATAGCATGTTAAGATGCAGCTAGGAAGATTTAAGTTAGACGAGAGAAAAGATTTTCTATCAGTAAGGATAATTACACAGTAGAAGAGATTTCTGAGGGTAATTATGGAGTCTCAATTGCTGGAAGTTTTAGGAAAAGATTAGACAAACATCTGCCAGGAATGGTTTAGGTGTAGTTGATTCCGCCTTTAGTTAACCCTGTGATCATGACTGTTTATCCTGAGTGATTTGTAAGATACTGCTTTAAAGGTGATAAGGTCAAATGTGGTGGATATATTGATTTCCCACTGTCACTGGCGAAGCTGGGTGCTGGTTGGGAAAATGATGAGCTAAATTTACCAGCAGTCAGAGGAGACAGTAAAAGAGGGCAGAGTCTGAGATGAGCACTAGGGGTAATTTCCTTTTCCTCTCTTGACCTCCGGCTTGAACTTAGCTGATGGACTTGCCATCTGTACCTGCTTCTTAAAGGAGCATACTTTCACCCATGTGCTGTAGGAAATAGCATTTCCAAGTTCAGAAATGATCACTTCAAGTGGGAAAACAAGTAGGGTAAGAGAGCATTGTTAAGTAAGAAAGTAGCAGGGAAATACCTGTTATATCCAAATTTCAGTAAGACAGATCAGAGAGACAGAAAGTGGTAGTTCACTATCAAGCAATTTAAGTTATAACAGAAGGTCTTTTGAACCTTGATGAAAGGGAGAACATGCTGAATTTGGGATCTGCAGTCAAAGAGAAGCTGGCATCTCACCCTCCAAATCATGAGAGATTGTATCATATGGTCAAACTGTATTTTTAAACCGCCCTCATTGCCCAAATATAAGAATCCTCCAGTAATGCATTAAGTGGGGTGATTTATATCTGCCAGAGGGGTTTGTTCTTTTGATCATTCCTTTTCCTGAGGGGGATTGTATTGTTCTGGTTTAGGAGTTTTTTAAATAGTATGACTGATTAAAAAAATGTTCCCCAACACATGACTTTGATATTCATGTTTCATTCCCAGGAAATCTTTAGGATTTATCAATCCAGCCATGTGAAGCTAGTGAATTTTCACTTGGCTAGATTTGTTATTTCATTTTGAATGTTTCTATGACTACACAGAGTCCACCATAACTCCTAAAATCACAATTTTGGGGTCAGAAATGTGAAAATTCTTATTTTAAATAATTCAAAAGCACCAGTGTGTACCATCTAATGTCGTATCTAAATTTGGGAAAAATCTAAGACAAGTGGGAAAACAGTTTTCAGTTTCTTAGGAACATATTAAAAAAATATATAAGCTAGTGCATTTTTCCGCACTCTAATGTTAAAGAAACAATGCAGATGTTCTATAGGTCATGGATTGTCTCTTTACATGGCAGATGAACAGTTTCTGTGGAACTATGCAAGCTGGCATCAGCTGGAATATTTAAATACAGGATCAAAGAAGTTCAGACATTTGTGGGCTTCATGTCTTTTCTAGAGGAAGGACTACAAAATTTGGTCCAAACATGGGCTTTCAAAACCATGGCATTTTACTGACTTCACATGGCATTAATCTCTCTCCTAATAAAAACAAAAGACTTGGTTCTTTTAATTACTTTTTACAGTAACAGTTCCAGGAGGTCTTTCATATCAGGTCTAAATAATAAGTACCAGGCATTGGGGAAAGTAAAATTTTGGCACATTTCTATCAAAGAACATTCAATTAATAATTTCTGACGTATTTCATGTCCATCTCAAAATATTTACAAGTACTGCTTTTCACCCGTCATTCAAACTTTGCATTTGCCAAAAGCAAATTGACTGAATTATCTACCTTTACCTTATTTCCCTTTACTTCATACACACACCACACACTGTACATTGTCAAAAGACCTTTTATTCTTCTGCAGTTTTTCAGAATTCGTATGCTTGGATTCTGATGCTCCTGCTGGTTTAAAGAAGAAATGCAACACTAATAAATTATAATAAATTGTCAGTCTCAACGGGTCTGTGACCTTCAGTCAGTAGGGGGTTATGTGCAACACTTCATTTCCCCTTCTTTTAGCTCTGGCTGCTTCCCTTTCTGTTAGGCAGTGTCCTTGATTTATGGGTGGGCCACCAGCAGGACATCTCACCTGCAAAAATAGTTCACACTGTGTTGTTTATTGTACTAAGTAGGCTTCATGCTGGCTGAGGGTTTTTACAAGGGAAAGGAGCTGCTGTCAGTCTTTCTATCATTTGAGCAAAGCTGGCTCCAAAGTTCTCTCAAATTTCTACATGAAGTCTAGGAACAAGAAACCAGAGTGAGCTATTGCCCCTTCTTCAGTACATCAGTCTCTTCTGGCTTTTTTGGCTGGAAGTTCAACAGGAGATGAGAACAAAACTAATGAAAAACAGGGATAAAATGTAAAAAAAAAAACAACAAACCAAAATCCGATCTTAATTTGGAGCAAATATTTAATGCTGCTCACATAATTGTATATATCTGATTTCCCCTCATGTTAAATTATTACCTGCTGTGTGACACATTACCATTTTTTGGGATTAAAACTAAAGTTTTTTATTTGCTGAAGGAAAAAAACCTCAACTATAATTGTCCCTGTGCAAATACAGGACAGAAACATTAGTTACATAAACATGAACTAGGTGTCAAGAAAAGCAACCAGTAAGTCTGTAGGGTTACTTTTATGTTTCCTTTTTCCTCTCTTCATATTTATGAGATTTTTCCAAGAAAATATTCCATGTTTCACCAAGGCAACATGAAAGTAAAGAAAGTAAGTATAAACACTGGAAACATCTATTAGTTTTGCATATATTTACATTGTCACTCTCTGTAATAGGACTTTGTATAAAGACTGTCTACTATGTCACTCCAAAATTAGTAAAAAGTTCCAGACATTGCCCACATTTTTGGAAGGATGCTAGCTATTAATGGCAAATAGATTATAGAGTCATAGAATTATTTTTGTATGAAAAGGCCCCTAAGATGCTCAAGTCCAGCAACCATGATCATTATATATAGTCCAGAAATACCTCTTTTCTACTCTGCTCCTCTGCAGAGGAGGGCTTTGTGCTTCTGTGGTGAGATGCCATTGTGTGGCAGTTGGCTGGCATGGTCAGGTTTGCTTTATCACCAAGGCTGGACTATTACATTTTCCATAATGCAAACCTTCATGAGCTGCTAACCTGAACAAAACTGAATTCTTGGTTGAATCAGTAGGAAATACATGACTGTATGTCCTTCATGAGCATCAACTCGAGTGCAGCTACGATGTGGTGTCGTGGTGGCCCTTTTTGTTGCTGTGTGCATTTTACTTGCAAGTCTCCAGGTGTTTCCAGGCTTGTTGATAAATCTTGCTCTGTTTCTGGTGCTGTGTTTTGTTCCACGTAATTGAATTAAAAATAAAGGTAGATGCGCTTTTTTTGTTTTTATTTGTACAGGCATTTTAGGTTTTTAAGAATGCAATGATGGTTTAAATGAACAACTGGCACCCAAAGGGAAAAAATATCTTCCCAGTACATCAAAAAATTTGGTTTGGTTGTGAAGCATCCTAAGACATTATACATGAAACCATGCTGCTTATCTCATTAAATGAGACTGAACTGGCATATTAGCAAACATGCAATTAGTCAGCATTTCTGAAGCTAAAAGCACAGGTTAGAACCACAGATCCTAAAGATGAACAAGTCATATGATGACATATGTATTCTGTAGGCACTCTGAAGGAAATGGGTAATGATACCCTGCTTTGCTAGGTCATACTGGTTTTGCATACCTCCTCACTGTCCTTCCTTTGCTAAAATAGATGTCTTTCACCTCAAGAATATTTTTGTGGTTCTTTGGAAGAAGATCTAGTCACATTGAAGCAGAAAATTATCTATCTATCTATCTATCTATCTATCTACTATAATCTATAAATTTTATGCCTACTTACCTACCATGCCACTTTGCTGAGGAAAGCTCCTTTAAAACTGTCAGACTCACTACATTATGCAAAAATAGTATATTAATGAAAGAATAGGTTTTTTTAAAATATCATTTAAAAATCTACCTTATTTCACAAAAAAATTGGAGAAATAAAGTAAAAAGTACCACCTCCTATTTCTTTGTCCAATTCTTTATTTCATATGAATACATTTTTGATAAGCTGAATTATAATGCCATTTTTGTAACTAAAAAAAATAGAGAATGAAAATTCCATAAACTGATGAGTCCTTGGTGTTAAATGAGTTCCTCCATGCTAAATGTGTGAGATTTTTATCATTTATTCTGGAAAGAATGCAGACAGAAATATGATTACAGATTAATTCAGAACAGTGATTTCAACCATTTTTTATATGGAAACATCTTGATAAAATCACTTTTTTCAGTGTGAATAATGAAGCTGACTTATATTAGTCAGTCTTCTTTCAAATTTCTTTTCTCTCATCTCTTATAAGTAGTCAATAGATCACAGAGATGATCAGGTCACTTTTTCAGAAATATTTATTATCCCAAGTAGAACTCGTTCACGTGACAAATTATTGAGGTACAAGTTTTTTCTGTTCCCAAACAAGCTTAAATAATAGTAAATTATGAATAAAATTCTGCTGGTTTGGGCCCTTGCACTGAAACAAAGACAAATAGCAACTGTCTGTGATACAATTTTTGGAATGTAAATGAAACATAAAGTGAAATAAATTTTTAAGACTCCGGTTTCTGGTTAGCCTGGGTGAATAAATACGTCATGTGTTGCACAGGCTTCAGCTAAAAGAGCTCTGACTCAAAATGAGGGCTCATTGTTTGTCAACAAGCGACGGCACACTGCTGATCTGATCTTGAATGCCAAGGGATTTTCTACTTTACAAAATCTCCTGCAGCTTGGCCAGCTCTGCTGAGCCTGGGAGATACTGTGGAGGCACATGGGGAGCTCTCATGTTGCCCGGGTGCATTTTGTCTGGCTCTGCTCTGGCATGGCTACAGCCACGCTACTCTCATTTAAATAAGTTGTTGATTTGCATATACACAGTTCAAATATCCAAGTAATTTGATAGTCCTTAGAAAGAGCAGACTTTGCCTGCCAAGATTATGGTAATGTGTATTAAAACTTTGACTCCTTCAAGGCTAGTTAAACTCTTCAGCAGGTCTGTGTGATACGTGTGTATTGGACTATGTGCATGGTTTAAACCACAACACAGTTTCAAAGTCTGATGCATCTGCCCATCCCTGCTCATGACTAAAAGGAATAAACAGAAAAAAGGTCTGTCTGGCTGTTCATGGAGGTGACAAAGTCACTTTCTCTCTAATGATATTGGAGGATGATATGTAATTCCTTGATCACTGCCTTCTTCTGACCTGTCTTGCAGAGATGTCAACCTTTTCTTCTGTCACTTCTCTCAGGTCCAAATAATCCATGCCAATCGCAGCATGTAAATTGATTTTTCTTGTCCCTTCCATTGAAGAGACCATGACTGTCTTAGAACCTTTATAAAAGTTTCCATAGGATGCAGTCCAGCCTTTCTGCATCCTTCTTCAAAGTCACCTACCCAGTGTGAGGTTTAATGCCTCTATTTCCAGTCCTCCTAACACTGAAGATCAATGTATCCACTTCTGCACTTGGTCACCTCCTTGGCTGACATCATGGCTCTGGTCACACAGATTTTTCTCCTTAAATAAAACTGCGAAGGTGCTAACCTGCTTTCATTCAAACCCCTTTCTGATCATCTCTGCTGGATGCTACAAGCAATCAGCCAGGGATGATGGACAGGCAGAATTGCAGTTGTGGATTTTTCATTTCTTTTGGAAAACACCCTCATATGTTCTCTTTGTCTCTTTTCTTGAACAGGTATATTTTCCTGGCCTCAAGTAAAATGGGCTCACAATGCCTATTTTGAATTTGATTTATATGATATAACAACAACAAAAAATCACCTTAACCAGTTATATAAGTAATTTCGAAGCTTGGTTTGCCTGCTGACTTCTTAAATTTCAGTTCTTATATTTGTTTTTTGCTGTTAAAATGCAAGCTGTTTTCATCCCAATGATAGCTCTCGATCCTTGTCCAATACCTATTCACAGGGACAAGGAAAACCAGGCATTGGCATAACTAGACTTGCCAGCCAAGGTCCCTGTGCTTGGCTTATCCTGAGCCCCAGCGAGAGCAAGCGTCTGCTTGTGTAACTTCAAGAACCATGTTTGCGATATGAAGAGAAGGAACACTGAGCAATCTGCTTGGTAATTAACACTTTCATCACCTCTGAAACACAGTGGTTTTAATTTTTTGGAAATTTGCCTGAAATTGGCTTCCTTAATGTTTGTGCTTTGTGCTGAATAGTCAGTTTTGTAAGAATGCTGACTGGATTTGCTTTTATTAATTGTTAGAGATACTTGTCACTTGTGAGCTATGTATTCCAAAGTCTTTGAGAAAGGAAGTTAATATCATTACCCCTATTGAAAAGCATTTTCTTTTGGCTGTCTTTCCTCCAGACCCCCTGAAGAATATTTGGCTCATAATGTTTAATATTTTACATAATATTTTACTTATTTTCCTCTTGGCACTGAAACAGCAGTCAAGTAGGAAATCTGGAATATGTTCCACATTTTTCCCTTCTGCCTGTGATCAGTAAGCTGCAAAAGATGAAAGGGATTGTGATTTGAATGCTTCCTCTCCGTGTTTTTTTGAACCCTGAAAATAGTTCTGTATTCTCTTTCATTCATTTATTTTTCTGCTATTAGCATAAATAAAAGTGATTGAAAAAATATATTTTTCCTCAAAAAAGACTGATTTAAAAAATTGATATTGATTCACAGGGAAAAAGCAATATATATATTTTTCTAGGGGTGTAATATGCATGATATTTTTTGACAGGATATAAATGTGAGTTGCATATCCTATGAGCCATAATATTACGTCTTAGGAGAAAAGTGTGCAGAGACAGACTCTGTCTCTTTTTGGATTTTTCTTGAATTCTTCCCTCTTCTGTTCAGATTTTATATATTATTGTGGCCCATTAAGTAAATCAACACAAAGTAGACACACTGACTGTATATATTAGTGTCTATGTTGACATATGACCAACCTGTCCTCTTGTAATGATCAACAAAAAATGGCACAGACTTGAAGAATTATGATTTAAGACTCATGTTGCATAGTTGTTGCTACAAGGCAAGAACCAAACTGTGATCAGACAGATGTGTACATAAATCATACAAATGACCATATTTACAGAGACATTAATAAATATATATATAACATATATAATTAATTAGATGAAAGTGGTTTCAAAGTCAGATTTTTACTTCAAGCAAAAATGTTTTCTTCTGAAACATAAAATATGCTGGAAGTCAAATATATTGCATACAAAAACATGGAAATATGACCAAAATCTGGAGATGAAGCACTAAATGCACAACATATTCGGAACAAACTAAATAAATCTTATTGTCTCTTTTATCTTTCACTGTGTATGATATTGAATTTTCTTTTCTTTTTTCCATTTTTTTCTTATTTGCATATGGAATAAAACAGGAAAAGTCAGTCCCAATAGTTTTTCCATTGTCTTAAAACTGAAATGACAAGAGCTCCATTAAGAACCATTCCCCCCCCAACCCCTCCCCTCCTTACTTTAGAATAAACATATCATTTCCCTAAAATTGTTCAGAGATAACACCATGTGTATCTGCAGCCTGCCTGGCAGTGTGCCATCTCCAGCACAGCACTATGCAAAGGTCTGCCTTGGTATTTGTCAGTCACTTCTTGGTGATTTATAACTGAGCTGAAGTCCTTCCTCTCCCTCTCCCCCATGCCCACTACTACAGGAATTTGTGATGAATAGGATGGAAAATCCACAGCATGAGTATTAGTTAACAGGAGGCTGTGACTACAGTTTAAATCTGAAAAGAAATTGAGAGGCCTCCAAGGAATTAAAGGGGTTTTAATTCATTTAAACTGACCAGCCCTGCTTTAACTACTCTACAATTGCGAGCCTTTATCATCTAGGATATCTATTACACTCTACTAAGCATGAGAAAATATACATATTTTTATTCTTTACAGCAAAAATTATTAGCCTCCTTATTCACCTACATGTCAGGCCCTTTTGAGTTACGAAACCTATATCCACATAATTCAGCTGAGATTTAAAAGCAGAAAATGTCTATTTAGAGACCATGAAAAGTTTTTATGAAGGTACCATGAAATATTCTGACTGTGTGTGACCAAAAAGCCAAAATTAAACATTATGTACAGCAAGTCCTGTAACACTTGGACTGACTTTAGTCTCCTCCTTGGTGCTTCCCCTTCGGCCAAAGACACTTCCAGAGGAAGGCTGTCTGCACGTCTCTGGAATGAGGAGCAGGTGAATTCAGTGGTATGGATTGCCTGCTTGGTCGCTCACATGTTCAGGTCCAAAAAGGTGGTGGTGCTCATTGTGGCTGTCTCCAAAAGAAGAGGGGGAGATGCACTGTTTCTAGATCTCCCTCTCAGCAAGAGGAAAATCACTGGGAAAAGGGCCAGGATGTTCTCCTGACCCTCCGACACCGTATCAAGATACTGAAAGAGACAAAATATAGCTTGATGAACCTACAACTAGACATATGTCATTCATTATGTCTTACAAAATTTAATTTAGAATCAAGGTAATAAAATCCACAAACAAACGTGACGTAGAGCTTGAAAGGCCTTCTAGGCATTTTATGTGTTGTGACACAGAATGTAAACCTTGGCAAAGACAACAGACGCAAAACACAAGTGAGAAATCTAAAGACTAGCACCAACTGCTCTTTCAGGGCAGTTTTTTACAGCCCTGTGTGTGAATAACGGGCTGTTTGCAGTTCTTTTGCAGCCTATTCTCAAATGCCTCAGTGTAGAGTTGATTGAGAGAGTGATTATGGGAAGCCTTATGATGAAGTATGCAAAACTAAAAAATACAGTCCTGCACATATTTGACTAAGTGAATTTTAAACCCTTTCCATGGTTAAAAGAATTAAATATTTAAGGGCATTTCCAGGCTTTGGCAAGCCAAATTAGAGTCTCAGCTCTGGAAGATGAAGTAATTTGGTCTGCTGTCATAACTGTAGTGTCACAGAGGACTGTTTCACTGCTTTCAGGAGCAAGATCTGACTACAAATATCAAACCAAATCAATGCAGGCTGTCAAGATTGTGGGGTTCTGCATCAGTGATGAATTACCCCTGGCTGCTGGTATTCACAAGTGTATTTTTTCTTCAGGCTTGGCTGTTTTAGTCCTGTATTTCCAAATGCTATAGGGTATTTTATATTCCTTTGCAGCTTGCAGTAAGTCAAATAAATATCTTGACTTGGAGGTTGACCAAGTTCCTTGATTATCCTACAGTGAGGAAAGGAGCTTTCAAGCTATCTAATTTATCTAGCTAATGTATGTCTAAAGTCCTTCTCACATTTAGTATTTCTCTTGAACTGGCAGTTGACCAAGTTCCCTAAACACATCTTTGTACCAAAAAAAAAAAAAAGAAAATATGACTTATCTTCATTATGTCCAAAAACTAAAATATTATTATTTTGCTAAGTATTAAAAAAGCTGAAGATCTATGAACAGCCCTAGTGCCAGAGCAGCTGCTGCTGGACATACAATATTAATGCATTTATGTCACTTCAGAGTACAACTCTACCTCCACATTTCATCGTTGTGCTGAATGTCACAGAGTTATCCATGCAAACTTTGCTAGCATCATAACATAAGGCTACAGGAACGTGCAAAATCTCTTCTCACTGTGAACACAGGCACATGCTGTGGCGATGTTGTCTCCAGTGAATGCAAAGCAATATAAAAACCAGTGGTGTTTCCAACCCACTTACATCTCCAACCCACTTACATTGCCACTAGTTTCAGTTAGGGAGGCCCTGCAGAGAGACCTAGACAAGGCAGAGGGCTGGGCAATCACCCACCCTAGGAAGTTTAGCAAAAATAACCTGGATTAGCTGGATCCTGCACCTGGGACTGGATGTACGTACGGGCTGGGGAACGAGATGCTGAAAAGTAGCTCCACGGAAAGGGACCTGGAGGTCCTGGTTGATGGCAAGTTGAATATGAATCAGCTGTGCCCTGGCAGCCAAGAGGGCCAACAGTGTCCTGGGGGGCATCAGAAACAGCATCACCAGCTGGGCAAGGGAGGGGATTGTCCCGTTCTTCTCTGCTCTGGGGCGGCCTCATCTTGAGTGCAGTTTTGGCCACCACAATATAAGAAAGATATGAAATTATTAGAAAGTGTCAAAGGAAGGCTACAAGTATGGTGAAGGGCCTTGAGGGGAAGCTGCATGAGGAGCATCTGAGGTCACTTGGTCTGTTCAGCCTGGAGAGGAGGAGACTGAGGGGAGACCTCACTGCAGTTACAACTTCCCCTTGAGGGGAAGAGGAGGGGCAGACACTGATCTCTTCACTCTCCTGACCAGTGACAAGACCAGAGGGAATGGCCTGAAGCTGAGTCAGGGGAGGTTTAGTTTGGATTTTAAGGAAAGGTTCTTCCCCCAGAGGGTGATTGCGCAATGGAACAGGCTCCCCAGGGAAGTGGTCACAGCACCAAACCTGACAGAGTTCTAGAAGCATTTGGACAATGCTTGTAGGTACATGGTGTGACTCTTGGGGTGTCCTGTGAGGGTCAGGAGTTGGATTTCGAAGATCTTTATATGTTCCTTCCAACTCAGGATATTCTGTGATTCTACAATTCTATATTTTAGCACCAATATCTATAGAAAAGATACATAATGACATCCTATATAGGTCTGCTATCATGGGTTTGCCCTATGTCTTTACCTGTGCAAAAAGCATGGTATACAAAACAACCTAAACCTACCAGAATACTGTAAAAATGAGAGACTAGGAAATCCTTTAACCACTTAATAGGAATGCAATGTCAAGAAATGGTTATACAGTGTCATCTGTTCAAAAAATATAATATCAGTGTTACAGCTGGATGAAAGGTATAAAAATATTTAAGAATAGCAGGTGGTCTTCAAATGATTTATCTTTGTTTGTTTTGTCTTGCTGAATGCTATTGTAAATGATCCTGTCAAATCTGTGGAGAGGAATGTTTCTAAACCAGTTAACTGCTTACTGCAATCAATAGACTAAGTACTTTCTGCTGTATTTCTGAAAATGGACATCATAAATAAACTCTAAATTACATATGAACATTCTGTTGCAAGGTAATTGTCAAATTATGTGAATCCAACTGCAACTATTTGGGCATTAGAAATGCAAAAACAACTGTTTCGTAGCAAAAGTTTGAAAGGGTCAAAACATTACAACACTTCTGTGACTAATAATCACTCTTAGCTGGAGAGAAATTCCATTAAATCAGTGGTAAAATCATTGTAATAGAAAACATACATTTTCATTTGAATCAGTGTGAACATGATTAGGAGGCTCAAGTCAGTATTAGTTTATACTTACTTGCATGTCAAATCAGAGCATTACATAATTACTTTCTTATGCTCTTTTGTGCATGTTTGCCTACACAGACAGTAAATTTTCTCTGCCTTCCCTTATAATAAATTCAACCTTGTTGTATTAAGTTCCCTGGGTAACAAAAATAGATTAGATTTATATCTATTCCCTCTGCAAAGCAACAAAAAAATTTCTAAAAATGCCATCTTCCTGAACACCAGAAATGGAAATTTCTATCAGAATTTTTATGTGAAATTGCTTATTTTTATTACTATTTTTAATGAAAATTTTGGTTTTTACAGCAGTGTTTCTTTCTCATTGAACAAGTAAATTACGGAATCATAGAATGACAGAAGGACTGAGGTTGGAAGGTACCTATAGAGATCTCTAGTCCAAGTTCCTTGCTCAAAGTGAGCTCAATTGCAGCAGGTTGCTCTGAGCTGTGTCCAGTTGGGTTTTGAACATCTCCAAGCATGGAAACTCTACAACCTCTCTGGGGAACCTGTGCCACTGCTTGGTCACCTCCAATGCAGAAAAACTTATTCATGTTTACATGTAACTTCAGCTTATGCTCATAGCCTCTTCTCCTGGCACTGGGCTACACTGGGAAGAGTCTGGCTCTGTTTTTTTCATCTCCCACCTCCAGTCAAGTATGGGCACACATTGATCAGATCCCCCTGAGCCTTCCATTCTCCAGGCTGAACAACCCCATCTCTCCCAGCCTTTTCTCATAGACATATGATAAACGTCTTCATCTTTGTTGGCCTCCAGTAAGTTCATGGCTGTCTTGTACCAAGGAGGCCAGAACTAAGTCCCTGGGTCTTCTGCAGAGCAGTTTCCCCTTTGGTTAGCTACCAGTGTTTATTAGAGCACTGTGAGAAATAGTTTCCTTTGACTATTCAACAAATGGTATTCTAAGATGTCTTTTTACCCAAATGCATTGGTCAGAACTTACCATGGCCTCAAATAAACGGCTATGGGCAGCCTGAAATTATATAAAAATGAAACTGAAACTAAAATAAGTGCTCTATGTAACCATGTCTATAAAAAATACAACAATTGGTGTTATTTAACTTGTTCACATTTAATCTACAAAGCAATTTAAGGATGGGTTGTCCAAAAGGTTTGTGATGACAAAAAAACCTCAAAAACATTGAGGCAAAAAAAACCTCAAAAACATTTCTACCTTTATTTTCTTCTCTAGGCCAGAAAAACACTAATTTTCTAATAAGTTCCAATTAATAGCCAGAACTGGTATGTGGCAACTATTATTGGTGCTATGCCTAAGTCTCAGAAATCAAGAGTTAGATTAATCTCACCCATCTTTACAGGAGACTGGTTGTGCACCCAGGCTCCCTGTATAATCAATGAAGGGAGAGGCTGTGGCTGCTTATTGCTTTCCTTAATAAAATAAATAAAATAAAAATCAAGACATCAATAAGTCTTTCTGTCAGACTAATTTTCTGGCTTAAAGGACATAATATTTTATTTCTTCCGATGTAAATTTATACATTCGGTAATGTTCACATTTAGGTAGACAGATGCCACTTCAAACATGGAAGTAAAATTCACTGTTTAGGTGGATACATTCTCTTTACAGCCTTCAAAAATTGCAGATTCATAATGACCAAAAGAGACAGCTGTTTGTGGGTTAGCTGTAACTCCTCCAATGGGCTCCACTCACGCCTGTAGCATTTAAAGTACCACTAACTAAAGAGTGGCGTAGCACCAAGACCTCCTGTTATTTTGGGCATGCTCAGAACAGACCTTGGAAACAAAAAAACACACTCAAGTTTATTGTCACACAGCCATATTTACATCAAGTCAGCAAAATGAGGATGTTTTCTGTTTAGCGCAATAACTTTCTTGTTAAAAACCTGTGTGACAGGCAACGAGGTGCATAGACAACATGGCAGAGGAAGGAGCAAGTAGATTCACTCCATATTTTTTATACAGGTACCTAAATTCTGCCTTCACTTCAGATGTGAAGTGTATCGGGTTTGTGTGCAAGGATTTAGTAGTGGGACTACTACAGGAGTGGTTTCTTTGAGAAGCTGCCAGCAACTTCCCCAGTGTCCAATAGAGCCAATGCCAGCTGGCTCCCAGATGGACCCATCACTGGCCTTGGCAGACCCATCTGTGATGGTGGTGTATCTCTGGGATAACACAAAAGGTGTTATTGGGCAGGAGCAATTTCAGCCAGAGAAGAGAGGAGTGAAAGGGGCAAGAAGAAAAGAAGAAGAATGCAAAGAGAGGGGAGAGGAAGTGCTCCATGTGTTGAAGCAGAGATTCCTCTGCAGCCCCTGGTGCAGACCACGGTGAGGCAGCTGTGTCTCTGCAGCCCATGGAGGTTCAGGGGGAGCAGAGTTCCACCTGCAGCCCACGGAGGACCCTGCACCAGAACAGGTGGATCCCCAAAGGAGACTGTGACCCTGTGGGAAGCCTGTGCTGGAGCAGGCTCCTGGCAGGACCTGTGGACCCATGGAGAGAGGAGCCCACACTGGAGCAGGTTTGCTGGCAGCATTTGCAGCCATGTGGGGGGACCCACTGGAGCAGCCTGTTCCTGGAGGGCTGCACTCTGTGGAGGGGACCCACACTGGAGCAGTTCATGAAGAACGTGTGGGATGGATTTATGTTGGAGAAGTTCATGGAGGACTGTCTCCTGTGGGAGGAACCCCACGCTGGAGCAGGGGAAGAGTGTGAGGAGTTCTCCTCCTGAGGAGAAAGGAGCAGTAGAGACGTGTGATGAACTGTCCCCAGCCCTCACTGTCCATCCACTTGAGCCACTGGCAGGAGGAGGTAGAGACTCATTAATAAAGTTGGGCCTGGAAAGAAGGGAGAGATGGGGGAAGGTGTTTTATAAGATTTGGTTTTACTTCTCATTATCATACTCTGATTTGACTGGTAATAAGTTCAATCAATTTACTCAAGTCAGATCCCTTTTGCCCGTAATGGTCGTTGGCAAGTGATCTCTCCCTGTCTTCATCTCAACCCATGAATCTCTTTTTATATTTTCTCTCCTCTGTCCAGCTGCAGAGGGGAGTGACAGAGGCTTGGTGGGTACCTGGCATCCAGCCAGGGTCAATCCACCACTTTGTTTCTCCCAATAAATTAGCATTATGGTTTTTATCTTGATTGCACTCCTGCTAACTCTTGAGACAAAGACGTCACTTACTGAACAAGGGCCGAGTAATACAAACAGTGATGCATAGGCTGTGCAGTCTATGCTACAGACTTTTATATCAGACTTTTAGCTTGATATTCTCTATGGCTTTTGTCAAAAGCACAGCTGAAAACTCAGATGTGAAGATGAAAGCATGATTTGAGAGGTTAGATATGGCAAAATCACTGGATCCATGAATCTATTCTGCTTTTTGGCAGAAAAATATTAAGTAGTTTTCCAAATAGTTCAAAGTAAGAACACAAAGACAACATATTTGAGAAGCAGTAAGAATAACATGTCATAAAGGAGGTAAATCCTAAACAAGAAACTGTGAAGGAAATTAGCAGTTCACAGAAGAGAGCTGGAAAGAGATAAATTACATACTGTGCTGATGCCATGATGATTTTTTGTCTTTTCTTTTATACTCCTTTTATATACCTTTTTATAGCTTTTGTATTCTTAGTGTTTTTTAACCTACATTCTTACACTTATTTATCAAGCTAGGAGATTAAACATCTTAGAAGCCTCGTAGTTAGGGATCAGAAAGCCCCAGACACCAAGGTCCTCTCCAGAACACATTTTGTAAACTAAGATAGAACAATCCAGGGGGAGGTTATTCAGGGAGGGGGGCTCATTCGAGCCTCTCGTTAGAGAATCTTTGATAGATATGCTAATTAGTAAGACCTGTAATGATATACCTGATCTATTGTGGGTGTGCATTGCGGTGTGCATTTCAGACACCTGGACATGGTGCACCTAAGGATCCTTGAAATAAATATAGAGGTAAAATCCCTTTTCCCTTCTATCCATGTTTGATTCTTGATTTTAAGACCAGGAAAAGGCATCAGTGCCACAGATAGGTGAGAAATTACCATAATATGATTGTGGGAAAAGCTAGTGAGGCCAACTTGGTTGTGGGTCTTCTTTTGACTTCAATGAGAGTTATATACAAAGGAGGCACAAACATCTTAAGAACTTTCAAAATGAAACATAACACAGGTGGAAGAGCAGTTCCCCAAAACTGGGGCCAACATTTTTTGCACTGTGCGATGCCCCAGGGATGTGAAATAAAGCACAGAGGCAGGAGGCACAGGCACGAAGGAAGGGTCTTTCTCAGGTAAATAGCCCTGGTTCATGTCTGGACAGTCATCTGGTTGTGGAAGCCTGATATATCTGGCAGCAGATATTCACAGAAATCTCCTGCAAAAAAAAGTGTTTGTCCAAATCTTACTGAGATTTTCTGTGAAAAGATTTTCTGAACTTCTTGCCTAAAAACATCCAATCCCTACTTAGCTCATTCCAGTGTTTTCACCAGCAGCAGCCATATATATTTTTCTCTGTAGTATCCCATGTTTGTTACAGTACAGGGATCATTTTTAACCCCTTTATTTAAGAACCCATCACCTTGTCCTCATTCAAAAGCCTGCTAAAGCACTGCTTCTCTTTGAATACACAGAAGTGAATTTAAGAGGGAGAAAAGAAAATCCTCAAACCCAACATCTCTAGCCTTAGCATTTTCTACAGGCTGCAATCCCGTGTATCTGAGTCAGAGATTAGAGGCAGGGAATACCTTTATTTAGGTATTGTCTTAGGCAAGGATACTGTTCACATTAAATAATTTAGAGGCAATAATGTTAAGAGATTACTTTTACACCTGTCCATCTTCCATATTGTATAATGTTGACAGCCTCTTTTCTCTTCAGCCGTGGTCTCCTGGAGTTTGTATATGGTTGGGATTTTTTTTCAGTCTTACAAAATGGTTATCCACTTTTTGCTTCTAGCTGAGCCTTAGTATGGTTTCTTTAATTTAAATCAAATGTGCATGCTGCTTTTTTCAACACAATTAAAGACTAGCTCCTGATAGAAAAATAGCGTTAGAATGAATTAATTGTTGGTACTAGTTCGATACCAGATACAAAGAAACTGTTTTTAATTAAGTGTCCCTCTGGTGAAAATGCTATGTTATAAAAATGACAACTCAGCATGCGTATGAATACTGCATTATAACTTCGATGTCATGTTTGCATAGTTTACTGTTTTATGAAATGTATTGCTGTGCTCTGCCCTACTGGAATTGAATTAAATTACGAAACTCAAGCTGGCATAGAAATAATGGTCTGAGGATGTATACAACATTAGACTCTTCCCACTCCTCCTAATAACAAAGAAACCGAACTGTCATCTGGTTTGACTTTTTTGAGGAAGTGGGACAGTTTAGAAAAGTCAGGAGGGGTACTTTCATACACTTTAATACTTGCATTGCACAATGACGAAAAATTCTGAAATAATTTTTGCCTGGCTGGAGGAACATTCAGAGAAAGTACTTCAAGCATAACAAACAAGATCTCTCTTCTTATGAATTTTTTTTAAAAAAAATTATACTGTGGCACTGTCAGTGCAGCTGTGACAGTATAATTCAGGACAGACAAAAGTGGAAATATGTCTCTCCTTCAAAACTGAGACTGAGCTCTTGAGATCAGTAAAGCCCCAAGAGACTTTTTACAGCTGCAAGGCTTTAAGTTGGGGTGTCCCAGCTATTTCAAGTGAAGAGGGTTTTCTGTTTACATGATGTCTTCCCTCATTTCTCCTAGCTAGTATGTTCTGCTTTTCCTTTCATCAGCTTCTGCACGCAAACTTCTTCTTGAACTTCTCAATCTAGTTTTTTGGATTCTTGCTCTGATTTAGGCGAGGAAAGAAGACTTAGTTGAAAACTGATTGTTGTGACTGTGGGATGCTTAGTGGTCATTTCTGAAGCATTTACTTCAGTAATTTAAGTGAGTGAAGTGTTTCACTTATCCAACCAGGCTTTCGGAACCTCAGTGTTTTCAAGTTACTGCGAAATAAAATAAAGGTGCTTAATATGCATGAAGGTTTTTTTAATATTTTTTCTTATAAAAAGTAGTTACAATTTTCTTGGAAGGAGTTAGGCCATATTTTAAGTGATGTAAAGGATAACCAAGGGTGCATGTCAACTTCAATTGCCTAGAAAAGCTGTATGACTTGCCAGAAATTGTGTTGCTTCTAAATACAGCATTTCTCTAAAACACTGATCATTTTGTGGTTGACTAAATTGAATTTAACTTATCAGTCATCTGTGTAGAAAATTTATTAAACCGTGAAAGATAAAACTGTCCCAGAGATTTTTTCCTTTTTCTTTTCTTTTTCCAGTTAAATGCAGCATGTTTGACGAAATTGATTCCTTTTTTTCTTGGGGAAAAAAAACTCTGAGAGAATCTCAGGGAGAAGAAATGTCCGTAGCATTTCTTTAGGAGGCTATCCTCTGTTTTCATCCTCAGAATGAGTGCCTACAGACCTTGGTGAGCAACCCATGAATTGCTGCTCAGCCATCCCAGGAAAAGTTGTTTGTCTTCTGTTTCAGGCGAAAGCCTGTGTCTCTAGTCCACACTCCATCCCATCAACACCTGGGAGAGTATTTGTAAAAAGAGAGAGTATCTAAAGTGTACCAGCTGATTTACAGGACAAAAACATTTGCAACATTCTCAATCTAATCTGACACACTGAAACTATGCATGGAGAAGGTGAAAATCAAAAAAAGGATAAAGGAAACCAACAGTAATAAGACTGAGATCCTTACTCACTGGTTTTGTCTTAAAGTTGTGGAGGTTGCTATGAGGTCTCACATGACCCTATCAGAGGCGGATGTATGAAGTGCACAGTATAAATAACTTTGGTCAACTTACTTATTCTCCATTGACCATAAAGAAAGGTGAGATAACTGCCTTAGACAAAACACCTAACATTTCTGTGTTGAGACAAATCCACTCAGTATGATGAGCAAAATTTGAAAGGAAGAGAGATATTGAAAAAATATTTTTTAAAAAGTAGAGGAAGGGAAAAGAAGGTAGTGTGAAGAAAGGTGATGGGAAATCAAACAAACAAAAAAAAACCCCAAACCCAAACAAACCAGGAGGAAGAAGTATAAGAGATTAACAAAGGATGCAGAACATATGAAAAAATGTAATAATTAGCCACATGAAAAACAAAAGATGAAAAAACCTATCCAATATCTCTGCATATTAAATCCAGAAGTCTACAGTTTCAGGATCTGAAAAGACGCATCTGCATTCCCTAATACCTGAATTTTCCATTATATTTCTCGGGAAAAGGTCTATGAAGAAGTGCCTATAATGTGAGTTGTTAAGTGCATTATCACTCAAGATCATGGTGAAGAACAATGGAAACATCCTCTGATATTAGAAACAAGGTAGGACTCATTTGCACTGCAGAATAACTGTTTGGATGCTTCCAAACTACAGCAGCAGTTTATATGCTACCACTATATCTTATGATAATTTGTGTAATAGCATTGAAAAATCTTTTTGAAGCATTTGAAATTTGAAACAGCATTTTTGTGTGACTAGAAGTTTGGCAAGAAACAGAAGAGGAGTATATGCAATAAACATATCATAGAAGTTTTGGTACAGATGTGTGACACAACCTAGGTGAGTGATACACAATGTACATAGATCAGGCTTCCACTTGGATAAATAAAATAAAATAGTTTTGTTAACAGATTAAATGATTAAAGCAAGTAAAGCGTCTGATAGGAGCAATAAACTGAATCATTGGTTCCTTAGGTATTTTTCCTATGGGAGGAAAGGTTCTTCTTCTGTATAAATGCAAGCAACAACAGTTTTCACTCAAGAAACAATACTAAGAAAATGCTAAAAAATGGCTCATATTTAATCCAAATGGACAATCATTTGCAAGAACCCACATCAAAGTTGAAGACAACTTAAGTTAAACTACTCATGAAATATACTATTACTGTTCTTTCATGTTTTCTCATGAAGTTGGTCTGACTTCCTATTTTTGGGTCTTTTATCGTTGCAAATATCTATAAATAGGATTGATAATAGAACTATAAAATGAACAAAATAGGCTCAGACAATAGTACTTTGAAGTTATCTGTGGCCTGTTCATGTTCTGCATATTTTCTTTCTGGAGATTCTACCACTTTTAGGATATTAGTTTCTCCTGGATGTCATTCTTAATTTTACATTTTTTTATATGATTAGCAGGTTGGCTCCTGAAAAAAAGAATTTCTAAACCATAAATGAGCAAAGATTTTCTTTTGTTTTAAATCCTGCTTGGTCACAATAGTTGTTGCTAATGTTAAACATTATTTAGAGAAGCACGTCAACATGTCCTTACATATGGAAAAGCGTAATCAATGAAAAAAGAAATTAATAGCTGAGAATCAGGGACATATTAATGACTTACAGTTACTGGAGTGAAAATCAAGAGGTAAAAGCTTTCAGAGTCACTATAGCAGCCTTGATGTTGTCTCATGCAGCTATAGCAGCAGATTTTCTGGCTTGCTTGTAAACCAAGCAACTTTACAGATTGGGCAAAGGTTCATCTTCCCTAATTTAAATGTTAAAAGTTAGTTTCTTAAATTCAGGTTAGACTCTCTAGGGACCATATGTAGTCAATGAGAGAAACAAGCAATCAGTTTAATCTTAAAGTGGTTGTATTAAGATAGGCTACATGAATTGTTTTCTGAAGTTACGTGCTTTCTTCTATTCATCTCAAAGGAGACCACAGTGACTTGGACTACTAAAATTAGGAACCTTAGATTACAGAAGATGAATCCCAATCTGGGTGTATTGCTACAAATCAACTAGTATTTGAGTCTGCCAGCTTTATTAGGAAAAAGGTACCTTGCAACAGAATTAAAAATAATTGTATTATTTTTATATTGCATTTTTTGAATTTTTATATGTAACTTCAGTAGCAGAATATTTTTATTTAAGACATTCCTTATATTCTGGTAATTAACAAAAGGTAGCAGAGATGAGAAATGAAAAAAACCTTTCAAAACTAGATTGAAGCTTGTTATTATTTATCATTCTCTGAATGATAAAATTACACACAGTCTGTTTAGTTAAAGATTGCTTAACAGTGCACCAGAGAGAAAGGTACAAAATACCCATGGCTGCTAGCTAAACAATAAGTCTTCTTCTAGGAAGTCTTGGATCCACCTAATGATTGGCAATGGTTTTTAAGTCTCAAAAATATGTTTGTATATTCCAGATACAATTGTTGGTAGAGTGGTGTTACATATTCTTATTATCTTGTAATATTTGACTTCTCTTCAAAAGACTTGTCTTGAGAATACCAGTGATGCTATTCTCTCCTTTACTTCCAGTTGCAGGAAACTTCATTTTGATAACCAGGTATAAAGTCACAGATTATTGGTTAGAAATGCCAATACATTTGTATATTCTGTTTTCATTTTCTTCCTGTTTATTAAGAAAATGTGGCTCAGAGAAAAATCCTAGACTTCCCCAAACAGAAATCCAGATAAGTATAGTATGTGGCATTTCCACAGGTGTGAACAATTTGATTTGTCTATAGAAAAACATTTAGCATACAAATGAGCATGAAAATTTGAAAGCATTGACACATTCCTTTTATATCTGTGAAATTATTTAAAGACAATAATCACGGAAGAATTTGAACAGATTTAAAGAAGCAAGATATGTTTTTAATAAATTCATGGTCTCATCTTTCACAGCAGTGAGTAGGAGAAGGGGACAGTATTTTGACTTAAACAAAGCCTGACAAAAAAAGCTTCCATATATGATTTTAATGAAATTCTAGTTCTCAGTTTCAAAATGTAGCAACGAGTTTCACACAGCTTTTCATGCTACTCACTTTCTCTCTTGTTTCCCAGAATAACTAGGATATAAAAGAAAACATAATCTTTCTTTATTATTAGATTATCCTTCAAGAGGAAGGACAACCACCTGTTCAAGGAGGCTGCAGTTTTTTCCAGAGCTGTGCGTCTCCATTCTGGTATTTGAAACCAGAGTTCTACCTGATGCTGACAGCTTGCTATGTACCTATTCACCAGCATAGCTGGAAAAAACTTTCACGGGCTGCTGATAGCTTGCAAATTTGCAGAATAGTTGTGCCTGGGTTGGATCATCCAGTCCTTTCCACAGCCAACACGTGTTACATTTCTGATCTTTGCTGGCAGTAAAGTTTTGTAAGAAATAGTGAACAAGACAAAAATAAGAGATTGTGGAACTAGAAAAGTAACAGAAAGACAAGAGAACCAGTTTTCAGTGGCTCAGCAATTAGTTTATGTAAGGCCATACTCTGAGATATGTGGTAAAGATGGTAAGTGAATATGCAGAAACTGTGACAGGAAAAAAGAAGCTGACATTTACTGTGGACTGGGTGAGGTATCAGTTTAGTTGCAACAACATTATGAGTAAACACATAGCCAGTTAATTTCAGTCACATATTTAATGATTAGTTATTTCCTTACACTACGGTAGAATATCATTTTAGGCACTTGTTTTTGTTGGAGTGAACTTGTCTAAACAGCAAGGCAAAAATATGAGCAAATATGAAATGTGATGGTCTAGTGTAGCTGATGGATACACTTGAATAAATACCCCATTACTTAAAAAAGGGTTGTGCTTTCTATTATTTTTTTATTATCTTGCTATACTAAAACTTTTCTTAGCCATATATCCATGTTCTGCACCTTTCACCACCCTACTATCAGAAATTACAGACACAGAGGAACAATTCACAAGATCTGGCAACAGGTAAATAAACACTGCATAAGTAATAGAATACAATGACATTTTGTTCTCAACATTAAACTAGCGAAACGCTTGGATTTTTCTTATAATTTCTGGTAACAGTAGCAGTAAGTGATTTCACTGTAGTTTCCTGGGGCACTAGTCATTGGCAATGATGGTGTTGAGCTAGACAACGTACAGAGAACAGAAATACAATTCCCACCTCAGAGCTCACTCTCTGGTTGTAAGGAAAGAGTGAGCAGATGGATAGAGTCATATGGGAACCATGAGGTAGAAGTAAGACAATCTGCAGTCTAAAAAATGTCAAGTTTACTGTTAAGTTTCCTGTATGTATTATGGTAAAAGAGAGTTCCTAAAGATAATTTAAAATATGATTGCATGTGCAGGTATTTACTTCAGAAACACTTCTTAAAATGATTTGATTTCAGCTGCCAGCTGCTTATGTTGCAACTGGCGCAGAATGACACAATGTGAATCTGTCTTATTTGAACAGACTTTATAAATATGTGGGAATAACTGGTAATAGCAAAATAAACCCTTAAGAAAAAAATGTGTTTGTAATAAACACCTGAACAGATAATCATAAATTGTAGTAAAAATAAATAAATAAATAAACCAAAGAAAAAAATGTTTTTAATGGAAAATGAAACCTGTCGCTCTGACTCATATGAGAAGCCAGGAGTTTAGATTATGCGCCTAAAAATTAACCGCCTGTACAGTTGAGGAGCACAAACTATTTTATTATACTAGAGCTCATCTGCATGTGATTTGCCACACTAGTTGAACTGTTCCTGTATTGTTCACTCAAATTTCTTACTTCCCTCTCTGGGATTCTTACAGAAAGTGACAGAAAGAAGAGTAAAATGCCTTTGAAAAAAAGAAGTGAAGTTATCCTCATAGCAAAGGCATTGGATAGGTAATTACTATCAGCTATTGCTGATTTTGGCTAACTGTAAGGTTGACTTTGACCTTGGGTTTACATCTGCCTCATCATAAAGTAATCTTTGAACATTTTTACAGATACATTTATTTCTTCCCAGAAAAACAACCCAGTTCGTTACACTAAAAGGATGTTGGTTTTAATAATGGAGGAATAACTGTTGACTTGGAAGTGTCAGTGAAAAGCAATTACTCTTTTCAAAAGCAAAATGTCTTATTAAAAACACTAAAGGATTTCTATCAAAAGAATAAAGTATACTGGGGTTTTCTTCATTAATTTGCTGAAACTAAGCCTATTGTATTTCCTTTGGGTCATTTGTATCATGGGATTACCATTAAGTTATAGACATTATGCCACCATCAAGACTGTTTATTCAGACCAGTGTGAGTTGGTGTAGTCTCTTTGACTCCTAAAATATCATTTTGCTGAAGTAACCATGTTTCATTCGTGCCAATCTAAGTGTGATTGCCTGTACACTGCCACATGGCCAGCCCGGCTGGTGCATGCGCTGCTGCGGACCGAGGAGAGCTCTGTGCTATTGGGTGGCTGCTTCCCTCGCTGCAGCTCCGCCACGCTGCCGAGATGCCAGGGTGCGCATCCCTGCTCCCGCGCTCAGAGCAACACCCTGCTCCGGTGACTCCTCCTATTCCTTGTGAGGAGAGCTGCCTATCTGATTTTGGAGCTCTGGCAAAAAGCCTGAGCTCATTGATTACAGATCACTGTTAATAAAGAGCATTTGTAATGCAGCAGTGGTGATACAATCTCCACACGCCAGTTCATGATGGCCCTTCAGTCCCCACAATTAAGTCGTCCAGCAGGCATGCCCCCTGGTACAGCTGCTCTGTCAATCTCATTTTGTACTACAAATGATCTTAGACCCAGTGTTTGACATGGGGTTTTAACACCAAAGAAGGCAATTCTGCAACTTCAAATGAGCCTAATTGGTTGTGCGCTCAGGCGTTCACTCAAGCTGCTTCAGTCCATCAGAGAGAGATTTCCAACTAATTGAACAGCTCAGAAGGAAAAGAACCAGGGAAATCACAATGCACTGGGCTGCTTGAGAGGTTTTTTCATGATAAAAAACCTTCAAAATAAGAATCTTTTTTGTATTAAAGCAGCCACCTGTCAATCTAGAAAGAGGTTTCGTTGGTACAGAAGCTCTTAATGAGGTATGACCTAAAAATCAGTGGCTATCAATAGCACAATCTACAGGTAAAGGTATTTTTTATTTTTATATCTAAAAATGTTTATTTTGAATTGTGAAATTATTTTCTTTAGACCGGAAAGCTTTTCTTACAGTGCATAACAATTACGTGGTGATGGGCAGATACAGTACATTTCTTACTTGAGCAATGCCATTCAAGAAACTCTTGCTGCTAAAGTGTGTAAAGTTATTCATGTGTACAAATGTTGGGACTGGGCTGGGTGAGATTCTGATCACGTAAATATTTGCCTTTTTTTTTTTTTTTGAGCAGCTGAATTTAAATTTACATGTTTGTTCTAGGAAATTATGAATCAGATTTCTCTTCTGAATTGCACCCTTTTTACCTCTTGTTTTCACTCTACTTATTTAAATAACTTTCTTTCAAAGGTCAATTCAGAGACTTTTGCCCTACTGTTTACATTCTGTATGTCTAATAATTTCATATCTATTCCACAAGTGACTCAAAAATATAATTTATGTAACATTTGTATTCAACATCAAAGGTAGTTGTTCACATCTGAACTGATGACAACTGAGTATCTAATTTTTTCCAAAAAAAAAGAAAGATAGAACAGACTAAATAATATAAATTTATTTCCTTTCTGTTTAAAATAGGAAGAAACTGAAGACTTTTGCTTCAGTAAATGTGAGCACAGAACTTCATGATTGTAATGATGGTGCGTTCTGGTGAGGAGCTGATTAACCTGCTCTAATAAAGATCTTCAGAAGCTGTTTAATTTTAAGTATGTAAGTCCTCTGATTTCAAATACCAAGTTGCCTTTTCCGCTATTTGCATTGTGGTGGTATGGAGGGGCTGAGCCCACCCTTAATTCCCTGTTGAATGGCATGTACACTTTAGCCAGGGACAACGCTGATCCCATGGGTATACAAGTCTTCTGAAAGTAAAAGAAACAGGTGTGTGCATCTACATGTATATATATATACACACATACATAGATTTAAAGTCTAAACTAATTATTCTAGCTTGTGGAAAATTCCAGAGGGTCTGAGGCTTACACCTGTACTTGATTGTTTTTCAGCAATATTTACACAATTGGATTCTAAAATAATAATATATCTCAGTAAAATAAGACCTCTTTTGACTACAGGGAATGCCAAACTCCAGGAAATCAATGAGAGTGTTTTTTTGTTCCAACACCAGGTAATTATAAGAGCACTGATATATTGTTGTCACCTTTAAAGCCCAGTGACAGTGAAACAACACCCAAAGCAGTAAATAATTTCAGCCACAGTCTCATCAACACATATATCCTAACATTTTACAGACATCTATCCAACAGTGACACTCTTATTTGACTTCAGTGAGAGCAGAATCAAACACTCCAGTTTCATGATCAAAGACTAAATTCTTTCAGTTGAAACGAACAGTGAAGAATAATATCTGCATGTTCAGAATGTACTTTTCCCAATCACCTGAGGTGCTTTATTGCTCTGGTGTTGAATCATCACTCAGGATTTTAAAATTCAAGCAAATGTAAGAGGATATAAACTTAACATGGTTACTTAAATAAAATATCCTTTTATTTCAGGAATAGTCACTAAATTAAATTAAAACATCATCATGCTTATGTCTCTGAGGATGTGTTTCATTCTGAACTCTACCCCAAAAATATTTATGTGTAAAATCTAAAGGACCATACTATACATATGATATCGAATGCACTTGTAATACTATAGTAAAGGCAGTAATTGTTAAGTGCCTTCTAGGTCCCCTGACAGTGGGATGAAGCTGTAGCTACAGGGATCCTTGTTGCTGAGCTCAGCAGACAAGCTGCCCCTGTGATTCCAGATGTTTCTCTTTTTTTTGTGGGGGGGGGAGGGCAGAGGACCTCCCAGGATCAGAATGCCAGCATGTCTGAGGTAGAGTACCCACCCTGTGACACTGGAAACTTGGTACTCCTAACCCTATAGCTCTGCAAGAAATTCACTTGGATCCTCAGGGGCAGATGGGCTAAACAGATCCACGTTGTCAACTTCCCTAGACAACTGCAACTGTCAAAAATCTCATGTTTAATTTGTATACACACACACACTCACACACAAAATATATATTTCTAAACCAAGAGGGAAAAAAAAGCCACCCAAAAGAAGCTGAAAATCTCAGGCAGAAAAACAGCTGCACTCATTTTTGCTGTGAACTGGCTGAGTCAGCCCTTAAGCCGAGCCCTAATTAATTTGTGCACACAGTGTAACCAACAAAGAATGGCAACAGCCAGAAGAATGGACTTTGTTGAGGGGGATTAGTCTCCAGCAGAAAGGGTGGCTGAGAGAGAGAGTCTGATGATAGCTAATTGTTGCCAGGAGGACAAAAATAATGGGCAGCCTGCAAGAGAAAGAGAAAAGAAAGGGCTGGTGGAAGTAGTCATCAGGTGTTTGCAGTGATGAAGTTCATTGCCCCAGCTGTTTATTCTGCTGTTGAGCCTTAATGCCCATTTGGAACGGGCACAGCAAGAAGCCTTGTTAAAATAATAAGATTTGAGTGTGTAATACATTGATGGAGTCAGAAGTCCATGCAAATGTCTGTTTCACAGGGGTCATTGGTCTGGCTGGAGTGCAGTGTTCAGTCACTGAGCCTTGGAAAAAGATGGACATCCTGATATTTTCACACAACAGCTCCTGCAGACACTTGTCTGTGCTTAATACAGCTTCCCCTTATGGCAACTGTTTAAGTGGGTGATTTCTGGAGAGATTTTTGCCCTTTAAGATTTGTTCATTCTGTTAACATCCTGTTTTTCATCTAGGAACCATGGCACAGTGTTACTAACCCACTAGTAACCTGGACATAACTCTGCACTATTGTGAGCCCGCCTTGCTTGAAGTGGAAGCAGTCTAACTGGTTCCATATCTTATAATCCAAACAATTAATGTTTAATGTTTGATAAACGTGCAACATATTAGACTGCCCTTGTGGTTTCTCATTTGTGAATGGCTTACTACAATCTCTACCAGCTCTTGGAGTCGCTGTAAATTTGCCAGCGATAACTACCACTGAAAACCAAGTCCCTGATATTGCAAGCTAGGCACTGAAAACTGATGGTCTGCAAAATCCTGACTCTCTGCTCACATAAGTGTTTTCATTGTTTTGCTTTACATATTCATTTTGTCAGGACTGGCTTAAACTTGTTAATTGGGAACTGTTGACCAGTGCTTTCTGGAGAAATGAGTTGCAATTCCAAAACAAACCGAAATATTTTCTGTGACTAGAAAGTCATCCCATTTAGGAAAAGATATGGGAATGTTGTGCATAATGTATATGTAGACAAGCCATAGAAGCGTGTTTATGCATATAAGGACATATGAATGTTTTATCCACAATAAATGTCATCAGTGACTGATAACAGGCGAGGGAAACTATCAGATATTTATGAATTAATGCTTACAAAATAACAGAAAAAAAAGAAAATCCTGCTGTTCATATAGTTCAGTAAGAGATAAGGGTAGAACAGCTATCAAATATGAGGCAAAAACTACTACCAGTTCACAAGAATGTTAACCCTAGTTAACTAGTTTAATCTAGTTAAAAAAGGCAATTTGAATCAACCTGCCTGGAAAGCTCACATCTACCATAAATCAAAGTTAGCTCATGAATTTCTCAGTCACAATTTTTGATTTGTAAGAAACATACACTGTCCTGATATGAAAAGAGATAGTGTACTTTGAGTATTCAAGATGACTAGTCTTCTGATCAAAGCCATGGAAAATCTCGTATCATGCATAGTCAAATAACAAATTAAAACACATTTACATAATCAGTGTCAGCTGATGCAGTTAAATGTCTTATATACAATGTAAGGACTCAGTACCACATTATGTTCTGGTTTAAAATAATGTAATTCAAAATATCATGAAATTCATATGAAAGACATTAAACTGGTCTGCATCCAAATAGGACAAAAACTCTATTTAGGTCGTGACAGGCCCTATTCATGGTTGATATATGCTCACTTTCTATCATGATCTAGTAGAAAATCTAAAATATAAAATCATGACTTAGGAAATTATGATAAAAAAATTGAATGACAATATAACTTTGAGGAAAAAATTGCCTAACAATGAACTTCCTTTGCATGGAATGTGGAACAAACTAAGATCTCAGAATCTGCTTGAAGAACTTATAGTATGAACTTTTATATCCTGCATTAAAAAAAACCCCTAAAAATATTTATTTAACTATATTTACTTTAGTATCTCCTTTTAATACAAGTGGGGGTTTTTTTAACTCCCCAAAAACCCCAAAAGCAAGGGTTTTTTTCTCAAGCTGCAATTTTCATCATTGCCTCTAACATCTTTCTTCCAGAATGTAACTACAGGAATGTCTTTATGATTATGACAGAAGTGCATATTCAGATTGAATATGAGCCCATAATTTTTTCTCCAATTAATTTTGCTGATATAGGACCCCGAAGTAGGTCTTACATACCAGATGAGAGGCATTGATCTGGACTTAGGTGACATGGAAAAGAATCCAGAACCACAGTAAGGAATCAGCACAAGAATGAATGAGAAATATCATCCCAGGGTTAGAAGAGAGGACAACAGGCAGCTTTACTGAAAGTTGTATAATCCGCTGTACAACAAGCAAACTGAAAAACTACTGAAATTTTAGAATGGTCACCAGAATTATTGGTTCAGCCATTTGTTAATCTTTCCTTGGATAAATAAAACATATTAAGTTTTCAGAGGAAAACATTCCGAGTTAGGATAGATATTCAATCTAACACAATCTTTTTTCAGTATCTCATATTCCCCCAAACGCAGCAAAGCTGAAAATACATTCAAATGGCTTGAAATGTTGCTTTGAAATAGTGACATACAACTTTACCTGGAGTTCAGACATGGCCAGGATTAATCCCTGGCCCCAACAGCAAGCTGCACAGGACAGTTACATCCATAAAGCCAACCTCTTCTATACCACCCTGCCCACAATCCTTGTTAAGCCTATTGGATGCAGATCACAGCCTGTGCCCCTTCCTGAACGTGCCAGACATCTGTTCCTTAGGTTCTTTATCTGTAAAAAAGTTTCAACGCCAAGCAAAGATTCTTAAACATTCATAGGTGCAAGACTGCTTGCACCTATGGGGCCCTGGAAAAGCTGTGTCAATGAGCGGAGTCAAAATTAAATAATACAGAAAATTCCAGCCCTAAGTCTACTGGGACAGAGGTCACATATGCGGTCACATAAAATTAGCTTTGCTTCTCCTTTTTTTTCCCCTTTTCACTACTGAATGCCCTATATTTTGAATCTGCTTGTCCTCTTGGCTGACTGACATCACCACCAGAAGGGTTAAGGACAGTGTTCTGCTCTGAGGTTTGACATTTTCCTGGTGGGTGGCATTGGGCTACTGACTTAATTGTTTTCTGGGGCCAGAATCTCCCCACCTGACCTAGATGTGAAGTGTGCCAACTCTGTCCAGGATGATCCTTTTCCTCTAGTGGCTACACTGCAATCCTGGGTGAGGTTTCTCACTGAAGAATATGAACTGAGTAAGGCGGATCCAGACATCTGTTCCTTATGTTGTTTATCTGTAAAAATTTTAACATCATGCAAAGATTCTTAAACAACATACAGATAATTTCCTTTTCCAGGAATACTGTCATATCCACTCCATTTCTGAGGAATTTCTGTCTTGGCAAGCGATCTTCATCACCAGCCAAGTTAGTATCCTCTGCCCCACTCACAGGTACGTCTCTAAGCTCTCTCTATATGAGAAACCCCTAATCCAAAGTTTAAGCACAACCAATAACAGCCTCAGATGTTTTCTTCTGCAAAGGAACAGATTATTTTATGTCTGTCCTTCAGCTGCCTTGGCTCAGCTTGGGTCCCTTGGCGTATATTGAACTAGTGGGCTTGGGCAGTGAACTTCTTCCCTCCTGCCAGATTGAGGCAGCATCCAACAGTTTGCCCAGCTCTGACTGCAAGATGGTCTTTTTTATGTGGATGTAATGGATGAGGACTCAGGGGCAAACAGTTGACCATTTCATAACACAGAACCTGCGATATGCAAAGGTTTCATGGAATAAGGACTTATGTTTGATTTCAACTCTGCACTCTCTGTCTGTTCTAATATTCTTTCAAATTGTGTGACAGGTTTGAGAGACACGGCAAGAGGAAAGTGCGTTAAGAGGTGTACAATAGTTCTCTTTTTTTCCAGGAGCAGCACTAACAAGAAAAGACCGTGTTCCTGGCACAGTCCCATAGCAGACATTAATCTCAGCCCTCTGGGATGATAAGGGAATGAGGCACTTGAAGTCTCAGTGCCTTTTCTGAGAATTGCTTTTAATAGTCCAGCTAAAATTACAAAACTGACCAAATCATGGAACAGTGCAAACCAGAAGTATCCTATTTAAATTGTTATTTCTTGGGATTTTGCTTTCTCTATTTAAAAAAAAAAAGTTGTAAATGCTCTCTTTCAGTTTAATCATCCTTGCGTGTTTTCCTATAGTGCCTGTGCAAACATTTATGAAACACTTGGTATTCTTTTTTCTAATGTGACCTAATGGCAAGAGCCTATCAACATTTCTCAAGAGACTTTGGAGTTAAAAGTGCCAAAGCTTTCAATGGACATGCAAGCAATCATTTCCGTATGTTAGCTTTTTTTTCTCCATAGACCTGGAAAGCAGTGTGATTGTAAAAGATTTATTTGTGATGGCTGGAGGAATAAGCTGCAGTTGAATAGAGGGCAAATATTTTGGGGTTTTGCTATGTTCCTCAAGTTGCTCTTCTTTGTCTGAAGACACTAATATTTGTGTTGGTTTTGGTTACTTGGCACAGTTCGAATCTTGATATATCAGATTTTTTCATTCTCTTGGCTTCTGCCTACTTAATGAATCTCTTTCAGTGATAAATGCTGTGCACTCCTCTATCAAAAAAAACCCCAAAACCAACCCAGCAAGGCTGAAGCTGGAATGAAAAGCTCAGGATTCTGCCACTCAGCCCGGATCACAGGCCTAGAAGATGAAATAAGAGGATTTGCTGGTTCTGGTGTGTACCTCTTTTTCTGTGTGTATTTATTGCATTCATTTCTAAAAGGAAAAAATCATGTCTTATTACTGGAAGGGTACACAACAGAAATCAATTTAGAGACAGCATGGCTTTGGAGAAATCAACAAAACATATGTGTGCAGAATACAGCCCATGGATTCTATATACACTCAGAATGATATATGATCACCTGTCATATGCATCCTTCTTTTTAGAATTATAAGATCTCTAAGTCTCTTCAATACCACTTGTTTTAAAATCTTGGGTTGGCTATGTACTTGGTTATCCTAAATGGAAGAGGAGTCTCAGACTCCAATCATCAAGTGCAAGTATTCAAATCAATGTAAACTGTGACATGAACTGAATGAATAGAGCTCAACCTGTTAGGCAGGTGATCATCAGTGCACACATACTTCAGGGAGGTAACTATTTGAAAGTACTCTCTGGCACACAAAAAACCTATTTTATATATATTAAAATGTTATTTCTCATCTAAGCAAAGAAAATGTGTCATACAAGAGATATTATGGTTACTTAGTAGTGTTACGGAAGGTTAACATACTGTGAAGCCAAATGCTGTTTTTACATATTGAAATAACTTGATGTTAATTCATTTTTTTAACTGATATTGAAGGGTTTTTGTTTGATGCTGATTATTATTATTATTAAATGTTATGATACATGATGGGACCTACGTAAAAGCTTTATGCGAGTATATTATATCGTTACTAGGAATCTTGTCAATCAGTGATATGATTGAAAGATAAAACCAACAAATTATATTAAGCTTTTGGACAAATCCTTGGGGTTTTTATCCTTCCACTATTTTAGTTTTGGTTTTATCATATTTCTTTTGCTTGCATGGCTCGCTAACTATGTAGTTTCTATAGCAACCTCCATTGACCATTGAAATAATGAAAGCCACAGCAACTCTCCTGCAGTGAAATCCCTCATGCTGACAACACAACTCCTGTTTTCTTTGTCCAGTGTTGCCTGCTACTTACATGACTGACTCATTTGTCAAAATACTTGAGCTGTTTGCTAATTACTTCAGAATCTGGTATTTGCAGACAAGACATCTAAATTTCAGTGTACCTGCAGATTCCCATTGGAACAATGAGTTAAAACAGAAATCTTCTTTTGTGCCAGAAATATAATTTCATAACTGTGGAAGGATTTGAAAAATGTTTTTGTGATATTGAGAAGAAAGAACTACATGAACATTGGGGAAAAAACCCAACAAACAACAAACCAAACCAAGCAAATTTTAGTTTCTTTAACTCAATTCTAAGGTTTTTTAACCTCTGGACTGGTGTATTTTTTGGGTCCTGAATTTGATTCCAAATTAGCAGCAAACAGGATCAATGTCTGGATCCAAGGGAAGGATGTAGGAGGATCAGGGAGTGTCTCTGGTCATTCAGTAGGTTGCACTTAAGCTTTGTATCTCACTGAATCAATGGTTTATCATGAAGTTAGTGAGCCCTTTACTGTTGGAGGAGACATGTTCCAGCTGAAATAAAAAACTAACCACTGATGCTAATTGAAGAGCCTCTAGCACTTCATGCACCTCTGAAATAATAATTCATGTTGGTTTGGTATGAAATGTATTTTTCCAAATTAAATTCTCAAAATGGTTATACCATAGGAAGCAGGACTGACCTTCTCGTGGCTTTTAGTCAGATGTATCTGTTGCTCTGTTGAAGTGAATCTTTCAGATTTCATGCTACCTGTAGAATGGAAGATGGAGACTCTAGACTCTTGTTCATGTGGGTAAAAATGCCTCTGGAGGCTTTTGCTTTGTCCTGCTCCATCTGACCCCAAACCCCTATAGGCAGAGAAACAGTGAACTCTTTGGAGAGCAGCTGTGGTCTTTTGCCTCTTTCCAAAACTTTTCCTTAGCTCTCCAATCTGAGTGGCAGCTGGCAGCATGAGTGCATTGGTATGAGACTGGGAGGAGTGATGATACCCTGCTTAGATTTTTCTGTTAGAGTCAAATGCCTTCTTGCTGTGAAGTTTTAATTACTATATGTATTTTGAGCTAGATGTAGCACTCACCTAATTTTATAAAATTTGTTGTTGATAAAATTCTGGGAAAATTGTGAAGTAGCAATGAAAATCAAATAATGAGTCCTGGTAAATTGTAAAGGCCCGTGACAGTTTTCAGGGACTTTTCCCTTTTATAAAGAATATTGGTTTGACACCAATCCAGATGCTACAAAAATTCTTTATTGTGTCCTTTTATATTTGCCTCAGCAGTGCAAAATATGACTTTTGGGCATTTTAGTTGATTGCTGGCACGATTTAACCTTTTTAAAAGTAGCAAACTAAAGGAAAATGTAGAGACAGGAGTAAAACCCAAGAGAGTCAAAATACATTAAGAATTTAAATCTGCATATAGTGCTTTGAAAGAGCACTGTTTCTGATGTTGCTTTGCAGAATAGTAAAGGAAAAAGCAGTGCAGATGAGCAGTGCTGTCAGCCTGGTCTGCACAAAGCAGCACTGCTGAGAAGGAAAAATAAAGAGAATGCAACTGAAAGGTTACTCCATGGGAAGAGATTAAGTTCTGCAGAAGGTTAATTGCTGTTCTCTGGAAGGCTACTCTGAATGATAATGTTTTATCTTTTTTTTTTTCTGATTATATGAATTTCCTTTGTTTGTGGAAAGGATAAAATAAAGCAGCAAAAGTGTGCTGATATGCAAAAAGGTAATATTTTATTTGGTCATAGCTGGTTAATTAATTAACTTTGGTTCATCTTCCAGCTGGGTTCATGAAACACATTAACTGACTTGGGTTTTTTTCAGTATGGAAAAGTTTTAACTGCAGCTGGCCAGCTCTGAACTTCATAGCTCTTCAGTTCAGCAATGGACATAACTGATAAAAAACTGAGTCACACAGGGAAAACACAAAAATTCTCTAATGGGGCAGCTCCTGCCTTGCATGGGATATCCCAGGGCTTAGAGGAACTCAGCAGGAACTGAGATCCCTCATGAGTCTGGAAATAGCTGACATTAATCTTCATTCATAAGATTAGCAACCACTGGCAGCCAGTGCCTTGGATGTGTTGTAGAGAATGGTATCCTACAAGATTGCCTAGCTCTCATGAGGTTTGGGTCCTTGTTCTTGTACTACACTCTAGCACTAAGCACTGGGTACAGTCAGGTTTGAATTGACCTCTTGTGATACCTGTGGGCTTAAATGAGGCTAAATTCTCAAAGTGCCTGGGGGATATTGATTTCTTACTGTATTTCAAAACAAAAATTCTGACCAGCTCAAATTTTAAAATGGAAAACTTAGGTACCTTAAGCATGTGGTGTATTAGGAAGTGGCTCTTTCCTGGTTTTTATCATCTCACTGTTATTTAGTAATAGACTTGTATCCCTAAAGTTTCATGTAGGTCCTCAACTTCATGTGTTTAATCTAATAGCAGAAAAATCAGAAACATATGCTTGAGTGCATAGAGATCATATAGGCTAACACCTATAGAGAAGAGGAAAGACCAAAATCTGCTGTTACGCACTTGGCTGAAAGTAAATAACTGCTTCCTTGGAGGTACTCTGTACTTACTTGTGTGTGTCTAAACCCAGCATTTCGTACATTATCTGCAAGGTGAGACATTTTAGGTTTTTCCTGCTTGAATATCTTGAACTTCTCTTTTAGCTTTAACAAATATAAAGATATTTCTGTTTCTACAGATGTCAAAAAAAGTTGAATGCATTATCTTGATGATTGGATAAAGTAGCTGGGATCTGAAGTTCTTTATCTGCATTCATGGAAAATAACTTGTTTTTACCTCCTAAAACAATTTCAGATAAGCCTTTCACAAGGGCAAATTGGGTTCTTCAGTGAACTGCTTAGTGTTGCTTTAATGCAATTGATATTTGTGCTAGAGTGTGGTAAGCTCTTAGGAATTTAAAACCCATCAGGCATACAAATGTTCAAGACACAGGTTTGTACCACCTTTCATCTGAAACAAGCCAACAGCAGTTAAGTAGGATTGCACAGGTGCAATTCACCAAAGTGTATGAAACAACCAGCTTTCTTTTCAAATATGCTCCTTAAGGCAAGTCACTTAATCTCCGGTTTCGTGGTGGAAACTGACTAAATCTATTAGGGGGCATGGGTTCTTCTCAAGGTTTATGCCATAGTAGCCAAAATCAGCTAGTCTTTTCAACCTAATAATGTATTTGAACAGATGATTGTTCACTTGAGTATTTTGAAATAGGAGTGAGTTACTGTGCAGAATCTGTTCAATCAATTTCATGGCTTGGATACTTTGTCCTTAGCTAATGGGTATCAACTTAATTGCTGCATGGAAAGGTTCCACTGCTATACAGTTCTTGCCATGGCGGTATGCTCTTTCCTGTAATCATCTCTCAAGAATAGGTTGATGCTCATTTTTATACTTAAATTTATTCATGACTAGATGACTGTTTACTAGGGCATGAAAACTGAGAATTAAACCTGATTTTTTCCAGTGAGTTTTCTAAATCTGATTACTGCATAGTATAATTTTATTGGAAAAAATATCTAGATTTACAAATTGTCTACATTCATAGACCTCTGAGCCCTCCCACAAAAATTCAGTTAATGTTTTGGATAGTGAGTTTTGATGGATATTGTTCGGTGAAACTTACTACAGGAAAAAACCAACACCACAGCATACTCTCAAGTGTAGCGTTTTTACATCACTTTTATGTTCAGTTTCAAAACAAGTAATAATCATTAGGAACCTTTCATAATAAAAATGAAGGGGAACTTTTTCTTTAAGTGCATGTCACTCATTTTCATAGGTTAATGTAATCTATGGAATAGAATATTACCCATTAAAACTTTAAAGTTGCATTTTCACTGAAACAAGACTGCATTGAATGTACAGCAGTTCTGGTGCATCAGACAGCATTCACAAAGCCGTAGAATATTACGCTGATACACCTGACTGCTTCAAACTTGTTCAAACTCCATTCTTACGTGATTTTTATATGTTGTTCTCAACACATATTCTTGTTTCTTATCAGATATATTTATCTTACAGGCAAAAGAGCTGCCAGAAAAGACACTGAACACAGAGGCAGCCCAGGTGGTTCATACAGGCTGGGTACAACTTCCTCATGGATGAACCTAAAAGGTACAAGCTACAAGCTATAAAATGAACACACAAAAAAGAGTACTTGCTGTTGTATTTTCAACAATGAGGGAGTAGTTTTGTTTTCTTCTTCCAGACAGGGGGAGTGTTTTTACAACACTTCAGAGCAAGGGTGGCAGGAAAAACATAAGAGGGGCTGTTTTCTTAGTAAAGCCCATAGCCTGAAAACTCTTTGCTCCACTCCTGGTTTTAGCTCACGCTGTAGTCAAGTCATATAATTTCTCAAGCATCTCTGCTTTCCTTCCCTTTCCATAAAGTGTGGGTAGCGTTGCAGTAAACCACAGATATGTAAGAGTGCATTAAGATTCCTGTATGACAGTTCTCATGCAAGTGCTAAATATTCTGTTATGTAATATAGATGTTCTTGCTTGTGGTTGTCTTTTGATGTTAAGCAAAGACTGAAGTAGTTTAAATACAGCACAGAATTACGGATGGGTGACACAGAGACAAATGGTGAGGCAGCCCATCTGCTGCCCTCGGAGGAAACATTTTCTGTTTCAGGGAGTTTATGTATTTTTATACAGATAGTTTCCTTACAGTATAAGGTTTTCTGCCATTCTGTAAGATAAATTGGATCCAAAAGTAAATGGCCTACATTTCCATCCATAAAATTGATTGTTTCTAGATTATGAACAAGACAACCAGTTCAATGACATTGGGAAAAGACAAAGAGGCTCTTGAGAGATCTCAGTAGTCCATTCACTGGTAACTCTCTGGCCCATACCCAGCTCTGAACTGGCTTCCCTCTTGTCAGATTTTTTATGACAACCAATTAAATCAATATGACTGTTGAGACATATGGCAACAATAACACTCTGAGTTGCTGCCCATTACCACTCCAGAGGAAACCAAGAACATGCAGTATTTGTTATTGCTTATTTCAGGGATTCACTGAAGAATATCTCCTTCTTAAATAAAAGATTCACTGTGACTGTGTCAAAGGCAATTAATACTGTGAATGTTATCTGTGGAGCTGCTAACATATTGGTGTGCAGAAGAAGTTCTGTTTTTCTGCCGTCTGAAACCACAGTCAGAAAATGTTGTTGGAATCTTAATGCACATCTGTTCTTGCCAACACATATTTGAAAATATTAGATATTAATCTTCCTGCAGAGAACCCTGTGAGACAAGCCTACTCTAATGTGCCATTCTGGAGTTTCTGCTTCACGGATGACTGGACATTCAGGTGCTGCAGACTGTGGTGAGAATTCACTAAACAGAACTTCTTTCAGTGAGCACTTTAGAGCAGCGATTTGTAGCCTTTATCAGTCATGAATTTACTTTGGAAAATATGCATTTTGCTGTCTGTATTTCCATGTCCTGACAGATTTTTCATCACAGGTGATGCTGTGTTGGTAGAGCTTGGCAGGGAATTATAATGCAAGGCAGTTTAAGTGGGAGGTTTGACGCTGGAATTTCCATTTCTGATTGGTTCAATGCGTAAAATGGACATGGTCCAAAGTCTCTAGGGTTTCTGATTAGTCATTCTTAAGTAGGGCTAATGACCAAAGAGACTGAATGGGGATTCCCCCTGCATCCTTTATTTTTTTTTTGTCAGGAGTCATTGGGTTTTTTGCTATGTTGTGGGGAGAAAGGTCTATTTTTCACTTTAACTGTGATTTATTTGATATCTTGCATATGCTCCCAAGGCATATGGGACACATATGCCCATTGTGGGCATTGTGGGCAATTGTGGACACATAAAAAGAAGAAAACCCATGAGACTGCCATGTATAAGATGACCATGAAGCTGAAACATGGGAAATGCAGCACCTAACCCACTGAAGTGACTTAGAGAGATTATGTCCAGGATTATATACCTCCACAGGCACCTACTGCTTTCTAGATATCTTGCTGGTGGTTTTGAAATTTTGCTAGATGTGTTCAGTTCACATCTTATACACATGCATAAATGCTTTGACTTTAGCAACTGGGTGGCCAGATTCTCCTCAATTTCGTCATGGTCCACCTGGAGAGCAGAAAATCACATGAATACCTTAGCTCTGAGAAATGCTAGATTCTGAGCTATTAATGTTGAGTGTAGCACAACAATTTTTTACATCCTCCACTTGACAAGTATGCAGCACTCAATCCAGACAGTAGTTCAAGGGATATCTTGATTGACGCTGGCCACCATGGAACACATAAGTCATAGAGGTAGAAGAACAAGCCAGGAGGGACAAGACTTACAGCTGTTGGTGGTGTGATGCCCGGGATATTCAGAATAGCCAGAAGACATCTTAGTCCTGGCTTGTAGTCTGAGTACTGTTTCTGTGGGTAGTAATTAAATAAAATATAAATTCCTGTTAAGCTCAACTTAGTTCCATATAGCAAATATAGGTCTAAATTTTGGAAGCAGAGTACTTCTGCATGAATCCAGAAGCAATAGTGAAGAAAGGCACATCAGAGGTCCTTTAAGATGTCTTGTGTGTCACAACTATTAAGCAGGTGGTGAAATTGCTTTGTATAATACCTTTAGGCTTTAGCTTGCCTTGGAATAGACACCACAGTAGCAGCCAACTCAGCCTAGCAAGTGTGAAACCTGTCTTTTTCAATGTCCTAAAATATAATTTTGAGTGTCTAATGTGGAAATTTTGGATTATTTAGTGACATTTAGTTAGATTATTTTCTGAAGGTATGCCGCTCATCCTCTGCAATCTGCTAACTCCATTAATTAGAGAGTTCTGGTATCTGCTTTGTGTGTTTGAGTGAGGTTTTTAAAACAGTGTGCTATTTTGTAAATTTTCTGCTATTTATAATTAAAAGAGAAATTCAAAAGATATTTTAAAGGACATAAAGGCTTTTAAAATATAGTGGATAAGCACAGTAGAGACCGATTCTACATTTCACTGATTTCTTTCATAATGGTAGTGAAAGGATAGGGATTTTCATAGCTATTTAAATGGCTATTTTCAGCTGTTAGTTCACAGAATACTTTTAGGCAGTGTTTTCTTTACACAAAATATTTTCAAATATGCATTTCAAAAGCAGGATGTGTAAAACAATATTACAGCGTTTCATATGAACATATTTGCATCTTTAATTTTTGCCACTGTCAGATCACATGAAAGCAAGGCTTTGTGTTTGAAATCATTGTTTCTCTGAAACTCCTTGATATTCTACAGACATCAGCCTTCCCTGGAGTACAACTCTGATTGTCTAATGCATTTGTTTCACAAGGGAACTGAGCTGAGTATGGCTTTGTGATATTTTTTTTTTGTGCTTGAAACACTATAAAGAAATAGCTAATGAACACATGCAGCGTTCTATAACAAACGTTGGTGGTTACTCAAATCAAAACAGAGAATTTCTTTCTTATCCAGTGCTTTAGAAAAACACTCATCTAATTGGTTTGTGGAAAAAGGGCATTTTCATAGCATCTTCCTACACGTGCACGCCTTTCTGTATTTGACCAAGCTTAACATTGTTTTCAGTTTTCATACGTGAAGGGGAAAAATAAATATTTCCACTTATGCTTATGCTTCTAACATAATATTGATATTATGTAATTAAATTTGTCATTCCAGTTTCATTACCAGTGTCATTCTACCATGAAAACGCTAACATACTGATTTTCTGCATTTTTTCACAACTTTCAGCACTTTGCCTTGCGATGCGTAGCCGATAAGCCTTTGTATGCCTACAGATAAGCTACTTTACTGCCACGATGGAACTTCAGAGTAGCCCACATCAATGCTGAAGAAATAACCGAGAACAATGCTAATTCAAGTAATGCTAAAATATATAGCTGTATATATATTATGCTAAAGTCTTATTCCAGCTGTCTTAGAATGGCTTTCATTTTCAGCAAAAGAACTTCCACTGCTTTGGAGAAGGTGGTGCCTCCCAGAGAGATGTTAAAGAAGTGCAGTGGGTGAGTATATATGAAAAGCACCATCTTTAGATGTGCTTGTGCTTTTCTTGTAAATTTCTATTAATTCAGCCTCTTTCTTGGAAATTGTTATGGTAGAAGGCACGTCTAATACTTGTTTTTCATCTCTAACTTAAAATGTGTAATTATATATTGTATATAGCCTAGTGAGGTAGCACCTGAAAGTACAGACCTTGTTAGAGAACAAAACAGTTGTTCACCACAGATCAAAAGAAGACAAAACCAAACTTATTTATATAATTTATATGTCTTTCCCCAGTTACAAGAAAATGACTATTATTTGTTATACATGCCTGTATAATTTCCATAAAGAGATGCAGTATGAAATGTATGTATCTAAAAAATTCTTTCCCCTCTTGGACACAGAAGTGCTCAAGAGACCATAAAATACAGTCCAAACAAAGCTGGAATTACAAATATGGAGTTACAAAACATAATTTTAAAAAGAAAAAGAAGAACAACAACTCTCTCCCAGTGCCTTAGTAATGATTTCATATGAGTAGTTCCAATAACTCTTCAGAACATTACTGTCTGAATAAAGAGAAAAAGACAGAGAGCTACTGCTGCCATAAATACACTTATAATTAATTCACAGTATTTTTGCCAGATGCCTACAAGAGCTTCATCTCAAAGTGGAAAATATTAATGGTCACTTCCCACTTTTTAATCATTGTTTTGGAGAGCTGTAAAGCAGGAAAATGTGCTTTATAAAATGTGTAAGAAATTGGTTAGTTGTTGATCAAGATATTCTAGTGGTCAATGAGGAAAGTTCTGGGGGAAAAGAACCCAAAAACTTAGAAAGACGTCTTTCTTTATAGATTTTAAGAAAGACATGTAATTAGGACTTAGAAACTCTCTCTCTCCAGACTATGAAATTTCTCTCATTTTCTTCTGCCCTGGTTTCAGCCAGGACAGGGTTTATTTTTTACAGAGGGGGCATGGCTAAGTCTCCAGTGTTATTCTATACCAGTTCACTTCATTCCTGAGAGGAGGGAAAAGGAGGTCTTTCCCTCTTCTGAGGAGAAGAAGGGGTTCCTCCAGGTCCAGAAAATGTGGCGGGGGAGAGTGTATGGTTCACTGTTGCGGGGGCTTTCCATGTAAATCTCTTCTTTGTCTTACACCTTTTGTTATTAATACTGTTGCTGTTGCTGGTTGTTTTCTTGTCTCATTGCTGTTTCCACTAGATTGTTCTTATCTCAATCCGCCATCTTTGCCTTTTGTGCCTCCAGCTGGGAGCAGGAGGAAGTGAACGGTGACATGGTTTTAGTGGGAGTGCTACATTGCAGAGTAGCATTCCTAAACCACGACAGCCTCTACCATGTAGGCATTGTTCTGCATTTTAAGCAAAAAATATTATAATTTCAAGGGAAATTGAATCTTTTTTGCAGGACAAAAGGCCTTATTACACCAGCAGAGTTATCTAAAGAATAAATATGTAGCCCTGAAAACCTAAATATTTACAGACTTGAGAGTGCAAAAATGCAAGGACATGATATCACACAGTATTTGGGCACTGCCTTCTTTCTTTGAGATTTGTCTATCAGATTTAAAAAAAAAAGTATGCATTTCCAAAAAAAGTTGAAATAATATTTTAAGAGCAAACCAAGCTGCGTAGTCCAACTGTACATCAGAGACCATTTTTCAATTAAATTTTAAATAGAATAGAATAGAATAAAATAGGACTGTTTCAGTTGGAAGGGAGCTGCAGCAATCATCCAGTCCAACTGTCTGAGCAATTTAGGTCTGAACAAGTCAAAGCATGTTTTCAAAGGGCTTTGTCCTAGTGCCTCTTAAACACAGACAGGCTTGGGATGCTGACCACCTCTCTAGGAAGCCTGTTCCAGTGTTTTACCACCCTCTTGGTAAAGAAATGCTTCTTAATGTCCAATCTAAGCCTTCCCTGGCAAAACTTTAAACTGTTCCTACATATCCTATCACTGGGTTCCAGAGAGAAGAGCTCAGCACCTCTCTCTCCACTTCCTCTCCTCAGGGAGCTGTAGAGAGCAAAGGGGTCACACCTCAGTCCCCTTTTCTCCAAACCAGACAAGCCTGAAGTCCTCAGCTGCTATTCACACACATCTTCCAGCTCTGTCACCAGCTTTGATGCCCTCCTCTGGATTCATCTGAGTATGTTAATAAGATGTGTGCTCACATTTTGTGTCATATCTGTCTAACTTTGACGGCTACCTTTAGCTGCTTTCAAAACCACGGTATTTATATAAACACAGTCACTAATGCAGGCAGCTGATCCTGAAGAGATTTAGCTGAAAGAAGAGTTGCAACACTAGATTACTGTTCATTCACAAATGTGATACTTTGGGAACTTTGTCATAAAGACTTAAATCCTGAATTTTGCAGGCTATTGACTTGACTCAATTAATCCAAATACTTCCTACACACTTGAGCTGAGTTCAAAAAGCATTTATACTGCTCTAAAACAATGGGCTTACATGGTTTAAGGTTGCCTAAGAAGGATGCAAATCATTTAGATAGCACAGCCTGTGCAGTCAAGGGCCATCACTCCGAGGGAGGAGTCCCTTGCCTCCAAACCAAAAGGTGTAAAGTCACTCCTAACTGGGCTCAGCTACTCTTTTCTTGAGCACAGTGGATAATATACTAAGCACATGGCCTACTCTGTCCCCTAGGCCTGCTGTAGTGCTCCCATGGTTATTCTGGGGACATGTGTCTTTTTTAACAAAAATACCTTAAAAAAGACCAGACCACTGGGGTTTTTTGCAGCATAAAGCTGCAGGTACGTGTTTGAAAAGGTAAACCCTGTCCAGGTTGAAGGTGAATGCTGCCTATACTCATTTGTCTTCTCACAGTCTTTTCAGAAATGATGTCAGGGTTGAATCATCCCAAGAACCATGTGCAGCTTGATCCTGGAGGAATTACCTAGGTCACTACGAAAGAAAGTCTGAGAATAAGTTTAGACCATGACACAAGAAGAGGGTGAAAAATAGAAGCGAACCACAGAGGCAAAGTATTTGTCAGTGGAGACTTGGCCACATAAGACTTACTAACAGCAAGAGCAAGGTCTTGTGATGTAAATGAAAATTCTCTTACCTAAGATCCAGCCTCATCAGTGGAGGTTTGTACAGCTGGTTATTAAGAGGATTGCACAGGAAAAAATAATGGAAACTTGCAAAATACAGAGTCACAAGATGCACTCCTTTTCATTTGACATCAAAAAAGTCTGCTGAACAAATAGTTTTGCAATGCATAATTATGAGTAATTTAAAGGAAAAATTCTGAAAAGATATCACCAATGTTTCTAGCTGACCTGTTTTTTCCCCCAGGCAAGTAATCAGATTTTGGTAATGGTTTTAAATTGCATGCTTACATGTTACAAATGCTTTTAAATATTTTAAATCTGTACCTGGTTTATATTCAGATTGTGCCTCTCTGTAATTTAAATCTGGTACAGTAATGAGGAAAATATTAAGCCAAATAATGAAAACAAGATCATGGAATAAAAGTGATTAAAGTGAAAATGCAACCTAGCTACATAAAATAGCGCTAATAGTAATGACTGAAGCAAGGATATTTAAGATCTAAGGATCTTGCATTCTTCTTTTATGATCCAATAGAATCTACTATTACAATACTATTGTTTTACTATAAGGCCTCTGAGTAAATGGAAAATGTTCTTTCGAAAAAACTTTCCTCGGAGACTTAATAAGCTGTTTTAGCTGAAAAGACATCTGATAAAAGTTACAAAATTCTTGCGATAAGTCAAAGTTACCTCTTCCAAAAAATCTGTCTCCTCCCTTCTCTCTCACTCTTTTCTTTCCTGAGTAACTGTAAATCCATTACAGTCACATTTGTGTACTGCATGGTAAGAAATTGGGAACTGTTATAAGTTAAAGAACTAGTATTTGGCACTTATGCATGTAACTGAAATACTGTTTCTTCCTGCATAATTTGGGTATGCTTTTCATCAGCAAGAATCTGTGTTTGTAGTGTGAAATTCCATTGGTTGATACTCTAATCGCCTAATGCAATAGCAGCAGCATGAAAAGGCTCACATCTAATTCATTGCAGCACCCCCGAGCCTCCCCCCGCCCTGATGTATGAAGGCATGATGCTCCTGTTAAAGAATGCTGGGTAGGCCTTCCACCAGAATACAACTCTCTGGGATGAAATATGGGATAAGTACATTTTTTTGTAGACTTCAGGTACCCCTAACCTCTTGATCTTTTGTATGTCTCTATTTTTTTGGCTTGACAGACCACATGCCAACGTGCAGCCCAGAATTCCTCACCCGCATGATTTATTGTTTACAGCTGTTCGAGTATTTCAGACATGGCAGCTGCTTTTCAGATGTCCTCAAATTAGAACGAAAGTCTCAGATAGAGGTCTTAATGCAAACCTGCATGTTCACAGAAAGAAAGGGGGAAAGCTGATGAAAAAATCATCTGAATTCTGCTCTAAAAGCTCTCAATTGATCCTAGCCTTGAGGGCAAAGGAAAATGTTTGGTTTATTTCGTAAACTCATTAGGTGTGGGAGAGCCTATTTGGCATTTGCTATTGACCGGGCCTGAGTGAAAAGTGATCACTGGCAGGATGCTCAATAAGAGATCAATAAAAAGCGTGTGATTGGATTAGGTACTTGATCAATGCTTTGTGCTAATATATTAACAAGCAAATTACCAGGCAGCCCATAAGAGCAGAGTGCTGACTATAATTGCATTACAAACTATCGTGATCTAATGACCCTTGAAGTGCAAAAGGTTATTTATACAGTAAAAGGCTTAAAAGTAGTTTGAGTGATGCTGCATTATTTCAGAAAGCAAATCTTTCCCTCCATTAGCTAGCATTCAATCATGTGCTTAAAAGAGGCCCAGGTATTTTGCATTCTTCCAAAATTTTCAGACCAGTTTTCTCTCTACCTCTGAGAAGGAAGCAGGAGAATGAGTGACAGTATTTCAGTGGGCAATTTAGGGTGCCAACAGTTTTGTGAGAGCTGGGAAATAACTAGAGAGAAGAGTGGGGAAGGATGTGGCTCCTTGGGGGGCAGGAGAGCATTACAAAGCTGTGCCCTGCTGCTGCAGGAATTGCTTAAAGGCAACTAAGCTGCAGATATCACTGTGCAAATACTTAAATCTGAAAATTGTGTATGAAATTTAGAAATAATACATAAGGTATTGCAAAAACAGAACTCATATACCTTTTGAAGAGTCTATGTTGATTTCATTTATCTGCCATGAGACCGGATAAAGCATCTGTTTCTTGAAGTTATCTTACCTAGGTTTTTAGCACACCAGCTGTACCTTTTAGATTTCTGTAAAGAGCAGATAAGCATATTTAAAAGCAAGATCACTGTGCATCTTCAAACAAGGAGACCAGTTTGTTTCCTGAATTTGATACCCACAGTTAAATGGAAAATTAGGAAAAACAATTGTAACCCCCACAAATGTTTCTATTGAGTTTCTAGTTCATTCTCTTCAGGTGAACAGGTGTAAGCCAGGTAAGCGCAAGCGTTGAACAAGCACACAAAGAAATAGGCATTTGTGGAGTTCCAGACTTCATCTTTGCCTGGAAAGGCATTTTAGCTGCAAATTCAGATATCCAAGGCTTTGCTGTTGCCCTCCCTCTCTCCTCTGCCTTTCGTGCCTTCTGAGGTCAGGCTGAAATGACGGCAGTGAAATGTTATTGTGGGGTGTCGGGGGCCCTGGCAGGGTTCAGGGGCTGAGGGGCGCCCCAGCCACGGCCGCCCACGAGGGGCGAGCCCTGGCCCAGGCTCCCTGCGGGGTGCAGGGTCCCTGCCCGGGCTGACAGCAGCCAGCCACAGCTGACAAAACAAGCTGCCAGGCTGTTACCCTCGAGGTCCTGCTTGTCGGGAGAGGAAGCACTGTCAATCAATGCACATACACAGTACAGGGGGAAACTTGATCACCGATGGAGCAGCTCAGGGTTTTGATGGGTACTTGTCAGTTGTTTCTGACTTCTCAGGCTCATGGAAGGGGCCAGGCCAGTTACCTGCAGCATCAGCCTGGGCTGGTTCTCTGTGTGTGCATGCAGATAAAAGAGGGTGTCTGTCTATTTTACTTCACCCAGTGTCTTTATTATTACTATGATTATTATTATTATTATTGTTGTTGTTGTTGTTATAATAATTATTATTATTATTATTATTATTTTACAGATTGAGCTCCCCATAGATGTCAGATGATTAAACAGGTCTCTCTGACAATAATAGTTTTGAACCATGTGCAATCTATTTCAGTTCATTCTTTTCTCTCCCATTTTAGACTTCCAAAGTGACCATCTGAAAGTGAGTGTTTTCACAGCAACCAACAACTTTACAAACAACTTCAAAGTAATCCCTTTCTTCTTCAATGACACGTTATGACTTAAAAAAGTATCTGCAGCCATTATTTTAAAGCTTGTGTGGAGGAATTAAAAATTAGATATCTTCTATTTTCAGCTACAGCTCTTACTTATTTACCTCAAAAATGTGTAGGCCCAAGACAATTCAGTAAAATTGTCTGTGACAGAAGAGCTCAGTTAATGGGTCTTTGAGTTATCAGGTCCCTTAGCAAAATTATTAGTGGCACATATTTTATATTATATCTCCATGAAGAAATTATTCAAAGGGATATTTTGTCACCCACATCCCTAACCAAGTACATCCAAACTCTTGCTTTGCAATTTTAGCCCTCAGTTTGAAGCTGAGGGTAGCAAAGAAGTATGGCCATAATTTCCAAACAGTGTTGAGAGACTGAAGAGCTGTCATTCTAACATTAATTGTTTATTGCTCCTTGGGTCAAAAAAGATATACACACTCCTATCACCTGCAGTATGAGGGAAGGAAAGTGCTTACTTCTAGCTGGTAGTTTAGCTAATCCCTCTCTATCCTCTAGCCTAAACTTAGGATTTCAAACTCCTTTAATTTCTTTTTTTTTCAGGGGGGAAGAAATGTATACCCTTTAAATTACATGTGTGTGTGTGTGTGTGTGTGTGTGTGTGTGTGTGTTCATGTGTTTTCTCACAGTCATTCTAATTACTACACTTGATAAAATTATTTACTTCTCCAATTCTGAGTTTTCCACAGGTTATCACAGACTAAGAATTTTGATATTTGGTAATGCTGCTCACTTTATGCAGCTTGAAGCACATCCTAGCATCTTAGAAGAAATATTAACCTTTTTTCCCGTATAGAAAATTCTCTCTCCCAGTCTTCACAAACAGGTTCTCTTTCAATAATAACAGTGAAAATGAAGATTTTAGCTCCTGAGATAAGGTTTGTCAAGAGCGGATGAAGAGCATTTTTAACAACAGCATATAAATCATTGCCAACTGTAGACCCAAACAGTTATGCCACAAACTGCAAGATAAAACAAAGCCATAAAGTGGAGTTAATCATTATGTCTTCAGTAGAGAAAAATGCTTCTTTACTAAACAGTAAAATCCCATTTAATTCTTAAGCCTCCGTAACTCATCCACAGGTTTATCAAATGCTTAAAATGACCCGTTAAAGAAAATCCTACATCTTAGGAAGGTTCCATAAAGCTATAAGCTCCTCTTGTGAAGCCGTAAGTTAATACTGCGAGGAAAAGCTGCTAGAGGTGCTCCTTCCTAGAAGAACCCTGACTTCTCTAGTGAGGGTCATCTGATGAAATCTTTAGTGAAAAAGTATTGCTCCCTGTTCCATGCCTTGCAATGGATGGTTGGTGAGTCTGAGCTGGGAGAGACAAGAGTGAGCAATGGTAATGTGACAAACAGAGGCAGAGAGAAAATAAATAGCTTGACAATTTCTTAACTGTAGGCCAGGCTGAGTGTAATGTATGAGAGGCTGGGAAGATTAGCAATATACTGCTAGGCCATTTCAGCAAAGCCACTAAGATAAAAAAGAAAATGCACTGAAACCTTCTGTCTGGTTTATACATTTACTTACACAATGACAGCCTTTGAAGCACAAAGCAAGACAACTGGATAGATAAAAGTGTAGTTACGAGCATATACTTTTCAAACCCATAACCCCACTCTAGCATCATGGCCTTGGTGTGTATCTAAAGTGATAATAAATGTGTGTCTCAAGATTGGCATATATTCTCCCTTCAAAGAGCAGAAACAGCCATTGTGCCCTGGGAAACTGTGGAAGAAGTTCTGTGCTCTTCTGATGGGAAAGAAAAGATTCCTGTTCATCTCAACACCTTGGATGAGAATGTTCAGAGCCTTCTTTTCTCCATCTGACACCATGTCATTCCTCACTGCAATGGTATTACTTTCTGGGCTACAGAAGAAAGCAAAATCCTACTCAGAGTATTTTACTGAGAGTAAAATCCTACTGAGCTGCAGGACATAGCTTGCTTCTCACAGAATTTCTTTCTAGGATTGCTTCAAAACCCAGACAGTCATCCCTGAGTTGGTTATAGATGGCTTGAATTTCAACCCTTCCTTAAAAACTGCAGGGAGCGAAAAGATGAAATTTCTTTTGAAACGAAATCTGAGGTTGAGATATAACCATATGAAGTGAGGAATTTAGTCTGTAGGCTAGGCATAAAGTATCTATGCTTTAATCAGGCCTATCCCTAAGCCTAGTTTTATGACCGTTTTATCCTGGCGTTTTGATGAGACCATTTCAGCATTTCATTCACATTAAGGGTTGATTTATATTTAGAAAAGTTAACTGTTGGCACTGAGAATCAGTAATGCTGAGACTGAACAAGAATGTGTAGTTCATTTACACATGTTGGTAGCTTACTTGTGTGGTTGATAGATTTGCTTCCTGTAAAGGGGACAGGACAGAGTCTACATTTCCACACCCTTTTCTTCCCACATGAAAGCAACACAGGCTTCTCTGCAGACAAGGCAGATTGATGATCTGGCAGTATGGTAATTCTGCTGCTTTGATGATCAGGCAGTATGGTAATTCTTCTGCTTGAGACCCTTTGTTACTAAAGAGCATAATCCAAACAGGCAGGTTTGGAGGAGCATCAACATCAGCATCAAATTTTCCCCGACCAACTACCTAAGGCAGAGGGGCATTCCTGTTTCTTGGCTCCTTCCCCTCAGAGGACCCTTGGAAAAAAGGAAATTCCTTTAACAAGAGGAGGTTAACTTCTAACCTGGCTGCTGGCTAAGGGATTTGTATGGGTAACTGGGATTTGGCTTCTCCATGTGCTTTGTTTGTTTGTTTGTTTGTTTGTTTTAGCAACAAATCCAAATGGGTTTTGGCAACAAACCCAAATACCTTTCTTATGTGATTGACCCCTTTGTGAATCCTTTGAGTTATTGAGACAATCTTTTATTGTATTGCCTTTTCTGTAGCTCTGGTTGGAGTCTTTGCTCAGGGATTTCTAGCTCGCCAGTGATCCAGCTCACAGGAATGAAGTCTCCCACATCCCAGAAGAGTATTCTGGGTGCTATTGTTGTCAAGATACATTCTGTTTTCTTTCATTCTAAATAAAAACATGATTTCACCACTGCAGGATCTGGAATACTGTTTGTCTCAGTCCCAGCTAACAGCATAGGTCCTCCTGATATTTTTTCATGTCTCCAAGTGAAATGGTTTCCAATATTTTCCTATACACTATGGCATCTTTTTGGGTCAGGACCTTGAGTCGTAAAGTAACGAAGATAATACTGTATTGTTGTTATATTGTACAAACAATTAGCTATAGGTATACAATATTAAAAATACTTCTATAAAAATATTTTGCATGTGTTGTGGGTAAGAGAAGGGAAAGAATAAATATCTGTGAGCATAGAATGTGTGTTATTCTTACTGTCTGTAAGATTATGTGTACAACTTCAAAAATACTTGGAAAACTGACTATTCGCATACTAAAAGTTAGAGAAACAAGTATTCTGTGTGTGGCAGTGATGAGCTGTCATTATTGTCCTTCTTTTCTCCCTTGCCTATCACAAAACAGTTCAATGAAAGTACCTGTGCCCAGCCAGCATGGGTTTATGAGAGGCAGGTCCTGCCTGACTGACCAGATCTCCTTCCACTGCAAGGTGACCTGCTTAGTGGATGAGGAAAACATCTTGGGTATCGCCTATCTGGACTTTAGCAAAACCTTTGACATTGCTTCCTACAGCAGTCTTACAGAGCAACTGGCTGTTTGGATGAGTGCACTGTTCACTGGGTAAAAAGCTGGCTGGATGGCTGATCCCAGAGAAATGAAATGGAGTTGCATCCAGCTGGCAGTTGGTCACAAGTGGGCTCGGTACTGGGGCCGCTTCTATTTAATATCTTTATAAATGATTGGGACAAGTAGATCAAGTGGTCCCTCAGTCAGTGTGCAGATGACACCAAGTTGGGTGGGAGTGTTGGTCAGCTGGAGGGCAGGAAGGGTCTGCAGAGGGATCTGGACAGGCTGGGTCAATGGGCCAATGTCAGTTGTTTGGGGCTCAACAAGCCAAAATGCCATGTCCTGCACTTGGGTAGCAACAGCCTCATGCAGCACTACAGGCTTGGGGCAGAGTGGCTGGAAAGCTCCTTGGCGTAAAAGTACCTGCTGTGTTGGTTGACAGCCAGCTGAACATGAGCCACCAGTGTGGCCAGGTGGCCAAGAATGCCAAAGGCATCCTACTTGTAAAAGAAAAAGCGTGTCCAGCAGGATCAAGGAAGAGATTGTCCCTCCGTGCTTGGTACTGGTAAGGCTGCACCTCAAATCCTCTGTTCAGTTTTAGGCCCTTCACTGCAAGAAAGACATTGAGGCACTGGAGCTTGTCCAGAGAAAGACAACGGTGCTAGTGACGGGCCTTATGAAGGAACACAAGTTGTATGAGGAGCAGTTTAGGGAGCTGGCGTTGTTTAGCCCAGAAAAGGAGAAAAGGAGACTCCAGGGGACCTCACCACTCCACAAATACATGGAAAGAGATTGTAGTGTGGTGGTGATTAGTCCCTTCTTCCAAGTAGAAAGCGATAGAATGAGAGGAAATGGCCTCAAGTTGTACCAAGGGAGGTTTATATTAGATATTGGAAGACATTTCTTCACCGAAGGTGTGGTCAGGCATTGGAACGGACTGCCCAGGGAAGTGGAGGAAGCAACATTCCCGGAAATGTTCAAAAGATGTGTAGGCGTAGCACTTAGGGACATGGTTTAGTGGTGGACATGGCAGTTCTGGATTAACAATTAGACTTGCTGATGTTTAAAGTCTTTTCTGACCTAAATGATTCTATGATTCTATATACATAATTTAAGGGGTGTACATCTGCAAAAGTACAACTATTATAGTGTGGGTATTTCTGAGAGCCAGTGGTATTTCTTACTCTTATTAGTACTTCATTAAAAATAAATTTAATGGAATTAGTAAACATCAAAGTGTACACAATATCCTTGAACATATATCAACATACCGAACAGCTTTCCAATGTTGTTAACTGCAGAAAAAACATTGCAGAGATTTACCAACTCTATACACTTCAAAACAGCTCACTTAAACTCCTGCATCCCTTTGATCAAATACCTGGAAAATATGCCTTAATGCATTGACAGTCTGGAATAAGCATGCTTTGGCCATTCTGATGCACAGCTAATGTTCAAAATCACATACAGATTTTTGAGATAAAACAACTTTCCTCTGTTTTTTTCTGTTGGCATTGCATTTTGCTAAGGCAAAAGTTTGGTTGCTTTACAAATTTGTAGAAAGTGTTTTCCCACTTAACATTCAGAAATTATTTTGCTGATGATATGAGTACCTTTCATTTTGGTCAGCATTACATCAAGATTTTCTTGATGAACCTAGGTGTACAATTGCATATATGAGCCTTTCATTCACACCTCTATTTCTCTTTCTTTCTTTCTTTCTTTCTTTCTTTCTTGCTTCCTTCCTTCCTTCCTTCCTTCCTTCCTGGCATGGGGTATCCTATAAAAACTAGTTAGATTGTAAATGATGTAGTTATTTAATAAGGGGAAAGCAAAGTCCTACAGTCCTTGCACACCCCAAACTGTCCTTACTTCACAGGAATATTACAATGTCATAAGAAAATTACGAAGCTACAATTACAATAAAACTTTATTTTTCATTGTACCTTACAATCACTACTTAATGAAATCTCATTGCACATCTATATATCAGAAGCAATTATTATTAGTAGCTCTATTTCTCATGCAGGAAAACAGGCATTGAACATCTGTGCAATTTGTTCAAAGATCTACCTCAGCTAAATGGAAAAGCAATGAAGAATATACAGATCTATCCTTAAACACATGGTAATCCTGCCAGACTCGAAAAAGACATACTGAATTCTACTTAATTACTTCTTGGAGCATGATAAAACACTTGCCATTAAACTTTGATGAAATAGACACTTCCAAAGTATTAATGATTGGCCACTACCATTACTTCGTAAGTAACTAATTATGTTATAAAGATGGAATTGTCCCTCCCGTCTACTATATGGATTTCTCTATGTATCATTCCTGAATTTCTTTGCTAAAGCATTTCTGTGTGCAAGTTCCTTTTAAAGAATTTGATATTCTGAATACTAAACAACTAGTTGCTATATTTCAGGCATTTCATTCATGTTAACTTCTTTGTTTTAAAAGATCGGATGCCATTATATATTGGCTTAATGCTTATGGTAAATCATTGAACTATTCTTATTATTCCCAGTAGATGAATTGATTAAGTAATTTGTTCTGAGCATATTAGTCACCCTGCAAACTTTCCAGTGGTCCTTGATGAAGCCTGCATTTGTATGAGCAAAAGTTTTACACACTAATCATTTTTATGGGTCTTTCAGCACCCTGTCACTTTTGTGCAAAATCAATAGAATGTGCACACATCCAAACTCATTTGGATGTCAAAAGTGCTTTCATACCCATGATTAGAGGACATTTTGGGAAACATACGGGTTTTCTTCCTTCTCAGTTCAAACTTGGTTTCTGAGAACACCTAGTCAGGACTATGAAGTACCTCCAAAGTAATCCCATTATTCCATGTTACTCTCTTTTTACAATGTATGTCTGTATTTATTTATTTGTTTATACAACACCTTTAAATGTATGCAAATATGTGTGTCAATTTGGTACTGTTTGTAGTATTTAAAAAATTTATTTTCTGAAAACTTTAACTTGTTCTTTGTATTGTGCAAAGTACTGTCATTGTGCTACCTCCCTTATTTATGGATAAACATGTCAGTGAACAAACTGTAGTGATTGTAGAAAGTCTGTGTATTTGTGAATACAACAATCAAGTAGTTTTTCATTTCTAATCTGTATTTGTGGTACATTACACCAGGGTACAAGATTATTCACAGTATTATGAGTTTTGAGAACGGGCTTCTTCCCTACTGAATGAACTATACATCTGTGCTTCACTACGGTGGTTTTTTTCTTGAACAGGAAATGCTACTGATACTTAGAGAATTGTAGCATATAATGGAATTTCCTTCATGGAAGTTTTTTCATATTTCTCCTTAGAAACATTTAGAATCTCAGTTAAAAAGCAGTTAGAGTGCAAAGGTTGAAAAGTGAAGAATTTAAAATTTGAAAGGACTAAACTGGAAGTATTGAACACAATGTACACTTTATCCTCTGTACAGAAATATTATGGCAAAGACTTTGAAGCTATGATGATGTATCAGCCTCTGTTCAGGTCCCTGGTTTTGTCCAGCTCACTTATTCAGGGGAAATTATGAAAGAATATTGTAGCTCAGAGATCCTTTATTTCCCTTCCTCAGGGGCTGATCATGTGCAAGGGAGAAAATATGAGACATTTCTTGAATGGAACAATGAAAAATTTAGTGATACATTACTGTTTCATCCTTCTCCTTACAGAATGCAAGGGCATGAGAGGAGAATCATGTGCACCGTTTTATGTAAATAATCTCTTTTTCAGTTAAACACCATGACCCTAAATTGGAGTTATACCACTATAAAACTGAAATTATAACCTGAATGAAGGCTGGTTGTTAACACATATCTACAGAGGGCAGAGCTGGAAGCATTAAAATGTTACCTTTGTTTCTGAACCTCTCTGCATTCATCTTTAAAAGCCATACTATTATTTCAGTCGAGTTTTTATAGAATCTTATGCAGACATGCACACATAGAGACAACTTTCCCTGGCATACTTTCAGTGGCCATTGCAGAAGACCGGAAATGAACAACAAATAAGCAGTTTGAGGGCACTGTATTATGTTTAGCTTTGTAGATGTTTCTGAGTCTTAAAAGAATTTGTACTAAGACCAGTCAATATCTTTGCAATGCATTTGCAAAGCAATTTATAAAATAGTATGCATTGATATTCTTCGAATCTAGGAAGAAATAGGGCTCGTATGATCCTCAAGACCCTTGACTGCTATATTCCATGTCCCATTTATTTCATATAGGTGGCTCTTTAAGAAAAAACCAGCAAAATCAAAACATAATCAGTGACGACAATTAGGGATGTGGCGTAAGTAGAGACAGTGTCCCACTGAGATGCTGTTTTAGGACAGTGAGCAGTTTTCACTCTTCCACATGCAATTGTTTTTAACCAATAAATGAATAATATTTAAGGAGATTAAAATAAAGGAGCAGATTATAATTTCATTTTATGGCCAACTAGTAAGAGGGTTAACCAGTTTTGCTACATTTAACAGCACAGAGTAGTAAATTCATATCTTGTTGAATATTAATTTTTAAATGCAGAAGAAAATACAGTTCTACTCATGGAACTACCATTCAGCCTTTTTATTTGAGTTCATCAGCCACTAGCCTTTTATATTTTTACTTACTTATTTGGTTGTTTTAGAAAATTTCTTCTCTGCATTAACCACATTAAAATCCTTCTTTAGAATAAGATCAACACCCAAGGCTAAATTTAAACCTCGGGAAAGGTAAAAGAATCTTAATTTATGAAACTGAACAAGTAGACTTATCTAAACATCTCTAGGGCTTTAATGGGGGATATCTATAATTCTCTGAATTGTATTCCTTTCACAGTGATATTTTGTAATTCCATTCTATTACCCTTGCTTAACATTAATGAGATAAAAAGATCACATTATGGCGATTGATGTTCTTCAAATTAAATGCACGTTTCCATGTACAAAGCTGTCTGCTAATTTAAAAAACATAGCATGTAACATAGAATCATGACCATGGTCATCACTCAGCTGGGATCAGATAGCATTTTTTATCTATTCATTGGATTTAACAAGGCATGAGATGGAAGCAGAATACAAAGTGTGGGTAGATTATCCCATATTCCCCCTTTTGGCCACTTCTTGGCAATCTCAGCAAGGAAACTGAGGCTTCATGTTGCCATGGAAATAAACCTCAAGGTCAAAGGGGCATATGGAAGGTCAGGCAATGACAAAGGAACATCTGAGAGGCCATCTGGATGAGTGACCTGACATAATTAGTCATTAATCCCACTCTTGGGAACAATAGAGTTAGCCGAGAATGTGTTTGGACTTTGATCGTGGTCAGGGTGATCTCATGGGGAAAAGGGAAGAAAGCTCCACTTGGTAACTAAGCAGATTACCCTGGCATGCTGTTAACTAAAGAAGAGTAGTCAGGAGAGGCCAGTGGGATATGCATTTTACATGTGCCATGTTTTCTCTTTAGTTACTACAGGCCGCTCTAGAGCCATGTGGCTCTAGGATTAGCTTTTGGGTAGTGGTTTTTTTTTTTTTACAGTTTTCAATGAAAAGAGAGCAAGTGTCCCAAAATACTTCACTTAAAATTCCCAGGCAACAGATGGGAAGAGAGCTGAAGAGCCAAAGGCATCAGCCAGCTTGGTTTACAGGTGTCAATATTTACTAAGTAGAGTTGGGCAGGGTGCCCCCTGGGAAAAAAAGGGAGAGAATGGCTAATCAGTAAAACAATAGCAATCATCCCTGTTGTCTGTTTTATACTGAATGGTTAGAATTATAATATGACCGAGTGTGTGGCAAAAGCTCCCCATCAGCATCTGTCTTTTCAGTCCCACTGCTTTCCCTGTCATGTCATGTATTTTCACTATTGAGATGAGTGCCTTGATGAGAAGATATCCCTTACATGTATCTGAGATTCTACTATTTGAAGAGTTGGTGATATTTGGTGATTGATTGTTTACGATGTTGTGGGGTATGAATTTGATAATGGACTACAGTAAATGAATGCAACCCAGCACATGCAGAAATTAATTTTTCCTTTGGATAAAAAAATATGCTCTTTGCTGTGCCATAAAAGGAAATAAATGAAATAGACTAAGAAGGTTGTAGAGTAAGAACAGAGGGAGATTTCAGAAATCTGTTCTTTCTTTAACTAAAGTGAAATGCAACATGTAATGTGCTCTTTTTCAGCTAGGGTATACTTGTTAAAAATTTTCCTCTAAACTAAAATAATTCCATTATATTGAACAATCTCTCCTTAAATCTATTTTCTTTCCCTGTTACAAACACATTTTTCCAGGCTAAGAGCAAAAGATAAACCACTGCTACTTCACTATAAATACAAGTAAGCATCCAGGAATGTCCATAGAGAAGGCCAGATATGACATCAGCAGCTGCAATCCTTTGCTGTCTCTAGGTAATGAAAATAACTTTTGCAAATAATTTCTGCTATCTACAGGTTCCACATTTTAAATTAAGTCTTTAATAATTGACCAAACCCAGGAAGAATATGTGCTGCTTCACTGTAACTTGTACTTAATTTAATAGTGCATAGAGGAAACCCAACATTCTTCCTTTTGTTATTGAGATTTTGACACCAAAGGCTGCTACTTTTTCCTAAATCATATTATTAACCTGTTTGATTAATAAACAGTAGTTGCACCCCAGGAAAATATATTTGTTGGGTAAAATCAACAAAATCCTTGGGAACTGCAGGTTTATCACTCTCTTCATTCCTTTTAAAATTGCCAAGTAAAAGACTGACAAAGCTGTATTGGTTTGTACTTTTAAAGAGCTATATGGCAGTTACATTATGAAGACCTAAATCCTTTATCCAATGAGAAAGATTATTTTGCTATTGTGTTTGTGCTTGCCTAACAAGTTGTTATGGATTATAAGAAATTAGAAAGTGTATAATCCTTCTGGAAAGGAAGGTATATGATCTCAGGAAAAATTGTTGTTCCTTGAAGAAGAACCAGTATCACTGATGGGTTGACCTTGATGAACAGACTTTGTTTGAATAAACACAAACTAAATCTTGTCAGCTTCATAAGAATATGAAGGCTATTTTGGCAAAATTTCAGCATTACTCTTGAAAGAATAATCCGTCTGATGTGATCAGTAGGGTTCACACAATGGAAAAACTCAAAACTATAGAGGATGCGGAAGACATTAATTTGAAAAAATCTATGAGCAACAAATGGCCTCTTTTTGTGAAATCATCTTGTTTTCATTTGAGAGAATCATGTTATGCCCAATTTATTAGGGGAAAAACATTTCCACATTGTCCTATTATATTTTTTTAATTATTTTTTAGAGAATAAAAGTGGAGAAGAAGGGGATTATGCAACATGCTGGCTATTGTGCATGACTTTAGTGCCCAATTATATTCTTCCTTCAACGTATTCAAACACAAGCACTTGACTTCGGTAACAGTATTTTAGTCTTCACAGCTAATAGGTGCTAGCATAGAACCACTTGAGAGAATCGTGATATTGACAGAGATGACCTTACAAATCTGTACATTCTTCTATTTCCTATTATTTTAATATTTTGTAAAAATATAGTTTTTTCATAGGACTCTATCCAGACTTCATGTACCATGCTACCCATGAGTAAGTCAGAACAGAATGACTGAATGGGGATATAAACAAGCCATTGTTTTATAGCACTGTTGGATTGCTTAAGGTTTGACTTGAAGTTGTTAAGATTTTGTGTTTCAGAATGATTCATCCCAGTGACTGTGGTAAGAAGCTGCATTTGGTTTCATTTATCAGTATTACTAAATAAAATACATCTTCCATGCTCCCATTGCAGCCTAGTACCTAGACAATACTCAAAAGGACAAGCCCTTTCCTTCTGTGGAGTTTGACTTTACGATGCTATATCATACAGGATTGTGGTTTTTTCATATTTTTCAATTTATTTCTTGGTTGTGTATAGTTTTGAAGAAAAGACCTTCATCTCCTTGTTTTAATTACACTTGGAGAAATTTGGAAAGTGTTTAATCAATGCTCTTTTTGCCATCTACCTCAGACAGAATTGTGTTGTCCTGCTCTTGCATCAGTGTAAAATTTCTGCCCTTGATGCAACAAGAATGACACTATGACCTAATCCTGACTTTGCACAGCTTTCTTGTGTCCCTCTTCAGAATTACTAAAGCTTTGCCTGCAAAAAATATGGTCCCTGCACACACCAACACCTGACTGATATCTTCCTGGCTAACCAAGGAGGCATTTTAGGTTACACCATGAGCCTGGGCTCCTGCTGGCCTTCTGCAGTTGTGTTCAAGCAGTTCATCTCATGAAGTGCTAAAGAGGACAGAAACTAACTGCTGAAAACAAAAAAGCATTTTTTATTTCAGCTTTCCCTCATCTGTTCTGAGGGCACCTGTCTGAGGGCTCCTTGTTTGGTCCGGCGTTCCCCTTTCCCCTCACATCAATGAAGCTGGTGGGGAAATTGAAAAAAAACCAACTCTTTCTTTCAGCTTTTAGCCTCCACTTCCAGCCTGGCTTCTGTATGGCTTGGTATTGTTCTGGGTCACCAAAGAAAGCCCAGGCCACCCAGAAGTGCTGGCTGGTACCTCGTTTGGCATCACTGGGTTACAGCCCAGAGCCAGGGGTTGCACTGCTCAGGCTGTGCTTTGTTTTGGGCACTGATTTAACTGGTGGTGGATGTGTGTGTGATTTCGCACAGCAAAGCTGCGGGGCTGGAGTGTTCATTTCCACCTACCTCTCACAATATTCCATAATCCCTGAGCTACTTTATTTATTTTCACAATACTTGATTGAAAAATGGCTTAGAAATACTGAAAAAATTCTGGTGATAATTGAAATATCGATTGAGTACTGCTATTGATATTCTACCTTGGAAGATTCATATCACTCTGAGGTTATTTCCAATCCTGTTATTTGTTTTCACAAAATGGAAGCCAGAGGTTATGAGCTGATTTCTTATGACCTGGAAACACTCCAGATATAGACAAAGAAGTTTATTCCTTCTTCTGAATTTGTCATTGCATGTGAATGAGAAGGAAAAACTCTGAACTCAGTTTTTATTGCTTATCTTTGAAGACTGACACATTTGTACAAATGTTCTTAAAGAGAATTCTGAAACAAGCTTTTTTTAATATTAAATTTTTATTTAAATATTCAAATAATAAATAAAAAGAAGAATTCAAATACCATGAATTTATCATGATAAAGCTTTGCAGCCTGAATGTCCTGAGCTGAGATTCACAATCTAAAAAAGGAAGGGAGGGACTGATCTTCAGTCTTTTTCATGAGCATACCTATTCAGGGGCTATCTCATCTGCATGTGTAGGGAAACTTCTTCTTCCTCTGTCATTCTTTAAATTGACAATTTTGAGCCTCAAAGCCAAGCAGACTTAATTCCAGAAGTTAAAAATTATTTGAAAATTTTAAATGTTCCTTTTGATTAAAACAATTTGTAAGACATGCCTTAAATTCCCAAGTTTGGATTTATTAAGAGTACTTTTTCATTTATGTGTGGAAAAATGCCCTATAAATATCAATTCATTCACATTGAAACTCAGTATATTTCCACAGATGCAGTATTTGGCAAAATTAAATTAACACTTATAAGACTGTAGCAAAATTTTATGCATGAGACTATAATCAAGACATCAAGAACGAATGGTGGTTTTAATTAATGTTTATACTGCTTATAGCAGCTGCTAAGCATAAATACCTTCCTAATTTTAACCATTTTAAAATTATTTAATACCATATATGAGTCTGGTTGAAGGAGGAACTCTGTAGAACCAACCACTAGAAGACCTTTCAATATATTGAAAAGATTAGTAGTGCTCTAACAGAACACCTGTCTCAAGCAGTACTGACAGAAACATTAAGAGAGTGTAAAATGCTAAGTAAACTGAAGAGCTATTAATTATTAAGAATTTTAAAACAAAAAATAGTTTAGGTTCAAATGGGAGGGGTAGATAAACAGAATAGTGCACCTAGTTCCTAAGAAATTATAGTAGAGAAAAAAACTATAGCTGAGTTTAAGCTGAGTTTTCTTTTTACATAATAAGAATAGGGAACATCTACTTGCTTATAAGAGAACTTAAACTTATGTCTTGAAACTGAAATTTCAGACCAAAGGCCAGTTTGGAGTACGTTTTACTGTATAAATCTTTTTAGTATTTCACATAGCACTTCAGAAAAAAAGACATCCTTGGAGAAAATAATTATGTTTGAAGAAAGTTTAATGTGTTAGGATTCCTGTTAATTCGGTGTTAAGATTCACGCAGCAAGCCTTAAATTTGCTAGTGAGTAGATAAAGCTTGTATTCATACTGTTGTACTGTCATTAAAGAAATCAGAAACAACTGAAAATCCTTTTGTTGACTGGGTTAGACAATTAATTAAACATTAATATGCACTCTTAATACATGTCTGCAGTGTTCTGTGCATGCAGCTGCTACCATAAAAGAAAGAAATAACAAATTTGTTACATTACAGTTTGTTTGAAAGTATACCTGAGGTACAACTGAAATGTTCCATGACAGATGACATAAAATGTTCCATGACATAAAATCTTCTGTAAAATAAATGTAAACTTTTTGGTCTTATGATTTGGGAATGCTTGAACAAAGTACTATACACATTCATTCTCATAAGATAAACATTTTTCTAATATGGTTGAATTTAGAAGAGAGCATGATGTATTAAAATTGTCATAAATATGTATCTGTCAAGAAGACCAATCGATATAGAGCCTAAAAATTCTTACTCACATTCACAAATATTTTGCAAGACTAAAACTCACAGTGTCTGATTTACAGTGTACTTAAAATAAAAAATTGAAAGGCTCTAAAGGTGGTGTCAGTCATGTCAGATATCATTCAGAAAAAGATAAATATTTTGAAAAACCAGCTAAGTAATTTCTGCCCAGCTTTCAAAAGCCAATCAGCTGTCACTATAGCAGGTTTTGCTATTAGGGGTGGGCTACACGAGGCTATAATTAAGTGCCTTCTATTCTTATAAAGCAAATTTTAAAAGGTAGAGCTGAAAAATCAGTACTACAACAGGGAACGTGCTCAGAAACAAAACCACCTACTCCAAGAATCCCTAGAAGAAGCCTTGAAGAAAAGGCATCTGACAGTGTGTTCTGTCTAACCAACCACATCAGTAAATCACTAAGCTTATTCTATTAGTTCACCATCCTTGCCACACAAAAAAAAAATTCTTCAGGAATGGAGTGCAGAGGAGAATCTGGAGAAAAAAAATAAAAGTGCTCAAGCTGTGAAACTGGGCTTATGTATTTTTACTGTAGAGTGCAGCTGGAGGGAACTTTTGTGCCATTTTTGAGACTAACATATAACAGGTTGGGCTTTACTGCTTCTTAGGTTTACATTACTGGTTTCTGAGAAATCTATTCTGCTCTGTTTCAGAGAAAAGTTAAAGATGCAAGTTTAAATCACCAGAAGTCATGGAATTTAGTCTTCACCTGTTTGATTTTTGCTTTCAAAGGGAGTGCATGCATCCTCACAGTCAGTTATGAGGTCTTAGCTGGGAGCCAGGATCAAACAGCTGAGAGATGATAGAAAACAGGTCCATAAACCCCTTCTCACTTATTCCCAAACATATGAGCACTTCCAAACTTCTTGTTTGATTCTGGCATAAGGCAAGTTCAACTTCAGTTTTAGTCTTATGTTGTCATCTTGACTCTGCCTTGAAAAGGAAATGCTCCTAGAGGTATTGCTGGGAAGCAGTTTAGGAAGCTGCTCCTTGTTGCCTCTCAGCTGTACACTAATGGCTTCCAGCTGAACTAACTGCATCCCTGTTTCTCCCCCAACCTGTCCCCCTGCAAGCCACTGCTGGCAACAGACACAAGCCCAATCTCTCTTAGGTGTCAGGACCAGGAGCCACTGTTTTTCACACTGACTTTACTGCTTTCTTGCATATCTCCAAGTGAGTCCTTGTCTCCATCTCTGCTCCTTAAGTGGTCTTTGGTGAAATGGGGTTAGCACTCCCCTTGGTGGTGTCTGTGCTTCAGCTGGGAGTCATTAACTGACAGCTTGTGAAATGGCAAGGAACAATTTCCTAATTGCCTGTCAGCTGTAGCAGCCTGAGGAACTCTTCCAGCATGTGTCACAGCAAAGTCAAGCAGGTTATTCTGGTTATTTCAAACAACCCCCAGCAGTGATTTAGACTACTCTGGTTTCATTTTTCATGATGGGATTGTCCAAACAAATGATCAGTCACAAAGTCCAGTGATGGAGGAAGCCATACATCCTTAAGAAACTCTCCACTTTCATTTACTTGCTCTTACCCAGACACTGCTATCCATGATCACACAGGCACATTCCATGCACATGAGGCACAGATTTAGAAAGACCCCTGTGACTGCACTGAGACTCTATGCACAAAACCATGAGCGTTTGGCAGCAGCTCAGGGTACACCCTGGACAGAAGCACAAGCATTGCAACCTGTGTGTAACTTGATTGCTGTTTTATGGGGAAGGCAGTGGAAAATGAAGTTAGCTTGCATGGCAGCTTCCTGACAGAAGGATCCAAGCAGCTGGAGTGTTAACCACTCCAGCCTCAGTCCGAATGTTTTTAAAGCCACATATAACATGAGGGTGCTTCACCTACCAGGGTAAAAGGGGAGTCTGCACTGGCAGATGCTTCACTATTACGCTTCAAGCTGAACATCAGCACAGCCAAGAGTGCAGGGATCTTTAGGCCAGAAGAAGAGGAGGAAACAAGCAAGTCCCATACATCTGTAGCCCATTTCTTAGAGCTATGAGGTGTCATATGTTCCTTTTTCCTGAACCGCTTGTATACTTTATCTTAGGCATTTTTATATGTTGTTGCCCCAGGAGCTGAGCAAGTGGGAGTTAAACTGCATTTTGTTTTAGTTGTCACTTGTAGAAGTTACACAGTCAGGGATCTTCTAGAGTCAGTAGTCTGAACGGAAAGGAACAGAAAGCTCAACCAAAACACCTCCGACTTATCTTACTCAGACCAGTACATGGAGGAACAGGGATTCAGAGCCATAATTTTGCAAGTTATGAACTCACAAAAATGGAAAGTCTTTTTCTCTACCAAGACCCAAATGTGCCCTGATGGTTCTGAATAAAGAGAATGAGCTGTTAGTCTGGAGGTGAAAGAGCGGGATTTCCAGCAATAGATCTTCACCCAAGAACTGTGCATAGTATCTGCACATTAAAGCTTAAAAGCAGACTTTCTAACTCCTGTCAGCCTGTGAAAGCCTGATTTTTTTTTCTTTGTTTCAGAAATTGCTTTCATTGAATGGGTGGAGATTAAAAAAATTGGCAGACTGCATAGAATCAGGCCCTTGCTTAAGAGTCTAAGAGGTTTCCAGTCTGGCACCCAAGCAGACAAGTGGCCAGGCAAAGCTGTTTCTGAGAGGTAGCTGTTCAGTTTCACACATGAAATTAGCTGATAGCTTAAAAGTTGTTAGTTTCATAGATACCTAGGTTTCCACCTCACTCAGCAGTACCCCTCAATAACAGTCTTAAAAGAGTCTGAGAGCTGAACCTCACAATCCAGTGCATACATGTTACACTGCCAGCTAGAAATTCAAACCCCAGATAGCTTGGTGCTTCATACTGCAAAAAGACCTCTCTGATTTGTTACCATATGTTGGACTTCATTGATGAAACCAGCAAATGAAACCAGCTGCATTAAATACTGAAAATGTGTCTCATTCAGAGAGCAAGCCATCCATGCCCTACTGGAGTTCCAGAGTTGCAATGTTTTACTGTAAAAAAACTTGATTATTGGGGAAGATGCAGAGTTCTTAAATTCTTATCTCAAGGAACAGGGCTTATTTATTTTTTTGAAAATGTGTTTGAGCAAGAACTAGTTCTGCTAGAAAAGGAAAGAAGTTAAGGCTGCTCACATGAGTGCTTTACTTTCCACAAACTAATGAAGTATCTTCAGTTGTGTCCATATTGTGTCATTGTTTACTTGGTTTGTTCACACTCAGCTGTAGGTGGCTCTGCCAAACATTCCTGTTTCAGTATGGTTGTTGAGGAGAAACAATAATGGCCAACATGCCAAACTTAACTTTCATGCTGTCTTTTAAATAAATGCCTTGAACACATTTGTGGACTGAACTTTCTGTTGCTGGTTTCTTCCCAGGCAAAAATTTATGAAGCGTGTAGTAAAAATCTGGCAATTCTAAATTTCCAAAATTGATGATAGGCCAGTGTCTAACTCGTTTCCAGTTACATTATACCTACATATAAGTCAAATATCCTTTGAAAAACTACTGCCCACATAGCTCGAGTCATATGACTAGTGAATACTGGTAGATAAATTTGGTTAACCAACTGACTAATTAGACACCTTAAATTAGATATGATGAAAAGCCCTTATAAATTTTGAGTTATTTGAAATTAACTTAGTTTTGTCCGGAGGAAAAAAAAAAACTGTGCAGGGCATTGTAATGAGTTTCTTGCCTTTTCTTTTTAAATAGAGGTTTCAAGTTATGTAGATGGCTGAAAGAAAAACTGTTCCAAAGTGTAGCTGCTCAGAACTGCCGTCCAGACTGACACACTTTTTTTTCCATTGTTTGGCATGCACATTACAGAAAACTTAACAAGGTGCGCTTTTGTAGAAGGTTGGACTAGATGACATCTTGGGGGTCCCTTCCAACCTGAATTAGTTTGTGGTTCAGAAGGTAATAAGTAAACACAGAAGATACAAAATCAGAGTAATAGGCTTTCTATACCTGCTTTCCTCAGTTCTTTGTAAGAAACTAAAAAGTTATTGTAAATTTCAAGTTCTCTTTGCCTGTGAGCAAGTCACATCTACATTGCTGGAATTGTATTCACTTTTAGGAGAAGCTACTCACGGCAGTTAATCTGAAAGCCCTGAGCAGGGTCTAGCTCCTTCCTTCTGAATGGATGGATGTCTTATCAGTCTTTTTTGGTTTATAGGGACAGCACTAGGTAGAAGGGACCAGAGGTCAGTCAGTGGTTGAAGAAGTTTGTGATCTGACTCTAAATTTGGATGAATAGTCTAGAGTAGGAGGAAATGCACTGCTGCTGCCACCTACATTGTGACTACCCTAGGAGTAAGCACATAGGAGAAGAAAATTTTGTACAAAATGGCTGTGATAAGGATGAGCCCTGACAGAGAACATGGAATAATGTTGATACTCTACATTAGTTAACCCACATGCTGCTGAGGTCCTAATCCGAGGGTTTGCACAATCTGTTTTACCCTGTATCTTATTTAACAATAATTCTGACATTACTACTGAGGCCTATCAGGCAAAGATACACCCTTGGACTCTTATTGAGACTGTCAGGGGAAAAAGAAGGAAGAAAAGCTTAATGGGATCACATTTCTCATTGTTCTCAAATTGCACCCAGATACAGTGGAATCATTCCACTGCTGGAGCATGTGTTCAGTGGTTACACTCATGGGCAACAGTAGAAAAGCCTATGACAAATAGATGCTGATTACTTCTGAAAATCTCGGCCTTGTTTTTAGCTGAACACTTCTATTAGGAGGCTCCTTTATGCTCAGCAGCATTCTTTATGCAGCATCCAGTGCAGGAATGTGATAGTAATGCAGTATGTATAACATTTATATGTCATTATAATCATCATCATTATCATGATGTGTTATCTGTCTGGCAATCTGCTTGCAATATGAATGACAATTCTTCATATTGGTCATGTTTTTCCATGAAGCATCTAATTATTGCTGGCAGAGAAAGGCAGCTTGGATTTAAGAAGGCACCAGATGTTGGTAAAACTGCTTTTAAACTCCTCTTTGTTTCTTCCTGGAGCTTACAGCACACAGAGAAATTGCAGCTTGGTAGCAGCGACTTGGTAGCCTAATCTCTCCAGCTGTTTCTGTTATGTTTTAGCACCAATTTCTGTGTCATGGACACCCAAGAAAGCCAGTACATTTCATCCAGGTCTTTCCTGTGGTATCAATTTAAAATATTCATGGCAGCCAGTGCCTGCCTTATCAAAAACGACATTGATTGGGACCAACACTAAAGGATAGCTCAGCTTGAGGTAAAGAACTGGAAGACTTGAAAACCAAATGTCTTTTCTTTTAGGAAAATATTTTGCACTGAGTTTTAGCAGCATAGGGTCAGAGTTTTCACTGAGTGTCCGTTTCAGCATCATTTTTTCGAGAATATACATATTTGAAACCAGACACAAGCTTCAGTTTCCCACTTATGAGACTGCTTCCACTTGCCCAAGGCTTGTATTTTCCATGGGTTTATTCTAAGGTCCACATCGTGTAGAGGCAATTAATTCCTGGAATGCTCCTGAATAGAGAGGCCATCAAACATAATTTTATTGCAGGTTTAACATAAAGGAATTGGAAAGGGAAATAAGGAAGAAAATCAACTGGGCTGAACCTTTTGCATGAGTTTACTCTCTATGGCAAGAACCAGTATCAACACACAGTATTATACAAACAATAATTTATGGATCTCAAGATGTACACATTTTCCATTATTTTTTCTAGTTTAATGACACTTTGGATTTTTTTAGTTTTCTTTTCTTTTTAACATTTGTCAGCTTTCTAACTCCCCCAAAAATGAATGACACCATTTATCTTCTCTGGTAAAAAGCAGTCTTCAGTTAGCTAAAGGACTTTTTGTTAAGTTTTAAAGACAATTACAAATGGCTTAACATCAGAGTAGGTTTCTTTTAAAGAACCCTAGGGTCTGATTCTGTCTTTACAGATACAGAATTACACAAGTGTGATTACTTTTTTGATATTTCATTGTGATGCTTTAGGTTTTAACTTTTATGTTTTTCAAATCCTGTACTGCCTGGTGTGTAACTCTGAAGTTTCTTGTGGCCTGTTAACTACTGTTCTCTCTAGGTTTCCACCTCAAGGACACCAGGCCCCAAAATGCGTAAACTAAAAGCCTCTGAAGGGGGGGGGGGCAAACTTGGGGCAATTACATCATGAACTGAGGTTATAATTGAAGAATTAACCCTGATATGCAAATGAACCAAACTTATAAAAGTGTGAAGTACCCGTGATCCAGGGTCCATCTTGGGTGTAGCCTTTTGGCTGCCCAGGGTGTACCTTTGAAGGCCCTTCAAATAAATACCTCCTTTTATTCTCTTATGCTTGTCTAGTCTCTGTGTTTTAGGTGGCCACCTCAGGCATCAACTGGAGATACTCCCAGTCCTTCAACTGTAAAGCAACAAAGAATCAAGTATGTCAATTCTCTGGATTAAGCTGGTTTATAACGCAAAATCGGCAAGGAGAGAATCATTCTAACAATAAGCCGTTCCATTATAACCTCATCAAACAACAAATAAAGTTCTTCAAAGAAATCATATCATCAGTTGTAATAATTTGCATTGATAAAATATGTGGCTATCCAACTGAAATAATGATTTCTATTATGTTTATAGATAGCAATTTATGGCCGAGATATATTAACGAGCCAGATCCTCAGCGAAGACAGGCCAAATTGCCTTCATCTTCCGTGTCATTATCTATCAACCAAACATCTTACCACCTGTAAGTGGGGGAAAGTTTAGTGGAAAGAAAAGTTGGACTGTTAAAAGTATTAACATTTCATTATTTTTCTTAATAAAAATGTCACGTAAAATGTCTTATACCTAGATGCCACGATCTCGTTTTCTAAAATGCTATGTCTAAATTACAAAGGTAAAGGTTAAAATTAAATGCAATTATATTCTCCAGGAATAAAATGGACATACATTAAAAGTATAGTTAGGTTGTAAATTCATTTAAGTTTTTAAAAATTACAAAGGAATATATAAAATGCAAATTAAAGGAGAAAATCTTATTTATCTCCCCTGTTTGTATGGTAATTGGCTCCTTTTAATGAATTAATCTCATGCACAGACTCCTGCTAAATTAGACTACCTATAATGTACTGTCTTCAAGTAACTTCACATTCTCATTATGGCCTCCCTAATTTCTAAAGTAAAATTAATATAATTAGGGAGCAAATCAATACATATTGATCTTGAGTTACTTCAATGGAACAAAAGAATAACAGATTAAAAGGAGATGATTTTTGTTAGCATTGATTTTGTTAGCATGCTGAAACAACAGTGTTGAAGAATTAAGTCTTAAAATATTTTCCTTCCCTGAATGATATCCTCTGGTAATTTTATATTCTCTATGAAGCAAACATGACTGTGTTTGAAAGAAATGGAAAAATAATTTTTTCACTCTCTGTGTTTTGGTGACTGTTTATGGCATAGTTTTCCTATAGCAAAAGACATTGAGTGTATTTTATTTTCATGGAGATCAATTTCTGGCTGCAAATTATTTCATCAACCAATGTTTCCTTTGCCAAGTGTAAATTAAAGGTGGATGCATGCTGGCAAACACTACCTGAATAAATAACTGGTAGTATACTGGGATATAATCAAGCATATGCAGTGAGGAACTTGAGGCTCATAATGAGAAATAATGGAAGTATTCACAGAAATCAAAGCAGCAATGCTTTTCTACATACCCATCGACTTATTTCATGTGGAAGAAAATGACACTTCCTAGCAGAAGAGAGTGAGTTCTTTTTATTGTATTCAGGCAGACTTATTGCTATCTAATGGCTTTAGACTGACATTTATTAGTGAGGTGTGAAGGAAAAATAATAACGTGCTACCTCAAAAGCTGAAGTCCCTATTCTCAAAGTTGCTGCTGGGGACAGAAAAGTCTCAGGTGGTTCTAGACAAATGCTTGTGCCTCTCCGCATTTCTCCAGAGCCCCCACAGGGCACCCGGCTGCTGCGGAAAGTAGACTTTGCCCAAACTCATAAGAGCACACTGATTGAAGTCAGGGGCAGCTAATTTGCTTTTCACATCCTAAAGTCTCTACAGAGCGTAAAGCTTTTTTCCTAAGTCATATTTCATTTCAGTATTTCACAGCAGCTTTATAATATGTGAACAAATTCCCTTGCTACATGTGATAAATCTAAATTGCTTTGCTTAAAAAGGTAATTAATTTAGAGTTTTCCTTTCAATTTTCACACCATATGAACATGAATAAAGCTTTTCATGGTGTATAAATTTATGTACAGTGATTACCCAAATGAATGGCAGAAACAGCTGCACCTTAAATCTTTACACTGAATATTCTGATTTACTTGAAGCTAAATTGCAGATTCTAGTTGCATTTCACACATTCTTTTAAATATAGTTTTAGGGAAACAATAGCAGGACATATAAGAGATGCTATAAATATTAGAGGAAGAAGAGCTTTTATGTGCTATTTTCAAATGTACAAAAGGGTTTTCACTATATAATTTTGTTTAGTAAAAGGGGGGCTTTGATGGAGGTAAGATGATTTGCTTTTTTGACTTTATTCCTTATTAAGTTGTATGTTGATACAATTTGAATTCAATTATTTGTGTAATAGCCCAGAAGTAAAACATACCTGGCCTTTTACATGATGGGTGAGAAAGCTGTTGGAAAGCTGTTGTTTGATATTAAATTTTTTCATTGAAAAAACGAGACTATTTTAACAGAAAATCTTAGTGAAAACAATGTAGACATAATGTATAGGCTGCTATCATTAAAATGTAGCACTTTTTTTCTTACATTAAACACGGTCCCAATCTAAGTTGGCAAAGCAGATGACAATGGCACTCTAAATATTTTTTTAATTGTTAATTTCAGAAAAATAATCTATGTTACTATAAGTAAAACAGCTACAGTTACCCAACAGTACGAAATTAAAAGGAAAATTGAAAGATTTCCTCTTTTCTTCTCATGGAGTAATATTTAATTTAGATTTTGAACCTTGTTTGAACAAATGCACTCTTGATGGTAGCATATTTTGACTTGAGGCAAAGTCTGGGCATCTGTGCTGGAACCAAAATATTCTTGCCCAGTCTTGCTGGAGGACAATTATTTTTATTTCAGTTTCCATACAGAACCCCCCTGAAAAAGCTTCAGGGAAAAAGACACCATTGTCAGGAATATTCTGAACTCTGAGCCCAACATGGCTCTTTTTTTGCCTTGAGAAAGAAGTCAAATTTGAGTGATATCCTCTGAACAGCAATATTGGAGGCCAAGGGTGCCCAATTACTGTGTGAGATACTATTTTAATATCAGGTTTATGTTCTCTTAAGCTGAAGTGAAGGACATGGAGAAATACTTTCACCGAGTTCACTGACTAGTAAGCAGAGTTACAAGGAAATGAGGATTTGTGTATTTGATCTCTTTTAAGAAAGCCTTTTTTTAGGATCTCAATGGCAAGTGATTTTTCTTTTTTCTTTCCATCCTTTTTTCTTTCCCCCACCTTTTTCCCTTCCCCCCTTCACTTTCCCTTTCTCCTCCTTTATTCCATTTTCCTTTTTATTCCTCTTTGTTCCCTTCTCTTTTCTCCTTTTTTTCTAGTTTTCTTTGCCACACCATCAGCAACATTTTCTGACAGAGCAGTCCTTTTGACATCACATGAAGATTTCCACCCTGAAAGCAAAAAGCAAGTCTTCCTCTTAGAAGTGGAGAACTGTCCTTTGTGGGCAGGTCACGTCCAATGTGTCATGCAATTGCCTAAAAAGAAAAAGAGGTAGAGAGAGACGAGAAAGTATAGGTCCATTCAAAGACAAAAAAAAAAAAGCAAAAAAAAAGCAGAATTTATTCCAGAGCCATAAACTGAGGGAGAGCTAGACTTGGTGCTGGGAACTCACCCATGACACTAAAGTTGTCTGAAGCTGCTGCTGACTTCAGGAGCTCATCCATGTTTGTGCTAGGTAGTGCAAGGCCTAGTAGTCAACGTTAAGTTCATTCTTGTGACCTAGAGATGAACTCCTGATTCAAAGGAACCCAGCTCACATTTGGGTAAGGTGATTATAATAGTATCCTGGAAACAGAGAAAAAGATTTCTTTTTGTTGTCTCTTCTGATCCTAATTTTTACGCTATAGAAAATATATTACTTGTCTGGAGAAAGAGGCAAAATAGTCAATGGCCAAGACCCTGACAATAAATGATAATTCTCTCTCACATCACATACAGCTAGAAGATGGAAGACTTAACAGAAAAAAAAAAAAAGCTGAAAGAGAGGGTATCATCCTCATTTCCATATCAACACCTGGATATATTTCCATTCCAGAGAACTGTTGTGAAGGATATTCATCAAGAAGTTAATTTTAGTTTGAGTAAAGCAGTGAGCTGGGCTTATATCTACTTTTGGACTTAATAGTTTTTTAGCTTGCTTATAACAGCTCTCACTGCAATGAGAGAGATTTTTTTAGAGATTTTTGTGAACCTTGCTAGTCCATTGAAAAAAAGCCTTATAACAGCCATTACCTCATGGAATGGTAGAGAAAAGATACCTTTAAAAAGTATTGAACGAGAAAAGAGGAAAGAGAATACATCTGGACATGGTGAGAATTGAATTAAGGAACCTAAAATGAATCACAGACATGGAGAATTATGGAAGATGGATTGAGTTCTGTGGATTTGATGAAGCTTATTACTGCCACTCATGCACAGTTTATTTTATTTTAAACACAGAATCTCAGAAAATGTGTTTTTAGAATTTTTCTCCTACTTTAGGTGAGAAATAAATTAGATCTCTCAAACTTCATCTTTCCTGGGAAACACCTATATTTTTTACAAATGCCTCATTTATTGTAAATGAGCACAGAAAAAAGTGTAACAGGAAAGGGTCTGGAGGTAAACAAAGACCACCTGAGCTATAACAGCAAGAGATGTCAGGGACATTTCATGTTTAAATGTTGGTAGACTCGGACTAAGAGTTCCCAACACAGTTTGGGTATAATATTAGCAATTACCTTACTCACATAATATTTTTGGAGTCGCACCAGCCATACACTTACTTATTTAGGCAATCTTGCCAATATAACTTAATTCCCAATAAATATGAGAGTACTCAATAAATTCAGAAGGCCAAAGTCATCAGAGAGAAGTAGGGTACACCATAAAATAATTTCAAAATTAACTTAAGAAAGGATAACTTCTTTTTGAAATGAAATTATTCTGTAATTGAAAGTTACTCTTACAAATAAGAGATGTGTTAAAAACCAAGATTTCATAAGAGCAGCCCTTTATTCAGAGTTCCTCGTACAAACCTGTGCAGCCTGTCCAGCATTCCTCATTATTTCCCAGAAGGCAATAGGGAGCCCTGGTTATTTATTGGCTCAAATAATTCATCACCTTGGTTGTACAAGGCTAGGTTCCCCTTGGGTGCCATGATAGGATTCAAGTATGGCCCTAAGGGATCTGGTGAAGAAATTATTCATTATTTCTTCTGTAATTCTTGAATGCCCAAATTATGAGTATTGGTAGTATCTCACATGCTGAGTGTAAAGACAAGTGAAATTTGAAATTGCTGTTTGAAAATCACTATAATGCAGAAATTTAAAACAAAATAAAACCAGAATTTGAATGCAAAATCAGAATTTCCCTAGAGAAAAACTTGCTCTTTGCCAAAATGGTGATTTTTACAGGAAAAGTATTCTTTGTTCTGTCAGTTTTGGTGTTTTGCTTTGAAAACACCACCTATTATTTTTGAGTCATTTTGTACAGTCTCTCCGAAGTTCCATCTAGATTTTGTGACAGTGAAAATTCTAAATTATCATTTGAAATTCCTTTACCAAAGCAGATTTACAGTCACTGTGGGCAAAATACAAATGCAATATGGCTACTTTTATTTTGTAGAGCACTTAAGTCCTTCTAATAGGATAAAAAGAGTGGATGACCATAAAACTTGCTTTGCCTCTTTCCCATGTTTTTTTTCTTTTTCTGATGGCATAGGAAGCTAAAAATTTTATTTGACAAGAGAAAAACAAACAAACAAACAACCAAAATTAAAAAAAAAACTCCCCAAAATCTAACAAACAAAAACAAAAACAAACCCTGCAAGTGCCTATTCTCAAAAAAATCTTCAAAACTAAAATGAACTTAAATGCAGAACATCAAGTTTATATAACCAAAGTCAAGAAAAGTCAAGAAATCCACAAAGTTTTCGACAATTACCAGTCATAAATACTCCATTCCTAATCTTGTTTCCTTGTTAAATGTGAAGCATAATAGATTATTGATTTTGCTGTAAAACCTAGACCATAAAATATACAAGATATGCGCAGAGGTAGCATCAAGGTTGCTCTTGTAGCATTAACTTTTATGTTTCCTTACTCTCTGGGTTTTAACTACAACCTGAAATATTAGTTTTATACTAAGAGTTCATGTAGCTCTTACTAAAATAAATAGCACCTCACCTTTGGTATTTACCAGCAGACTAGAAAAGTAAGACAATGGTCTTTTTACTCCAAATTTGTTGTGATAGTCGTGACAAACATATGGATAATAACAGTCTTACAAGCAGGATGCTTATCTGTTTTACTAGTTCAGAAAGGTCTGATTGATGTGAAAGACCAAGGTCTCTCTAAAGATAATTTAGCCATTTCCATACAGTTTACGCTTGTGTTAGCTGTATCCTGCAAGGGGACTCCCAGGGGGACTTTCCCTGACCTTCCCTCTAAAAGGTAACATATAAGAGATTCCTAAAGGAACCATCATCTAACAAGACTAATGATAGCTTCCATGCCTATTATCATTCAGTGAGAGTGAAAGAGACTTTAAAAATGCAGTACCACATTCCTCCCTTGATGTTTCTCATGATCTATTAAGGTATTAGATGCCAGATAAATTAATCATTAAAAACTTACAGTTAAGTCTTTACAAATAATAACCAGGTGTACTTTGATTATTTTTTATCTCACTATATATATTTATATATTTCTGTCACTAAGCACGAGTGAAACAAGACAATTTGTTTATTGATGAGTAAAGGCTAGCTACAGTTCAGAGAAAGACCTATATTCTTCAGCTTCACAGTGCATTAGAAAGTCAGGAGGATTACAAAAAACCATCCACTCTTAATTTCTGAAGTAGCTCATGGTTTGTCATTGAACTATGCTTTCATGCTATTTTAGGGAGTGTGAGCTATTGTGCTGACTGTTTATTAGTGCATGTAACCTGCCACTTGATTTATTTTTTCCTGATCAGTAGTACTTTGCTTAAAAGTTTCTCCAGTACAGTTACTACGCAGAATTTTTTGGGGAACTAATTTTTATTGAAACAGTCTTCTCTAGCTCAGCTTTTTTTTTAGTATAAAAGAGATGATCTGCATTTATTTTTAAACTGTTGTCACCATAATATGATTATTGACATATTTTTCCCTGTTATCAAATGTATTTTTTCAATAAAATAAAAGCTCTTTCAGGGCAGTGATGACTTGTTGAATTTCACTGCTGTCATAAAGATCTACTTGTTTTCTTCAGGGTTTGCATTCAGTTAGTCCCATGGGGACAATGTGCCTGCATTTCTCCAGTGACCATGTTGCTTTCTAGAGATTTAAAGCTTTTACTTTAAAACAGGAAATGATTGACCTGTATGATTGGAGCTGGTTTCCTGATGTGAACTAGTTCAGCTCTATTTCTAGATCCCTAGGCAAGCATGCATTTGCACTGAGTATGTATAATTCTTGCTGTTTCTCAACTGGAATATAACAAATAGAGATGCATTCAACAGAGTGTCTTTAAATACATTTTCAAATGCTGAAAAAGTATTCCAAAAATGTTGTTTGTATTTTATTTGATTTCACAAACTAGTATGTTTATATTTTTCAATATGATGACTTAAAATCTGCCTGGTTTTATTTTATTGAAGTCTTGATTTTTATCATGGATATTTGGAAAACTTGCACCAGAACCTACACTATTCGTTTAATAAATGGCATAAGATCTCTCAGGTATAATAATTTCTCAGTATATAATAATAAAAATAATAATAGAAGTATTTGTGATCTCCTGGATGTTTCTAGTGGATCTATGCCTGTCACAGATTTGACATCATTTACAACAATCCCTGCTAAACAATAAGATGGACTGGTGGCAAAGGCAGTAAAAGCACAGCTTATTTTGGAAGTGGTTGCTCAGCATGGAAGTTAGGCAGAGAAGTGAGCTCGTGTGGAAAATGTCTTTTGCCACAAAACTAATTTTTCCCCTAATCCACTGATCTGAAACATAGAGGAACATGCTTTATATGTAAGGAGCTGTAGTGTGCATGGCATCCTGGAGAATATTCAGGAAGATACGCTTCCTCAGTCTCCTGCCTCCACAGTCAGACAGTGAGACAGATGCTCTGCTGTGCAAGTCTCTACCAGCCAACAGATCCTGTGTGTTTGGTGCTTGGTCCTGTGGCTGTGCCAAAGCTCTCCTCTGCTTTCCTTAAAATTGTGCAGAACAACACTGTCCTAGTGGCTCTGGCAGAGAGAATGCTAAATACACACCTACGTCCCAGGTATCAACCTCTGTGATGTTAAATGACGTCTAATAGTAGCTTCCCTTTCTGAAGGCTGCAAAACTTAAATAGAAAAGAAAATAGAGATATCAAATGAAGATTAGTGAATCAATTATTAATTAATTTAAATAACTATGGTTCCATGCCCCCCCAATTATTTGAACAAGAACTTTATTTTCACATCTTCTTTGGTAAGATGTGGGCATAATCCATAACCTGCTGAATAAACAGAATTAATACATCTGACACCTGAAATCCAAAAAGATTTTTTTTAGAGATGGAAATTTAAAGTGATGAGCAAACCTGTGAGGATTGGGTTCTGATCTGTATGCTCATTAACATAACTTTAGATTTTACTTTTCTGGTTTATTTGAAATATTTTGCTGTTTGTTTCGAGGGTTCTCATCTTCCACTCCACAGTAGGGTTCCAGTGCCAGTAGGAGATTCTCAATGTTACAGGAGTGCAACAAAGAGCTTACCAAAACAAACAAACAAACAAACAAACAAACCAAACCATAAAACCCAAACTCATTTTCTGGAGGATATTCCTGGCATTATGGCGTTACACTTTATTTGTTACTATATTCACAGAAAACATGAAGAATTAATGCAAAACATTGGAATGTTCTGTTTGTAGGTAAATCTCATGGTTTGTACAAGTCAATGGAGAAATGTTCTGCTCCAAGTGGCATGAGCTGGGCAACACTTAACATATCTGAAAGTTAACTATGACGTATTTATATGTTTTAAGTCAGTTCTTGTGTTAGGTGTAGGCTTTCTAAGAATTCTAAGACTCTACCAATAGAATAGTCATGTAAATACTTGAAAATATTTTTGCATGATATATTATGAACCACTTATCCATCTCTATCACTGGCACTTGATCAAAGAAAAGGAGATGTGAAATGCCTTCACAGAAGAGCTGTCCTCAAGACTACATTTAGTGGAAGAAATAAGACTCCAGCCGTTGTTACGCTGCTTCACAGAAATTCCTCTCCTTTCTTCTAATCTATTCATTTAGACAATAAGCTGAAGTGCCTTTTGTGGCAGTGAAAATGTGTGATACACAAGATGAACCACCAATAATATTTACACATACATCAGTGGGTTTCATGTGCCTGCATGACATGCCTTCCCTAAGGGTGAGATACCTTGTCTGACATTGGTCAGTAAAAGGAACAATGTATTTTTCATATTGTTAAAAAGAAATACTTAGAAGTAGGAGTTGTATAGGCTTTAAACCAAAAAAAAAATCCTTACCTAGCAAATCTGTGAGACAAGAAAAATGAGGTGGAAGACAAAATTGCACCTAGAATTTTGAGAGTCCCCACAATAAAGTAATTTCAGAAAAATTATAATATTAGTCAAAATGGTAAATGTTGATTATACCATTTTTTGTTTTCTCTTTTGGAACTTCCAAAGCTGGAAACTGTCTTCATCCCATGTCTCTCTGGACATTTGCCTGATTAGGAGTCTGGTCTAAGAGTACCATCGGGGACAGATCAGATCTCAGGCAAGCTGAATTGCTTTTGAAGACTCCTTTCCCTCTCTCTAATAGGGAATAACCCTAAAAACAGAAGACTTAATTTTAGCATTTATTCCCAAGAAGGAAATAGAATAAATGGAAAAGAATACCTATAAACTATCAATCTGTTAATCTCCTTCAAACCGGATTCAGTTGCAATGGTCAGGTGTAGGATGGTTTGCTCCTTGTTCTGAGAGATCAAGGAAAAACTTTGGCTGTTTTTCCTTCATAAAGAAGGATGAAATGTAGTTCTAAACATCTCAGAGACTATCACTAAAGATGTTACACATTGTCTATTCAAGCTGGATACAGTGGTGACGAGGCTCAAGAGGCAGTCATGCAGTGTGGTAAGAAAGGCAAGAAGAGAGAGAAGAAATTCAACACATTTTAATGCTGAATTTTTTTCTCTAAACAGGAGGAGTTTGATGTTGAAGATAGCACTGTGTATCCAACATTTTTCCTGTTATCTCTGTGCAAGTATTCTGTGCATTGATTAATTATTTTTTGGTAACCATGCTGCCCTTTCTGACATTTCTCATTTGGTTTCCAAAGTGCCCTGTTGAAGACTTATGTTCAGTCCTATAAACATAGAAATTAATAATTGGCTATAGTGTTAATAAGTAATAAAACCTCTAGCATAACATTTATAAAAGGCACATGGGAATTAAAAAGTGTAGTGTGGAGGAGATGTGGAATTGTGAGTGTGGAAATGATAGAGATACAGAGCACTGTCATAGGAAGAGAATGTTATATGAACAAAGGGCAGTGAGGAAGTGATAGAAAAGCACATCAAAGAACCATTCTCTTGTTCTGTGGCCTGGCTGTTCCTAAGCATAATAAAAAGAAGAGATACGAGGGTAATAAAATTCATGCTAGACACATCTCTGAAGCGGGAACTGACTGAAGAATAAAAAAAGCACTTTCCTCCTAAGTCTTAAATTTGCCAGAGTGTATTCACCTCCAGTAGCAAGGTACAAAGGTATCACTGGTCCCTAGCTAATTTAAGGTATAGGCAGCTCTGCAGAAGGGCAATGTATGCATGAAGGAAAAACTTTAGGGCCATTCTGAGGAACATTTTTTTCTCCTCTGTTCATTTTACAAATTTCTGTATTGTCACAAAATACTGTGAGCAGTTTAGGGAGGGATTAATTTTGGATGTCTAGCAACTGTATGTTTCAGGACTTGTGGATATTCTTAGCATCGACGAAGGGTTTAGATCAGATGATTGTGCCATGAGTTCTTCACTTTATTATAAAGTCTAACCTCATATGTCTTGTTAATGTAGCATTATGCTTTAACTTCAGCTTCAGCATTACAAAAAACCACAGAGTGACAAGTTTTCCATTTGCTATTAATAGTAAATAATGATATTTTTTCCCATACTCTACGTATGACTTCTCTGCATCGTGTCTTGAAGCTTGAAATTTACTTACAATGAAAAATATGGATGTGGAGAAACTAGTTTTCATGATGTCCATTTTGAAGGACTAAATCACTTGTGTGTAAACACAGGCACATGGAAAGTGTTCTGCAGCATCTCTCCAACAGACAACACACACATCAGCCTTAGGTCTCAGCCATGCCTTGACCCACACCTCCTGCCTATTGTTTAGTTTTAAGGAATGCAGAAAATGTATGGGGATAGCAAGAAAATTGCCATGGAGATTTATAAAAAAGGGACAGAACACTTAAAAATGTCTTAATCACACCCTTACTGGAACCAGCCCTGCCAACTCTGAATAGGTAGACTTTTGTTGCTACAGTAATTAAAGCCAAAACCAGTGCTCCAGTCAGAACAGCAGCTATTGCAACGAAGACTGTAAATTTACACAAGCTCCCTTGAATCTTCATACCAAGAGCAGCAGAATGGAATAAAACGGACATGCACGCTCAGATGCACATGCACACACTCTTTTGGAGGTATGAAGATTTTATTCAAGGCAAACATTTTAAGAATGCAACTCAGAAAATTCAGAGGATGTACGTTTCTGTCCTGAATTGCACACCACTGACATGAATTTACCAGGTGTGAAGTGGAAGAGACCTTAAGAGTCTTCAGGGATTTTAAATAATAAGTTTCCAAAGGAGTTAGGTGTCTGAATACTTTTAAGATTTAAATGGAAGTTCTTCCAACCGTTCTGTGGCATCTTACTGTTAAACTTGAAGGTGATAGAGGGGAGAATTACCAAGAAAGTAACTTTAAAGCATATATTCTAACACCAGTTGTTTGTATGGTTTCATAGAGGAGCTGGATGCACTCGCATAAGAGAGGTCTTCATTCCTTCCTCTCTCCTTGCCTCCTTTCTACCTTTTTCTTTCGTGTTGTTTTCCTTCCTTCCTTCCTTCCTTCCTTCCTTCCTTCCTTCCTTCCTTCCTTCCCTCATTTTTCCATAGAGCTACAAATAGTTTACAGGAGACAGTCAAATCCTGTTCACACTTAAGTCAGTGGCAAAAATATGCATGTTGATGCTGGGGAAATAAGAAGTCGATTTGGAAGTATCTGTAGGAATGTAATTATTAAAAAATAATTTGGAAATACTTTACTCAAATAAAAAAATCATCCAGGGCATTTCACTATCTGGAAGACTTGAGGTGACTGACATATAGTTATTAATCTAGAAATATTAGACAAAAGTTAAAAGTGTCAAATTAAATGGTTCTGTAGAGACTGGTAACTCAAAAACATTTCCAGCTTTAGAAGAGATATTTCTCCTTGCCCCTGGTGCATACAATACAGCAGTTTTGAAAACAACAAATACTTTCAAAACCAAGAACTGGTGCTCAAATTCCTGTGTAGCCAACATGAAACTTGTTAATGTCTAATGTGGACATGATTTTTATGGAACGATATGCACCAGCCATGCGGTAGACCTCAAAGTATAACTGTTTAGGCACATGAAAACAGACACAGTCAAAAATCATGAGTTCATCAGAAAGAAATTGCTTGAAGAGGATTTTGAGTCAAAGTTAACAGAATTGTCCGTAACTGTAGCTCTTAACATCTTAAATTAGGTGAAAGAAGGCACTGAATTCTGTTACTGAATACACAGCTTAAAAACAGGGACAAGTAACCCACAGCATCTCCTCCAGTGATGCAGCCCTGTGTTATTTGATCCACAGGCTGGGAGCTGGTTGCACTGAAACAGATGTGCCTGTGCATGTGAGAGAGAAGCAGGGGAAATGATGTGGAAGGAGTAAGAGGGGTGGAGAAACAGTCACAAACACAGAGCTTGTGTGTCACTGAGTGCTAAGTACTGCCTTGAAAGGAGACTGCAACTGCAAATATGAAAACTCCTTTCTGTGGCTTGATTTTTGCTCTCTTGAGGAAATAGGTCTGGGTTCCTTTGGAAATAAACAGGAAGACTTCCGAGACACTGCTGATGCACTTTTTCCTCCCAGTAAACAGCCCACAGGGACCTGAGTATTGGCTGAATGCTTAGCAGAAACTATTTAAACTGATTAACATTCACATTGTTTGATCATAATATGTCCCATTCAGCTTCTTATTTACATATATTAGATGTCTTCCCCAATGTGCAATGAAACATTTCTTATTTAAAATATTAATTTTTCAATCTTTCTATTGCTTTTCTTTATATGTCAATGCACTACAGATAGGATGCTTTGATACTTCTAGTGCATGGTTCAAGATGAAAAGGGATGAAATATCAGCCCATATATCTTAAGACACCATGTTTTTGTCACATTTAGAACAGTAGATAGCAGTGGTGTCACAGCATGTGTTAACAATTAGCAGATGATTCATTTTAGTAGCAGCTTCGCTGTAAAGGCTTCAATATTTCTCAGCACAAGGACTGTGTCATTTGACTAATCTGCTTATTTTACTGTCCAAACCAATGCTTGCCCATTCTTTGAATTTCATGTTTACATTCAGAATCCTTTTGACTGCAGGTTTGGGAAGTACCAAATGCTTCTCCATCTGGGAAGGTCATTTTAATCCCCAAGATGGACTTGCTGACATGAAAACAACATATTTGAAATCTCTGCCAACTCTGGGCTGGTCCTTTGCAAATGGCACTTCAGGCACAGGGCATGGGAAATGGACTTTTATTACCCACACGTCCTATTTATAGAAATGAAAATAATTAGTAAAGCATATTATCCCCTTGTTTTTTCTATTTATTAGTGCTATTTTCCTCTTGTTTTTCACAAAGTAACTTTACACTGGGAAGCAGGATCCTTGAGTAGCTGCTGGCCATCAGAGCTGCCGATGTCGTTACGTATGGAGACACTGAGCCCAGCCTCTCCCGAAGGGAGTGATATATTGGCTCATATCTGACAACAACAGAAAATAAAAACAGGGCTGTATAACCACACAGAGCAGGAGGTTGCCTCGGGCAGCAAAATATAATGGGCTGCAAAATGTTAAGAGACTGTTTACGCACTGGCAGCCTATTGTGCTGCCCCAACACGAATAATTTCATCCAGATAAAATTGCACTGAAGTATGTAACCATATCTATGTGTAGCTGTAAGGAGTAGGTGAGGTGTCCTAGAGTAGCATGCTCTACTTTTCTTATTTCAATTAATTGTCTCTACAGCTTTACCTAGGAGGCAACACTTTCAAAATTGTCTTGGGTAGAGGTATCCACATATTTTTTCCAGCTGGGGATTATGCTGGTTTTTTGCTGCAAGCAGGAAGACCACATATAGACTGTTTAGGGTGGAGCAAATTACAGCTGCTCCCAACTAATATGAGAACTCGTGTTTAAAGCCACAGCTCCCACCTCAGTTTGATCCAAGCAACTCTGCTAGAATCAATACAGCATATGGAATGCCGGGATCTTGTCAGAGTGGTCTTACGCACCATGCATTTCTTGACTGTAGCCAGCACTCATGGGTAGGAGAGCTGTAGGACCTAGAGAATATCCAGTTTTTGACAGGGCTGCTGACATGAATGTACAGGGTTAGGTCTGAGATCAAATAATTGGTTGAAGCTCACTATGGGGAAGGAACTGCTGTTAGAATGAGAATTGTCTTAATCTAAAGTCTCCATAAAGTTGTGCCCATTTTATTTGAAGATGCCAGTCCCCATCTTCAATGTCTATACATCCTGGTTATCCATATATTTGCATCAATATTTCCATTAATTTATCTCAAGAAGTTGTAGGGGGTGTTTGGGCATTGCAGTCAATGCTTAATTTAGGCAACGAAACTAGTAACTGTCCAAACTAGTAACTAGTAACTGTCCAAAATTGCCTATAGCTTCTTGGTTCACAGTTTTCATTTTAGAGTTAAAAAAATACATGAAAATCTGCAGCAATTTGATCCATAGGCCCAGAGTAAGATTTTAACTTTTTTATCTTTTTATTTTTAACCATACTTCTTCCTGTAGAAAATCTTTTATTTGAAGTTAGTTCAGCCTTCATACTCAGATATGCTTTATCTCACAGGGTGAAGGCATGAAAGGTAAAGCTGGGTTTGAAAAGGGCTTTTTATCAGCTACGTAGTCAAAATTTTAATTTCCAGCACACAGAAGCCTGAGTAAAATGAAAAGGCATTTCTACAACAATAAAAATAAGGAGAGCTTGACAAATGAGACAAAACTTTTCCATCAATATTTGGTTTAAAATTTGCTTTATTTTATACATCAATGAATATGCTTTGTGTGTGTGCTGATTTACTGCAAACATTGGAAAAATTTAATTTGAATGTCACAAATAGAAAACAAATTTCAGAAAGATACACATAATTCCAGACAGAAACAATCCTTTAGATCCACATGCAGAAGTAGTTTGTGCTGGAAACTCTAGGGGGCTCATCCAAACATTGGGAAAAAATCTGTACTATTCTGACTAACTGAAGACTTGAACGCATGCATGCGTATGTATTGACATTGGAAGAGCCCACTAATGGAAATTTCCCTATGCGCCCTATGCAAACCTACAATTTATAGCATAAAACACAAGTCGTCTTTAATGTTTATTCTGTGGCCAAGAAAACAGTTCATCAGATATTTAAAAGCCTGGATTCTTTCAGCATCAGACTGACACAGGAAAGGTAAGATGTGAAGGAAAGAGCACCCTCCAAAGCAGCTGTGATAGACGAGATGATTGCTGAGGCAAAATAGACGTGAAACAGTCTCTGCTAGGTTCAAATCATCAGCTTGCTGTAGTGTTTAGCTCCAAATAGACGTTTACTTTTTCATTAATTCTAAAGGTCTAGGACTATACAACCATATCCTTCACTTTATATTTAGTGATCCCATAATTTTTGTCATTTTCCATTTCTTTGTCATAACTAAAACCCCTCAAGGCTCTTCCTGTGTTCCTGGATTCTGAAGTTTCAGGAAATCTTTGAAATCCTCTGGGGCCTGTGCTCTCTGACAAGATATAGTGGAGGTATCAAATGAAGGAAGGATAAGAAAAAAATAAAGTGGAAAAAACAGGATTGAAAAAAAAAGTACATCAGCTTTCCTTCTTACCACTGGATAGAATTTTTAAATCTTGCTACTATGTTAGTCATACTGCAGTAGGATATAATATAAAAGGTCTGACTTGTCTTCAAAAATGCCAAAGCGTACAGTTTCACAAAGTAAAATTTTATAATCTCTGGCTATTAAATAAATTTATCATTTCCTTACTTGGAAACCATTTTTTAAATGCTTACAAGAGTTGGGATAGGAAGGCATTAAAAACAATGAGGGATTAAAATTTAAATTAGAAAATTGTATTCAGTCAACGATTATTTGATATATTTAATCAGTGTATGTTAGATTTACAATTTTTTTTTTTGTGCACGTATATTGAACCTTTGAACAAGGAATGTCAGAAAAACAAATTGAATATTAGGCTTATTCAAAGAAACTATGAAGCAGATGATGTGATGGCTGCTGAAATGAGTCTAGACTCAAATCCTTCCACCGAGCAAAATATAAATCATATAACAGACGAATTAGGGCCAAATGCAGAGTTATATTGGCAAAGGTAGAAAAAAAATATCATTTTAATTTTTTTTAAGCTTTCAGTTTTTACAGCTCGGGTAACACAGTGTAACACCCCTGCTCCTAGTATAAGTAAAGATGTGTTATCAGTATTTGCAGCCTTTGGCACATAAAATATAATGTATTTTTTAAAAAGTAAATTATCTAATTGGAGAGCATTTTGAAAACATCTTTGTCTCTACCATAAGAATAACTGAGTGCACCATCCTATTCTAAGTCACCTCAACCTTTGGCAAAGGCTCTCCTTCCCCACAGACATCATCAAATGATTCCACCTGTCTTCATTATTGCAGTAATAGTAACAAATGCTACTGGGACAAGTCAGCATTCATTGACATCATTGATCTGACATGTTGAATTATAACAGTAAATATTATGTTACAGTTAAATTCCCTGCACATGGTCAAAAGGAAATCCCACCACAGTGTTTAACAGCTCAGTTTTACTGAGCAGAATGAAAACAATAGGCAACAGATACATATAAACTTCCCTGATAAGTCTCAGTTCTTCAACATGAGGAAGTTAACAACAAAATGGTGTCTTGGCTTCTACTCAGCTCTTCTGTCTGAGCTAGACTATTCTCCTTATTCTTCTCTGTTGTCAGACAATGCTGATAATTCTATGTGTAGTTTTTCCTCGAGAGTCTGAACAAATTATATGACAGCTTTTCTTTTCCTCTTCCTGACAGACTTCTCCTCTGAGACTTGAGGTATAATTTCACTCGTCATCTGCTGTCACGTTTCATTAGAAGTTACAGCTGAGTGTTATCTGTGTTGTTTCACGGCACAGGAAAAGTATGGGTTTGCATTATCTGTTACATTTAATAAGAATTGAAACACCTGTATGATTTTACTTGACTTTGGCCCCAGCTCAGTGGAAATGCTGAATGTTTGTTGGCCTTCCAGAGTGAGAGTGGGCCTGGGTCAGAGATGGGTTTGAGCACAGCTGTTCAAAATTCACTGTACTCTCTAAAAATGTGAATGCAAAGGCTTCAGGTGACTCCTGAGTAAATGCTCAAGCCATGTTGGAACCATTTTTTTGGTAGTTCCTCATTTTCAAAGCTTGGAAGGAAAAAGGTTAGTGAGGAAAACTGAATATCTAAGAAGGGAATGAAACTGTTCAAGGGCAACAGAGCTTTACTTTTACTGTTGTTTTTTTTCAAAATGGAAGTTCCCTGAACTCTTCAAAGGTTCATATTTAATGTCTAGATTTCCATTTCACGTGTCTTCCTGAAGTCTGCTTAGTTTAGCAACTGATATAACCAAGCCCGTGTCCATATAAACATAAATAAAGTCACATGCAACAATGAGTGCCTTTACATTTTGCTTTTAGATGACTCTGGTCCTCTGTTTTCATAGAGAATTTCCCCTCAGACCAAGCTTTGAGATAAATAAACAGTGTTAAAGATGTTCATTTTACTCATTCCAGTATAATAAAAATAATAACACCTCATTATTTTCTTTGGAGGTTGATAACTGGATACAGATCACATGCACTCTGAGTCTTTCCCTTTGGTGACCTCTTAGGTTTTTTTTACATATGCTAGCTTTTGGTTTTAATCTCCTTTCATTTGTTTCATGTTTTCTTCCTCTCCTTTTACTCCTGCCTACCATTTGCAATGGAAAAAGAGCACACATCAGCCGAGCCATGCAGGTAATAAATATTTTCAAATTCTTTCCAACAAAGGCTCTCAATTAATGGCTTTGAATATATAATGAAATTTCAAAACAAAATCCTTTCCAGATATCAAATTTTAAAATGGTCTAAATTGAGCCCAGATTAATTTTTAAATTCAACTACTCATTTATGTTGGAAAACCTGCATCAAAATTTAATTTTATTGTTAATTAGAAGTGTAGAATATATTCAGTACCTAAATTTTCAGTAATTAAAGACCAAAGAAACAATTCCCAATCTTGCAGTTCTTGAAAAGGAAGCAAGAATGTTTTCATTACTACAGTGAGTACAGATTACATTTAAATCACTCAAATATAGCTAGCTTCTTTTTTTAAATAATAATCTGATACTCCTAAATCTTGGCATTTTCAACTCCTGGTAAAAGCAGTAAGAGAAATTAAATCTTGGCTGTGCAAAAATATGTTGCATGTTTGTAGTTTTGCACAAGTCAAAAGGCCACTTGTGTATGAGGGAAAGTGGGGGCAAGCCAATAGGGAATCAAAAGTCTTGAAAACTGGAATAAATGATGCAGTCAACGTTGTAGTGGGAGGCAATTGAAAATTATATGGACCTCAAAGTTTAAAAATATATCAGTGTAGCAATCTACTTTTATAGGTAGAAAATAAACGGGAATTTGAAAATAAACCTTAACACTGGCATAGTAAAAAATACATTTGAGGCAAACTAATTCAGAGGTGGAGAATAATGGTATTTCATTTGAATGAAATGAAATCCAAATAAGCAGCAACATTACTGAGCTTTGAAACACAAAATTATTTCTACTATAAATGGAGAAGAAAGAAAAATCAACTCAAAACCAGAAAAAACCAATGCTCATTCCTCTGAGTGCTACCTCACTAAACAGAACAATTTCAATTTAAAGATATCCAGTTGGAAAAAACAAACCATCACCCTTGTAGACTTAAACAGTCAAAGAGCACAAGAGGAAATCCTGGTTAGTATCCATATAATATTTGTGTACAAATGAAAAAGTATACTATTAAGGCAGAAAGAGTCAATGAAAGGCCAAATGTAAATTAAGAAGCTGAAGACTGCTATTTAAACCCCTGGAGATACCTCCACAACAGACTCTGCAGGGAACATGAAGGGATAGCCCTAAACTATATCAGCATATTGTTTGTTAATTGGCTGCCATGTGTGGCAAAATCTTTTTATTTTAATCCCATAGCAGATGCTGGTGAATATTCAGTATAAAGCAGAGAAGAGTTCATGTTAGCATTCCTAGAGCTGTGATTATAGCCCATAGAACCATGGTTGTAAATGGCCTCTTGGGAAAATCTGTGTATAAAAGAAGAACTCCAGATTGAGAAAATAAATCATGGTCAAATATTATATAATTTACACCATTTTCTAACTAAGAGAAAACATTAGGTCATTAGTCCATGTAAACAGAAGAACAAATGAACAAAAATTATATCCAGGGGCATTTGAGCATTCAGCTTACTTTTGTATTTGATGTGATCAATACTAGGCAAAAATCCATCTTGACTTTTGCCTCTGAGTCCTTTTACCTAGTATGGTGGTATGAAGGAAAGGGGCAGTACTACGTTACTAACAACGGTGATTTGTGTGCTGTGCCAGCTATGCTAGACAAGCTACAAAGCTATGCCCCTACCTCTGCTCCAGCAAGCTGAGCAGCTGCCATTCTCTCAGCCAGCAGGAATAACTCCTGCCACGACAGGAAACAAAAGCAACGCTGTGGCACCTGCTGCCTTGGCCAGCTGAGGCGATGGTCGGCTATCATTCAAGGCAGTGGCAATGGGGCCACATAAACAAAACGCATGTTGTGGCTTACTCAGCTGCTGCCCTATCTAGCCACAGCCATGTGCCCAACAGACAGCTTTCCACTCCCAGTTGTGGCTCTCGGGAAGCATCATTTGAATACCTTCCTCCTGAGAAGGAGGAAGGAAAAGAAAGGTGGTCTGTCCATGTGGCAGAGAGCACCTCCCAGGACTTCAGTGAGACTCCATCAAATTTTGCCACCTGAGCACTTTGTTCTCATATAATACCACAAAGTCATGAAATAAAGACTTTGATGGGCTCTTCAGACCCTGACATAACATTTAAACCTACACAAGTTATTGTCTCTTACCCACTTCAATGTCTTTCATAATTATTTCTTGTGGAAACAGGAGGGTAAGACTACAGAGTGTCCTACATTATGTCCTCACTTTATCAGGATCAGAGGGATGTTTAGCACAACCTCCTGAAGAATGACAGCCCCTGTCCTGAATCCAAATCTTAGTCTTAGTAACTCTAAAAACCTCTGAAGTGAATACAACTAAATTCTTTCTGTTCTTCCTGTTGTGTGGAAGTAACACAAGCTGAGCCTGAAGTCCAGCCAGCTTACCTGATATGTTGGTTAAGACATCTGGGATTTGTGTCTCTCTGTCACAAAGCTGAGTGTTTGGGTACCCAAGAATCCTGGTTTACACCCTGTGAAGCCAATTCCTCTTTGTCCTGGGAGGGCTGAAAACTATAACTGAGACTAAATGCTCAGAACAAAGTATTTTGATTATGTAAATATTAGGCATGTTTGGATTTTTCTCTCCATGGAAAATTTCCAGGGAGTTTCTATATCCAAATTTACATGGATGAGTGCTATTTTTTTGCATGGAATCTTCTACTGAATATGATATCTTCTTTTTGATCAGGCCCTGCAAGAGCTGGTTCCAAGGCATATCCTGGAACAGACTTCCATGCAGTTGAGATGGCTGTTACACTCTGAAGGATAGTTTTGAGGATGAAAAACTATTCTTTTTCCTGTCCTTAAAGTTTAAATTAGTCTCTATGATACAGCTGACTGATTTTGTGATACATTTTCCACCACCTGAGAGCTTTCTTCTAACATTCAAGACTGCAAAATGCAATGGAGACATTTTGACAAGTGCTAAATATACATACTCAAAACAGGGTAAAGTTGCTCTGGTTTCTCTTCCTCGCACCTTCTACCTCACTTAAGCCCACTTACAATCTCAATTATTTCTGCAGGAACCTACCTTGCTTCACAGAGCAACTCTCTATGCTACCTTCCACTTTGGAGTAATTTGTACATGGTGATATTCATGTTGAACTTGTGTTATTTTTGTGTCTAAATTCACATTGTATTTTTGTTCCCTATGTATAGCTTGATTTTCCTTTCATATTCAGTTTCTCCCCACATATTTATCCATACTTAATTCTACTTTTCAGTTCTTTTTTATAAATAAATAGTGAACATATCAGATTAAAAAGCAAACCTTTACCATTACTTGTTATAAATACAGTCCTGTGGTACACATTCACTCTAAATTTAGGAAATACTGTGGCAAAAGCAATGCCACAGAAGAGTATTTGTTTACCTTTCAGAGGCGCCCTGGTTATTTAAGTAAAATTAAGTTAGATTCTTTTTTATAGGATTTTGTCCATCACTGGAAAATAGTGTTGGCCCTAGCAAAATTAACAACAAAACCCACACATTTTCCACTATGCTTTAGAAAGAAGTTTTTACCCACATTAAGAAACATGACACATTCTTTGATTGTGTTTCAGCTTGGATGGATTTCTTTCACAGCTATGAAAAGGGAAATTGTTAGAAATATGGGTAATATGTCTAGGCTAAAATGAAAATAATTTGATACATGACCAATTTACTACTAATATTTATTCTTGTGGAAAAATATCTTGTGGACTTTTAATTCAATATGCACTTTGTGAACACTGTTTGCCTGTCAAAATTTTCAAAGGGTGTCATTAACTGGTGAACTGAAGCTGGTTGAATTATTTGCTTAGCAACACTTGGCTAGCAAATAATGTCCATACCAGCCATGCTTTCTGGAAACAATCTTCCTCTAGTATTTGCCAAAATAATTTCAGTTGATAATTTTGGAATTTTTTTCAAATTTTTTTCCATAGTGCCAAACTCCTTACGACTCTTATGTGACTGGTTACTTCAGGTACATAAAATTGTTTCTGACATATAATTTTAGCTGCATTTTTCTCTTAATATCTGTTTATTGAAGGAGTTTAAAAGTAACATGTATTCCAATATTTTTTCTTTAATGAGTTTTCAGTTGAGCAATATATTGGTATAAAATATGAGCTTTATGATTTGCAGCCTTTTAGCCCAGCAATGAAGAGACAAAAAAGAACCACACACCATTGGCTCAGCTGGAAAGTAATTACAATAATCCAATTAATTCAGATTAGAAACATACTACCAATAATTTTATTTCTTGGGTTTATAAGCACAACTACACTTTTCAATGAACATGATCAGGTGAATGAGATTCTTATTTCTGTGATTTCTGTCCTATTTTAACTAGAAAACATCAATTATTTTTGGGTCTGAGAGAAAGACATGAAAGAAAAGCTACTAATCTTTCAATTTTGAATGCATAAAAATATCATCTGCTTTTTCTATTTTTACTGATTTTTATTTGCTTTTAAAAGACCAATAAAATAGCATAAAAATATTACAATTTTTCCAACTAAGTTTAAAATGCAAAATATTGCATTTTAAGTCAGCAATATTTTCTTTGTTTCCAGCAAACTCTGTAACAGAACTTGGTAACATTTTCCTTCTTTACATGGGTGATACAACTATAACCTCTTTCTTCTTAAAGCAATACCCAAAATACCCAAAATAGACATGCCTTGGTGAGGAGATATCCCTGCCTGAATTCCTTCTCTACCTGATATAGAGACTGGACTGAAGAAGGTTTCTTGTACCACAGGAGATCGAGTCAGGCATTGACTGATCAGATCTCTCTACTTACAGAACCTGCTCTGTTGTTTAAAGTCAAGAGTTTATTACAGCATAAAAGAACATAGGAATGACTTTGATGGGTAAGAGCAGAAATCCACTCAGCTTTGTGACAGTGACCAGTAAGAGACACATCAGAGAACGGCAGAAGTACAAAACAACCTTTCCCTGATAATCTCTCCTAGTTCCCAACCTGCAAGATATCTGGAACAATAAGTGTATCAGGCTCATGTCATTTAATAGCCCTCAGGAGAGTTTTATTCTTTGTCTGTCTTTTTGATCTCACTTATAACTTTTGCCTGTGATTTTTCCTTAGGAAAAAGATCTTCCTTTGGTTGTCTTTAAACGTGCTACCTTATCATTTCATTTGGTGTCTTCCACATCCTGAGCTATGTGAAACATCGAATAATTGTTTCCCGTTCATCTTCTCTCTGGCAGTCAGGATGTTATATTCTTCTTCTGTATCTATTGCCTGCTCAGTTGAGTCATTTCCAGACTGATCTGTTCTGGTCTATTTAATTTCTTCTTATCTCCTTGTCATCCCTTTCATCCTTCTCTGTACTGTTTTTACAGTATCCTGTTTGATATGGTGCAGCCACAACTCCAAGAAGTATTAAATACTTTTTTTGCTTAGTTGACTATTCCTTCTTCATAACACTAAGTCTTAGTATCCTGCTTTTTTTTTTGACCACTAAGGAATACTGAGGTGATAAAGTCAGAAAACTATCTATAGTGACTACAAGGTCCCTTTCATGAGTGCAAGCATCTGATTTATAGTCCGTTGTCTCGTCTCTGGCTGAATGCTTACAGTTCGTTTTCCATTAGTGCATTATTTTCCATTGAACTGACACAGAATTTAATCTGCCATTTCATCACCTGCTCATTCAGTAGTTTCCATCAATTCTCTTAGCTCTTCTCACTGCCGCACACTGACTCTCTGGGCACTGACGAGTTAAGAGTTCACAGAACTTGCTGTGCAGACAGACCAGAAGTCTTTTCAAAAAAGGTGCCTTGACAGGAGCTAATGACATCTCTGGCTGTAGCTCCCAGCTGCCATGCCCACTTTGATTTTGGCTTGATCCAAAGAACGCATCTATCACAATATTAATCACAACAAGGTACTGGTAAGTGTAGTTTTAGGTTTTAAATATATTAATGTATTAATAACATCAAAATATGGGTAAATAATATCAATATTTTCTGATGGGAACATGGCTTTTAGATTAGGGGACTGGAATGTGAGTGAGAATGGAGGGATGGGTTGGTGAGTGAATTCCAGTGGTATTGAAGGCCAGGACAGCTCATGGGGGAGACAGTTCTTGCAACTACCCCAGGCAGGGAAATGTTTAACTTGATGTTTGCATGGCTTAGATACTAAAGTCAGTGACAAGACTGAAAGGCACAGGAAAGCAGGCTTCACTAACTCTGGTGGTCGTCATGCTTTTTGTCAAACAGGGATATTGTTGAAGTACTTAGTGTTTGCCTAATACATTGAAATGTAGAAGTTATATGTGAAGGTTGCATACATTGCTATAATAGTCATGAGTTTTTGAATATTCTAATGACAGGAAAAGTTTTATGATGGGGGGGTGGGGGGTGGTTTATAAATATTTAAACCTAAAACTAGAAATCTTAGTTTCCCACCTCCTTTTTCAGAGCAAAAATTGAAACCAACAGCAAAAGTGCCTGCACCTTATCTGGACTGAATGTGAAAGGATTTATACCATATTGTTGTCAGAGCATTGTGGCCAGCATTGAAATAAGTGTGCCTGCTTGAGCCTCCTGTGTGTGTCCGTAATCTTGATGCTAAGATTGAACAGCTGCTGTGTACCTGTCAGCAGTGTGTGTTTGCCAGGGTAAAGCAATCTTTCTTTTCTTGCACTTTCGTCCACTGGAATGAAGCCAACCAAGTTCTGTAGAAAAAAATAGAAAGAAATTAAAATATGTAAATCAGCATCTAATAAGGGGGGTTATTATGTGAGTAAGCTACTGACATCCTTCTCTAACATTGGTCTCTCTCTGTATTGCTAAAAAATGAGCACAGGGCAGTAGAAGCTTGTATTCTTGCAGTAGGAACTCTACATTGCCCGGACTAAGCCTGAGGTGACAATCAATGGCTCAGTCTTCAGAAAGCAGCCCAAAGACTTTGAGATAGACACCCTAAGTCCTGTAAAAATATTTTAGATGCTTGTAGGGAACAAGTAAGATTCTAATAATTGAAGATCCATTGGATCAAGGAAAGAGAAAAACTTGAACAACTTCACTGCAGATGACAAGGTAATGTAAAACAACACTTCTTAAGTTGACTGTCTACCCATTATAAAGGCACAGCTAGCACAAATCGGAAAAGAGGAAAATAGTACTTATTCCATGCTGTAAAGCACGGTTCCTCTGTGTAAAATTTTTGAAACTAAAGAGGCGTTATAATTTTTATCTTTGGAAGAGACAACTTCAAGGAAAAAATATATACACAATTGAAAAGCACTAGTAAAGAAGACCTGGAAGTAGCTAACTAAAGCAGTTCAGAACCCCAACATGTGTTGGAAAATGCTTTATAATGAGAAATAAACAGCTCACACAAGCATAGATGGCAGGAACGTACCTTGAAATTCTCTGCAGTTAGAGCACATGGATGGGAGGTCAGACACTGCCATTGAAATGCCTGTGAGGGAGATCTGGACTTCTGTTTTCTTCACCCAGCTGAGGGCTGTAACCATTACAGGCTGCACAATATTCTGAGGTTGCTCTCTTGTTGGAGCCTTAATTCAAAGTGCTAAACAGCACGATGATGCTTGGCATCATGATATGAATTCTAATCCATTCAGGTAAAAGGGAAATGAAACTCTTAGAGTGCTTGCAACTCTAAGGGGCACAGTTCAGTGAATGAAGTCTCTCCCTTCCTTCACTTTTGGTAGTCGTATTCTGACTTAATTTATATTCTTAATTTTCAATAAATTATTCAATAAATTTGACTTTAATTTGTAGACAACTGTAAGATAAAATTAAATATTTTAACATACTGACTTTTTCTTAAAATTGTTTTCTTTGGCTTCAGTTATCAAGATAGCAAGAAGAGTGAGCCACAAAATCAGCAGTGCAAATCAGGGTAACCAGATAACATGTTATCTACTGGAATGTAAATATGAACAGCAACTGCAAGCCTGGAAGGGGTTATGCTGTCATCCACTACAGATGACAGTACACATTCATACCAAAGGCATTGCATCACTAAGAGCTGCGGGGTTAAAAGACAACTGCGGGAATTTTGGTAGAGTTTTGAGAAAGAAATAGAGAAACTAAAGATTTGCATGAGTACAAAGATAGGAAGAAAACAGACAATCATGAGCATCAATTGTGATGGCAGTTAAGGATCCCTGAAGCACAGTCCCGGGGAACAGTATGTTGGGCAAACAGTACGGATTGTATCTGATCACAATGGTAGTTAATCACACTGGAAAACGATCAGACGCAGCCATGAGAGCATCGCACTAACCATAGAAAAAAGGCTAATGCAGTCATGAGTCTAACTCAGCATGTGGTGAACAAATTGAGTGCAAGACGGAAAAGAGCATAAAATGAAGAAGCTTTGTAATGACTCGTATTACTCCTAGACATCTGAGAAATGAAAAGAAGAAAAAATGATTCTGACAGACGAAAGGAAATATGATGCAATTGCCATTTTCTGAAACCTAAGTGGACAATTCACATACCTGAATATGTCCTGGTTATAATCTGTTCAGGAAGTTTAGCATGCATAAAAGGAGGTGCTGCGCTGGCCTTTTATCGTGAGAATGCTGTCACATCTTTCATGTGTTCCTGTAACTTCATGTATTTACCAACATCATTTAAGTTGGGACTTGGTGGAGGACATGGAATCAAGTCAGAGAAAAGGACCATTTATTCCTGCAGCACCTGTCTGCATTACCTAGACATATCTGTCAGAGGATGTCAGTTTCAGCTGATATTTTCCTAATGTAACAAGATAGATAACTACATCTAAAGTTACTCTGCATTTCATTACATAGATATCACAGATTCATATACTAGATATTTGTGGTTGTTTGAAGGAGCAGTGGTCTTGAAATCATTATATTGTGGCAAAAAAAGAAAATTACCTTATAGAACCTAAGAAGAAGACACAAGAAGGCATGAAGTGTCATTTCAGTATATGCAAAAGATACCTTTCCATTGGAAGGTGCCTCAAAGAAAAGAGTCTCAAAGACATAGGTTCCCAGTTTACAGTTGGGAAGAACTGTTAAACAGAAGTTTGTAAAGTTGGCACACCATGCAGAAAACTGCCTCTATGAGGCTCATGGAGAACACCTGAAGGCAAGAAGAAAGCCTGAACCCCCATTTTCCTCCTGAATTCTGACAACTGTTTCTTTGTTATTTATTAGGCAATTCTATCCATTCCAAAATTAACATAATGTCTTAAGATAAACAGTGAAAAGGAGCTCATTCCTCCAGAGTCTTTAACAAATATAACAGTGACATTCTCCTGTCAAGGAGATAACTTGGTCTAGGCAAGTCTCCTCTAGGTTAACAGGCTCAGGAAAACTCTCTTCTACAGGATGTTGCCATAACTCCTCAGTGCAAGAGAAAGGACTCTGCTCCACTTTAGCGCACTAAAATGAATGTCAGAGTTGGACAGGAGTGGATAATTTATGCCTTTACTCTGTGGCATATTGACTAGATGCCTGTTAGATAAGGTAAAAAAGTATTCCTATAAACAGATCCCTAGTTTATACTCTGCTGTTGTTGAGTTAATTTATTTTTATTTTTATTTTTATTTTTATTTTTATTTTTATTTTTATTTTAAATTAAGCAGCTGTAGGATTGCAAGTTTGAGCACTGTCCACAAAAACCCAGGCTTCCTCTGCTTTCCAAGGAGCTGAATGTTGCAGGTGAGTTTTCAAGAACACTACGTGCAGGTGGGACCAGCACAGAGCCCCTTCCCTGTCTGCCCATCTCTTACAAAAGCAAACCTAGAAATTAATTTGGTTAAAATGGTCACATGCCAGTACCATGTTTGGCATGCTATTGAAAACTGGTATAGAAATCTGGTTTTAAGAGTTATTGGAAAATTTATGTAGAGGAATGTTTACAATATATTCTACTGGCTGTAAACCAGACTCCATTATTAATGCTAAAAAGAAAGTTGCAGAGTGACTTGATGGCAATGCAGAAATACTATTCTGGGAAATGGAAAAAAACCCACCTAAATGCTCAAGCTTTTATTAGTTCAGGAGAAGAGAGAGTAAAAAAAAGCAGTGAGTGAGTGTGAAACCAGGCAAGTTCAGACACAGTGGTAGTGCTTCCAAAAATTTCTTTCTTAATTATGGGGCAAACTATGAAGTCAGAAGATCTCTCCTACCCTTGAAGCCTGGACTCTTGCTAGAAGGTACGCTGTAGCCAAAGCTGGGTCGAGTGCAGCACCACACAGTGCACATCTGGCTATGTTCTGAGCAGAAACAGGAGTTTCAGCATAGGTATTAAGCAGTGAAGATGTTTTGTTTGTGAACAGCTTTACAGGGAAGACAAATGAAATATTTTCTGGGCATTCATGGTAGCATAGCTTTTGCACCCACAGAAATCTTTGGGCATCAAGATTGTAAGTAGGCTTTGTGGTACTGCATTCTCTGGTTTTGTGTATTTACATTGTCCCAGTGTTGTGTTTGGGGTGCTACAGTGATATTTGAAAACTTTCTGGATAAAACTATATAGCATCAGAACGGTGGTTTATTTTTACAAATTATTTTGGAGGGTCCAGATCATGGAAATAGAAACAGCAGACGGTGCAAATCAATTTCGGTTTTTGCCATGACTTATTTGTTGTTATTGACATCTTGAGCTAATTCCACTGTTCCGAAGCAGCACATCATGCTACAAAAACACCTGGATCCACATCCAGACTCTCTGTGCTCTAAGAAGCCAGGTAGCTGGTAAATCTCTTGCTGTAGGATCTAGGCGTTAACACTCCACATCATCCCTGCCAGGTAATTTGTGCACTGACATGTAGCAGCAGTTAAATGAAAAAGCCTTTAAGCAATCCTCTAGAGTTGAAGGTGAAGCGCCTGTTGCACAGAAGGCAAAACTGAGAAATGAAAAATAAAAATGTCACCGCAGAACAAGTAGATGAAATCCATAATTATTTCTATTTTAAGAAGTGTTACAGGAAAATGCTGCTGATGGAATAAGCAGGATGACATTTCATCAGAAGCTGCACATATGTTCCTTATTTTTGCGAATAAAAGTTATCCTTATTTGATATTATATATCATGTATTTTTAAAAAGATTGTACATTGATACACTAAACATTATTTGCACAATTCTGAAAACCCCCTATTGCTGCCATGCATGAATTATTTTCTCTCTTCTGGCATGCTGGCATGTTTGTGGAACAAGCATGGAAACCATACCTGAGAAAGACTCATCAGGACAGAAGAGCAGAGTAGACAAAGGAACAAACAGCCTCAGTCACCTCTGGAAAAAGCAAGACCTGCAGTACCATTCTAATGTACCATAGAGCAGAATCTGGGAATTTTAAGTCAAATGTCATGAAACTAAAATTTGTAGCCATTTTCCATAAAAAAAGAAAAAACATTCATGAAAATGTCTAGGTATAGGAGCTTGGTTTGATTCTTTATCATTTGTCTGAGATATGAGAAACCCATTTTTAAGCATCTCATACAGTGATTCTTTTTCTCAGATATGAGTCCATTAGCTTTATAATTTGAGTTAATTAGTATTTCCAGACAGATAAATACTTTCTCAAACATTTTTTGATCAGTCATGACTATGCTAGGAAAGGTAAGCAGTCTGTGTTGTATGAAGGGAATTCCCAGGCTAAGATGCGTTTCTGAGATATGTCCATGTCATGGTCATCCTTGGCAGCTAAAATAGTCAATGAAAGGTTACAACAGCTGAGGCAACTCTGCTTTAGGCCTCTCTGAGTGCTCAGGGCCAGGGTGACATGAAGCTACACATGCCGGTATTGGTCCTTCCCTTAGCTAGATCGGGTGTTCTGCACTTATGAATGTTCTTTCTCTTCCTATGGTGAAAGATCTTGTACTCCTGGCCATGTAAACTTGCTTATACCAAATCAAAGTCTGAGACTGCCTCCAGGCTCATTGCATGGAATCATCTAGGAGTACTGGGTTAAAATGGATTTGACACTCTGGTTTGATAACTTTACCAGCTTGTATCTGTGTTGAAACTTCAGTAGCTGCCTGGTACTCTTACTTCTTTACTGGTCTTTCACTGCTTCTATCCCCTACATACAAGCCCTTCTTGTACCCAAAAGCTGTGATAATGTTGTGTGGTGCTAAAACTAATAGGCTGTGCTCCACATGTCTTCAAAGTGAAATAACTAATACTAAGAAAATCTGTAATTGCATTAGCATTACCTATGCCCTACATTAGTGTAAAAAAATTATGCATCTTTTTCTTATAAGCGAAAGTATGACTTCAGGTAGTAGGAAACACAGAAGGCATTTACTGTGATTTTTAGAGCATCTGTTAGTGAGCTGGGAGGAAAAAAAAAAAAGAGAAATTTTAAAATTATACCCACAATGAACAATCAAATAACAATTTTCTCTAGCATAAATAATTGTAGATGTACATAAAACAGAGAGTTTGCAGGACCTTTACACTTGTTTGCACAAAATAAATGGGCTAATAAATGGGATTTGGACAGCAAAATTTTGCTGTTACCTGGAACTTCCCCAACAGACTATCACGTTATTCTAAGAGTAACAAGTGGAAAGTCATGTGTGAGGCTGCCAAATGTGTCTCAGAAACCAAACTGTATATTAACATCTACTGATTTCTCCTTATCTACCATGTTAGTAATGTCTTCAAACATGAGATCCCTTGCGTGATTTTATGCTTCCCATCTTTAATCAAGCTGTGTCTTTCCAGCTGCTGTCCATCTTTAAGATGGTTTCTAGAGATGAGTTCTGTTAAAATACAAACTCTAAGGTAGGGAATGAGGCTGGCTCTGAATTTGCATTTGTGGCTACTTTGCCCAAGACAACACTTATGAATGCCAAGACTGGAAAATATAAAAATTTGACTGTTATCATACCAAAGTGAATCTTTTCGTGATAAATGTTATCTGTTACTTTCAAGCCCCTGAATCCTCTGATAAAAAGATTAATTTAAAAGTCAGTGCATGAATTTCCATCTTCATTTTCTTAAATGCATATGGAGATAAGAAATATGGATGATGTTTTCCCAAAAACAGTTGGGTCAAACAAGTTTTCAGGTGAATTATTCGCATGTAGTCATGAAAAACTAAATATCTACTGAAGTTTATCTGGTCAGTGTTTAAAAGAATAAATTTAACAACAATTTTTGCTGCTAGCATAAAGGTAATCAGATGTGAAACCTAATTGTTTCTAGTGAAAGTAGAACATCCAGAAGAATATGAATCATAACATTATTTTTAGCATACACATCACTTCCACATTTATAGTTAAGCAGATTAACTTTAAAACTATTAATTAGAAATTTGGATGATTTGAATATAAAAGGATATATTGTTAAAAGTAAAACAATGAAAGATTCCAGCTGTTTTCATCATTGTTGGTGTCTTCAGGTACTGTAGGAAGATTTTCTTATTTACAAACGAAGTAATGTTAGTGCTAATAAAAACCATCCATGAAAAAATGCTGTCTTGCAACACTCAAAGCAATTTGTAGGATTAGTTTTATACAAAAGAGTGCAGGATACTGCACACTTCCAGTCCTTGTATTCATTAGGGCTAAAACTGAATTAGCTAGGATTATATTTAAACAACATTAAATGTAGCAGACAATTTAGATTAGTGAAGAGCTAGTGCATAAAATGGGTTTATAAAATAACGTGGAATGTGGCTGGGTTTTGTGCAATGGTTTTTCTGTTGCACTTCACTAACCAGATCGTTTGTCTGAGATAGGAGAAGTAGCAGCAACTACGAGAATAACAGTCAGAGTGCAGGATTAAGTAAAGAGAGCCATATTTCAGAGGGTTTGAAAGATAAGCTCAGGTGCATGTTCCCAGCTATTGCACAAATTTCATAAGCGCCATTTGTCTCACGTCTATGCAGAGGAGAAAGCACCAGTTGTATTTTACTTACATCAAAATATGTTTTGGCATTTTTTAAGGATGCCTGAATACACCTACACATTAAAGCTGACATTTTTCAGGCAAAAAGGAAAGACCAGTGAGTTGATTAGTAAGGCATTTGTACACCACTGGGTAAAAAGCGTTTTTAAAGAAGGTCCACCTCAGCAATGCATTGTTTTCAGGTTGGTTTGTTTTGGGGTTTTTTTGGTAGTTTGAGCGTGGAGTGTGAGCTTAAACACTGAGACAGTGCTGCCACCTCGAGGATTTTCCTGAAAAATGCCCCTCAACAGAAGTGAAAATTGATTGCACACACTAGTTGTAGTTTGTGTTCTCACTTGTATATGCATAAGAGATACTAAATAACAATAGCATATTGAAAATATGTATTCCATAGAAAATTCCACAGAAAATATAATAATGCTATGACAAACGTCTATAAACTTAAGCTTAGAAAATTTAGAGATGAGCTGTTTTATAGACAGATTTTAAAATCACTTTTCATTATCAAGCGATCAAGGTGGGAATACTTTTCTTGGCAACGTTAGGTACCACTGGCACATAGAGGTAACAGATTTGTATGTGAAATACAGATTCAGTTATGGGTTCAAAGACAACCTGGCATGGTTACAAGACTAAGCTCATTTACATGACCTGGGACTTAAGTAAATTCACTCTAATTATGGAATGTCTGTGGTTTAGGATATTCAATCTAAGATATTTTTTGTTTGTGCCCAGCTGAGACAGGAACTATATCCTGCAAGGGGATCCCTGCATCAGAAAACAACCTTAGTCACTGCTGGAGATCCACATTTGTGTGAGATTTATTGAGGTACTAAACTGCAGAGTTTAGGGTATTTTTTTCCATAACTTTGTCACTGTAATGCTGATTTTGACTATGTCCAATGTTTTTTGCTTTGTTCATCAATAAAAATTCATAGGCTGATATTTAGTGGCTATGGAAAGAGAAAGTTTGGAATTGAACCCATAACACAAAGTACTGATGAAGGACAAAAATATATGTCATTACAAATAAAAAAAGAAGGCATCGGGAATACTGTTCTTCTTGAGAGCTGAGTCTACTCTGAGAGACTTAAATTCACAGTCTAGAACTTCTTGGGTTTGGAATCTGCCATTTAGAGAACAGAAGATTGATCTGGTCCTTTTGCATACAGAAGGAGGTGGTGCTGACATTACGCTCTTCATATTGTTGCCCAGTGTCAAGAACACTCACTCAGGAAACAGAAAGACCTTTAGTCCCTCCTCATCTTGATTTGGAACAATGCAGTGTTTCCTACTTCCCAGCCATCTTGCACTTCGCTACTGGGACTTTTCCCTGAGTGAATGATAGAGAATGGTTCCTCTTGTACCAATTTCTGTCTGCCATTATGAAATGAGAAAGTTTACCTGGTAGTTTCAACAGCAAAGATGGAGAGTGGCCCTTCCTGCCCTTTGTTTAGTTGCATTACTGGAAGACAAAAATTTGAACCTGAATCAAGAAATGAGATGTTTTACTTCAGAGGGAATGCTCTTTTCTTAGAGCACCTCTTCCAGTGAAATTGATGAGTGAAATTGAATAGTTGTCATGTTTTGCAATAATTTCAATGTTTAGGCCTAGTATGGTTTAAGAACAATGATAAAGCTGGATTGAGAAGAAGGTGAAGAGGGAGGAAGGTGAAGGGAAGCTTTATGCCTGGAGTTAGCTGTCTCAGCTAACAGTAGGCAGGGAGTCGGTCTGGCCCCAAGAGCAGTAGATTGGAACACTTGCAGAAGAAAATTTCAAGAGATGTGAAAACTTCAGTGATGGAAAGTCAGCATCTACAGTCTCCCTGAAGATGAAGAGAGTTGGTGGAGCTGGAGCAGCAGTCTTCAACTTCAGTGTTCAAATTCTCACCTAGTCCCATTTTAGTGGTCCCATTTAGCCTCTTTCACAGGCTCAACTATGTATACAGATTTCATATTTCATGTTCTCAAGGATAATGAAGTTCATCACCCACATTTCATTAATAGACACTATAATTAGCTTAAATTTATTTTTAACTTGGCTCAAAAAGGAATTCATCATTAACCTACAGCAACAGATCTACAAGACGTTTATCAGGTATGGAACATTGCTTATAAGGAAGTGAAAAGATAGACACTCCTCTGCCAGGTTATGAGTACTGTCAGGTATTCTGAATGATAGGTAAAGATATTAAACACCTGCTTATACTGCACATAGAGGACTTTGTGTCTGTAAAAGAGAACAGAGCTCTAAAGAAACCTAGCACCAAACCCCTACCTTTTTCTGAGGAGATCAGTGACACAGAAAACGATTTTGTGGAGGGAAATCATAATACTCCTTAAACTCCAGTTGAACTTCATTTCACCATGCATCTCAAGGCACAAATATGTTCCAAGCAAATTTTAAAAGCTTTCAATTGCAATCAGCAGATGAAGTTACATCTGCTTTGCATCCATCCATTTTACATCACTACAGAATTTGGCACTACTACTCTACCAAGTTCTTAAGGGAAAACATTTCATTACTGGCATGCTTTTATTTATTTGTTTTTGCTTAAGATAACACAATGATGAAACAACTGGATTTTATTCACTAACTTAAATGCATTTCTTGGGCCACTCATTAAACAATAACATTAAAATAGCAGGGAGAACCATCTGGCTTTTTGAAGTTTTTTTTCCAATACATTACCAAACCACACAGAGTATTTTACCAGGAAATAATGTCTTCCTGGACAGTCTCGATTATTTTCCACATGTATGGAGGGAAATTGTTTATATTTGTATCCATTTCTCGCTTCAAAATAACTGGCTGTAATGTGGTGAGGAATGCAGAATTATATTGCAGCATTTTCTATCTGTGTATCTATGGGGAAAACAACTGGTCTGGTTTTGTGTGCACAGATATATTCCATACATATTTTAAGCTGACTCTGCTTTAAGCTGATTCTTTGCCTGTATATTGTCTGGTCACTTGACCAGGGCTGAAGAATGGGAAGAACTCCTGGATTGAATGATTTGCTAAAAATATCTCATGAAGTCACACAAAACTTGCAGAACCAAAGATCTGTCTGTCTGAAACCTCTCAAACCTGGAAAAAAATCGATTTTAGTAGCTCTACATAAATAACTGCAAGATAGTTTCTTATTTTTTGTTTTGAAAGGTAAAGACACAAACTTTTAATTCAGTGCTTTGAGCATTCAGGTAACAACATATATATTCATATTATATTTTAAGTGGTTTGAAAGGGCTATCACCTAACAGAAAGTGGAGTCCTTTACTGAAAACTGACTGAATTTAAGACTGACAGTTCCCATATAACCTTCTTCTGCCAGAGGATATGAGGGAAGGGAGGGAAGAATCCAATAAAATCTGATGTATCAATCCAAAAAGGGCTTAGGAACACATTCCAAATTTTTAGCAAAATGAGAGAGGTTAATAAAATCTTCTGGTTCAAAACCCAAGCTCATCATCATACTACTCTGATTTAGTTGAAATAGGAATACATGAATATACTCACCACCGACATCCTCACCGCACTTTCACTTTTCTGACAACTCATTCACCTCAGTGATTCCATGTGAGAGTGCTTTGGATACATGGAAGGCACTACAGATTCACTGAGTCAATCACAAAATGGTATTAGAAGTTCATTTATCAATGTTTTGCTTTCAGACTGGAAGGATTTTTTAGAGGTATATTGGCCAACATTGTAGATGATAAAATAAAAACATGCTTATTACAGTTTTATATGGGGTGAGTTATACAGAAAGACAGGATTTAAACTCAAAATTAGCAAACTGAGGAAATTATTCGGAAAAAAACAGATTCAGATTGAATGCAAACTTTTTCATGTGGGCAGGAATAACCAACTCCATAAACTAACTGAGGAATGACAGACTGTGCAAAGTTCTGCTGAAAAGCACCTTGTGGTTATAGCAGATAACCAGCCAAACTCAAGCCACCAAACTTGTGATGATCAGAAATAGGTAAGTATCGTATTTCTGTGTACAGAATGTCACGTGCAAGCTGCACACTTTCTGGAACTACTGCTTTCTCTTCTCTGGCTGCCTATATCTCATCCACACTAAGGGTCCCATCTGTACCTAATGTCTCATCCTCCCAAAGCGTCTTCTCTGTACGTGTAGACCAGTTGGTGAAAATGTCATGAGGGACGGGAAAAGTCAGAGATATGAAAACTACAGCCTGTGAGAAACTGCTCCTGGTGGAGTCAGAGTAGTTTAATTTAGAAAACAAAGACTAAGAGAAATTTATTGAAAGTCTTGAGATACATAAGCTAGATATGTAGAAACATAAAATCTAGGTATAAAGGGGAGAGAGATTAACTGTTCCCTGTGCCTGTATGAACCACATGACCACCGAAGAAAGCCCTGAGGGAGCTGAGGCACTTACTCCACTGGAGTTTTGAAGAACAATTTGAACAAATATCTGTCAGGATGTATAACTGTCTTTGCATTTGATACATGGTATCATTTCCTAATCTATTTTCCTATTACATTATTTGAAAATGCAACAACAGTCTAAATTTTCTAGACTAGGAGAGTCCAAACTGTAATAGGGTACAGTAGTTACTACTATAGCAACCAAAAATTCCTCCTAGTGTTCCTGGCCAGGAACTGCCACTAATGCCACAGGAACAATAGCCAGCAGGTGACCAGAGCACAGCAGGCTCTTTTGGGGCGTCTGCTGCCATGTTTCCTGTTTCCTCTTTGCTTTCTTGATGAAATAGACAGCAATCTTTTCTATCTGTCCCCAAGTTACTGCCTAAAGAGACAGTGACGAATGGTGAATTCCGCTTTAGCTACTACTGGCATTTCACTATCCAGGAATTCACGCTGGGATATTTATGAATGAGCTTTCAAGTCAGTGACCACGGAGCGTCTTGAGGTTGCCTAAATTCCAATCATCACTTGAGACAACTGCAAAATTTCTTGGGTTTTTGGTTGGTTTTTTTGGTTTTTTTTTTTTTTTTTTAACCAGAAGAAAGCAGACATCAGTTTGAAGATGTGATCTGTATTTTTGCCTGCCTCGTACTTTTGGGTGATGTCATTTGACCCAGGGGAAAATAGTACCTTTTAATAAGTGCTTGTAGCATTTCATCTTCCTCCTTATTTTGCCCTGTAAATTTGTGGGTATTTCAGCAATATAGTATCTTGAGTCCTTGGGAAAAAAAAGTAATCGAACATCTGGAGGAGGAATAATTGGTTAAATATTGAAAGAAGAGGCAAAACTTGGAAAGTTCAAAATTAATACAAAACACAATAGGGGAGTTGTATGTTCTTTTCACAGAACATTTGAACTAAGAAATACTTTTAATTTTAAAAAATATATACATATATATTTGTATTTTTTTTCCACACATACCTGCAGGTCTGTTTAGGTATGAAAGCTACTGAAATATTTCTACATGATTCAGATATGAATATTATTTGTACATTAATATATATGTATATTATGCATCTCATTTCAGTTCAATGCTGGCTCTCTAATTTGAGATAAATACAATTCCATTTAGTCTTCTTTTACATCTATAAATAGTGCAGATATAAGTGGGTTTTGCACTCATAAAATTTTTGTAAGCAAAGACTAAGGTAAACATGGATTTTTTTCCCCCCCTATATTTTGAGTTAATGATTTTTTGAAAAGAACATCTTTGTCCTAAATCAAAACCACACAGCCTGTCAATGGCTTTTGGTGATTTAAAAAACAACTGTGGATCATATGGCACTCAAAGGAAGAATGAGTTCACTGAAACTACTGCCAAACAGAATTTTGGAAGCAGAAATAGAAGTGGGTAGGAAGTGGTTTTCCTGTCCCGCGAAAGTTTTCGAGATCTCGTTTCTCCCATTGTGCCTCAGAATGAACCCAAGACCTACCAAAGATGAGAGAGGGAAAAAGGTAAAGCCCAGCAGGCTGAACGGGTAAGACCACAGCATCCTTATTCATGTAGCTGGTTGGGTAGGGCACTTCCCTAGGATAAGGAGCACCAAGGTTAGACTCCTGTTCTGACCCCAGCCCGTGTCCTGAACCTCCCCCTGGGTGACTGAGAATGTTCAGGTCATGTCAGCTGCACATTGGACTGGCAGTACAATCAGTTACTAGAGTGTCAACTATTTTGTTGCAGTTATATTGTTTTGCTCACCAAATTTTAGTGGTAAACTGCTGTTTTCAATGGAAAGGTTTTCAATTCTGGGAAATCGCTGCCCTTTTTCAGTTCTTACAGAAATAATTTTACTCTCAGTGTTCAAACCAGAGAATGCAAAATTTCCTGTTGGTGCTCTAGCGGCTGTACGTATCTAGAAATAAGATCCTGGTCCCACATCCTCAAAGGCATTTACACACCTAACTCCCACTGAGAGGCAAAGACCAGACCAAAAAAGAGTTCGGTTTGGGTATTGCCACCACAAGCTTGCAGACATATGGGACCTGCAATAGAATCCAGATGGACTATTTCTCCCTCTGTGTCTGAAGCATAGGTGTACACTGGACTGGCTCTGGGGCTTGTGCTGTGGGAGATCAGTCATATGCTGGGGGTGATGGAGAACCATCCTGTCCTGAAGAAGCATTTCAGAGTTTCTTGCAGCTTCAGAAGGGTTGTCTGTGTTGCACAACAGTGCGGGATGACAATAGCTGGCCCAAGTAGTCTGGCCATGCTGCCCTATCTGCACTCCTGATGATACTTCAGAAGACTGAGACCAGCCTATTTCTTTCTGCCCATTCAGAACTCGTACTGCAACTTAAGCATCCACAGTGCAGAGAGTAGCACACAGCCCCTTTGCTAACTCTGCAGGCTTTAAAATAGAATGAGCACAACAACAAAGCCCTCTGGCAATAGAGTTGCTATAACTGCACCATGAAGCTGCCAACTCTATCTTCCAGTTATGGCACCTCTATGTTATGTTCAGATCCAAATGTTACCCTGGAGCTGTAGTAGGAGAGGTTAGCGGCACTTCCTCCCTCCTCCCCGCATCAGAGCCTCCAATTTCAGCCGCCCATTCCAGTGCGGAGCTGGGGAAGGCAGCCCATCCGCCAACAGCAAGCCTGACTCCAGCTGATAAGCTCGATGCCCGCTGCTCCTTTTCCGGGGACACCACCGTTCCGTGTCCCCAGATCTCCGCTAGCAAGGCACGCTCACGGCATCGCTGCAGCAGAGGGCGCTGGCCTCGGGCAGCAGTGCAGAGCAGTGCTGATGCTGCAGGTAAACGGGGGGGCTTCCGGAGAAGCACCGCGAAATGTGTTTGCCCTCCTTTTTTGCTTGATATCGTTTCATTCCCAAACCCCTTGATGCCAAAAGATGACTGGATATTTTAAACAGCACCGTTCCCACAAAGCAGAAAGAGAACAAGTGGTCTGCTGCGCAGCTGTGTTCAACCCACCCACTGCACACAGAGTCTAGTTCAGTCTTACTTTCTTATGAGGGTAATAAGTGTGCACATAGAATGGAATTAAGAACCCTTCCAAGTTCCGGGCCAGGTGCGGGGCAGATGTACAGAGAGGGGGCGGAGGGATTGCAGGGAAGCACAGAGAAGAAATCGTCTCTCATAGACCACCGGGCAGCTGCAGAGCCCCCCCAAAGAAGCCTCACTGAGGCCTGTGGCTCACCTGGGAGCCCACAACAGAAAATGGGAGATGGGAGACTTCTACCCAGCAGAGGACTCAGCCTTTTCACACCAGTCTCCATGCAGTACTTACTCCTTTGTTTTCATGCACAGAACTACCCACTACAATTGGATCTCTTCCCCCAAGTCAGGCTCTGACACTTCGCAGAATGACTCTCAGAAGTGAACAAGGGGATAGATTTGGCTCCTGGTAGCTGTTACTGACTTTTATCAGTACTTAATTTTCAGACCCTGGTATGAAAAGAGCTATCTGAAATCTGCATCTGGTTGTTGGCAGTCAATACATAAACTTTCACAAGTGAGATTTAATATGAGTCATGTAAAAAATATTGAAGGATTGAAGACTACATCTACTTTTACACATTCACTGTACAGTCCAGATCATCACTTTCTGTTAACTAGCTACAATGAAATTTGCAGTGACTGACTGAACTTCTAAAGAGAACAGAAGTTAAGCTGTTGTGAAGAAGTGTCCATGTAGTTCATTCGGCCTCATGAAATGCACTGGTATTAACACAATTTACTATTTTAGGTGAATATATTTTTTAATGCCATTTAAAATGAAAAAATACAGAAATGGTCAGAAAATATTTATTCTCAAGTCCCAATCTTAAAACTAGCTTCAACTTTTTTTAATTTTTAAAATTTTTTTGTAGTTTAAAAGAACAACGATGACATCCAGTGGTTGTAAATTTCTCCAATATTTTTACTTCCATATTTGACACCACATCTGGTGCAGAAAATAGATTTGTTCTTCATAAAATTATAAAATAAGATATGAATTTTAATACATGCTCAGTAGTGGTGCAAAGCCTTAACATGTCACCTTGAGATATTTTACAGTAGATATTGTTCTAGAATGTATGAATGCTCATGAGACACTTTTTTGGTAACGTTGAAATAAATAAAATGAATCTGCTCTAGAACTCTGAATCCAGTTAAAATTGGAATAAAATTAGCACATGCTTTTTAAAACTACTTTACATCTATAAGTGCTTATTAGTAGCAGCCCTTTCTTTCCTGCCTCCTAAATACACCTGTTTGGTGTTTAGAAACCAGGAGTACTTGGTAGCTTTTCTATAATTATATGGACCATACCAGCCCTAAAGATAGATATGTAAAGGATGAAGAATGTCACTTATCATTATTTCACCCTGCCCTGAGAAAAATTAAATACTTATTTCCATAAATATTGAGGGGGGAAAACTAATTGAGGAAGTCAACATTCTTTTCCAAGGTTCTGTGAACCAGGCTGAAAATAAGGGGGAGCCTCCCAACCTGAAGGTGTATTCACTAATGCAATTTAATTTTCACTGCTGATAAAGATTCAAAAAGTATTAATTAAAATTATATAGGAGTTTATTTGAACAAATGTTTTTTAACAGATCAATTACCAGAAGACTTTAGGAGTCCGTAATAAAATAAAATATCCACAGTACCACCCTCTTGTTTTTTTTCTTCTATGGACAGTTTTTCTTCTCATTTCTCTCAGTACCTGCACTGTCCACCTTGCAGAACCCACAACAGGAGGCTTCCACACCTCCAGCTCCTGAGTCACTGGGGTGACCCAGTGCTGCTCATTACCACAGGGCTGCAGAAGCTCTGTACAATGCCAGCTGCTGATGGTATTCTCCATCTCGACTCTGGCTCATGCAGCACACACCACCTGAAATCCCTCTCCTGGTCTCAGACAGCTTCAGGGCTCCCAAGCTCCTGTTCTGCAGTAGGTAAATCACTTTGCTTCAGGAGCTGGAAACAATCTGGGAACTTCCCCAGGGAGCCAGACAAACCTGGACTCGCAACAGGGAATGCACGGATTTCAGTTAACCATCAACATTTAAGGCAAAGATGGATTTATGTGGAGGGAAAGGGATTCAGCTGTCTCTCCTGTGGCCAGTTGGATTTAATGAGACAGCTCTTGCTGTGGAGATTTCTTTGCCAATCTAGCAGCCCAGCAGGGATGAGTTAATAGGTGGGCTGCTATTTTTTGTTACATAGTCATTCTCCTTTCCTTCAGTTTAGCTTCAAGTTGTGCATGTCAGTACTTTTGAGAAGAGTAAAATCAGTGTGAGAAAAATGACCTGTTCTTTAAAACAAAAAAAAAATACAAATTATGAAAGAATAGGGATGCTTCTCTTCTCCCAAGACTAAGTCTGCATTTTGTGCTCTGTGAGATTTGCTGTATCAACAGTATATTTCATTTTCACTCATCTGTCTGTATTTGGAAGAGTTACAAACGGAATGGTTTTATAGTTTGAGAACTGTACCTGGTTGACATATCATCTGCACTAGAAATTAATTAAACTAATCTCAGTATTTTCTTCTTGCTGGTGGTACCTGACAGCTTCTTTCACCCAGCATTACTTGGAATTGTTTACTAGATTTCATCAACAAACTTCACTCTGTAACCTTCTGAACACCTTGAAAATATCCACAGTCAAAAACTGAAATTGTGGCAGTTAGTTTTGAGATACAGACTGTATAATTCTTTCCCCTAAATGGATTGGCATGATACTTTCTCAAGCAAGGAAATGCATTTGCAATCTTCCCACCTACAGAGATTGGAGTAATTGATGCTTCTCCTGGTATAAAATACACTTGCAAATCAAGGAGAAATTTAGCCCTTGATTTCTTCCTAACATGGTATTCATGGTTGGTAAGGTCTCCTCCCAACAGTATTTAGGCTGCAAGTCTCCATAGGAAACAGGCACAGAGCTGACAAGAATTGTGTATGGTTTGATGGGATTGAAAGTATCATTACTGAGGAAAACTATGGAGTAAAGGGAGGAAAAGGCTTGTGGATTTGCAATGTGATCTTCCCCTCTCTAGTGACCTGCCTTTGCTACACACATTGATCAGTGACAAAAAGCAAAGGCAAAATTAGAATAAAAGTGTTCAAATTATCGAAGCATGTGTACCAAAACCTTCATTTTTGCATTTTTAAGACATGATTATATTTATGTAAGTATAGTATAAAACATATACAAATAAATTTATAATAAAGTTTAGAGGAATTAAGGGCATAACTGTAAAATGATACAAAGTCTCTGACACTGCATAGATCTTGCTGGGAAAGAAAATTCTTCCTTAGTTCCACACAGCACAATTCCCTCATTGTTCTCCATTACCCTTCATTTGAGACCAAAATGAAGCCAAAAAAAGAAATCCCGGTGGATATCAACTGTCATCGTTTTATTGCCTTGAGTGAAATCAATCTACAGCTATCATTTTTAGAGCCTCTGTATCCACTGCCATGTCCACCACTCACACTGGGGCTCGCCTCCTTTCTCCTCCGTCTCTTCTGCTCCCTGACTTGTCCTCAGGGTACCTGCCCACTGGAACAGGAGGCGCAGCCCCGCTCCCAGCAGACAGCCAGTGTTTGTTATGGAGAGCACACTGAAGTCAAAATTTGTGTTTTTGATAAAGCATGAAGCACTCCAGCAACAGGTGTCACTGGGGAATTAGCTAAGTGGTTCCCCTCATCAGTGGGAGCCATGGGCTAGTTTCCAGGTGCATCAAAAGAAGAATAACTGTTCTGTGAAAACAGATTAGTTGACTTCACTTGCTAAAATATGTGCTCTCTCTCTCCCCTTAGGAAGATAAAAAAAAATCCACGAATACTTGCAGACACACAGCAGCAACATTTCACTTTTTATTATTGTCATTAATGTTACTTTTTTACTTGCAGTCCAGGCAAGGCTGAGGAAGAGAAATTTGCAACCACAGAATAAGAGTCACATTCCCATCCTAACAAGTTTGCAATTTAGAGGCAGCAGATGGACCCAGACAGATGGCAGGGTACAGGCACTATGAGACACGACTGATCTCAGAGCATCCTCCTGCCTAATGTTGCTGACCTTGTGTAAGCCTAAGGGCCAGTTTTGGGATGGTGTTTGAAGAACAGGGAAATAGCATCTGGAACTTGCATCCCCTTGAAATAAAAATAAGATAATTTAGGAGCAGAAATGCTTATATATAAATGTGCATACATTAATCACTTTTCTCAGATTATAGTGTCATACATTGTACATCCTATCTTGGTTTGAGACAAATTAGGAGGAAACGTCCGAAATGAATGGGTCCTCTAATGGAAGGCAAGTTTCAGCAGCCCCTCCCCCACCAGGTTCAGAAAGAAATTTCTTGTGGGAAAGTGAAAAAAAATCTGTTAATTTAACAAGCAGAGTACACGCAGGCACGAGAGAATGAATAATGTTAAATAATAAAACCTCTAGCTTTGGAGAAGACCTGGTAGATTCAGAGTCTTTTCTGTAGGTGTGGCTCTGCTGTGGGGCCTCCCGGTGATGGTGTTCCAGACTAGAGCAAAGCTGAATGGCTCCAGGTGAAGAAGAAAAAGCCACAGTCCCAGGAAAACACCTTGCTTCACCTAACGAACAAGAAGCTGGCTAAAAAGCAAGAGAATGCAACTCTCTGCCCTACTGCAGAGCCGAGAGCTGGGGAGAGAAACCGAGGGAGTTATCTGTGTTTTGAACACAGGCCGCCAAAACAATTCCACTGCCTTCCCCTCCTCTCTCTCAGATCTGGCTTAAAGGCACAAAAAGGCACAGGATTCATGTCTGGGCAATAAGCAGGCAATAGGGGATACAGCATCATGAAGTCACCCCAAGACACATCCATAGACAAAGTTTCATAGAATCACAGAATAATTTGGGCTGGGAGGAATCTTTGAAGGTTATCTAGTCTAACCCCTCTGCCATGGGCAGGGACACCTTCCACTAGACAGGTTGCTCAGAGCCCTGTCCAATATGGCCTTGAATGTATTCAGGGGTGCAGCATCTACTTACTTATACCTAGTCTGAATCTACCTCTGTCAGTTTAAAACCATTACTCCTTACCCTATTGCTACAGGCCCTACTAAAAAGTTTACCACCATCTTTGTTGTAGGCCCCTTCTAGCTGCTGGAAGGCTGCTATAAGGTCTTCTCAGAGCCTTTCTTCTCCAGGCTGAACAGCCCCAGCTCTCTCAGCCTTCACAGGAGAGGTGCTCAAGCCCTCTGATTGTCTTCATGGCTCTCTCCTGGACTTGCTCCAACAGGTCCATGTCTTTCCTGTGCTGAGGACCCCAGAGCTGGATGCAGCACTCCAGGTGGGTTCTCAGGAGGGCAGAGTAGGGGAGCAGAATCACTTTCCTTGATCTGCTGGCCATCCCTCTTTGATGAAGCCCAGGATACAATTGGCATTCTAAGCTGCAAGTGCACATTACTGGATCATATCCAGCTTTTCCCTTACTAGTACATCCCAGTCCTTCTCAGCAGGACTGCTCTCAATCTCTTCATTCTCCCATCTATGTTGATACTGGGCGTTGCCCTGACCCAGGTGCAGGGCCTTACACTTGCAAAATTTAGAATTCCTAGCATCGGTTCCTGCATAAAGATGCCTTTTGGCTCTCACTACCATTTTATTATTAATTATCAAACCTAAGCAGTTTTCTCTGTCAAGATAATCATCAAGTTAGCTGATGAATTGAATCTCTGACGGCACAGAGAATAAATGGATACATAAGCTTTCATCAGTCTATATTCTTCAGAGTGTTTTTATTTTTAAAAACAAGCTATTTTCTTAAAAAGGGTACAGTTTAGTTTGCTTGTGATGCCAACTGTTAAAAAAATAAAATGTAAATCTAAAACCTTTTAAAAGTCCTTTGTCCAGTCTTTGCGCCCTTTAAGCAACTCTAGTTTAGCAGGTTTGTTAATAAATAAAATCATTTGTGAATCAAAATATTTATTTATAAATACAAATTAATCACTTTAAAACAAGCTTCTTAATTTTTGCTGTGAAATCCACATAGGTTATTTTTTGTGTTTGCTTGCCCTAAGAAAAACAGAAAATTATACTCAGTTCACTGTAATTACCTTGATTAGCCTCACCTTATTGAAGCATATTCCTAGAACAGAGACCTTAAGGTGAGTACGTTAACAGCCTTCTACTTTGTAAGGCAGTGTTATATTTTAGCATATAAAAGCCTAGCTAAAAAAAAGACCCGTTTTCGTTTGATTTCTCTGTGTGCTGCTGTGGAGTCTATCAAATTTTCCCTTTTAATGAGGAAACCCAGTTCTGCCCATACCCAAACTAAAATTATGATCTCACTTGTGACAAAAATAAAGGCGTGTTTTTATTTCAAGACAGCTCACTGGTCTTATTTCTTTCAATGTAAAACCTGACTGTGGATAGTGCACAGGAGGTTCTCATCCTACTATTTAAAGCTGGCCTTATTTCCCTTCTGAGGTTATCTTGATTAGCTGGGTAGCTATGAAACCTGAGCATTTGTACTAGAACTTTACAGCAGGACAGCTTCTTAAAGTTTTCAGTATAAAGCAATCCCAAAACACTACAGTTTTCAGCCAAGAGAGCCTAATCCTTTGAGTGTGTTATCACTATGAAGGAAAAAAAACTTCACCCCAGCCAAGAGCAACAGAAACACATTTGTAATAAAATGGAGAATGCATCTGAATCTGGTCTTAAACAAAAAAGATTACAGAGCACAGAGCAATTTCAGTAGTTTCAGAGTATTTCAGGCGTGTTTTTTTGAATGGATCAAGTGATCTGGAGCTACCCAGGTGGGTAAAAAGAGGGAGAGAAGGGAGGTCCCTGGTGGTATGGGGAAGGACAAAGCCTTGGAAAGGAGAAACACCAAGAAGAGGCCAGTCACAGGTCCCACAGCCATTGCTCTGCCTCTGCAAGAAGTGCGCTGTTGAAGCTGAGAACTGGAGCGAGTTAACATGCACAGGGAGGAGATCTTGGGGGCCCTAGCAAAGTGGGAAAGACAAGACAGTATTTTTTGGAGCCTGGTCCAAGGCAGCTTCAGTGTATTTTAATCAAAGAGGAATATGACTTTCTTCTATTTCTTTTTCTTATTTTTTCTTTTCTTTTAAACTCTGGGGGACATTGTAATCCCCAGCTTCTCTACTTTCAGTCTTGCCCTTGCTGCAGACTGAGAACTGGTGTGATCTATTGTTAATGTTTGAATGGATTTCTGTTTGGGGCGGGATACCAAATGTAGGCCTGCTGAGCCACAAAAAATAAATAATGGACAGGAAAACTTATTTTCCAGGCTGAAGTAAAGAGGGATGGGGAGTAGGGGTTATTGAGGGAGGGGCTGGAAAGGTAGTTGGTTAAGATTTATTTGGCAGACATGTTCAACTATCCTGTTTGAGTTGTATTTGAATTAATTAACTTCATCTGTGTAAACTGGGTCAGTATCCTGTAATTTCCTAAGGGTATGGCAGTATCAGGAAACTAAATAGTCAGCAGAGCTGGTTGAATAGTTAAAATAACTGATTTACAAATAGTTCCAGGAATAAAACCACTGAGTTTCATTTCTTATGATTTATTGGGCAATATAGGAAAATTTATCTTACCTGAAAAATGTCCTTTCTGTAAGAGGGGAAGTCCACAGCTCCTTGGGTTTTCCTCTCATACTTTCCACTCTCTGGAGGCAGAGCCAGGCTGGTCAAATGAGGCCATACATCAGCAAATCTCACAAGTTTCCAGTGCAACTCCATAGAAAGTAGTCCTTTACAGCTTAATTCACAGCTAAGCTGATAAGGAAGAGAGAAGAAAAAAAAAAAAAGAAAAAGAAAGAACCACACAATTTCTGCTGCAGAAAAGTTTAAACTTCCCTGACAACTGCTTTTAGGTTGCATAGCATCTCTCATAAAGATACAAACATTTGGGAGACAGTGAAAGCATTTGTAACGAAAATAGAGCACAGTTTGCAAGTTTTCTTGACTCAGAACTGCCCTTCTTGTGCCAGGTGGGTAGACAAGGTCTTCTAGTTTTCTTGCTAGAGGAAATTAAATACATGCAACCATCCTCCCAGGAAAGACTAGAGGTTTAAGACAATACAGTACCCATCAGGTGTCAGGGAATATAAGAAAATAGTGAATGCAAAAAGTATGTCTTGCGCCCTCCCTTTAAAAAAGAAAAATATCAGTTCAGAGACAGTACGTGAAATGTGCTGCTTCCTCCAGATAACAGCAGGATACGAGGAGGTTTGCCTGTATAATTTTGAGACCTTAAGGTTATTGTGAAAAAAAACTTCATACTTTTCTGTGCATGTTGGAAAAGAGCTGCCTATGAAGACTTCTATGGCTCATGAGGAAAATCCACACATATTTAAAAAAGAAAGGAATTGCTGGCTTTTAAAGCTTTGGCAAAGTACTGATTTAGTCACCCGGTAATGAGTCTTACCAGCAGGTTATTTTAACTTTTAATTAATGAGTAGGATTATAGATTATCATGATGTGAGATTTCTGAATGAGATATTTCGTTTACTTGGTTTTTAGAGTTTTCATCGGACATCAGGGATTCTCAAGGATTTTTTGAGGATTTTTTCCAGTGATTGTGGGTTTATGTGGTTCATATGTGGCTAAATATAACAGGAAAGAAACAGCCCTGTTAACTAGTACTAGTTCTCCTAGATAAGACTGTAACCATAAAACTCAGCCTTAAGTGAAAAGAGTATAAGGCTAAAAGCCTTCAAAGAAGAAAAAGTACAGAATTTCTGAAAGAAAAAAAAGAAAGATAAATCATTACATATTCAGAGAATTTAATTTCCAGGTAGGAGCTGCTTTCATTAGAAGAGGTTTGAGAAGCCTTGCATCTGCTTTTGAGAATTGCTCTGAGGCTTTACATGGTCTATGGTGATCTAGAAACTGAGCTCAATTATCACCTGTGGTAAATAAAAAAGGCATCTTTTTATTTCTAACTGTATCTCTATTGCTAGCTAAATGAGAGAGATTGATAAAATCCTTGAGCATATCCTGTCTGCTGATTTCATTCTCAAGGCTGAAAAAAACGTGGTGAATCCATGTGGATAGCCTGCTTTAGCTCTTCCTCCTATATCTTCTTAATTTTTTTCTATCTGAGAGTAAAATTTTGTTGATACACAACGAAGAAGAAATTTTGAGCGCATCTTGCATCTCAAAGGAATTACATACAGTATGCAAGCAATATTTTCCTTCATCTTACGCCATCTTGCTTTCTTCACGGACTCCAAACACAAGGACAAAATGAAGAGCCTTGAAAATTAATTTTGAAGATGAATGACCAGAAGTTTCCCTATTTTGTTTTTTTCAGCAAATCAAAGCTATATCAGCAACAAGCTACATGGTCTTGCAGATGCAGACACAGATGTAGAGGCCTCTGAACTACATCCAAAACTGGAAGCAGCACAGTCACCACATCAACATGATGCCCTATCATAATTAACTAATGGCTATATGGCTGCCACAACCCACTCAAATATTGTGCACAGCCCTATGCACTGTAGACAGATTGTATTTTTGCCAGATTTTTCAGCTATATCTATCTATGCAGTCTCACTGCAGTGCATGATACCAATAATGTTGCACAGATATGTGAAAAGAATGTATAAATCCTTACCGAAAATTAAACCAGTGCAAAACAAACCTTGGATAAGAGTAGGTTGCTGGCTCATAATACTCCCCTAAGATATCTTTCTTCAGTCTAATTCATAGCAGGCTCTCAGGCTCGGTAGTGATAAAAGAAGCAACATGAGCAGAAGCATTTAATTAAGTATTCACAGTTAATATTTCAGATTTAAACTTCATTTCCATTTATTTTTTTCCTATTGTTCTGTAATATTTAGTGATTTGTGACCACTATGACAAAACACCTCAACATGTGTTCAGCAGTAACCTGTGTATATTTCTACTGAGTTCAGGGGGATTGCTGTCAGGTTCAAAACTGGGCTTCTGTGTTGACCATGCTAACACGTAACACAGTATTTGAAGCAACAGATGTATTTCTGGTTCCCAGTGTTTCCAGATCCTGGATCTGGCAGCTATGACATTAGCTACTAATTACCCCACTGATCCCTGATCACCTCTTCAGGAGGTGGGCTGCAGAGTTTATGATAGACAGTTTGTCTCAAGGCCATTCAAATAGGATTATGGTTACAAATATTACATCTTAATTGTAGTTGTTTGAAACTAAAAAATAATTTTGTTTTCTGGGATCCCACTGTGTTTACTTAAAGAGCATTTGAGTTCTATTTGGTCTAACAGTTTACACATTTCCAAAGAGCCTTTAAACTTCTTTTCTGTGCTGCAGAGTAATGAAGATCAGTCCACTTCCTCCATAGCAAAGGGGCTTTTGTTTGTCATCCTGCTCTGTGTTCCTTAGGCATTTCATAATGAGGAAAGGAAACTGTGTACAGTCAATTGGTTCAATTGACTGAAGTATGCACAGACATTTAAGCACAAAAGTAAAGAGCTATTTAAGACATTGGGTTTTTGTTTCTAAGCACGATGCCTGCTTCTGCTGAAGAGTTATTACTTACAAATATTTAAATAGGTATTATATGTATTATATAAATATTATAAATTTGTATAAATACATATTATAAATATCTATGCATGAAAGTGATTGCAAATTATTTTTCACCCCATCTAGTAGGTAAAAGGAAATTTTGTTGCATGTGAGGGACCTAGCATTTAAATCCCTTTACTGGTAACAATTATTGACTTTCTTAACTTTGTGCTAAAATTTACCAACTTTACTCCATTTCCTACCATAAGATCTTTCTCATGTCCTGCTGGAGAACTGCTGAGAATCCTGTCTTTCAGTTTTCTTTGGTCTTTTCTTGATTTCTGAGCAGCTCTACTCTCATATTACCCAATTATTTTATTTCCCTCAAAGATGACCTGAGAGTCAACACATCTAAAGGAGGTAAGTTAAGAAGTTAGTACACTTAGTACAGAGGATTTTTGTTAACTCTAAGTGGATGACTGAAAAACAGGTTGAATTAACATATTGAAGAAAGCAATGCCTATTCATTATCAAAGTGGAAGAGTATACTGAATGGAGTTTTGCAGTTTGCAAGGGGCTCAAGACCTGTCCTGAGCCTGGTAGGCTTCATTGTGTATTCCAGTTTGAAGGGCGGTGTCAAAATGCCTACTAATTTGGAGAGGATGCAGAAATTATGGCACGTGTGTTTGAGGTCAGGATGAGAACTTTAAAAAAAATTCTGACAAGCCAGAGGAAGGATCTGAAAAAATAGGATGTGTTTCCATAAGGACCAGCAGAAAATACCATGGTTAGACAAAAACAAGAAGTAGGACAAATGTACTCTGATTAAAAAAACACCCGTTATACAGAAGATGATCAAGATATTATGGGGGACTGTGAATTGAAAGTGAATCTTGATTTAAAAAAATTAAGAGGAGGTAATGGGACAAAAAGCAAAGATAATGCTGAGAAATGTGAGATAATCTTTCCACTGCTTAGCTGAAGCGCTACCTCCACTTTGTGACAGTAATCCTCACAAAGGATGTGAACCAAGCAGGCCACTCTGCGATACAGCAGTGATAATCACTGTGGGCATGGTCATATAAATATTGAGGAAATATTAAAGTAGTCCTGGGGAAGAATATGAGGAAAAGAATAACTTGAACCATGTTACATATGGATATAGAAGGCAGAAACATTTGGCTTAAATTAAAATAAGAAAATTCAGGATATGTATTGGAAACACTCTAATGAAAGGATGGTAACTGACCCCCTGGACAATTCGGAGTACATGTCTTTGCTCTTGACTTTGGAAGTCTACAAGAACAGCCTGAACATGAGCATCACGGGAGATAGGTACAGTTATTTCCTACAGAGATTTTTCCAACAGTGTTTGGGTTTTTGTTGTGATATATTTGCTATTAAAAGAAACTCTTTATTGACGTTCCAATTAACAATCAAGAAAAACAGATTAAAGTTTATCGTATACCGGCATGTTTACAGATTGATGTAATATAAATTCATGTTTTAAAAAGATTATATTCCAATTAATGTTCAGGAAATAATCCATGTTAACATTTTAAAGAGCAACAGAAAAAGATTTTGCATTTTACCATCTTTTTGGTTAGATTGTTATTTAAAAGAATGATGGGAACTAAGAGTTAATGGTCTTTGTAAAACTCATTTTGTTTGCAGCTGTTTTGTTTCTGTTGTTTGATACCCATGCTGAGCCTTTCAAGAGGGTGAACACAATTAAGTTACAACTTTCTGTGTGAATTACTTCCTTTTTATTTTAGGTAAATTCCTCTTAGTTTGTGCCATTCCGAAGATACAGGGTAACAACTCATCTAGGTATATTCTGCTGAGAGAATTTCATTATCTTTAAGCATGTGTTTTGGTACAAAATAAATTTATATGAATTTTAAGTTATCTTTTCTTCAACTTTAGTGAAAAAACTTTTAGACTATAAAGGACCCTGAAGATATATCCTGATATCTGGTGGAAAGCAGTGGGATTTTGAGAAAGAGTGCTTGAATTTGACAACTGACCGTGTCCATGAAATTACATTTACCCACAGTTATGGAACAGTTATGGGTTCCAGCAATTCTCATGCTCACCATAGAAGCTCTGGGCCCAGTGTTTTACTGAAATAGAAAAATATGTTCAGAGTAGCGGTAGACAAAGAAAAATTTGAATATTGCTACAAAGGGAGAAACTCGAAGTAATCAGGAACTTCTGCTAGATATGTTTCAGGCAAATAAGACTGCCTGAACATATCACATCTCTCCATTTGCCCTAACCTTTCTTTCGACAACTGGTTATCTGTGTTTTATTTTAACTCTCCTAGGTGCTGTGTATGTCTTTAGTAATGTGTATTGCTACTGAATCTACAGAGGAAACAGGAGAAACAGAGACGCTGTAAAACTGATCTTTATAGCTGGACCTTACATGGAGATTGTAGAATTTGAGAACACAGTGCTGTAGGTCATTTTCTTACCTGAATCCTTGATTATCTGTCTTTATGTCAAGTAACCAATCTGCTTTTCCTTCTTCTTTTGCTCCTCTTCTGCATTCACAAAATAAAAAATCAAGTGATAGGAAGAGATCAGTGCATAGATTGAAACTTGTGACTGAGCCTTAGTTCACAAGTGAAGGATGGAAAAATGGCTGGAAGGGAAATTAATCAATGAATCAAGTAAGTAAATTATTTTCAGTTCAAGGAACAGATGTGTGTTTGCCTTTTTGTTATGGTTTAAATGGGGAGGGTTTTTTTGATATCCGGGTTGCAACTGTACAGTGAAAAGAGTTCTGATTCATTTTAACATCACCCACATAATTTAAAAATCCATACACCCGTGTGATTGTACCCATCCTCTGGCTGTAGACTTTGCCTTCACAAGGCACTGTCTCTGCATTATTTAAGTCCATCTGGAAAATGAAGCTAGTGCAAAATCTGGCTGCCTCAAACCTGGCTGGTCTTCTAAGAAAGTATTGTGCCTTTGTGAAGTTCGGTGCACTTTTGCCATATGATCTCCATTGGCTACCAGTAGCCACTTGGGTGTTTTGACCTTTTAAGCTCTAAATAATTGTGTACTCAAGAGTCTAGCTTGCTCTTGTGTTATTCATGAGCCAGCTGAAAGCAGCAAACATGCTGGATTAATTTTCTTCTACCAAAGAGAGAAATCTTGGCAAAGCATGGGCTGTGATACCTCGTTAAGGCTGCAAACGTAGTCATCTAGTTGGTCCTAACTTGCTCAGTATCCTGAAATCTTTACTGTTTTGGCCTTGATCTTCAAAAGATTGTAGTACTAAGCAAAAGAAAAAAGCAAATATGATTAATGATTAGAAAGGGCAGTCTATCTAAATCCTTTCTTTGATTTCTTTCTAATTGGGGACCATATGGCATTACTTCACATTAAATGGTGTATCTTCTCTTATGCAGAAAGGTATTTTGTAAATGTGTAGCTCCCTTAATTTAAAATCAGGCTTATGTTGTCTAAAATCCATAGGTTTTGGAGCACTTTTTCTCCAAACCCTTGTCCACCTCCCCTCTCCCTGCCTACATCAGGCATCAGTTTATTAAACGTAGTTCAAAGGAACATGATACAGTCTGAAATTGAAGCACCTCTTTGACCGCTGAGATTGGCATGAGAAGGGTTGAGATGAGGCATGAATATCCTCCAGCTGCTATGCACTAAGTTAATCAAGATTCAGCAAGGGCACAGTGAAGTTTAGAGAAGTCAGTTGCTCTGGTGAGGTTGCCAACCTTCAGACTGGTCCTGATCATCTTGCTTCTGAAGAACCACTGCCAGAAAGGCCAAGGTGAACAAGTACATTGACTGCTCTGACCTGTCCTTAGCTGGGAATAGACAAGATCAAGAAGCCACAACCAGTTTCCTGACAGCCTCTTTTCTGTTGCTGTTGTTCTTTTTTTTTTTATTTTACTGCCCTTCTATTCCCAGAGTAAGGAAGCTGAAGAGCAGGCTCTAGTTCAAGAGTATAAATGAATTTTTCAAAAAGACAAAATGTAGTTCAAAAGTAGATAAGAAGGAGAACACACTAAACAAGAAACACTAACTAGAAAGCTGTTTGTTACACAGTGAGGGAGAATTGTACAGGAACATGACAAGACATCAAAAGCAAGACTGAAAAAGAGATAACAGCTGAGCTGTAAGGAGCATTACATACTAGAGAGTGGCTGGTTTGGAAATCAAAGGGTGAAATTAGTTATTTGTCACATTAGCTCTAAAAAGGGTAACAACCCTAATGTCTCAGTAGGCATGTTAAATATTAGAGCTGTATTGCTGTTCCCATCTACAACATGATGTTGCCTTAGCAAGTGTTCATTTCACTAGTTTAGGAAATGGGAATGGTTTTTGATGAAATATTTACCAGAAGCAGGCTCAGTTCTGTTTGCTTTATAAAACGTCATCATTCACATTTGTTTTGACTTTGCATTTGCATAGCAACAGGAGACCATTATCCAGCAACAGGAGACCATTATCCTGTCACAGTACTGTGGGGTCTCCAAGGTATATGGCAGAGGGACTACTCCAACAGACTATTAATTTAGTTACTTCTGCTGCAGCTATCTGTGCAGAGTAATTAGCAGCAATAGTAATTCACACAAAACCCGTGTATGCAAGGGAAACGACGTAACGCCAAATAGCATGCAAGAGAATGGTATTTAACCTCTTTCACATTGAATCACAAGTATGAATAAAAATAGGAGAAACAGTTAAAATATCAGAGTAGTGAGCTGTGCTATATCCACAGGATATTAGCTTGTGCCAGAGACCACATTTTGGTACAACGAATGTCAAAAGATTGACGTTTTCAACACTGAATGTAAAAGCTACTGGAGCTGAAGCACTTGCCAATAGCATTGCTAAGCCATTCTAAATTCACTTATGAATTGGAGGCTAATAAAGGAGAAAAACACAGAAACTGAGTGCACATATAGCAGAACACAGAACCACTTTTCCCCTCCTGCTGTGTTTACTGGCAAGCCATCACTGGAATATGAAGTCAGGAAGAATTGCAGTGGGCACACGGTGCCTCATCTCAGATTATTACACCTGATAAAAGTCTCACCAAATTCAGTGCGTTTCTAGCTTTCTACAATGGATATAATATCATAAGATTTGATATGTTGCCAGGCAGAGATAAACATGGTGTCTTGTAGAGTGCCAATGATGAAACATTTTCCAAAATCCTGTGAAATTTTCTATTAAAACTCTCGGTATTGCTGGTAAATAATTGGCATATTAGCATGACAGCAGAGCTTAAAGCCCTGTGAGATATCTGTGCTTGAATCTTTAGATAAATAAAGTGGTTGAGAGGAAAAATGGAGACATGGAGAAGTGAAGGGTCTCTAAACTTTGTAATTCTTTTCTTGTCTAGCATATACCTTTTCGCACTCTGTGGTTCCCTACAGACAGGAGAAGGGTTCCCAGAGGATATTGTGCCACAGCTGGTCTCTGTGCCATGCTGTCAAGCTGATAAGTGACATACTGATTTAGGTAAGGAGCGTGCACACTGTGTGCATGTTCGTCCATAAAATAATATCTAATTTGGACAGAATTAGGATAAGAACAAGAAACATTGAACATATACACCAAATAGGGGATGTATAGCTTCTTTCCAGTTCTAAAATATGTGGTGCACAAAGGGAGGAGAGGACAGGAAATATGAAAACAACCTGAAGGACAGAATCATTGAAGAATCACTGTCTTCGATAGCCACATACTGTCTTTGTAACGGTATAAGAAAAATTTTAGTGACGTTATATGACGTGTTAGATGGGAAAGGGTAGAAGGACTGGAAAAAATGGGTAGAGGAAGAAAAGTAATACCATGACAAAAAAATTGTTCAGAAAAAATGCTTTGATCAGCAATGTGAAGGTATCATTAAATACATATTATGCCTTTCATCTTAAATTATTTGTGGAATTCTATTACCAGATGGAAACTTGCACCTCTCGGTACTGAGCCCCTGAAATAAATAAAGGCTAGAAAACACTGCTAGTCTTCATGCTGAAGACATCTGTTGATCTTTTTTTTGATACCATTTCATATCATGCACTTTTTGAAGTTTCCTGCCAGCCTAATTCTCTTTACACTGCTTTGTTTTCTCTTTCTGTTTTCAGGGATTTGTTTTTTATGGTAATTTTTCTTGTAAGTTACTAATTCATACATCCACAAAAGGGTAAACCATTTCATCAGGGAACTGAGGCTAGTTTGGGTATAGTCTCCTGCTAAAAGCTAAACTTTCAGACATCTAAAAACTGGAAGGGTTCACAGGCTTATCCCAGTGTAATTTAGAACAGCTGCAGAGCAGTTCTAAACCAATCTTTCCTGCCATTTCCCAGCAAGGAAATTCCTGGGTATGACTAATGATGGTATACGTGGGAATAATCAATGCAACATAGAAATAAAATCAATTTTTTTTCAACGTACCTATCTGTCTGGCTATAATCTACTTTGCTCTGAGACAGAAATATAGGAAATATGTTCTTCTTAAAGCACGAAGACAGAGTGCTCTAAATAAAGGTTTTATTTTGCGAATTCTATGAGTCCCTCATGCTACACAAAATCTCCTGAAAGGCAGAGTTCCAGCATACCAGAAGCATGTAAACCAAAGCAAAAAAAAAACATACATACAGAAAAAAAATGTTACCAAGCCTTACTGCCTTATTTTTGGGGGGAAAATGACAATTGCATGTTGGGAGCAGCAGACATGCCAATCTCTGAAGGTTTGGTGCATGGTGCTGGAGGAACAGAAAGTAGAAAGTCAGTGAATGTATTGGATCAATGCAGTTCATCTCTGAAATCCTCTGCTGCAGCCTGGAAAGCATGAAAAACCTCTGTCCAATTGCCCTGAATCGAAAATTCATGAAGCAGAATTTTTAATCTAAAAATCTGGAGTAAAGTAATAATTATTGATGAACATGGCTTGTAATTCAGTGCCAGAGGGAGCTGTGATTATTTAGAACCCACCACGATTGTGGTACTACACAAATTTCAGTTGTCATTTTCTGATTGAAAGCTTCATTATTAAAATGTCCTATGGTCGCCATAGATGTGCATTTTTTTCTTCCAAAGAATAGCTTCTTAGCCACATGATGTAGAGGCAAATGGAGACATTGGGGACATCACGTCCCAGGACACACAGAGGAAAATACGGGAGGAGGCATGGGGGAAGGGGTATTGTTGGGGACGCAGAAGGAGACACTCTTGGAAAGTGACCTCCATGGTAGAGGAGGTACATCTCTAAGGGACTGTGGCCTCAGGCAACCCACACCAGGACAGGGACACCCCAAGGGACTACTGCTCTGGTTGACCCACATGAGGACAAGGATACTCTGAGGTATCCCTGCAACTCAGAGCAGATAAAACAAGCAAGAAAGGAGGTGCAGGGGAGTAAGAAGTAAGAAGCAGCAGGAGGTGCTGACCACAGTCTCTGCACTCTGCATTGCAAGGGGCCTGACTGTAACCTGTGGTTCAAATGATGGGAGTGGAGATGAGCAAGGCGGGGAGGAGAGGCAAGTGAATTGAAGCTAAGAGGGTGAAACAACTTTTACCTAGATGTGCATTTAGTTTACTCTCTTTGTTTCTCAGTACCCAAATCAGTAACTAACCATTTCAGTAATTGGCAAATAATTAAATGACATAGAATTCCCTGAGTCCGCTCTATTTTACCTGCACAGTACTCTGGTGTAAAAGAAAATTTAATGTACTTCTTTTTGTTACTTCATTATTTCAGAGGTAACTCCAGGGGTTAAAAGCAGTGTTCTCACGTTGTACATAGACACCTTGAATTGAATTGACACAAATACATGAAAAAGCATGGCCAGTTACGAGAAGTGATATCCCAGTGACACTGAACTGTGAACTAGGAGACAGTGGACCTATTCTAATTTTTAGTACCATTTCAGTCTGAATTTGAGCAATTTAATTCACATCTCTGTACCTGTGCTCTCTTCCTCTGCTTCTTGGATTTTCTACTTAAGATGTAGGTCTTGGGTGGTTTAACCATCTCACTAAATCTGCATATTGTGTTTCATATGTCAGAACTGTGATCTGACTCTGGCCTGCCAGACACTACTGTAATGTAAAAGGAAAAATGAAATATCTGAGAAAACTAATACTTAAGTGTGCTAATGGATAAAAAGGAACCATAAGCGTGTGAGATTTTTCTTTTAAGTCATGACAAAAGACAACAAATCTCTTGTCATAACATGAGCTTACAAGAGAAAAAAAGCGCATGAATATTGATTATGGTTTGTCAGTTTCTTCGGAAGAGATCGAGATATATTAAGTCAAGATTACTCTACAATTTCCCATTCAGTCAGGCAGAGCAATAATGGCAATTCCACAGATGAAAATGTATTTTCTTTAGAATTCAAGTAGCATACATTGATTCCAGGTGCTTATTTCTCACAAATATGTGAAGGTACTCAAATGTTAAGACCGTTTCCAAAAAATCCTCTAGGAAAATAAAGTAAGATCTAAGAAAACAGTAGTTCCTTAGCCCTAATTTGATCTTGAAAACTCTAGGGCCTAGTCCTAAATCCAGCTAAACTCTATCTGTTTTTAGAGTTGCAGTATTTCATCTTGGCAGGACAGATGTCTTCTTCCAGGAGACCATTAGCTATAAGTGTAACTCACATTCTTTATTTCTACTTGGATGGTCTTAGCTTTAACTGCTTTTTAGGAGAAAAAGACATTTAAAAGTTTTCTTCCATTTGCTTCGATGATATGTAGAAAAATTCATCCCTCTCTGGAAATGTGAATGTTACTAGTTTCAGTTCAGTATCTGCTAATTTCGCTTCAGATGAATGAGGATACAGATGAAATGTTTTCCGTCTTAATCTTTGATTCTGATGGAAATATTTTTGTTTGAATGGAATCTAATTTAGTTTTCTACTTTAATGGTGTCTTTATATTAAAACTGTGAATTTTCAGAAAACCCTAGCCTGTAGTAAAATACACAAAACTGTGATCAGTTACAGAATACCTTAAAGGCACTAGTCTGAACTGCTAAGGAAGAATTCTAGATAGTGGAATGTCAGACCCAAGTCAATAATTTAAAGCAAATTTATCTTTCTGAGTAAAAACATTACTCTATTTCTAAAGTTATGATATAAAAAGATAGTTTCTTAATTTAAGCACAGAAATAGTGATTAGCGTCCTTCAAGCAAATAGCAAGAAAAAAGACCCAGTTTTTTGCAAGTGGTATCATTTAACCACTTTCTCGAGAGTTAGGTGTGCTAATCTTGTCTACTCATTGTTTTCTGAGTGGATTTCCTGATGCAAAATAACATGAAAGAAATTATTTTTTTAAATTATAATAAAACAAACTTAGGAAAGGGACTGCTTATATGATGCATCCATAAACACATAGGGGTTGTTGTGAAAATATGTGTGGAGGCATTCAGTCCACTCACACATTTTCCATATTGCCTATTTTTTGTCTTCAATGTCAAAGACTTGGAAATACTGTTCTTTCAGAGTAATTATTGCTTCACTGGGAGGCTTTCCCTAGCGATGCAGTAGTCAGCAATTTATAAATGCAGTCTCTGCTCTTCTGGAACACTTAGCTCACGTGTTGCTGTCACTCACTTTGAGCTGTAAAAGCAAAGTAATTCTGAAGGGACCAAATCGATAATGTGCAGCTTACCTGGTCATCCAGTGTGCACAAGGAATCAAGTATGTTTTATTCAGACAACACATAATGCAAAGCCGTCAAATAATTTCAACTTAGATTCAAAACCTTTTAGAAGAAAGAGGTATGACTGAGAGGCAATGTTGTAAAACCCCATTTTCAGAAGCTTAGTACTATCAGATGAAAAATACCATTTGGATAAAGTTTTCAATGCTTATTGTCAGTCCAAAGATTTGGAGCTTGTGCTTGTGAGAATAGTTGGTAAAAGTCTATTCATTTACCCTAACACAAAGTGTTTTTCAGCTGTCTTTTGTTCTTCAGTCTTTTGTATTCCTCCCCCCAGTGAAATGAAGTGCTGTCATCTGTCAAAAAAATGCCAAATGCATTGTGATAGATGAAGTAGAAATATGAGGAGGAGTTCACACAACACAAGAAGGCAGCTGAAAGTATGAGAGAATTGCTTATCCAAACTGAGGAGAGAGAGTGAAAGAAATTATTTTGGTGTGTTTAAAAAAGAAATGGTTACAAAACAAAGCATTAAGGCTGTGAAATTTAATCCATATGCACAGTATTATTTTCCCTGAGCAGTGTTGTAGTAACATATACATTTGTGCCAATTCTTCTGAAAGATATGTGGGATATATGTCATATTATGAAATATGAGCTTATAGTTATACAAAAGAATTCCCAGTTTGCTTCTTGTTGCTGCTGTTGTTATTGTTTTGTACCAACTGAAACAGTAGCAGATCAAAACCAAGCAAAAAAAAAAAAGGTTTTTTTAACACACGTTCATGATTTCTAGATTCTGAATTCTGGAAATCTTGGTTGTTGGAGGAACCACATAATACATGTCTTTGTCAATACTAATGAAACTGCAGCTTATTTTATGGCAAGTCCATAAAGAAAAAGCAACAAACGTCCTCTTGTCAAAGGAAGGTAGGTATGAGATTGCTGACTCCAGTCTGCAGCTAGGAGCTGTGACCTTAGCATGCCAGCCATTATTAAATTGGCCATTATCTAGATTGTGCCACTACGTCAGTGAAGAGGAGATGGCAGAGAAGGTAATATTAGGACTCAAACCATTGCAAAGTCAGTTATCTTGTCTAAGTAGGTCCAGCTTTTTCTATTGTCAGAGAAATACAGAGATATGAAAAGAGCGTCCCTGTAAGGTGAGTGACCTAATAATAGCAACAGTATCTAAGATATACTCTTGCAGAATAATTTCATGTGGATAACCAGCTTCAACTAGATCCCTAATTTTCACCTGTTGAGAATAAGACAAGGTGACAGCCAGTCTACCTGTACAAGCTTTCAGTGTAATTTACTTTAGCTATGGTGTGCTGAAGTCTGTAATCCATCACATCAATTTATTTGCTATAGTTAAAGTCAGACATGCAATTGCATCATCATTCCATCTGATACAGACTCAGGTGAAAAAAATTTCAACAGCTTTCCAATAACCTGATTGGGACTGATGCTCTATTTAAAGGGAAAATAATACTTTAGAAATGAGAACATCACCCGGTGTTTGTGAGACATTTTCAGAAATGGTTATCCTAGATAAACAGAGTCTGAAGTGATTTGAGTAGGCTGAGATTTCAGCTGTTCCTACAAACCCAAATAACATTAACCCAAGATTCTTGGAGGTACTGAAAACAGACTTCTAAGCTCTTAGGAAGATATAATTAATCATTAAAATGTCATTAACACCAGAAACTTGGAAGGTGGTCAATAAGTCCTTGCTCTTCCTGTGAGGTATTAATAATTGATATTAATAATCAGTTTTAGATTTGCAAGGGGCGTACCTAAGTTAGGGCAAAACAGTTTGGGAAAAAATAAAAAAGGTTAGTGACTTTCATACAGCATCCAAACGTCTGTAAGAATCCATGGTTAAATAAGTGAAGTTCCTCTGTTGTGCAGCTGGAAAGTGCTGCATCTACCATGCTGCACCTCTGTTGCTGGCTAAAGAACTTCACCAACACAGGGAACACACCTGGGCTTGGTGATTACAGTCTTGCAGAGACCACTACAACCACCACAAAGCCAGAATCCTCGATAGCTGTCCAGAAGTCCTCAAATTCTGTCTCATTAAAGTTTCTAGCTGGAAATGAACATTGACTCAATTGATACAGAGATAGAGTAGCCCTCTCTGAACATTGGTCAGTGAAGTGCTGTGATAGGATTCTACGGTGTGCATGTCCATGTTAACAGCAAGAAATTGTTAATAAATATTAATAAGTCATGTAAATAGCAATTAAATATTCTGTATGAAAAATACTTGCAACTATAAAATAGTTCCAACTGTGACTTATTTTTGAAATTGTAGTATTGGGCAAAGTTGGATAGATGAATAAACTGCAAGTAGAAAACTTTTTATTGTTATTGACGGCTGTATTTTTCTTCAACTTTATGGAACACTAATGAGCTATGACAGTTCTGTTGTTTCTCTCCCCTTTCCTAAACGCAATTTGAGTATTTTAATGTTCAGCCTCTTTTTGTAATTTAAACTGATACCATTACATTAAGTGCATGACAGGGTCAGTACAGCACATCAAGCTAATTTATAGCCGCTGGCAATTACCAACTCCCAAAGTTTCATAGCAATGCCAGATTTCAGTAACACTTTCTTTTTCAAGCAACCTTCAATAATAAGGCATTTGTAATATATTGCAGAAGGCCATTAATTTTAAGTGTGGTGTCTATTCAGCCAGTGTACTTATTGGTTGCAGCAATTCTAAAGTGATATTTTACCAGGAGAAATAAATCCTGATCTCTCCACTCTTATGGCATTATGACCCAAGTGCAGGGGCAAAACAGTAAATTCTCACATGACTGAAATGCTGCTCTCCTCATAGACGTGTCCTAGAACTCAGTGACAGAAAGAATCCAGTCTGTGGGGTGACATCTCTGCCCCACTAAAGTCAGTGACAGAATTCCCACTGACTTCAACAGGGATTTTACTGATGCATTTCCTTGTCAAGGCGGTAGTTCTTATTACTCCGTATGCTGTAAGGCATCGTCCTTCATGCAGTCCCAAACCACACACCATTTTTAGGATTAAAGACTGCCTTTGCTGGCTTTAAAAATCTTGCCCATTAGTTTCTTCTACCTTTTTTTTTTTACTGGTAGCCCCCATATATCCATACTCAGGAGGTATAAATAAAAGGCAGGAAAAGACAGAGGCTGTCAGCAGGACAGGGGAGCGCAGCTAATCCATGGCACACCTGGTCGATCTATGTATTCCTACCACCTATCACACCCTAATCAAATGCACATTGTGGTGACCTTGGCCAAAGGGCACTATCCTTTCCTCTTCAGCAAAACAAAAGCCTAAATCCTTGTAGTGCTGTTTCAGCTCCTGTCTGTTGTTCATGATTTGAGTTTTGTTTTGTCACAAATTGCAAGTGCTTGAAGAATGCATTATCATGAGAATGAGATAAACAGGTGCCTATATTTGTGCACATTTATGAGGAATTATTTGGAGAGACAAAAAGAACATACTCAGGTGCACCTATATACACAGACAGAAGTATTTAGCTACTCTTTGCTACATAGGGGTATTCTCTAGGCTTGCATTAATACCCAGTAGTAAGAGTGCAGCATTTCATAGAATCTGCAAGTATGTAGTTCAAAATATTTACAGAACATACATTTAAAACTGCCAGGAACAGGAAGGCTAGGTCTCAATATTTTGTTTGCAGGGGTTTTTTTTGTAATTGTGACCTTTTGAAGCAAAGTATAAATCCTAGATGAACTGATGTCATAAAGTTGGCCAAGTAAGGAACTAATTTATATAAACTCACGTACGAGATATCAAGCATCTGGCTCTCTCTGTAAAATGCATAAAAAGCACCTAAACCCAGTATTTATGTTGGACACTAGAGATGCAGTTATCAGGCTTTACAGTGATTGCTGTCACTTTACTTTTTAGCTGTTCTTTATTACATATCCTCTACTGAGTCCTGGTTTTCCCCAGGTAGCTGGAATTCCAAGATTTTTGATCATCAATCAAGTCCCGTAGAATGATAGAAAATAAAATAGAACCCTTTTTGAGGCAACTGATATACATCTGATTTCCTGCAGTTCTCACATAAACAAAATTTCTTTAAACAGCTAAACTGACTTAAGCAAGAGAAGTGGAAGTGAAGAGTTGCAGCTGTGGTCCTACAGCAGGATCTCTCTACGTGAGACCATGGCAAGAGTGGAGCTCCACTCATAAAATCTTTGGAGTGAAAGGATACAATAGAATTGTCAGTAAAGATACAACACTGAGCTAATCTCTGTAATGGTGGGGCTGGGAATTCATTTAATAATGCTCACATTTTTAAGAGTGCACTCTGTGAATATTCTTTAGAGATTTAAATAATTGCCAAGATGTTTATCATGACAAAATATCTTTTTTTTCCCCCATGACTATGAAATAGAGGAATTAGTTAATTTATATCAATTTACCTGATAACCATAAATGTGAGCAAAACATAATTAGCTACAAATCCTTGATGTAAATCTTTTTGGTAATTATAAGAAGTAGTTGAACTACTGTAACTTTGTCTTTTTCTATTATTTTGTATATGCTGCACCTATAGGATCACCTTCAGTGGGATGTGGCCCAGGATAATTTTGGTTCTTCATAGCTCTGTGTGGCTGAGTTGCCAGCTAGGGTTAAACCATGACAGTGTTCCACTGGAAAGAAGGAAAATTTGAGTTTCAGTCCCGTCTCTAGCAGATAAATGATTGTGTATCTTAATTAAAATAGATACTACATAAAAGGAAAACATTATATACTTCAATTAGAATATGGACAATTGCGCTCACAACAAAGATAACTTGACCATTTTGCTGACTGTTTGAAAATCATTTCCAGGCCTGTTCTACTGTAAGCTAAGGAAACTTATTCTCCATTCCTACTTGTAGTCCAGAAACATGATTTATTATTTGTGGATTGTCCAGTGACCCCAACTGAAACTTCTCATTTAGCCAAAAAATGATGCATTGCAAATAGACACATTTTCCATTAAACACTCTTCTGAATTGCAAATGAAAACTAATTCAGTTTAAAATATGGAAAGATTCATGATCAATTTTCCTCTACTGGTAGAACACCCAAGACAAACAGACAAATCATATTGTGAAATTTATCCCTCCACAACACCATCATTTATCTGGGGCAAAACCATGGAAGAAGAAAGTAGGTACTACTTTAGTGCTGACTGACCTTAGTTCTGACTGGCCATAATCTGTTGGGTTTTGCACAAAGGAGGCACAGTCTGGTATGAAAGAGCACATTGCCTCAGGTGACCATTCATCTCAAATGCACGTCTCAATCCATCTCATCTGCTTTAATCTACAACTATTGCAGCCATCTATAACTGGATTCTACAGGCAGTGAAGGGATCACAGGGGATCTTCAGAAGATCAGTAAGCCAAAGACAGGCCAGAAGTTTTTGAGGCCATGCATCTACATTTTCTCAGTCCACTTTATTTTGCCTAGATATTTTTCTTGGTGCAGTTTTACTACTACTAGTCATCACCATTTCCATTCATTAAAATGGGATCCCTAAGGTAGGAGGAGAACTGAGGACACCCTTGGATAACTGGTTGTCTGAAAGCAGCCAAAAGAAGTGTCAGAGGTTATGCACTGCAATTACGTTCTTCATTACCGGCCAACGCGAAGCATTTTAAATGACAGGCACGTTATCCTGTGTCTAAGCAGGTTTGGTAGGGCCGTGGCTGCATGGTGATCCAGTGGGCCATTGTCCTTGGAAGACTACCACAGCAAGTCCTCAAAAGCGTTTGTCAACTTCTGACTTTAAGGTATTCTGATCTGCTCGATACAACTGCTGCCATGTATTTTCTTAAAGCATATCCCATTCTCACACATAAAAAAAGTTAGATTTTTCCCTCAGAAATTCAGAAAATGCTTCTTCCTCACAGGTATGGGCTGCTTGTACATACACAACTCCACGAGGACGGTTGCCATCCTCGCTGGCCAACACATCTTAGCCTAACAGTACACGTTCTTGGGTGAGCTCGCCTCCATTTTTCAGTAACAGTGTGAAGAAAGGCTTGCAGAAGAGTTCTATCTCTACATGGACTTTCTACTAAGAAAGTGGTTTTCCTCCCTTTTCAGTATATATATTTTTGTCCTGTGCTCCATCAAGTATCACATATGGGCAATAATAACCATCTAAATATATATGGGGGAGAGGGAGGAAGCTGCCAAGACATTACTTAGGAAAGAATATGCAGATTTTAGTGGTTCTCAAGCTGACATATGTTTGCAATGTTATGCCGCTGATGCTGCAAAAAAAAGAAATTGAATCCAAAGATCACACTGGGATGTATAAAAAGGAGGGTAGCTTGCAAAATGCATTAGTAGTAGGGCTCATAAAGACAGTGCACCTCGAAAAAAACTTTGTTTATTGAGGAGCAACCTTAAGGAAAAGTGTTAGTCCATATGCCTGCTGTCAGAACAGAAGCTCCAATTGGTGCACTGCTGCTTTTCAGGGAACAGTCTTGGGAGACATCAAGCTAAAGTGACTGTAATTTCAGCAGATCTTGTTTTATTCATATTATGAATTTGCTTAATTCTTTATTCTTGAAATGCAGTTCTTACTTTTGCTGGATTCTGTCAATCACGAATTCTTACCATATTCATTGTCACTGCTGTCCAAAGTGCTCTTTCTTTTGGATTCTGAGGCACTTCGTTCCAACTCTGCTCTTCCACAGCTGTCAATATTGTGTACCTCAGATGAAGTGTTTGAACCCTTAATGTTTCCTTCTCTCTCCCCTGTCATTCTGAACCAGTTATATGTTTCCTATGAAAAAGTCTGTCAGTCACAAATGTTGCCCCACCATCTTTTGATGATGCCACTTCAGTCATAGTTTTAATTGTGCATGAAGCATTTCAGCAACTCTTGCTTATATCTTACACTTCTTGTCTTACTATTGAGCTATTTAAATTTGATGGATTAATTTAATAATGATAGAATGGTGGGAGAAATCATAAAAAATAGGACAGTGGATCAATCTCCTCTCATTGTAGATGTTCAATCTGCTGCTTTCTTCTCCTAGTTTAAAGCATTAGTCACTAGATTAGTAGACAGGCACAAAGTTGCTTTTCCCCTTTCCTACGAGGCAGAATATATTCTAGGTCAACACAATATTACTACATGTACAGGAAACCAAAAATTTATTGGTGACATCCTCTCATTCCATTCATTTTCTCACCTACGAGAACATCTCTATTCTCACCTCTGTTCCTAAAGTCAGGTAGGAAAATTCGGTGACTCCTGAAAATGTTATTGAGAATACACATCTGGAAAAAATATAGCATACATATTTATAATGCATGTTTCATTAAATAAGTGCTCACAATATTTATTCAATAATTGGACTACTCATTACACATGCAGCGTTCATCATGGTGTGTATGCACCATTTGTTCTGGCACTTCCCACCTTTGAAAATGTAACTATGCGAAAGTAATGAAGTTGTTTAATGTGGTACTGTGTAATAGTACACGTCATTTTAAAGGAATATTTTCAAAGGAAGTTTCAGACCTGGTCACAAAAGCAACCCTAAAATAAATGTGCAATATAAGTCGACTTAGTCAAACAACTTCTTGATATTGGAGTATTCTTATTCTGAACTGGAGCCATACTGGTGTGACCAGAAGGACACCACAAAATTTGACTATATATTGAAGCACAGATAATATCAGCAATAATTCACAAATTTTAGGGCTGTAAATTCTGGTTTAGTTGTGCATTTTTTTTAAAACTCTAATCCCGGGGATCAATAATGGAGGCAAAGGAAAAAACTGGGTATCATTTTCATTCAGTTTTAACAAATCAATATTGGTCTATATTAATAGTGGTCCCTGTAGGCAAAGTTCACTGCAAAGGTACAGAGGATGAGGAGCCAGTTGAATAAAGTCACCTGCTGGGCTAAGAGAATTGCAAGAATTTATCCATTCTGGCATTGAACTGTGCAGTTTCCCAGCCTTCGCTCCTGATGACTCTTGCTCACTTTAGCAGTGCATGCCTCTAACCCATTAGATTTGACAGTCACAGATGGTTTCACAGACGTTTTTCTGGTATATTGGCTACAAAAGCTGGTTTGGATTGGAATCAAGCTGTTTATTGCTGAGTATGATGTAACACATTGATGGTGGTGAATCAATTATGTGTTTCTGCAATAGCCTGCACGCAAAAATAGCATTTGCTGCCAAGCAGTAAAATTATTAAGTAGAAAATCTGGAATCTATTTTTTTCAGGTGACTAGAGAGAACATTACCTTCTAAAATCATCTGGAGTTTCCCATAAGCCATCCAAATTTACAGCAATGTAGGCGGCATGCTCATCAGCTGATGGGGGTAATGATGAGTTATGTGCTAGTTGCAGTAAATCTGGGTGTACTGTCATACTCTGCACTCCAGTGACCAGATTGTCACAGACTGTTTGCATACCTTTCCTCTTCCTCAGGCCCAAACATACTTTATCTTGAGCACAAAGCTGATGGAACAACAGTATGTGCTTGTCCCTCTGCTAGGCTGCTACTCTCTTTTTCTGTGGAGGATAATTGAAAACCCATTGAAGACAGAGAAATTTCCATATGCCTTAGAGCACACTTTTGTGGGATGTGGGATTTTTTTCCCTACCTTTTGCACTCAGAAACTTTGTCTGCACAATTTAATGCTTCTGCCACAGAAAAGCCTTCATTTGTTCTGTTCATTGCTTTTCATTACCTCTGAACAAAATTAATTTAGTCCAGTTTCTATCAAGGCACTGTTCTCCATTCTGGTAAAACCTAATATAGCAAACTGTTCATTCAGTCAGACATGACTACCAGAAAAGCAAGCAAACAATCAAACAAACAAATCAACATCTTAATTTGATAGGAAAAAAAGTAAACATTAAAAAAATAGTGTAAGAGTATCACAGCATCATGCTTAATTTTTGTTTTTCAGAATTCTCTTTCTTATGCCATTGGAATATCTGGTGTACAGAATCTGTTGGTTGGGTACAAAATTCAAGCCTTAAAAAATGTTCACATATTGCCTTACACTTTTATAATAATTATATTTGAGATGTGATATGTTCTAAGTCATTGCTAAAAATTGTCACCCTCTTACTTTTGGGGAAAAACAAATATTTAGTCTCGTTAATTAGAAAGTAATTTCAAAAAGGTTTCAGTCAAAATTGATTTCTTAAACATAGTCACCGTTAAAGTTTTTAAGAACCCTGCATGATTAGTAAAATGGGAGTGCATACAGAGAGTCCCTTGACATAGTCCCTCATCCAAACAGTTCTGTTTATCTTCTTTTAAAGGGCATGGAGCATTTTGTCAGTGAAGATAAGATGTGGAGATGGGATTTCTTACTTTTTTTTAATTTGGTCAAAATTATGGAAGAGCTAAAAAGACATTCCATAATGTTTTCTGAATGTATATTCTCCCTAAACACACCCATTACATCTCTGTCTCTGTAAGCCACCAGGTACTGGTAGCTATATTCTATGTACTCCATTCTTAGAGTACACTGGCCGCTTGATAGAAAAAATTCCCCTGGCACACAGTCTTATTGCAGCAGCCAGACATATTAGTGAGTACTAATCTGCAGCTAACATTACTTAGATTCAAATAAAATTTGACTAAACAAGCTCAAGTTCAAAATTCTCTTCCTCCTAGTCATTAGTGGCCCAATTCCAAATATGTTGATGGAAAAACTCTCAAGAGCTTTAGTAGTCTTTGGACTGAGCTGTCAAATAACCACATTATAAATCCTATTCTTTTTTACAGTCTCTTTCCTTTTGACCCAACAGTAGAAAATCAGGCTATTCAAAATGCTTACCACACACAGCACTTATTCTGCAGTGGGAATGAATCTCCATTTCAGATGCAAAACCCTTGGGTAAAAGGAAGGGATACAGTTCACTAGCTTTTATGTATTCATCAGAGAGACAAGGGAGGTTTTGATTATAGCTTTCATTCATCAGAGGAGATACAATCTAAGGTGGATTTCCTTAGACAAAGCATTTAGGAAAGTCAAAAATCTGTGAAATATGGTCCAGACCACTTAATGTAGGTGTCCAGCTACATTATTGGCAGTATATGAATTCTACAGGAAAGACTAAACTGGCTGTAGCTGAATGAGACTCAGGCTATCTAGTGGTACAGATACATTCTAAAGTAATATCTATGGTTTAACTCATAACATGGTTAATTCTTTTAGTAATAGAAGGTGGTGATGCACCTTATGACTTTCTCAATAGCTTTGCACTTAGAAGACTTACTTCAGAAGTGTAGGCCTCAGTTGCAGGATCTCCACCTGAGGGTAATGAGGTAAAACCAATGTCCTCTAAATCCCAGTGTCTGTGGCATTCTGCTGGGAGCAACCCCTGTTCTCTAGATCGTTCTGGTTTTGATCCTTAACTGTTTTGGCCACCATCTCTCGAAGCTGATCACTGCATTTGGCGTAAAAGGATTATAGAACCTTATTTACTTGACATTAACAGCTTTTATTGGAAAGTCCATTCACCTAAATACTCATAAGATAAAAACTGAAAAATTCACTAGGACTAGGACTATGGCAAATTGTAGGTCTCTCCTACCTTGTCTAAGAACCCTAAAGAAAAGGCAGGGATTAGGTGTCCCCTTTCCCACATTCTTGCGCCATGATCCTTCTCTGCCTGGTGACACAGTGACTGAGCTTGAACAGCAGCACTAGGCACTCCACACATCTGCACAATGATCACCTGCACAGTTCCCTGGTAGTGTGGGCACATACCTACTAAGCTTGAGGTATGCCCAGAGCCCAGGGCAAATGGACAAATGGTTATCAGTGCCATTATACAAAGGGTGAAACATCCCACCACTGTGACCCGAGGTGCTTACACACTATAGCACCACCGGAGAATAAGTGAAAAGTATCCTGTCTGCATCTGGCCTGTTAAAGAGAGATTCAGCTCGGCACTGACTGGAGAGGCTGCCCACCTTTAAAGCAGTCTTCTCAATCTCTTCCCCTAAACCTGTTCCCCTCCTTCTCTGCTTTGCAGAAGACTAAACAAAAAGATCACATTGATCCTTTGCATCATCCACATGAGAAATGCTTATGTGAGTGTGTTTTACTCTTGTCATTTCTGTCAAAGACATCTGTTCTTATATTCAAATATTTCTTGGACCATGTAAAGACACAAAACTTTAAGTTACACTACAAATCAAATTAATGTGGGGCAAAACATCACATTGTCACACATTTTCTAAATAAATAGTATAGTACATGTGGTGTTGTTCAAACAGCAGGCCTTTTTATTTAGAAACTTTTTTAAGATAATTTTTTTAAAATCACAGTTTTCTATAATTATTTTATTATTCTGCATATCTAGCTTTATTTGCTCTAAAATATTAAGTGCATCTTCAGAAGCATGTATAATGCCCTGGCTGCAATTAATTGATTGCAGTTTCTGCTACCAGAATTATACTAAGATTTGCAACAGAAATTAGAATATGTCAATTAAAATCTTCATCAAGCTGTAATATTTCAAATGGTAGGTCTATAATAGAATCTGCTTACTTATTTTTGTAACTATGTTTGGTGGTCCATAAGTCACTGGACTATTGCAACTCTTAATCATGAGAAGGTCACAAGGTTCAGTTTAATTAGGTAGTGTCGCTGGATATATTAATTTACTGCAGTAAATTATAGCCAGGCTGCATTACTCTCCATATAAACACATTTTAGTATTCACTAAGAAAACTTGGCTGGTCTGAAAAATGCTTTCAAAGGCTGATGTCTGTTGTGTAACAATTCATGTCACCATTTTTCTTTATCTATTTGGTCTTCCCTGACAGAGAATATATTGTTTTATAAAAGTCTTGACTATGACACTTCATTCAAACAAAACACAGCAGTGGCCACTACATGCAGTTTGAACTAAGAAAGGTAGTAAAAGTTGGAGCTTTGATGATCTAAAATTAAGGGACAAAAAAGGTGTGCTCCGTTATCTCTAGATAATAAAAGACATTGGGTCATACTTCAGCTCATTCAATGACCACCTTGTTTATTCATAGCACTGAAGAAATGATTGCATTTTTACAGAGGATAAGTACCACAGCTTCCAAAATATCTCATTCTGAGACATTGATGAAATTAGGACACTAGATTAAATTAGCTAATACTTACACTGAAGCATACATGTAAGGGTCAGGTTCAATGAAAGAAATTCAGAATACTACTAAAATGTAGACTACTGAAGATAAAACCAGTCTTGAAAACTCTTCCTCATCAATGCTTTTGAAATTGGCCGCTTGAACTTCTAAAACTCTTGCTTTGTGACTCTGAATATACTTAGAAACTACACAGTTTAGACATGTCAAAGAACTCATGGTTGAGCTCAACCATGGCTCAAGTTCCAAAAATATAGATAAACCTCTGACTAAGTTTCTAGAGACATCTTATATTGAAATTATTTATTGAAGATGGATGTTTATTGCACTGACAGACTCAAGATCCCCAGAAAATGTGTCAATAACATTTTTATTTTCTTTTAAATCAGAAGCAGAACTAAAACCACACACTTTGGAAATCACAACATGCAGAAGACATTTCTGCAGGGACTGGAGTTCATTGCTGCTGTGTCTGTGAGAGCATTCAAACCATTTTGCTACTGACTGCTTTGGCATAAGAGGGATAGGAGAGAGAGAAACAGAGGAAAGCTTCACCATTAACTAAATTGGGGAGTGAGAAGAAGAACTCCCCTGGACTTGAAGGAGAGCACCAGAGCAAGTTTAATTCTGTAAATTGCCTATGTTTGAAGGGATATTTATATTAAAGATTGTCCTTCTCAATAGGAAAAAAAAATCTCTAGAACACATACTAGGTACTCCTGAGGGCAGGATGTCTTTGGACTGAGGAGTAATTAGGTCAGTAGCTCTTTTTCCACTGGACAAAGTTAGACTAGTCACAGGACAATTCCTCCAATATGAAGCAACCCTCACTGTAGTGTTGGTGTCCTGTTCAGTGATACTCACACCAGTTCCCAAAGGAACTTGTGCCTATCTCTAAAGGAAAATGACCAGGGGTTGTTTGTAACCGAGCAGTCCTTAGTTTATTATATTCTTTCTTGACAATAAGAGGTCAGTCAATTATTAAACTTCATGCTTCACAATCAAAAAAGAAAAGGTACTTTAATTTGTCCTAATGAGAGCAATAAGAATAATAATTCACTGTGGAAATTTAAAAATGTCTTTATTTACAGTTACTCCTCACTTAATTGCTATAACTGGAGCATTTAATTTTAGAATAAAGCCCTCTAGTTTAGCTCTAATTATTTTGCAAGTGTGCATAATTGGTAAAATCATGGGTTGTTTTAGAGGAGAAATACAGTCTCCCTAAGCTTGTTGTAAATAGTGTATTTTGCACAGCAGGTTCTTTCTACTGGTTCTCGGTAGTGGCCCTGCTGCGCTCTGTGCCAGCAAGGGGACAGCACATATTGGGCAACTCACCGAACAGCAAGAGACAGAAGTTTGGAAAACATGGCCAGCAAGGTTCAGTGAAAGAACAATGTTTGTTTGACCAGCAAAAGAGAGTATTCTTGATACAGGTCTTCAGACACATGAAAGGTTTCTCAACAGATTTAGTTTCCCTGGGAGGCAGGTATAACCGTGTAAAGTAAAACACACAGCTGCAAAAGGTAGAGGTTACAGAAACAATTTGTGTGCTTTTCAGTAAGTTTTTAAATCTATGTACAAATGTTCTATGCACCTTTAAGCCTTATCAGACATATATCCTTCAGTATTTGTTGTATTTTTCTAAAGCAGTTCCATGGTTGAATTACCATACTTTATGTCCATATTTGCTCCTCCTATTTTATTCTATTCCAGTATAATGTAATACAGTAGAAATTACAATAATATATTCGGGTTTTCTGAAGAAATAAAATTAATCATTAGTAATACCAATGTTTTACCTAAGTAGCCATTTAAATCTAAGCTACAAATATAATTGAAAAAAAATTGAGTTACTGTAATTTTTACTTTATATTTTAACAATGGATAATTTTTAAGTGTTATACTTTATCTGAGGTGTTATAAAGAATCATGAATGTTAAAATTTCTTTAAACTTTCTAAGAGGAGTCTGAAAAGCAGTGAGAACTACTTATTCTGAATTTTTCAGTTACAGTGCAATTTCCTCAAAATACTTCTGATTTCCAAAGATTTATATTTTAAGTAGTCGAAAGAAAAAAAATTGCTCCTGAACTGAAATAAATTGCTTTCTCCTAAAAGTGCTATGAATTATCATTACCAGATTTATATATAATCTGAATTTCTTATCAGGGAAGTTAATATCCATCAGCAAAGTTAAACGACTGCAGAGCTACCCAAGCATGTACTGCTCATTAGAAATTGTTTCACTGTTCTTAAAATAATTTTTTACCCTGGGTTTGAAGAAAACCACTGTACTCAAAAGAAATACCTTCCAGTTTGCTGCAGACAAAAATCTAAAAACTTATTTACTGCTAAGACTTACAAATCACACATTTAGATGAAGTTTAAAATACAATTATGATTGTGATTGCATTTTATCCTTGATGGCAGTTGCCAGCAACTACAAATACTGAACTTTTCTAATAAAGAAGTACTTTTCTTGTTCTCATTATTTAGGAGACACTTTCAATATTATTCCTTAGGATTGAAGAGCCCATTGTTAAGTGCTTAATAATAACTGCTGGTGCCTAATGTTTTTGATTATTTTTTTCTAAATCTAACAAGTAAGGTCATATGTGTGCTTTCATGCTACCATTCATTATAGACAAACACAATTCTCTTCTGTTAGAGACTGATTTTATGTAGGACTGTTAGCTTGGAAGTTCAAAGAAAAACAATGTTCTAGAAGTAAAAAAACTTTGGGAGAAGCAATATCCCTACATTTTCAGTGCAGAAAAAATTACGTCACAAAGTGTCTAGCTAGTTCAAACTCTACACATATCCGTGTACATATAATTTTATGTATACAACTTTTACTTTTCCAGCTGCAGTAGAAGGCAGTAAAGCACACTTTCCTGAGGACTCAAACCTTCTGAGTGACACATTATCACCTCATTTTGAGTTAGCCTTTTATCCTTGTTCTACTGGCATTCCTGGGCAATTCCACTTCTATTCCTTTGCTGGAGCAGAGCTGGCTGTCACAAACCAGAGCTGGAGAGTGGTAATAGGTCTCAGTCATGCAGGCATCTCTGCCAACAGAAGTAGAAATGTGTAGACCCCTCTTAAAGGTGGAAAATTTCACACACCTTACATCTCGCAACATCAAAAAAATATTTAAGACAGAAAAATGTGGAGACGAAAGAGATTTGTAAAACTAAGTGCAGGACAATTAGAATGATATATTTGCACAATAGGAACTAAAGCTTAATAACATGGCTCTAATGATACCAAGTGCACACAGTAGGAGGACCTAGATGTAAACTGGAATTTATTGTTTCAGCCACACAAATGCAGCCGAAAAAGATTGAATTGGCATAGCTCTCTAGCATCTCTTCTAGCTCAAATTGAAAGCTTCCCTTTTTTTTAATCTGTAGGCTGTTCCCAGTTCTGCTCTGTCAGTGTTTGTTGTATCAGTCACAGGAAAAAGAAGTTGCCTGCAGCATAGTTGACACCTTGGTGTGACTGCAAAGAAGAAAATATACTTCCTTTAAAGTGTGGCCAAAGATTCAAACAACCTTTCTTTCAAACCAAGGGCTTTGAAGGAAAATACTTTTTTTGTTATTTTATTAAAAAAAGAACAGTCACTATAAAACTCTGTGTTTTACTTTGCTCAAAGGCACAGAACAGCTGTCAAAATGGTTGCCATTGGCAAGTGTTGGCTGAACTGAGGGTATGAAACCTGCTCCACAGGCATTCTGATGCTGCAAAAGGTCAAAATTAGATGACAGGTTGTAAATTTAGTCATAAAGAATGTGCTCAGACACTGACAGTCTTCCTTGAACCTTCTCACCAGTAGGACAATACTGTCACGGCTGCAGAAGGGGCCTCATTAGGTGTGTGAGCAGGTAGAATATGCTTGTACAATATTATTTTGGGTGTGCTCACCTGAAGATGGCACCATGCTGCCACAGCCTACAGCCAGCTGGCCAGACAGAGGTTGTGCCCTGAAGCCCAGACTGGGTGAACAAGAAGACAGATGGTTAAATCAAGTGGGTTGTGACTCTAGGGGGTTCTCTTAAACTCTATAGGCTTATTTTACATGAAACTTTTTTATTTTCCAGGTATGTTCTGATTTGCCTAACATGAAGCAGTAGCTTGCTGCAAATTTAAATAAAAATCAACATTAAAGTGGAAAAAAATTGTAAATAAATAAAGAACTTTTGAGAAGGAACTTTCATGAAGCTGCCAGATAAAGACACAATGAAAAAAACAGCTCAAAAAAACTCCAAAAAGTGGCAAAGGAGAGATGTTTCTTGGGCAGAGCCCTAGAGTGCTTGGCTCTGAAGTCAGATTATATATGACTGCTGCTGTGCAGGAAAATATGCAAATAAATGCCGATGGTATTTTTGACTTCATGTCAGCAAGGAAAATAGCCTCATTAAGTCTCAAAACATGACTTTCCATGCACATTCTTTGGTTTTTGGCTGTAATATCGTAAATCATATAAGAAAAGTCAACTTGAAGGGGAAAAACCAAACAAACTGGATAATGAATATCTGAATGACCTTTTAAATTTCTCTCAAAATACTAAGCATGGCATAAAAGCATTCTCTTAATGTCTCTGAAGCCTCTTCTGTGAGAAAAGATCACTAGAAACAGAGTTTTTTTCCATAATGTGCCATGGCTCCTAGCCAATGGTAATATGGGAAATACAGATTCAAGCAATAAAGAGTTGCCTTGCTGTGAAAACGTTAGCTCAAGAAATGTACAAATGAGCCAATACATTTTAAAGTACCAATTAATTAATAATAACCAAAAAAAACCCAAGTAAGGACACAGAGGAATTGATCAACTTTTGGTTCTGTGTTTTCAGAAAATATTTCTCATTGCATGTGATTCTGGCACACACTTCAGGACTAATGATAGCTCCTTCCAATTAGATATTTGAAAGATACAAAGAGCTTGAGGAGGAAACCTGGTAGCATCTTAGATTAGATATCTGGAAGATATAAAGAGCTTGGAGAGTAAACCTGAGATTTATTATGTAACACTGAGATTATATTGCTTTTTAACTCTCAGGCACATTGGAGCAGCAGAAGTATCTAAAGGAATCACATAAGAATTCAAATTCAAAAAAGTGCAATCTGTCCTTTCTCTAGAGTTGGCAACTCATTTCTTTATTCCCTTTAAATCATATCTACCTGGAACGCTGCTATCTGGGTAGGGCAAACTACTAACAAGTGTTATAATTTATTACCTTTTTTCCCAAACTCAGGATTCAAACTCGCTGGTCTCTGACCAAGAGCAGGTAATGCCTCCTCCCCAAACAGAATGGCTTCTTTATAAAATTTAGCAGGGTTAAAGCAGTGGTTGGGTAGATCTCCTTTAGATGCTTCACTCACACGCATGTTAAAAGGACGTGGGAAATGGCGTTTACCAGCACCACCTGGTGGTGATGACTTCTTGTAGTTATTTGGTGTAGTCTTGTAGCTATTTTGGTGAAGCGTCTTGCCTGCCTGGCAGAGGGGAGAAAATTGTGTCAGGACAGCAGATGGAAACAGTGTAGTGGCGTATTACTGCTCTTAGCAGTCCGTTTTCCTGGGGAAATGGGAAAGCAGACTGTAGGCATTTAAAGCGTTGTACTGGACGTCCCATGAAATAACAGAGCTTCCTTCTGCGTAGAAATGTGGCTGCAAGGGAACAGGGTGTCAAACATGTCATTCTGTGGGAAAAAACAGATATTTCAGCCCTCTTCTCCAACCTGGTAAAGAAATCCCGGTCAAGAAGGGGACATTCTTTTCAGAGACATAAAATTTGGTTCTTTCAGCACCTTAGGAGAAAAAAAAGCAAGCTTATCAGCTGTGAGTTACACTTATGTTTGCTATTGATTTCTAAACTGTCAGTGAGTGAGAATTAGAGTCTAGGACAAAAACCCTAAATTAACCACTCTTCTTTAAAGAAATTTTGTTTTAAGAGAAACTACCATGAGGAAAGGAAAATTATTATAACAAGAGGCACAAATCACTATGGGGATGTTAAATCACTATACTGAGAGATAACCTTAGAAAAAGAAGAAACATAAAGCTGAACTTCATCCATTGGGAGAATTCTCAGTGAAACTGGGGTTTTTTCTTTTTTTTTTTTTTAATTGCCTTTCTTCTTAGTCATTTCTCCGGTTAATATATTCAGAAAAATGAATTATTCGCAAAAAGTCACAACCTCCCTCAAACCCTATTGTATAAGATTTACATGCAACACATGAGGGAATCTCTGTGCCAAACTCCAGAAAATGCAAAAGCCAGAAAAGCTAAAGAGAAGGGTTCTCTTCTGCTACTTCTCCAAGGGAATGAGGATCCCAGTACCCATGGGAGGGAGGCAACGCTCTTCAACCAAGAAGCACATCTCTAGTGCCACTCATTCCTCTCCCTCCACCCCAGCTCTGCAATAATTTCTGGCTTAATTGCCTTTCTTAGAAGGCAAAGAAGATGATCACAAAGTTACTCCTGTGATCCTAGAGATGCTGGATAACTCTTCTGGATTTAGTAGATTTGGAATAAATTAATTTGTGCTGCCCAAAGGTGTTTGTGATAAATGTGCTCTAACCATGTGGGCACTCTGAGGTAGGAACTCTACCATCTCCTCCTTGCGCTCTTCCATTTCTCATGAAATAATTAAAATTCACTGTGCCAAAAGGAGAAAAAGAAAGAATGAGTACACAGAGAGTCCAGACTACCAATTTCTTAATTCACAACACTTACACCTCCTGTTGCTGTGGTGCTCCAGCTAATCATCCCTCAAGCCATCTGAAAACCATTCTTTGTCTTTCACTGCCTGTCCCAAACCAGCCATCAGATACAACATTTTGTGTGCAGCTCAGATCAGTGAAGGGTTTGGTAACTTACACAATGCCAACAACTATGAGACAAAACTGTTACAGATCAATAACATCTGGCAATTTTCTCTATTAAATATTAAAAATAGAAAGAAATGAAGTAATGTATGAGCGCATAACGATTAAGAAAAACAAATAAAACCTTTCACAGCCAAAAATAACTGCCAGATTTTGAGCTTTATCATGGTAAATGATGAACAGTGTTATTGGTACCTTTACAGACTGGCAGATATTAATTTTACCTTGGAGCAATTTGGTAGAGATTTAAGATTTTCCTTTAGAAAGAAAAAACTCTTTTAGAATTGCTCTAGTTATACCATGTCTGGGGGGGAGTAAAGCAGTGACAGCTTTCAGTAAGACATAGAAATTTTCTGGTAGCCTGGCCTCAATTCACCTCTCAGTAGGTACTTTAATATTTTGCTGCCTTACTTACTTTAAGGTACTTGGCATCACAAACTATCAAATAATGGAAAGGATTTCCATTCTGATACTATCAGCAAAATCAAAACCTGTGAATCCATATCCAAAGCTTCACCCAAAGGGATGAGTAGCACACTTCCTAACTACTGCATTAGCTTTCTCATGGATTAGAAATCTAGTGCAGAAACTGTGAGCAGTTGTCTGCCATCCTGAAAAATATTGCAAAATATGCAATTTGCCATTAGTACCCATTTGTGCAAGAATATATATTACAGAAAAAATACCTGACCTGCTCTAAGAATCGTTTCAGTGTTGCAGAACTTGTCTTTCAACCTGGTAAGTTGTTTCAGTGACTACTAACCATCAAGGTCTTAGCTACAAATCAATGTCTTATTCCCACTGTGGTTTTTCTCTAATTCATTGTTCAGATTTTCACTTTAGTTATATTGTCGTGTCATCCTCTCCCACTCCACTCCACTGAAATGGGGAGGAGAATCAAAAAAAATTTACAAATTCTAAAATTTGTAGGTTGAGTTTAATAATTGGGAAGAAAAACTAAAATAATAATAATAATAATAATAATAATAATAATAATAATAGTAATGGGAAAGAAAGACACCTCCACTCCCTAAATATGAACTAAAGTCCTTGACTTTGGCTGACTATTGCATTTGCTCTGTTTATTCAGACTTCTCTTCACAGAGGACTCTAACTTTTTTCCGTCCAGTGCTCATGGAGGAGAAAGTACCATGATCCTTTCCTCTGGAGCAGTTACCCTTCTGACTGCCCATCACCTCCCTCCTACCAGAGGTCACTTTTCTGTCAGAGCTGCAAGTATTATGTTTTTAATTACTTCTGTCAGCTTGTTCTGTTGGAGTGACAGGCATTCATTTAAATTCTTCTATTGCCAATTTTTTCTAACCAAGATCTTTTGCAAGAAGCCTGTAAGGGAGGAACGAAACCTGCAGTTATGTTGGCACATCTGAGGGGACAGGAATCTCTAGCAGGAATATCAGGGACAGTAAAGGTAACTGGGCTGGTTCAACCACAGGCAAGGGAAGGCAGCTGGCAGCAGGCTGAGAAACATTCTATTCCAGAGCACAGGGCTGGGAAGGGGTATATCACTGAGAAATATACCACTGAGGCTTTCTCTTTCCTTTGGATGCAGAATACCTTTCACAAATTGATTGTGTTTTTCCTAGCAGCCTTTCTCATGTGTCCACTCTACTGAAACTGTTCAGGTTTCGTATATTCCTATGTGTGATGCAATTCTGTGAGAGGGTATAGTGGGAGTGTCTGGTTTTTACAGACATTTCAGCATTTTGGGATAATGTCTTTTTCCTACAGGTGCTGAAATGTTAATGTTGACTCCAAATTTATTCAACTGAGACACATCTTTGAAATGAGAGAAATCAGAAGTGTTTCAAATGAAAAATACACTTCCATCCAAAAAAATTCAGTGCGAAAGGCAGTTCTAACAATAATCCTCTGTTAGCACTACAGTACTGTTTTTTCTTGGCTTTAAAAGTCTTCCATTCAGGTATTTATTTATGAAAATTTGCTACCAAAAAAGTGGACTAACCCTACAGTTAAAGCATGCGTTCCTGTAGTTACATGAGAGGAGGAACTGAAAATAATATTTAAGCAGCAACCTTTGCATATCAGAGCCAGAAACAGATGTCATAATTTGAAAAGCCTGAATCAGAGGTGTCCTGTCATGTCTGCTTAATAGAGTTCAGCAACTGCCAGGGTTCTTTGACAATTATTGTGATGTCATGCAGATAATTGCCATTTCCCGCTGTTCTTTCCTATTTTTTAAGAAGGATTCCCTGAAATGTCAGGGGGTGTGTCAAATGACGAAGATTTAAGTGTTGTGGAACTCGGAGTAGGCAGTAAAACAGGTATCACAACTTTCTATGATTTTTAATCTTTTTAGGTGGAGTGGGATTTTGTTTGTCTGTCTGTCTGTCTGTCTGTTTTTCTCCAGGGTGAGTACGGCACTGGGTGCTTACACCGACATTCGCGTGCTTGGGGATGGGCACAGCAGCAGGTTGTGCGCTGGGTGTGCCCCGCTGTCCCCTCCTGTTCGGCCGAAGGCGGCCGGCCAAGGCGGCAGGTCCGGGACCAGAAGAGGCTGGGAGCGGAGCACGGCTGCAGGTGAGCTCTCACCGCGGGTCCCGGGGGCAGCGGCTCCCCCTCAGCCGGGGCAGCTTTCGGGCGGCGAAAGCGGCCCGGAGCCCCGGGCGGGGCGGCGGGAGCGCTGCGCCGGGAGCGGGCGGCGGGGCGCTGGGAGCTGCCGGGGACCGGCGGAGAGCAGCGCCGGCAGGTGAATCCCACGGCGGAACGCTGGCTGGGGATGCTGCAATTTCCTGAATTTTAGCCCTCCGTGTGCGATCAGCCATGAGGGGTTTTTTTCCCCTTTGGTTTTTGCTCGTTTGGTTTTGCCTGTTGTTTTGTTTGTTTTGTTTTGCTTTAAAAGAAAACAGACTACCTTTGGATTGATGTTTGCCTTTAGTGAACAGGTATGCTCGTGACTTCAGTCAATGCTGAAGAAGCTTGGGGGAATGGTGAGAATCTCTCACTCCATCCCTGTCTTGGAGAGCAAGATGCTGTGGCATTATTTAAGGCAAAGTGCTTTGGATAGTGACTATAGAAAGAAGCAAATAAAAGGAGTAAGGAAATAGTTGTGTGACAGGAAAGCTATGTTTCAAGTCAGTAATTCGAATTTTTGAAAAAATTATAATTTTCCTATGTTTTCGACTCATTGGAAAGAGACAGAATGGTCTTTTTTCTGGTCATTCATTGCCTCACATTTATTGAAAACAAAAATATCTTTAATTTGTGTCAGAAACTGAGCAAAAAATTAAATGTAGAGGGCATTTTTTTTAAGGCTGTTGCCAGCATAACCATCAGGTATTAACATAAGGGGTAAAAATGAGGCAGGTCTATTGTGCTTGAATACTCTTTCTTCTGACACTTTACCTTATATTCTTGCACTTTAATGTTAGACTCATGTGAAGTCAAGTAATACCACATGAAGAAAAATATCTTCAATTAATAGTTTAACTCAGGTTCAATAAATATCTGCTTTATAGTACCAGCTAATGAGTAGCCAGAGTTTTTACAGAAAAAAAAGTCAGTGAAAGTGTTTCTTTTATTGAATTTGCATTTGTCTTACACAGAAATCTCCAAGCAAATCTTCTGCTACAATATCATTAAAATTCCGTGACCTAATGAAAATGTCATATATTGAGCAAAATTTTCAGTGTTTTCTAGGTTTCTGTCATTATAATACACCCCTACCCCAGCCCCACCCCACCCCCCAGCCCACCTTCCCAAAGAAAGGTATCTATCAAAAGGATAGATGTTTGTCTATACCACCATGGTTTGTTAATTCAAGGTTATTGTTTTGGATAGGAAGTCTTAATAAGAACACAAAAATTTAAATAGTTTGGAAAGTTACAGTTGTTCTCTTGGATGAGTACTAGTGAAAAGTGTAAACCCAGATTACCTGCAGTTGTCTCTAATACAACCCAGTAGGCAGCAGACTACATCAGAACTCAAGGAAAGAAAAAAAGAATCTGTTGTGAGTAAAGCAGGAACAGCCAGAAGTTTTCATACCTCTACTGGTGGTAGGCAGTGCATCACACAGACAGAGCAAGGAAGAATATGCTTTACAAGGAAATGTGATATCAGTTGGCTACGGCCTGGTCTTGAAGTTTTGTCCATGAGGTCGGTTGTGAGGGGGCACAGACACAGCGGTACAGTAACTGCAGTGAAAAAGGAAAATGTAGAAATGTGGAGGATTGATGGTGGCTGAACTCCCAATGGCCACCAAAGCCACCCTACCACTTCCCTCCACAGCTGGACAGAAGGGAGGGAATATAGCAATGAAAGGCTTGTGGGTAGAGATAGGACAGGGAGGGACACCCATCAATTACCATAATGGGCTAAACAGACTCAGCTTGGGGAACATTAACTGAATTCATTGCTAATCAAATCAGTGAGATAATGAGAAGTAAAACAAATCTTAAAAACACCTTCTCCCCACCTCTCCTCATTCCTGGACTCGACTTTATTCTGGAGCCTCAACCCCCTTCCTGCAGCATCACAGGGGGAGAGGGAATAGGGGTTGCAGTCAGTTTGTCTCTGCTGCTCCTTCCTCCTCAAGGGAGGACTCCTCACACTCTTCTGTGGTGGAAATCTGCTCCTCCCGCAGGCCAACATGGGCTGCAGAGGGACACCTGCCTCACCTTGGTCTGCACCATGTCCTGCAAGGGAATCTTTCCTCTGCACCTCCTCCTCTTTCTCCACTGGCCCTGGTGACTGCAGAGCTGTTTCTCACACATACTCCCACTTCTTTCTGGCTGCAATCACTGTTCCACAGTAACTTTTCCCCCTCTTCTTAAAACTGCTAGCCCAGAGGAGCTACCACTGTTGCTGACTGGCTTGGACTTGGCCATTGGTGGTTCCATCTTGAAGCAAGCTGGTATTGGCTCTGTCGGACATGTGGGAAGCTTCTGGCAGCTTCTCGCCCCTGTAGTCACCCTGCTACCAAAGCCTTGCCACAGTAAACTCATTACAAGAAGCATAAACAGCAATTCTCCAGGTTCTGTGATAAAATCCCAGTGGGTTAAAATACCAGGACAGACCCTAAGCATGCCAAATATTAATGTTTCTGTGTTCTCATTTATCTTGGTGTCCAGTTCAATGGTCATTCCAAAATTTAGTTCTATGTCCAAGTAATGGGAAGTGTCCTGTATCCACCCTTATAAAATTCACATCAACTGTTTACATTTATGTGCTGCTTCAAGGTCTTCAGCCTCAGTGGATGTAAGAGGATGACCCAAGCTGTTATATTTACCTCATGTTTCGAGCACTGATCTTGTCATCATGGTGTGGATGGCCTTGTTCCCTGATGGTGGAAGGGTTTGTGTTAGTGATGCTTTACAGAGCTGAGCCAGGTATTCTGCAGCCAAAACTTGTTCTACAGTTCTTCAGCCAAGTGGGTAGACCTCTGCTTAATTACTTTCCTTCTCCTCTTAACTTTAACACAACCACCCTCACCCAGTTGTTAATACACACCAACCCTGTTTATGAACAATCTCATACAATTTTTTTGTTTTATTAATTTCATTTAATTTCTTCCTTGAAATAAGAAACAAAGTTTCATCACTTGCAAGAAGGGCACAGTTGATACATAGGTAAATTGCTACTTCTCTCACATTGTGTCAGCAAATTAAATTGACCTGTTCCACAGCTGCTATTTATTTTGACTGCTTAAACAATAACCCAAGGGTTTATGCGGGCTGCTCACAGCAAACAAACCTTGTAATTCTCCACGGGAAGCATAGAAACACAGTCAGGACTCTCTTGCTAGAAGCACCTCAGCATCCCCAGAGTCCTAGCATACCCATTCAAACCAATTTATGATACAAGAGAAGAGTTTTGTTTGTGTGGAAGATGACTAGGTTAGACAGTCCTCAGAGCACACTTATTTTAATAAATTTGTAGGCAGATATTTTCAAGAGCTTTGACAGTGAAATCTTTGCATTGTTTCAGTAACCTTAGACAAATAGCCAGTTAATGCTTTTTCACCTTTATTGCCACACCAACCAAAAGGGAAAGATAATTCTTAGCCTTTGTAAAGTTAGAGCTTAGTGATGAACCTCATGAAGTTCAACAAGGCCAAGTGCAAGGTCCTGCACCTGGGTCTAGGCAATCTCAAGCACAAGTACAGGCTGGGCAGAGAAGTGATAGAGAGATGCCCTGGGGAGAACGACTTTGGCGTGTTTGTGGACAAAAAGCTCAACATGACCCAGAAATTTGTATACTTTCAGCCCAGAAAGCCAGTTGCACCTTGGGCTCCATCCAAAGGAGCATGGCCAGCAGGTTGAGGGAGGTGATTCTGCTGCTCTGCTCTGCTCTTGTGAGACCCCACCTGAAGTACTGTGTCCAGCTCTGGGGCTTCAAACACACGAAAGACATTCACCTGTTGGAAACAGACCAGAGCAGGGCCACTGAGCTGAAAACAGCTGGAGCATCTCTCCTATGGAGACAGGCTGAGAGAGCTGGGGCTGTTCAACCTGGAGAAGAGAAGGCTCTGGGGAGGCCTTATAGCACCCTTCTACTACCTAAGAGGGGCTTACAAGGAGGCTGGAGAGGGACTTTTCACAAGGACATGGAGTGACAGGACAAGAAGGAGTGATCTTGAGCTGAAGGAGGGTTTGATTAGAGGGTTTGGTTGGAAGATAGATTTGGATCACCCCAACCAAGAGAAGAAGTCAACAGTGCACTTTATTAAACGCTGTGTTACTGAAAGGTGTATCTTGTCTGATTACAAATTTGTTTAAACTGTAATGGAGTTATTACATCACAGATATAATTTTGAAAATAACATCATCCTGTTCTTTCAAGTACAACCCTGGATGTACAAAGTCTTTTGGTGAAATTTTTCTTTACAAAATTTAGATAATCATTAAACAGTAGTACACACTTAGATAGGAGATTTAGATATTGATATCCAAATTATTAGCCACAAATAATTAATTTCTCTTGCAACTACAGAAGCAGGTCCTAAAATCACTGAAGAATGAGTGAATTTCAGCCTTTCTGTCAGAATTGTACACCAGGCTTGACTAACAGATCTTGGAGGGGATGGCACCATTACCAGGTCTGATTTCCTTCTCTGATTGGGATTATCTGTTCAACAGGCTTAGCTGGAAATATCCTCATTGTGTTCACAATAATAAGGTATGAAGTGAAATATATTTTTCAATAAGATTTATTGCTGAAAAAATAAAGGATGACTGCATTAAGGAAGTGAATTGCCTAGAAAAGACAAGGATAGATTTTTCATGCTCCCTTTAGTCATTGATGTTTAATTCTCCTTGAAAAAAATAGCTAAATCATGACTTTGCATAGCGGTGATTTATGCCTGCTTACACTTTTCTGCTATAAGAAAGCATTGAAATGCATGACTGACTCCAAACATATTCAAGGAAATCAAAATTCATGCCTTCTTCCTGTGTTTCCATTAGAATTGGGAGCAATCTTCCCTCTAGCACACATAAAAGCTAGACTAATCTTTAAACTTTAGCTGTGGTAATAGCAAGGGATTATAATGTTTTACAGAATTCTTTTAGGATCAGTTGAAATACAGTTTTTCCTGCTTTGAAAACTGCATTTCTGCCCCAGACTATTTTAATAACAGAATTTTATTAACTTTTGCCAATTTACAGCAGCTTCCTAGAGCTCATTGCTGTTTTCCAGCATCATCTAACTTTTGGAAACAGCGCCTTAGTGCCAGCTGAGGATTCTCACATAGCAGGAATTAATACCTCAAGATATTTCTGTTGTATGCTGAGAAAGTAAAATTGCTGAAGTTGCTAATTTTTGTGGGGGGTCATAAAATCTGACCCAACAATCCTTTATGCAAGAAAATACCTTCTAATATCTTAATTTTAACAGAGGGGTTTTTTCCTATGTAGGGAAAAAAAACCAAGCTGCTGAGATGCCTAAGTCCAACAAACTCTAAATCCATAAGCATGTATCTTGAAAAGTAGCTTTTAACTGCGGGGCAAATTTTACATAAAAAAATAATGATGCATAAAGCAAATAATCAGCACACTCTGCACGGACTAATAGAGGGACTCCACCCCTAAGTGCTGTGGTTTCAGAGGAAAGATTTCCAAAGGCCAACCGAGGACTAAGTGTCTGTCAGCCCCTGAGTTTTAGTAAACTTCCCTTGAAACTAAGAGAAATTTGGTGCCTGCTACCCTCAAGAACTCTGTAGCTCATAATTGGAATGCAGAAGGGGACAAATGTGTAAACAGTACATCTAAAGTGAACATAATGGCAATATGACTTTTTAAATGTATGAATAGAGAGGAGCAAAAATTAGTTATAGTGTCTCTAAAATAATAGAATAGAAGGAAACTAACAAGGAACAAAGAAACAAAGATTATTATTTTCCCCTGGTGAAAAGTCTTTGTCTAACTTAAATAAAAATATGAGAGGCAGAGGGAAAGGACACAGACAATGACTTGAAATAAAAGGAATATAATTTAAACCATATTTGCTTAAGAAAATTTTAAGCATTCAAATTTATGGGCATGAACATTTATACTCAGGAAAAGAATTTGGAAATAGTGTCTTAAAAAGTTAATGTGGTATTTACCAACACAACAAAAGACAGACACAAACCTCAGATTTAAATTTTAGCAACATATTGAAAAAAATAGTGTCAAATTCTCACCTTCCACTAACAGATCTGACTGTACTCAATGGCTCTGCTTCTGAGCTGTGTCTTCTCTCTTTATTGAACACAATTTCTCATGCTTACATTTTATTTTTTTAACTTTACAGAGACAATTCTTTTAAGGGAGAAAGAAGCTAGATTATCTCTCTAATAAAGTAGAAAGTTATTTGCAGTATCAAATGCTTTACTGGTAGTAAAAAATGATAAAGAAAGGACCTTGGAATTTTAGCTCCCCAATTTCATTTGCATGTCTTCCAGCTAGGGACAGACATTTTTAAGTGTAAATTAAAATTATATTATCTGCAATTTATTGGGAGAAAATATGAGAAAGTCCTAGTGAACCTGGCATGTAATATATGCCTATGCAGTGAGATTTCATTTAAAAATTTCTAAATCGATGACTTTTGGCTGGCCCTCCTTGTGCAAATGACTTTCATCCCTAGGGAATAATAGAGGGAATTGAGATATGTTGCTATATAATTGGAAGGAAAAATGGTGAAGAAAATCCTGCAAGGGTTCAATGTCAACCTGAAGTACCAAATAATCTTCATCCCAACAACCTAGAAAACTGGTCCTTAGACCCACAGTTCTGGAGACAGGTATTTTATGCAAACCCACTGAGTAGGGTGGAGTAGCTGCTGGGACAACAACTATGGCTTTGTATGAAGGAGGAAAATATGATCTAGACAACCCCATTAGTCTGACTTCATAATTTTAAAAACAAGCAGGTTACTGAAAAATAATCACATGCAATTTCAATTATCTGTAGGTACTTCTTTTCAAATTAACTTGATTTTAATAAGGTAACTTAGTACCTTAATATAGTAGCCAGTGGTAAAAAAACATTTCTTAGAGCATATGGCAAGTAAGTGTCACAGCACTCTTCAGCTAGAGAAGGTATACTTGCAACTAAATGTAGAAACTGGCAGAAAATTTTTGAAACCTCTAGAGAGAGCTAGATTTTATCTTAGAATTTAAGTTATCATGATGGAAGTTATTAAATCTGCTAAAGAACAATTTAATAAGTAGAAGAATTACAACATGATGAAAAAATAGCTAAAGTGTGGAGGGCACTAGGAAATGTTGATAAAAAAAGAAGTTTCTTGAAAAGATTTTCAGGAGAAAATCAGTTAATGTGGAATTTTCAGGGACTGATTGTGGGGCTAAGCAGATATCATATTTTCCCTCAGAGACCTGGGGCAAAGTGTAGGACTGTGTCAATAGTATTCCCGGTGACACCCACTGGGGAGATGTGGCTGATGTGAAGCAGTATAAGGCTGTCAAACAGAACCAGATGAAGAATAGAGGAGGGACGAGAGCCATAGAAATGTGTCAACTCTGAATTGCAAAAATCCATAGAATTTTTTTCTTACCAGTATTCTTTTATAAATAGGAAGCACTGCTCTCAGAAAACAGAGGAAAAGCTCCTGGGATTACTGCGGGCTGTTACTAGGCTAAAGCTGCGTGAGAAGCACACACAGCTGTAATACATGTAAGGCTTTGCCTTTCCAGGGGAAAGAGGGAAATGCTAGTGCACTTCTCCAGGCCCATAACAAGGCCTGAAATACAACTCTCACCAGCTGTTCCCAGGCAAGATAAGATACTCAGACTGGAATCAGAACAGGAAAAAAAACTAACAGAAAATAAATTACTAAAGTCAGAAGAAGGGAGAACTATTCAAATTCACCTGAATTTGTTTTTTTCAAAAAAGGCTCAGAGGTGTATGCTTGCTTTCTATACTTCAGGATCAGAAACAGCAGAATGGGTAAAGGATTTTTTGAACTAAAGGCCAAAACTGGTACAAGAGCAATTGGGTAGAACACAGGAGGTACTGAAAGCTGATAACTGGAAAGCGACTTTTACCTTCCAGAACAGTGATGTCCAGTGATAGCCTTTGGTAAGAGTGGTGGAAGTAAAAACATTATTTCTGAGATGAAATTACTTTGTTATGAGGATGTCTTTTCTGATTTCGTTGCCTGTGACAGCTGATAAGTCGACACTGTGACAAGGATTATCTCTTTCAATCTGAAGCTCCTGGCTTTCCTATATCTAGCAAAGAAACCACAACATGTTAAACAATGTACCCAGTGCCCTACAACATATTTCAGCTGTTCTGTTCTTCATTCCTTGTAGAGATGGAAAGCTAAGTGTCTTTACAGTGTGTTGGGGGTTTGAGGAGTTCTCCTGTTCTTCTTTTTCTCTTAAAGAATTTTCCCCATATCTGTTTCCAAGGGGACGAATCACTGGGTGCTTAAGAAGAACAAAAGGGCCAGCCACAGAGGGCGGGGGTACAACTAGCTACTTGTTTTTCACCTGGGGGGTGGGGGAGCGGGGTTTGCTGGTGCCCGCAGAGTGAAGAAGGTGTGGGTCAGAGCTAGAAGTTTCTTCTTTTCGGCGGTTTTTTTTCCTTCCACCTGAGAAACCCGGATTCCGAAGCCCACCTTTTCCCTGCCCTGCTGCGAGCCGGGCCGCAGCCGCTTTGCTCCTGCTGCCGCTTGGACCCCTTCGCTGCACTGTAGCCCGCACACCCTCGCCAGCTGAAACCTCCCGGCGCTCCCACTCAGCCCCGCAGTTTGCTACATCTCGTCTGCCACCCAGGATCTGTGCTCGTCTCTGCTGCTCCAGCCTGCTGCTCCCGAGGGTCCGGCCGGACACCGGGATCAGCCACCCAGAGGGTTTGTTAAAGCTTTTCGTCCATCCCTTTCCCGGGACCCTGAGCCGCCCCTGCCAGCTGTGACTGGAACTGCACCGAAGGGGGGGAGGGGTGACCTACAGCCGAGAGGGGCTGGCACTGGGTTTGTAGTTGTGTTTGCTGTTACTGCCATAGTTATTGTTGTTTGTTTGCCTTGTTATATATATATATATATATATTAGTAAAGAACTGTTATTCCTACCCCTCATATCTTTGCCTGAAAGCCCCTTAATTTCAAAATTATAATAATTCGGAGAGAAGGGGGTTGCATTTTCCATTTCAAGGGAGGCTTCTGCCTTCCTTAACAGACACCTGTCTTTCAAACCAAGACACAGTGAGACAGCATGCTGTAAATTTTCTCTGATTTCTAAGATTCTGTTTTAGATCTGTTTCAGAAATCCAAAATTTTGTGTTAGAAATGTGAGACTTCCCATGATGATATTTGGCACAGCAGCTGATACATGCCTCTGGGTGATGCTATCTGGCTTGACTCTGAGACTTAGGTAAAGAGTAATATATTTTTGGACCAGAATATCTTGGACAGATTTCTCTAGCTATTGCTAAATGGTAAATATTGCTAATGGTAAATACCAAATGATACTGTTATCTAATAACCAATGAGATAATTGAGCTATTTGTAAGTATTCATTGCTAGACACTGTTAAATGAAGGAAAGCACAGAGGCAAAGATATAGCCATTTCTTTGGGCAGTTTCTCATAACACATACTGAGCAAAATTCAATCTCACAAGATTTTATAGGGCTTACTGTCTTGGGGTGACTTTATGATGTGTATCCCCATCACCACTCTATGCCCAGACATGAATCCTGTGCCTTTCCGTGTCTTTAAAACCGGGTGTGAGAGAAAGAAAAAAAGTCAGATGAACTTTTCAAAGCAGTTTGTGCTCCAAGGTCAGTCTATCTCCTCTGTGTGCTTCTGCGGCAGCAAGAGCAGAGGAAGCGCCCTTTTTGCTGCTTTTCAGCCAGCTTTCGGCTCTGTTTCTCCAGGGAGAGATGGGGAGTTAAACATTTTTTTCCCCTGGGACTTTGGCTTCTTCTTCTTCTCATCTGGAAATGTTCAGAACACACCAGCAGACCCTACACCATTGGCCCAGAGGGGCGCCCACACTGGCCCAGCCCTGAAGAGGGGAAGGGAGAGACCCCACCCACAGAAAGGACTCTGAAAATTTACCAGGTTCTCTCCACAGCAAGAGGTTTTATTATTTAGCATTATTCTTTTCCCATTGTGCATTGTGTCTGTTAAATAAATTGGTTTTTTTCCTTTCACTTTCCTCTGAGGAAAATTCTTTCCGAACCTGGTGGGGGAGGGGTGGCTGCAACCTGCCTTCTATCAGAGGACGTTCATTTTGGACGTTCCTCCGAATTTGTCTCAAACAGGGACACTTACCCAATTTGAAAAGAATTCAAGCAAATTTTTTTCAGCCTAACTTTGATTGCCCAAGCCAAATCATCTTGGTCTCACCTTGCAGAGATGCTTCTGGGAGTAATAGGATTCATCTTTGTCATATACCTACCTAAGAGAACATGAATTGCCCCTGGACTTCTGTTTCCCTGCAGTGCTTATAGGAGCCAAGATGATTCAAAGACTTTAGATGTCTAAATTTCCAACTGAGAAAATTAGCTTAGAAGAATCCTAGCCTCAACTGAAAGGAGAAAAGTCTTTCCTGATAAATATTGATATGTTTTTTTCCTCCACTAGTGGAAAGTAACACATACAGACATGATCCAAGAGGACACACAATGCATCTGGACCAACACTACAGGGCTGAAAGATAATGTGAAAGAGTACAGGACTGCTGCTGTTGGAACTGCTCTTCTCAGGGACTGAGGATCTAGGTAGATTCCTAGAGAGTTCAGAAGGAAAGAAGACCGTGATTAATATCAGAGCTGGAAATTTAAAATAGTTTCCTCCAACTCAAGCTGGTTTGCTGAGAACAGTTAGGGTTTGTAGGGGAGGATGGGCCTAGGTGGGAGGAAGGCTTTAAGGCTGGTTTTCCTTGCTGTTGCAGACATAGCCCATAAGAGATGCCATTTTCACCTTTCCTATGTGAAGGAAGGGTGTATGCCTGGGCTTTTAAATGTGTGATACCTATAAATCATCTTATCTTTGACCTGAAAGATCACTTCCAAATTAATACTTCAGCTTCAAGTTAATGAAGACTTTCTCCCCAGGAGGGTCTATATAAATTCTGATGGCAGCATATAATGCAGTCAGAGAGGCTAAATAATGACTGATGACAACACATTACGCACTTGTCATGTTCCTTGAAGTTGTCACTGGAGAGACAGCCAGTATATGGATTGTTACATTGTCATGTCTGCTGAACACTTGTTTTTATAAAGGATTGGGAACATTCAGATCCATTCTTAATGAGTTTAATCTGTTGAAATAGAGTTGAAGAGAAGGTAGGACAGATTTGACATATTCCCATATTTTGCCGAACAGCAATTGCTTTTGTATATTTTTCATAGGGTGGTCCAGAGATTAAATTAACCTGGCATGGGTAAAAGGATGAGAAAATACTGAGAAGCTTTGAAATTTGTAGCAAGATGGTAGAAAGCACTGAAAGGACAAAAAGAAAAAATTTAAAATTGAGGCTATCACTATTATTTTTAGGGGTTGGGGAAGAAAGATGTGGAGGGGTGGGTGTCTGGAGGTTATTTTTGTTTGGTTTTTTTGTTTTTCTAAGGTGTTCATTTTAGCAGAGGACAAGCACCTCTGTCTTAACAAAAGATGAAAAAGTTACAAATTATAAAATGTTTTGAGATTATAAAGTTTACTGCATAAGTTACCATTTAAATATTGTGGCTCTGAGACACCACAAGCAACTACACAAAAACCTGTATGAAAATACATGCTGCAGCCTCTGGACACTGATCCAAAATGGCATTGCTTTCTGAACCTCAGCATAAAGCATGAGACAGAGGATGTTACAACATTTCCCTTTACATCAGTTGTGGGAGCACAGCTATTCAATGCATAATTTTTTCTGATTTAATTTAACATTGTGCTCGTTTTGGCTGGGGTAGAGTCATTTTTCTTCATAGTAGCTAGTATGAAGAAAAAAGAGTATGGGGAACCTGTTGCTAGGGAGCAGAGACCGAGGAATAAAGCGACGTGGATGGTTTAGGACGAGAAGAAACTGACATTTTATTAATTTACAGATTCACTTATATACCTTAGCATGCTGGACTGACATAAGGTTATTGGTTCACTGACCAACCACCCCCCAGAGGGATTGGCTGAACCCAACAACACTTACTTCAGATATTTTCTTTTTGGTATCATAACAATAACATAGTTTACAAAATCTCTCAACTGTTTTTCTACAGCGTCTGTGAGAAAGCAAGGCTTTCACACAGACACTGTCAGAAAACTGAGAAATCTCTCTGCAGCCAGGCTTTTAGCATTCACAGGGAACCCAGGTGAGTTTGAAGACAGAGGCACAGACAAAAATGAGCTGTGAGGTTGGCCAGTCGCTCACACTGCAGTTTCTTGAAATAAGGGTGAGCTGAACTTCTCCTATTCATCTTCTTCAATGATTTAACTTGCAAGCCCCAGTGCTTGTCTTCAAGCTGCATTAATTCATCAACATGACAAAACAAAAACAAAAAAAACCCAAAACCCACGAAAACAAAAATACAAAAAAAAAAACTTTACAAATAACTGGGGAGTGTTCTGGCCTTTTAATGCATTAAATAATCCATGGAAGGGTCTGATGAGGTTCAGAGCCAACAAGAGTATTCTTCTAATGCTACATTTTGGGGCTGTGTCTTGGATTTGTGCTGGAAACACTGCAGATAACTGTTCTGATCCAATTAGTGAGAGACACCTCTGCCCAAATTAAGGTGTAAATAAGACCATATGCTGAACTCAGTAATACAGATTTTATTTAACAATAAGGTAGAGAGAGAGATCAAGTAGAAGATAGCCACCAACTGTGGATCTGGTGGTGTCCCATTGGTCCTTCTTCACCCTAGGCTTCTCAGTGGTGGAGGTCTCAAGGTAATTCAAAACTTTTCACTATTTATACATCTTAGCAAACAAAGGAGTTAATGCTAATTGGCTACACAGTTCTCTAATGCTAATTAGTCTGCATGCTCAGACTCCCATTTCTTTTGGGTTTCTTGGGTCAGGGGGCAGTGAGAGTTGCAATCTCCCCCTTCCGGAATTACCTTTTTTCTAGCCGGAGCTGATTTCAGCACAGTTGTTGAGTTGGCTTTCCTTGTGGCCTGTTAATTCTGCACACTTTGTGTCCATTATTAGTAATATATTCTTCTCCACCAGCTGTGTTAACCTCCCCCTAGGTCTGAGTTACCACCAGCACAAAAGTAACACCTTCATCTTATCTCAAGTTCGTGCTGTGGTGGCTTAGCTTAGAGTCCAAGTTCCAGGTATCCATATCCATGGATGCATATCTGGGGGGCTTTGGTGGTGGTCACAGATGCCATCTGCCCCATAACTTGGGGCACCTCCACCAGGCCTGGAGATAGCGCCATCCCATCGCTCCCTTCTGTGCTTATCTCATGGCAAAGTCCTTCTGTGGCCTTAACAGTGTTTGAGACAGGCAATTGTGCCCTTTAATTCCTTACAATAGCACGGGGATACTTTCATTACTGCTGTGCAGCGCTTGCACAGTGGAAAGGCCTTTTCCGCCTCTCACCCCACCCCACCAATGAGAAGGCTGCTGAGGGTGCACATGCAGGTGAGAGGGGACACAGCCAGGACAGATGACCCCAGCTGACTAAATGGATAGTCCATACTGCATGGCTGAAGGAATGTTATCTGGGAAGCCACTGCTTGGGAACTGGCAGGACATTTGTTGGCTACATCTGTGGTCAGCAAATGTTTTCATTTGCATCATTTGTCTTTCTTGGATTTATTTGTCTGTTATTTTCATTAAAACATTATTATCTTATTTTATTTTTTATTTATTGTGTTTATCTTGACCCGTGAGTTTTCTCACTTTTATCCTTCCAGTCCTCTTCCTCTCCTCGCTGTGGTGAGGAGTGAGCGAGCGGCTGTGTGGTGCTTAGTTGCTGGCTGGGTTAAACCATGACAAGCGTAAGGTGTGCAAGTTTTCAATTTGACATTCTCATTCTGAGTCCAAAAGTAATTTCCAATTTAGCATGATTTATCCTGCTAGTATGAAAGAAATAAAGCAGAAAAAAGTTTCTAACTTTCTCCTAAAAAGACATGGACAAACAGCCTTCAGATGCTTGAAACCTGTGTGTTTGAGCATAATGGTCATTTGACATCTTGCAGGAAACACAGTTTGAGGCTTTTCTTTTCCTGTAGATTTTGCATCCTTCAACATTCACAAAGCTAAAGGCGCTGGAGGAAAAATATCACATATGCGTCATTCTCCCCATGAGCTCCAGTCATTAGTGCCAGCAGATACACTTTATAGCAGTCTGGCTTTGGTTTCAGTATCATAACCAGATGACAGTGAATCATACTTTGTAATTTAGTAAAAATGTTTGAAAAATACCCCTTTTGTCTGGCTCATTCCCTCTAGCTTAAATTTTTTCTATGAAAACATAGCTATTTCATAACTTGTAGCATGCAGTGAAGGCAACATGAAAAGTGTGAAATTAGGAACTCTTCTCACACAGGTTCTTTTGGGAAATTATGGTCACAGAGTTGAAGTTCTGAATGTGCTTTGTGGGTGGCCAGGTGGAGCTCTCCCAGCTGCAGGTTTTTCTGCATCTTCCAATGAGATTGACAAATAAAGTGGCACTTTGCAGTAAACTGGGGGAAAATAAATTGATTAGAGATACTGAGAGGCAGCAGAGAAAAAAAGCTTAGACCAGACACCTAATTTGTAAGTGAATTTAAGTGTGGTGGTTTCTATATGGTGACTGTGGATGAGGACCTTTTTAATAAAGTCCTGCAACTACAAAATATGTTATAAATATCGATGTGTTTTAAAAGATATTTCACATAAATAAGTACTGTCAGAAATACTATTTTAGAGTCAGGAAAGTTTGTCAGCCAAAAGATATTTCAAACTAAACCTTTTATTCTCAACAAAAATATGTTGTTCACAATTTTGCTTTCTAGTGAGGTTGAATGAGCTATTAATTTATTAACATCAGCAAAATTATTCATATTCTTCTTGAAAACTATGTTGTTCAAAATGAACATAAGTCTGGTGGACATCCAGAAATATCAGCCTAGCATAAATAGAAGATATTGGAGCTTTCCTGCAATGCAGTAGATCCAGGGCTGAATTCTGCTTAAAAATGCAGACAGAAGATTCTTGACTCTCAGTGTGAAAACAGGAACTGCTGGAAGAAGATCTTCTGGAGGGGGGAAAAAAATGGCATACAACCAAATATTTAAAGAGAATGCCATCAGTCATGGTTACGGACTTTTTTTGTAAACTGTAGGAGTTACTTCTGATGTTTGTGGAAGTGGCAGAAATATTTTGTCTCAATATAGCATCATTCTTTCTACAAGGCCTTAAGGGATCCTAATTCAGTGTTACTGTTCTGGGGCTTATCTTTAGAGATGCAGCTTCTAGTAAAGGCTTAATGTCATCAAAACTAGATTTGTTTTAACCATTATTGTTTGAAATAAAATACTGGCTTCCAGGCAGAATGCAGAAGCCTTTAATATCTGCTAATTTTTGAGACCTTTATTAAAATGCCACAAGAGTACAATGAGAATTTTATTTTGTATCATACCTAGAGAGTTCAAAACCAGCTTCTGTATATTATTGATCTTAAGGAAAAAAAGTAACTGAATTCAGGAAAGAAAAGTCTACTTTGGACCAAAGTCATCTCCCATTATATGTCAGAAGGAGCATGAAGGAAAACAAAAATACAGACATTCCTGCATAGCACAAGGCACCGGTCTGTCTTTAGGAAGACGTGGAATTAAACAAAAAGACTCAGTGGGAAGGACAGCTGATATTGAACTTGTAACAAAAAGGACAGCATGCTTCCTTGGTAGTGGAACATAGTTACTAAGGAGAGGAAGAGAAAAATAATCAGAAAACAGAAAGAAGAAAGTTATAAATAATTTAGTTAGAAAATTGAAAGTTATAAATAATTTTGAAATGGGTAAAGTATGGCTATTATAAAGAGGCTACACTAACACAGGATAAGAGAAATCTAATTTGGTTGACGTGAAGTTTAAAGAGTCAAGAAATTATCAGTTCCTTTGAAATCATCAAACTGAATTTGAAACTCAGTTTCAAAAGCTCATTCTTATATTTGAGTAATGTGATGAATTACAGTCTTTTCCCATATTCCTAAAGAATTTAGGTATAGCAGTATCTTTATTCTCATTCTTTAGAGAAAAAACATATGCAAAAGAGAGTAAGTGTTAAGGCAGGAATAAGACATGACAACCTAAATGAAGAAAGACAGAATATCAAAAGCTTTATATGAGAAATAATTCATGTCCCAAGTAAAGCCATGTCTTAAAATAGATATTGTTTTTTTCCAGAAAGAAAGCTTGTGCTTTCTTTTTTATTTTGAGTCAAGTTTTTCCATCTCAAATACACTTGCCTAGGGAAAGCTGTTCAAACTACTTCTTTCCCAGTTTTATCACTGCTGACACCAATTATTACACTATAGCCGAGAAATAAAGGTTTTTCTGATAACAATCTTCCAAACTGTTTAATGCTTGATAGTTTCAGTAAAGCAGCTCTGAATCCACCTAGGAGCTTTTATTAACCAGCAGTTTTGCTAAAAAACCAATAGTTTATCAGACTGACTTTAAAATCACCCCACATTCACAATAAAAGTAAGAAACATAATTTACATAATTTATCGTAGTAAATTATATGACTGATGCAGCATTGGACATCTCCATGTTCTCTTTCACATTTCTTGAAAATGAAAGCCCTTAGAATTGAAGACAGGAGCAGGTCAGATCCGAGAAGGCACTTCCAGAAGAAGCCTGAGCTGAATAAAATGAGCACCACATGCAAATTAATGTCTGTCATATAGCTGGATAATGCTTTTATTCCCATAGATCCTCTGCTTCATAATAGGAGTGAACTATGTCACACAATGGTCCAACAGAAATTTTAGTATTTCAGCATTTCTTTTTGCAAATAAAATGTCTTTATGAGGTCTTAAGAAGTGGCAAAAACAGCTGTTCTTGTATGGAGCTTTAGGGGTCAATTTATGAGGGGTACAATGTAAAAAAATTTGGTTTTCATGACTCACTTTAATATGAAATAAAAAGCATTAAGAAAATCTGTAAAACTATGCAAGTCGAGTATGCATGTTAAAATTTATGAGACAGTTTTCTAAATTGACATCAGACACATTTTTTTAATACAGATTTATATTTATGCCACAGGCAGACATAACATAAATTAAACCTGGATGCAACTTTGGTAGCACAACTTTTGCCTATGGGTTAAAAGAAAATTTTGTAAGAAACAATTCTCAACATCTGTTCTCTGGACAAGGATGAACATAGTTACACATAGACAACAACCCTAATACAAGTTTACCCCCATGTACACGAAGAGTAAATCTGACTGTCCAACAAAAGTATCACTATGCAAATCTGGCCTGAGTGAAATCAGAACTGTGTGCTGCAGACAGCATCTCCTTGAGCTCATATATTGATGAACTTTTATGTTTTTGTCTCTGGTGAAACAGGAGAAATAATGAGCTGAGTGAAAAGGGGGTCCATTATGATGTCCTACTCATCACTTGGAACATTCCAATGTGCCACTCGACTTTAATTGAAGATGAACATTGCAATTAGCAATGTTAGTGATTAAAATGGCAAAGGAATGATTTGGCCAATGACATTTTTAAAAAAGAGCCAAGACTTACACATTCAAAGTGATTGATGCTTGTTCTTTCATGGCACAGAAGATGCAGCAGATAAAGCCTATGCCAGACTTTCTTTCTGTGACAGAAGGCTGTGAGGCACATTTCTTTTCCTGCAGCATGAATCTACCGGAGCTTGTTAAGGGAAAATACCACCATTTGGGTCCTTCTTACGGAGTTCACCTGCTTCTGACTAATTTTTCTACTAACTTGGGTTATAAGAAAACATGTAATCCCCTTGATAGGTGTTCATTTGCCTGTGATTTAAGGTGTACTTTTGGTATGGCACAGCTATATAACCTTGCCTCAGAATCCTGAGAAAGTTGCTAAACTCTAAGCTGTGTGAAAGTACCTAGAGCAGAACCATGTGTGCTAAGAAAAGTATGATGGATTGAAACCTAAGACAAGATTGTTGAGGTGGAGATAGGCCTTCAGGGGTACAAGAAGAGACACATTGGCATGAGGAAATTTAAAACACTTATGAAAATCAGGGGATCTGAAGGTGCCCCTTCATTCCTATTGATACGTGTCCAGCAAAGACCCAGGGGTGTTATACAGGGGTGGTAAGAGCACTAACACTTAGCCTAGGAGCTTGCTAGTCCTAGCTGTCTATTTCCTACTGTATTAGACAATAAATAATTGCTTTTTGTGAATATCCTGTTTGCAAAACATCTCCGTGCAGTGGAAAAGTTTCCTGAGCAAGTTCTAGAAGTCTAAGAGTTATGTAGATACCATTCAATTTTGAGGGCTTCATAAACATTTATTTAGCCTATACCCTTACAGCTGCAAGCACATAAACAGAGAAGTAAGGTTGAGAAGATAAATCTGTAGTAAGTAGTTCTGTGGCAGCTGAGAAGAAACAGACAGGTGTTCCAAGCATTTGGAGCAGCCGAGATTGACAAGCATGAGAAATGTGTTCCTGGTTTGCCCATTGTTGTAGTGTTGCTCTAAGAAATATTTACCAAGGCAGTATCACTGGTAGGGTGGAGCCACAACTCTATAAAAGTCATGGGCTTTTAGTCATTTAGAACCGGAACCACTTGATTTGGCATGGACTAATCCATTTACCCATTCCTCACACTCCTTTTTCAGTTGCTCCTTACTTCACTTCACATGCAGTTACAAATCCTCCTGCCACAGGAAAAGGTAAAAGCCTTTCAAAAATTCAATCTCTCGAGCAGCCCATTTGCCTTTGGGTGTAATATACACTGCTGCCTCTTGGGCAAGCCTAACAGCAGTACATTTTAAGCCAATCCAGAAAATATATTAATAATTAACATTAAGAAGAATATTTATAGCAATTTTGATGATGATAATAATAACAATAATAGTGTCAATATACTATATTGTGACAATATACAATACATAGGAATAATGTTAGGATAGGATAGACTATGGGATAGGTTAAGATATGTCCAGCAGCAGGAAGAAAACAGTGAGGAACAATCAAGCTCTAAGACACACTTCCCCTCTCCTTTTCCTATATTCATAACAGAAACACAACCACATGTTTAGGCGTTCACAAGAAATAAGACAAGATAATTTCTAGTTAGCTACGTTAACTAGGAGCACATGCTCTCATGAAATATTTTCTCTATCCAAGTGTCACCTTGGCTTTCACAATCACATCATGTACTTTGGTGGTGGCTGGTCTCAGAGATGTTCCTCCAGGCAGCATCTCAACAGCGGGTTTGGCAGGAAGGCCAGAAGGAACGCAGCAATAGGCATGGCTGACAAGCACCACACACCTTGTGCCTTGTACTTTTTGAGAGCTCAGCAGATTCCATCACTGCCTCCTTCTCCCATTCTCTGTGTCAGAGACCCATCTCAGACAATCTCCTTGTTTCAGGTAAGTATTATTCAGATTTTTCCCACCGAAAGACTTCTATTACTGATAATTACTTTCTGAGACGAGGACACGTCTTTAAGTTCTACTCTCTGTTTGAAGAGGAAATTAGCCCTTACTTGAAAAACAACGTTTTCCCAAATGCACCACTCATGCTTCATTTCACAGATTTATCAGCAGACAACAGACAAGATGGAAAATTACATCCAAACTGAAGGAACCAATAGAAACCCACTGCTACAAAGGAATGGAGACAAAAGCTGCTTGTTAAGTGTTTAGGGTGAGATTAATTTCTTATTGTCTAAAGAAGGCTAAATTGGAAGAACAAGGTGGAATACGTTTGAGTTCTATCAAGAAAAATAATCATTTACTTTCACATTAAATTGAATTTGTGGTGGTGTTTTCATTCCATCCAGCCTAATGATTTCCTTTTCATCTCTAAGTTCATTAAATCACTTTTTTTCCTTTGGTTAGATGAGTATTAAAAGTGAAAATTAGAAACTCAGCTAAATTATCCTTTACAGACACATATGAATATGTCCTACAAAATAATTGATCCAGGAGGCGTGAAAAGTCATCTTACAATACCTAGGGAAATACATGTATGTGGAGACCAGATTTGAAGGCGTCATGGTGACCCACCCTTCACTTTTGTAGGAACCCTTTGAAAATTCAACTGTGTATCCAAGAAAATAGTGTCCACACAGCAAAAGCCAGGATCACCCTACAGACAGGTAGAGATGGGCATCTCTGGAGCTGGAAGATATGGATTCAGTAGCATCCCAGGCTAGAGGGTTCCTATGCACGTGCCATGCCCTCCCTTTATGATCTCCAGTGCCTGTTTACGCACTTCATTTCATTACAAATTGCATTATTCTGATGACCTCTGCAGCTGCTACTGAAATGGGTTACATTTGCGGTTGTTAGGTTTTGAGCTGTGCTGGTCTCTGGTTCTTGGAGCAAAGGCAACACCATCCGCTAAGCCACACGTCACACGGTGCCTTAAGAGCCTCAGCCTTTTGCACTGCTAACAACCCTCTCTCTGAAGCTGCATAGCTGGCTTTCAGCTCTGTGCCTGGTCACCCAAGCCATGGCAGCCTTTCCCAGAGCTTCTGGGGCAGCACTTTCTCCGTGTTCCCACGCTACAGATACTGCATTGTTATCCTTCCTGCCTTGCACCTGCAGACCCCACAGCACTGTTACAGGGGGTTCTCATGGGAAGTGACTGCCACCAGCGTGAGAATCACCCCTGCTTCCCCTCCCTCTTCCTACCCTGTGGTCAAAGCTTCTGGTCGACATTAGTTGACCCAAAAAACACGCATGCCCCAAACTTAATAGCCAGTCAGTGTGCAGCCTCAGCAAAACATGCTTTCAGCAACACCAACAGCCTCACAGACAGGAGCAACTGGTAAGAAGAGAGTCCTGATGAAAACTATGTTGATACTGTAGAAAAACCATTACAGGCAGAACCACGAACCACTGCACTGGAGCAGAGTCACAGAGGATGATGCTTGCCGGGAACACCCCTCATTGCTCCTCTTCCATCTTACACGCTTCCTTTAATACACAGTTATTTACTGGTTTGTTGGTTTTGGTTTTTTGTAACATCCATTGTTACTTTTTCCTGCATTCATTCTTTGGAAGCAGTTCTGTTTACAATTTCCAAAATAGTTGTAGTATCGTCCCCTTTCTTTGCAGAGAGATGTTGTTTGCACCACTTAAAAAAATGAAATCCAGCTCAAAGCCTGCTTACACTGTGCTTACATGGAGACTAAGAGGTCAAATTTTGTGTAAAGGAGGAACAATCACAATTTAAGAACCTGAGAAGCTTGTAAATTACTCTCAATTACACAGATCCTGTAAGCAGTATCAGTGTCAGAAGCTATTTCCATGAGGCAGCCAGTGAAACAAGAGAGCTCACTGTACCAAGAATGGTACAAAGTAGTTCTACCATGACAAATGTAGAGGATTTCTATTCTTTCTGTCACCATCATGAGGACTGAGAATAACTGCGTGAAATCAGACATAGCTTTTTAAGATATCATATGCCAGAGGAGCCTTTTGCTGGTTCTAGAATTGATGGCCATTACTTTGACCTCATTTAGTGAAAGAACTTGATTGTTACAAACCTTGAATAATGAAAAAAATTCAGTTTCATACTCACATGCAGGCAAGACTGAAAATAATTTATTATCACATGAAATACCAATCTTTCTTCATCTTATGCAATGACTCCTGATCATCATTGGCCCAAGGGCAATGACAATAAGCAACTGAGATTCTGCAGGCACCCTGTTCTGACAGGCTGCTGAACCTGATCTGTGAAAAGCAAGAACAGGACATTGAGCAACATCCCAAGGTCTTGCAGGCAACATGTTGCTGGCCCCAACAGACAAAGATCATCTGATTTGTATCAGATATTAACATTGTAGAAAACATACAAGTATGGTTATGTGTTTGTACAGACACAGCAACACAGGAAAGGAATGACAGATTTTGAAAGTTCAGTGATAATTTCACGAGTATTTAATATTTCTTAGTTTTATCCTTTCAATTTTTGTGGGTCTTAAGTACTCTTAATATTTAAACACATTGAAGCCTATAGAACAGAATTTGATAGAGAAGCTGCTAATAGTCAATCATCAAGAATACTATTTCTATATATTGTTTAAATTCCTAGTAATTTGTATTTCTCATAGCAGCTAGTAAAACACTCATTTTCAGTTAATTTCAGAAAATTACAGTTTCAAAATATTTCTGTGCCTAAGACTCAATGTTTTCAGTCCTTTGAAAAGAACTGACTCAATCTAACTCCTACAAGAGAGCTGTTTCACTGCTACTGCCTAAACATCTTCCAGAATTTTGCACGTAAAAAGACCTGTGTAATATAATTGAAGAGAACAGAATGAAATTTTTAATATATTTTTTAGAAACCAACCTCAGAATAGACATTTTCTACCCCTAAAAATGCCCCAGATCTTCCTCCCTCCTTCTTTTGTGTGAAGTGTTGGCATTCAAAACTGAGTTTTCTCCTTGAGTTACATCTGCCCCATTTCTCTTCAGTGTTACCATTCCTCACACACCTACCAGCTCCTGCTGCCAGAGGCTGGGTTCTTCCACCTCTCCTTTTAATAGGGAGCAAGTTGGTGGGAGTGGGGCCAAGGCAGACCCATAAGCTGGTGGCAATTGGTACAGATACCACTAGCAGGGCTAGAACTTTAGCAATAGACTTCACATCACATCTTGGGAGGGAACCAGTGACTGATCACATCCATAAGCTGGCAGCAGAGTGATGAGAATCACCCTTCTGCCAGGGTTTCCTGCTGACAAGAGCTGTATCTGCGGCAGCCGCCTGTGCAGCACCAACGTGAGGTCAGCTGCTGATGGTTTCTGTTTGCCTCATGTGGTTATATCACCTCAAAGCCATCACAGGGCAGTGCTGCAGCTCCTTTCAACCACTTCACAGAGCTCAGTGAGTATGACAGCCACAGAGCAGTACCAAGACCCGGGACAACAGACATTTTCATCTTCTGTCACAGCCAGTACCTTTTGGCCAGGGCCATGGCTGGTCCCAGCATGCCAGATTCTATATGTGCAAAGGATGGACAGAAAAAGGAAGGAACTAATTTCTGGGTTTCTTTAATTTATTCTAAGATGATTCAACACTATTCTTCCCAAAAAAATGTTGTTAAAGTGTGAATTAGTGATCATGTCAATAGGTAGTCTGATATCACCTGGAAATGAAGGTTAACCAAATGCAGGGGACTTTCTATTACTCTATCACTCCTGAAAGAAATAGAGGGAAAGAATACCCCCTTTTAACATCTCTTACTTGTGAATTGTTGCATTTAATATTCTGCTTTCAGCTCAAAGATCTGAGGGTGGTAAGAGAAACTCTGTGCCTTTTTTTCAGGACCAAATTATAACAAATCAATTTAATTTCCTTCTTTGATGGAAGTCACTTGATAAAGAATAAATAGAAACAAAATAACTTGAATTATACAAAATGCCAGCAAACCAACTAGGAAAGATGGTGTCAATTAGACTACACTCACAATGAAATAATGGTTGAAAATCTGTTCTGAGAAGGTGATTATCACTGATCTACTATCAGACTAGAAAAATATCAGGGGACAAAGCAGACTATGTCCTGCATAAATGCTTGCAAGAATCTTCACTAATTGTACAAGTGCTGGAAAAAGCACACACACAGAGAATTTTAAGAACTGAGAGGTATAATTTGTAGCTATCTTCTTGTAGTCAACCATATTCCTAGAAGTGCTGAATGTAGACTGTAATTCTTAGAAGTACTTGCAGTTCTAGGTACCTGCTGTTCCCACGTATCTCTAAACAAGGATCACTAATCAGAGACCACTTCAGGAAAAATGTCATTCATATATTTTTACCTTTATGAGATGGTCCTTGTATAATGAACTTGTTTGTTCTTTTGTTTTACAGGTATACACTTTATATTGTCATAACAACTTTCTTTTGTCCTTTACCACTGATACTTGTCTGCTATATTTTAATTTTATGTTCCATGCAGGAGATGTATCAGCAAAACAAGAAAGAAGGAAGGTAAAGTATTATTCGTGTTTCTCTCATACTCTGCGCAGACTGTAAAGGTTTTATATGTAATAGGGCAAAAGCAACAGTCCTAAAACAATATTTAGGCACTACATCATGTAACTTTCAGTCCTCCAGACACTGCATTAGGCTCCAAGGAAACAGGCTACTGATAGGATTCAAGGGAGGGAGCCAAACAAACCCATTCAGAAGGAAACACTCTGGAGAAAGTTATGCCTGGAGTACACCATTCAGGACAACAAAAAGGTAAAATTCAGCCCTGCCCTTCTGGCTGCAGGAGGACACCTGCCCATTTTATGGCTCCAAGCTCTCAGTTCAGGGATTAGGAAACCCTGGGAGAATGTGGCTGCCAATCTAGCATCATCTGTTGTGCTCCAGAGAGCTGCAGATCAGGTGCCTCCAGTTTGCATTTCTCCTCTTGTGAGAAGGAGACTACAAGCCCCACATGAATCCCTGGCCACTGTTCACAGTCTGAGAAAGTCTAGGAAATAAAAGAAAATTGGCACTTGAAACAGGCAAAACACAATTTCCCAGTTTCAGAGAGAGCAGCTCCTGGCCAGTCTGTTTTATTTCTAGGACAACATGCTTTGGATTTTGTCTCATAGTAATTTTCTACGAAAAGGAAGTTGATTTCCATTTGAGTGTGGTTTTCAATTCCTCAGGCAGAAGGATCATTTACTTCTTTGCTCTAAGTCTCCTTTAAGCTCGTAAGAGTTATGTCTTAATTGGATATCTCTGTACCAGTTGATAGCAAAAAAAATGTAATCATAGGTGAAAAGGGATGCAAAGCAATATAGCTCTCATGTTGAAAAAGAGCAAGCATTTTTTATGAAAATAATTGTCAGTATTTCATCAAATACATGTAAACAATTACCAGCAGCTCAGTGTGTGGCATAGGATCATAGCAGAAGAAAGAATAATGTGCAAACAACAGAAAAGTGAAGTTCATGAGGGCTGTCCTTTGCTTGCACTGCTTGGTCTCAAATAACTGCTGTTCATGACTGTACTCAGTCCATGCCATCATCTTCTTACCTTGATTTTCCACACTAAAGATTCTTCCTTGTTTTGCAGTTACACCACCAGTATCCCCAGGCAAAGAGTTATGAGGCTTACTAGGATGCTGCTTGCTCTGATCAGTGTGTTTGTGATAAGCACTGCCTCCTTCCATGTGATCCAGCTCGTGAATCTTCAAGTTTCTCAGCCAGCCCTGACCTTCTACACGAGCTATCACATCTCCATCTGCCTCAGCTACGCCAGCAGCAGCATTAATCCCTTTCTGTACATCCTGCTTAGTGGGAACTTCCAGAAGGATCTCCGGCAGTGCACAAATGTGGGAGACAAGATGGTAGAACAGAATTTCAACGTCATTGAATAAACCCTCAAGTCAAGTTTTTGAAAGGAGATTCTTCTTCCAACAAAAAAAATGCAGTATCTATGTGTAGATTTTATTGGTTGCAATAATTGCAACCAATTATTGCAATTGATTTCAATTCCTTCATGAAACTCAGAAGTTTATTGCTGGCTTTTTTGCTGGAATCACAGCAGTGTCAAGCTGATGAAAGAGGAGGATCTGCACCACTGTTTCCAAGGTTAGAGCTCCTAGAATAGGGATTCTCTGCGAAAGAATTCTTTGCTACTGTGGCATTGTCTTTTTTGTGATGATTTGTGCATAGGTTGTCTCCAAAACGATGGAGACAAAAGTCAGTTTTGAAAGACAGTAGTCCTCTGAGAGTAAGAAGATAAAATGACTGTGGAGGGCATTTGGGATCTGACACTGTGTGTGAAGCCATGGAAACTGTAAGTTAATGACAGCAAAAGAGGCTTAGTTACTGATGACTCAGAAAAGGGTACTATTGATTTTCATCCTAACTACAGCTGTCTCATCTGGCACTCACTTCTGAGCAATTAATGTCGAGAGAGAGACATGAAAAGCCCTTGTGGAAGAAAATTACTTTTGAATAAACCTTTGTACATAATCTTGCAAACAAAGAAGAGAATTCACAGTGTGCGTCATTGGAAATTATTAAACCTAAGTTTTGAGAAGAACTGTATGTGGCAGGAATATGTCTTTGCTCCTCTTTTCTCAAAATCCCTGTTTCTGAGACAGCCCCAAAAAGGGTGCTCCATCCTGAAAGAGCTCAGCGCTGGTCTCACTACGAATGCCAAGAGGAACTTGGTGCTTGCCCAGGATGTACCCTCCCTCATTTCTAGAGGGATAGAAGAATGCCTACTTGCGGTCAACACTTAATCTGCAAGGTTTCTAATAGTAGGATGTAATCAAACAACACTATTAGGATCTTGTCAGCTAATACAGAAAATTGGTGAAAGAAAATTCTGTTGAAATATCTAATGCTCTTGAGAGTTGTTCGCATTTTTGGTCTTCATCACACTGTGCGTTTATCCACATCATGTTCTCTTCTCAGACCACTTTCTCTTATATCAGGACTTCACTTTTCATTTTTTTGGGTGAAGATATTATTTCACTAGGACCAGAGATTTTATGACTACAGTTTTCTTGTTATTCAGAGACCTGATGAACCTGACAGGCTTAGGATACACCTCCTCACACTAGCAGTGAGCTTCCCTCTTGTTTGTCCACCCCAAATGGGCCTTTTATTTACTTATTTGCAGAACTGTGGAGGTCACACTTAGTGATCACACTCCCTGACCTGCCAGCCTACTGCAGGATTCATGACACAGGGAAGAGGAAAATGTCTTTCACTGGAAGAAGTCTGTGCCACACATTCCCAAACTGAGAACTGAGGCATTGCTGTCTTATCCTGCCATCACATGAAATCTGCCAGTCCTACAGGGTTTGGCACACACAGAAAAAGGAGATCAAGGAGTTTGAATTCACCATTCATAGTTCAAAGCCTAAGTTTTACACAGAAAATACATCACAAAACATTTGTGATGGTGTTATTGTAACCATAGGAGCCATGGGGAATACTCAAGATAAACTTTATGAGTGAAAGAAATATCTTAATTAAGCTCTGGAGGATAGCTGCAAAACGGTAAGATTTCAATCTGTAAGGGTTTGTTCAGATCTGAAAAGTTTTTCTGCTTGTGGCAGCTGGACAAATTTGTCTAGTAGAAGTCTGATCTCGACCTACAGGCCTTGTCATTTAAAATAAATTATTTAATTAACAGTTTGCACAAAAGGTGGCTTATCAAGTATTACCAAAATATGGCTGTGCTAAGTACATATTTGTCAGCTCACTGTTCCAGTTTGTGGAATGTGTCATGTTTGTTTCTGAATTACAACTGTGAATTTACAGATTTCTCTTTCTTTTCTTTTTTTCTCTTGTTTAAAATGCAGCATTTCTGATCAGGATTGTTAACATTGTTTTGCAACTAACACCCAGTTCAGCATTTCAAGCTTTTATTGTATTTGAACCTACAGCAATATGTTGAGGGTGCAAATATTTAGCCATTAAATCAGAATATTCCAGCTGAAAGTTTCCAAACCATCAGGAAGCCCGCCCTGACTGTACTCCAGGGCACTGCGGACCAGAAACGTCTTCCAGAAAATTTAATGTCAAAACTTTGGGATTTAATATTGTATCACCTGCTACATACATTGTGATGATTATTTAATCCCACCATCCAGTCTAAAACACTGCATGCATGAGCAAACTGGATGCCAGAGTGAAACTGGATAGCTTAAGAGTTGGTAATGGTATGATATATGCATCATTCCCTATCCAGAAAAAGCATTTAACAGACTTCTTGCATTTTAAGCATGTAGATAGTCTCACAGAAATCAGTGTAGCATGCAACTATGTGATTTGCCATACAGGGGCCCAAACCTTCTGTCCAAATGCCAGTACCATCTGGAGGTGAATTCACAGGGTCGTCAGTTTAAATGTATGCGCAAAGGTAGAAAAGAGAGAGGAGATATCTCTGCACAGTTTGTAGCAGGTAAGTGTTTGGAAATAGTTGCAGACATAATTAGCACTTTCAGAGGTAATCTTGCTGAGAAATACAGTAGGAAGACTATTCTTGCCTTCCCTTCTTTCCTGGGGCTGGATTTCAAAGGATTGAGTTTATACCCATGTTTGTGTTTGGCCAGGATCCCCTATCATGGCCATGATGCTGTAGAGCAATGGTGCCTCCTGTTCCTTGTGCTCTCTGTCAGCTTCCTCTTGCCTTGAAAGAAATTTGTCGCCTGAGTGGCTCTTTAAAGGACAATAGCACCATCCAAATCAACATGAGTCTCAGTAATGTGGTGATTTCCTGTCTGCTTGTGCATACAGCACCTTTGCACGTGGATATTTGTGGGGGAACTTTCCACACAGCTAAGTGTATTATGTAGAGCTAGAAGAGTGTTTACTGTCCAGTCATTCAGCTAAACTACATGCAACCTAGTGCTGATCCAATAGTAACGAGAAATCATTTCACCGTTAAGTTATTGGAATTAATCACCAAGACCTGTAGGTAACACTAGAGAAGATCCCTGATACTGAAAGAAGCTCCAGTTTTGTCCTTGTGCAGAATGACTTCTTACTGCTAAACCTCTTCCATGTTGCTAACAGTGACCTAGGCCTGTTCCTGGTGCTCAGTAAAAAATAACAACTTTTTCTCTCTGACTGGTTCTACGTGAGATAATGAAACATATTTCTTAATTGGGTGTCATACCATAAAAATTGAAAAGAAACACCTCTGAAAGTGACGAGAGAACCATACAAACTCTTAGGGCCAATAGGTTCAGTCCCAGCTTAGACTTCAAACTTCATCCATATGCCTTTTTTGTACAATGTTCTATGTAGCGGGGGGATATAAAAGCTAACATGCTTGTTTAGGTCATTTGGACTGAAAAGTAAAAGATAGTAAAAGCCTTAGTAAAAGAATTTTTAATATGTTCTTTAAGACAAAATTTAGAATTTCTTCCCTTTTATCTATTCTAAATATACTGTACTTGCAGCTCTGATTCTGTAAGATAGTTATGCACCTGCTTCTGCCTATTCAGTTGGTCTGAATTTAGGAATATGTTTGAATATTTTATCTTCTGGTCTCTTGTAGAGAAAAGAGAATAACAGAGTTATATCTCTCACTATTTTGCAAATCACTCCTTGAAGACAACGAAACTTTGTCTTGGCTTTGTGACATGACACACTTCTTTGTCTCTTGCATGGTTTGAGATGTGGACTTTGGCCAGTTTTGCAGCCTCGTGCTGAGAGAGAACAGCCAGGACACTTAAACCTGAACCCATCAGTTCAGCAAATGAGTTGGATAAAGATGAAATTTGAGCAAAGATGCACCTCACAAGCTTTTAAGCCATTTTTGTGGCTTAACATGTAGGATCAAAATAGAAGCCATGCCTGTGAGCCTGGATTTCCCAATTCCTTCATGTACAAACACCTCCGAAAAAGATAATTTTGAAATAGAGCCCATTGGCAAGAAGTTAAAAGCAACGCACATGTAGTGTAGAGAAAGGAGCACAAGATCAGCAATATTAGGTGTTCCAGGCAGACAATCCTTCCCAGCACTTCCTCCAGACACGGAGGTGTGGTGAAGTGTTTTTGGGCTGGGAATATGGCAGTGGGCAGCAGTGCCAGCTCTTGGCAAGGAAGGACCTGGGGACTGGCATCTTTCCCTGGGCTCTGGGAGGAGAGAAGCAAGAAATGCCTTCCCGTTCTGTTTATCCATCTCCTTTTTAGCTTCAACTCCCAAAATTTATTTTCCTCTCCATGTCTATGATTCAGAAATCACAGCAAAGGACAGGAGGGAGCAGATAAGACAGAGTGGATAAATGCATTTCTGCAGTATTAGAAGAATCAGAGCATGGTGTTCTTGAAAGCATTTTCACTAAGGAAGAGGGGAAAATACAGAAAGAAAATAATTAATAACAAATGTGTTCATTTAAATTTGAGGATGGTTTTTTTTCCATTTTTTTTCATTAGTGGTGTTTTTAACTGCTGACATCGCTAAGCCAGAAGCAAAAGAGAACAAAAGTAGCTTGAATAGTCTCATAATCTGCTCTATTCAAATTAATTGGGGTAAAATCTCACCAAAAAAAATTTAAAAAAATAAAAAAAATTAAATCCCATTAAATCCTTACTTTTAGCTGGAGAGAGAACGAATAGTTGCATTCTTGGGACATAAGCCATTTTCTCTAAAGCTTATATATATAGTCTAAAAATTCAGTAGGTATTAGTGGCACAAAGAAAATTGAGAGGAGAGCAAGGTCTGGCTTTTGTCAGCACTGTGCCCTACACCTAATTTGTGTGGATGTAAAATAGTGATTTAACTATAGAAAAAGAGATACGGTAGAGCTGTGCAAGCAGAAAGAGAAATTATTTTACTTTTTTTCAATAATACTTTGTACAAGAAACCTGCAAGACTTTCAACTTCAAAGCCTAACACTAATAAATTGACAGCTACATCAGTGAAACATTTAATCTTGCGGGTTTTCCATTCATTTTGGGGGAGAAAAAAGAATTAATTACTGAGTTGTAATAAGATTTTTTTTTTTTTTAATGTACACACTGCTTGGCATTTGCTGCATTTCCTTGCAACTACCAAATTCACCAGAGTTGGCCTTTACTTTGCCTTGTACTACAAGCAGAGACAACTGGACTAATGTGGGTGCCACACTGTAGCAGCACTGACTCTTCAGACATATTTACTGTGCCTTTTGGCCCTCTGGATCACTTTAAAAAGGTCTCTGATAGAACATATTGGGGAAAATTCATATTACTTTTCTATTCTAGCAGGAGCTCTTCCTTTTCACTGTATTTTTACAGCATAGAATAGCTTTGTGTATTTGCCCAACTACCTTCAGCACAAAGCACAAATAAAAATGTCCTAGTAATCCTTTCTCTAAATTCCACTATTTCATTAGTGAATTCTGAAATACAAGTTTTTAAAATAAATTACTGTGGAAGCACATTTAGTTCACCTTTAGTAAGACAACTAGCCACTTTTCAGAGCCTCATCCACATAAAGAGAAAAGCAGCACAATATATTTTTAGAAATCCTTTACAGATGCAGATGTCATGAGTTTAGCCCCCAGTTAATGCATCATAACGGAGATTGCTATTACAAGTTTCTGAGCATTCATCTTTTGCAGTGGAGGATCCTTCACGTGGGCAAAACTCACAGTGCACACAAACATACCCCCTCTCCAAGTTATCACCCCTTTTCTTCCAAAAAAATTAACATGAATGAAAACATTTCAAAAAGTTGAGCATTTTCAATAAGTCAGCTCAAAACTACAATAAAGTGAAAAGCTCCTGTAGCTTGTACAAATGCTCTGTTTTACCAGAACAGGTTCCAAAATTGTAGTAATTATTTTATGTTGAAAAATACCATCTGTTTCTTGGAGAAGAAACAAATTGTAATGAAATTCACTGTGAATGCAAGCTACAAGCAACAATAATGAGCAGTCTGGTGATGAGCACAGAGTAAGTCAGTGAAAAACCCCTGTACAATTCCAGTCTTCAAGATCTCTTGGAATGAGTTGAAGTGATTGAGAAAGGGAGTCTGCCTTTCCTATTTAATATTTAAATACTATTTAAACACTTAATTTCCTCCAAGCAGACCTGAATTTGTGTTTCAATACCTAAGAGTCGTCTGGATTTATGGGACAGCCATCCTTAGCTTGTGACCACCACTACACAGAAGACTTAAACCAGGATACCATCCCCAATAAAAAGGGTGAGTAAACAAACAACGAGTGCAATTATGTAGCTTATTCTCACCTGCAGCACAACAATATTTTGGGGGCAAGCTGATATACCTGGCCATAAGTCAATTCATGCTATATTGCATGAATGATCCTACTTACATTAAAAGGCCTATTCAAACTACTACTCAAAGTCAGTAACACTGGGAAATAATTGTTTGATCCTAGGAAAGCTGCACTGTATTTTGAATCAAACCATCATTTGTTATTTCACACCTCACCAACATGTCATTTAACACCCTATATTAGATTTGTGGTGAAATGGGCAAGAAGGTTTTGTCATCCTTCTGCTAACTTTTGAAGGTTAAGGAGGGGAAAATCAATGTCTGGCACAATTCATGTGATTTACTGTAGACATCTATATAAGAATTAGATGAATCCTACCCATTTACTATTCTTTCATTGAGTATAGTCTAAGGGGTCCATTCAGATTAGACACATCCATCACAAATGCAGCATTTCATTAGATGAATCACACCTAATAAGTCAATTTATGAGTAGAACATATATAGACTGCCCGTAGGTACTAAATATTATGCCATTTATTGCACTATTAGCATTCAGATGCTCTCTTGATGACATTACAATCAAAATAGAATAGAATACAGTTGATGATTTATAGCAATTATGCAGTTGTGATCACAGTGGTTATGGTGGTCCAACTGAAGCAAATTGTGGGTCCTGAAAAAAAATGGTTAACCAAAAAAATTGACTTCTTATCTTTTGAATTATTTGATCCTTGAGGTCTGGGGTTGGAATATAGCCTGAGGAAGCAGATCTCATAGCATCTCATGTCACTTTGTGAAATTTATTTCTCCATGCATGTAAAAAAGACCAAAAAGTTTTGAAGAATTTACACAATACAAGACTTCTGTACTGAATAGCATAAAATAATTCTTTTTAATATAATTTTAAAGTAAATTAAGGAAGTACATTTAAAATTTTTTGTATGTTATTACAAGTTTGGATGAAGTTAGGTGCATGTAAGTGTGACAGAAGAGAGGGCATATGTCAGTCTATTTCACTTGGACACCTAGAAATACACAGGTAAATTTTAATTGGTTATCTAATTTAGAAATAACTTGGTTTTAAGAGCTGATATTTTATACTAGTATGTATTGTTATTTATTATGATCTCTAAGACACTCTGCTGTGGTTCAGGACCTACCCCCAAAATAAGAGCTAGCTGTGCATAGACTAAGGGTGCATGATTAATGAGAAAATACTAAATCACATGCTAAGCAGAAGTTTCAATGCCACAGCTCACCTGAAAATCAGTCCACATTTTCTGGAGGTCTGATATTAAGCACACTGAGCCTGTGAAAGACACTTCTTGTTTTTGCCTCCTCCCCATTGCACGATCACAGCAATGTATAGGCTTATTGCTACACCTATGGTTTCAGTGGCACTGCTCTACTTGCTTCAGGGCCCACGGGTGCTGCAGGGTTCTCTCCTTTGGCAGGAGGTGCTGGTCAGGAACCACACCCAGACTTCTGTGAAGGGAGCTGAGCTGTTTGTACCATGGGGCAAATGAGGTGCAGCATTACAGATTTATGAGATAAGGCAAATGACCCAAAGAAAGACACTTCAGAAATATAATTTGTGCTAATATATGCAACCAGTTGAAAAGTGTGAGATGGTGAAGTGAAAAGAAATCCTACTGCTGATTCAGACCTTATGAAAAGCAAACTGTGTTCAGTGACAGATAGAACAAAAAAGAGCTAATACGCACTGTGGATGATCATAAGTCTTACCTCAGTGTTCCAAAAAAAATATGGGAAAATAAATATTGAAAAAGACTTGTAAAATTATTTCAATGACTGTTTGAAATGAACTTTAAGATTTGAGCTGATTGTTGGGACAAACCTGTAAGATATTTAAAAGTAAAAAAGTATGTATTGACAGTGGGATTTGCAGTATATACAATAATCTCAATCAGACTGTCCTGTGCATCTTAAGATTCAAGGGACACCCGTCTTGCAGCTGCACCTGGATCACACATTGCTACATTTTGTCCCACTTAATGACCAGTCACTAAACAACTGGTCAGGTTTGGGGCTTCCTTCTGCTGTCCGCATGCCCTGGCAAAGGCCACCAGCTGGAAGTGTAGGTTGTTAAGCACTTGTTCTTTTTAACTGTCCCATTCTGCCGTGTCCATCTTCTGCCATATCCATTTTTTGTGTTGTCCATGTGCTGTCAAGCTTTGTGAGTTTCCTGAAATTTATAGCCAAATAGAGGATTGTCATATGTCAGTTAGACGTGAGTATTTCAACTTGGCATTCGATAATAAATGGCCAGGGCATCCTCTCTCTGTAAAACTGAAGACCTGAAACAAAGATAATTTGTCCAGTTTGAACCCAGGAAAATTGGTCCTGCATCCTGACTATTCAACCCAGACAAATGTTTTATTTCAGAAAAATTCCATGAGAGGCTATAAGAAAGGAGGTAAAAACATTTAAGGCATGCCCAGGTTTGCAAGGGCAGATTAACCTCATCCTTTTAAGACTAAAGAATTATGACACCCTCAACCAGGAATTGTGCATGACTGCCCAGGACAGCTTGACTAGCTGGCCTACTGATACCTACTGATACCACTAAGCTGACAAAACCCCAACTGGACATGATTTGCAGCAGTAAAAAGTCTTTCTACCTTCCTGGGTTATGCTGTTTGGAGTGAATTTTAGCTGTGCTGGAAATGAGTTCGTTTTTCTGTATAAGCCACAGGCCTATTAAGGAGCTTTGCTATCAAGACCACACTGTGACAGACACACCAGTGGTGTGCAGACTGACCCTGGAGCTCATGCAGGAAAGACAGGTCTTAATTTGTTCAAGCAATTCTTCTGTAGTCCAGAACAACCAAAAATGTCAAGATGTGACCATTAAGGTGAGAAAGAGAGGGTGGATTTATAAAGGAGTTTTCCAGATATCTGACAGTCTTCTTTTTGGAAGACTTGGGTTGTTCAAGCAAGCAAAATAGGCTCTGAGAGCAGGGGATGCAGAAGTGTGGGCAGGGATGGAGGCTGGCCAAACACTGTCTCTCAGAGTTTAGAGCTGGACTTCCAACAGATGAGGAGAAGGGAAAGGAGCCACCTGCCACATGTGGACTGTCAAGGCAAAGGAACGTGTGGAGCAGTTTTCCAGAGGTTGTTTTCTTAGCCGATATCTTGGTAATCAACTGCTCTCTTAATAGCCCACACCACCTTCATCAATGACCTGAGTAAGGGTTGCAGGATTTAGATATCCAAGTCCAGACTGACTATTGAGAAAAGGTATCCTGCTTCCAAAGGTTTGTTGCAACTGCCACTTTTTTAGCTGAATTTGGTCTACTGAACTGTGATGGCTCAATTTAAATTTATCATTGTTCAGCACTGAAAACTTGAACTTGACATCTGCACTGCAGTGTCATCTTCACAACTGTACAATCTGTATATATAAGTGGTATACAAAATATTACTGCGAATCTGAGAAAAATGGTTTTATTTTCCCAGTGCTCTGAGCTATGTCAAGGGTAAATCTAAATTCCCAGTCTCTAGAGTCACACTCAATGAGATATCAGTGTTACACCGGGCACAGCATACCACTTCACTAAATATTATGCTGTCATATTGGAAAGAGACTTGCTTCAGAACAATTTTATGAGTGTACAAAGCTACTATGTATGACTTTTGCAATGAGTTTATACTATTACTAATCATCTGTATTGCGTGAGTTTAGTGTTTTTTCAGTACAGACACTGTACTGAAAATATATTCTTGTGAGGAGAACACAGAGAAGATGCTGGATTTCTAAACTTTAAACAAGAGTGGAGTGCTAGACTGGGAGAAGTGAGGTTAAATTACTTCTATTTACACCTGTAGCTTCTGTTTGACAAAATGTAAGCTACACTCAGCTAAAGCATTTTTCCAAAAGGTAAATAGCATTCAGACGCAGATATCAAGAGACAGAAAACATAGTCTAGACATCTAGGCTATCCAATCAATAGTCACCTTCAGTACAAAAAATGTGTACCAAGTCAATCATTTGGATGTATCTGATTCCAGATTTTGGCAATTGGTCTTTAGCCTTAGATCCTAGCATCTGTTTCTGGGACTGTTGGTGTATTTTGTATTACACAGATTCAAAAATACATCAGCCCTAAGCTGTTCTGAATCCAACAGATTTGGTGTTTGTGCTCCTTTTCTCTTTACCTTTGACTTCACATATTTCTGAAGCTTCATTTTAGCTCCTCACGCCCAATCGCACTCAAAGTCTGTAACTTGGTGATAGAACATTCCCTTTGGGGGAGTTTTGACTAATCTCAAGTAAATAAATTCCAATTCCTGTCGTCTGTGTTCAGTATGAGTAGAGAGGCATGGGAGTAGACATCTTTGGCAAAGAAATAGCTTCTTAAGATTGTCTTCTAGAGTAGAAATGGCATTAGTTGGCACTTTCACTTTTTTTAACAATGCTCATAATGAAATCTCACCTTGTCTGGTGTCGCTGTGTGATGGGGAGTTTCCATGGTGATCAAATAAAGTTTAATTAAAATGCAGAAATCTTGACACTGTGTTGCCTGGCTCAGTTTTATGACATTCATAATGCCCCTTACCTTCAACGAAATAGTGCTGCAAGTAATTAGTGACAAGTGGTACATCTCAACACTACTTAATCATGATCAATTCTCCTGGAAAAACTAATTTTTTGAAAAATCATTCTGCAGAACACACCAGCATTTCTAAAGGAAAAATGAAAGAAAATAAAGTTTGAAGTATTGTAAATATATTAAAAGGAAGAGGTTTGATGTCAAGACCTCAGCTAGCATGAGTTTTGCACTGAAGAGCTGACTGAATAGCATCTGCCAATTTTTTTAAAGCCTTGTAATTGTTACTTTAATAAAAACAAAAAAAAATTTAAAAAAATAAAAGGAAGCAAATCTATATGTGGCATATATTTAAGTTGTTTGCTTCCAGCTTAGATTGGCAAAGTTACAGAGAAGTATTTTCAGAGCCTGAGTCCTGCCCCCAGGGCCAATAGAGTCAACTCCTGACCCTGCAGAGGACCATCCCCAAGAGTCACACCGTGTGCCTGAGAGCATTGTCCAAATGCTTCTTGAATTCTGTCAGGTTTGGTGCTGTGACCACTTTCCTGGGGAGCCTGTTCCAGTGCCCAACCACCCTCTGGACAGAGAACCTTTTCCTAATGTCCAACCTAAACCTCCCCTGACACAGCTTCAGGCCATTCCCACAGGTTCTATCACTGTCATCTGAGAAGAGATGAGAGCCTGACCCTCCACTTCTCCTCCTGAGGAAGCTGAGGCTGCTGAGATGTCTCCCGTCAGCCTCCTCTTCTTTAGGCTGAACAGACCAAGTGACCTCAGCTGCTCCTTGTAACTGACAGTTTATTTGCTGTGATTTTTAGATATTTTCTTTTGCAACTAAAGCTGCTCAAACCTGTCAAGTGCCACGTGATGAGACAGGGTAATTAAATAAGATACTCCAGGGTGGTATCTACTACTCCTCTGCCAGAGGCTTTTTTCACTCAGCCCCCTCAGAATCAGCAAAAACAGACCTGTGTTCACTTGTCTGTTGCCACACTTTCCAGTGGTCATTAACCTCACCTCATTGTCAGGCTGAGACCCATGGAGCATCAGACACGTGCACATGCCTGCTTCTACTTGCCAGAGGAAAGGGAGGTAAACTGAGGATCGTAATTTCTTAAATTATCCTGCCACAAATTGTGATTTTTTTCTGAAAGTTTTCTTATTCACCCAGTTAAAAAAGTGCATCATACAGAGATACAGCAGCATTCTTTTATTATTCAGATGCATTTAAACTGAGGTCTAGATTAAATCAATGCCAAATCAAAGTTAGTGTTGAGGGAAAAAAGTTCCCTTGACGGAATTTCAGGATCTGCTAGAACTTCTCCTCCATTGTGCTTCAAAATTGGTGGCATACCTTTGGTTAGATCTGTATTGCAATAAAGCATAAATCTAGTAACAGTGCATCCTGCCTTCTCTAAAACAGACATCTCTATATGAACAATTCTTTTGAACGCTTGCATTGAAGACAACTTCAGCTTCAAAGAGCAAACCACTGACCTGGGTTGGTGCAGAAAATTTGAAGGATTTATTATACAAGCCTGCATAGCAGCCTTAACTAAGTACATTTGAAAACTCTTTTTTCTGGAGGACAAAACAATTAAATACTATATGAGTAAAATCTCTATGACTGAAAATTACAGGTGTGGAACATCCCTTGTATTCTTTGTTATACAGCTGAGAAAAAGCTTGCCGATTTTATGGTAGTGGTTCCTTCCTACAGTTCTGCTGCTGACTAAAATCAAAGACGAAAGGAATTTCTCTTCCAGCAGGAAACAAGTATAAGATTTTAGAGCCATCTGTGTCCCCTACACACCTACACTTTCAGGTTTTGACTTGGTTTAGTCTTATACCTGAAAATTATTTCTATTTTTATTCTTATAATACAGAAGTGGTTGAAACATTTCTGTTATGGCAGCTTCCATGGTAAAATTATTTCATTCTAAATGTCTGTGGGAAACCTTTGTAACTTTTTAGGCAAAACAAACCTCTATTACTATCACTTTCAGATGAAGAATTTTCAAAAGAATAGACAAAATATTCTGCTGATTTCATATACAGAAAAAAACCCACCAAAAAAAGGGCCAGGGGAAAAATGGAAAAGGTTGACTGAAAAGGTAGAAGTGTTTCACTTGAAACCAAAAAAAGTTTGGTCCATCTATTTTCATATCATCCCCAGTGGTATCCAAAATGCAAACATGTGTTGCAAACATCCCTCTTTAATTATGTCTTTGGTTATTTTTAACTAGACAAACTTATCTCAGACATTCAGATCCATGCTAAAAACTTTTCATCTTAGATCTTTGCTCATATCCATACTTCAAGCACACTGCAATGTCTTCCCCACTTTTAATGTACCTACAGTTACACTGATGCTTTGGGTTAGGGAAATTTGCCCATGTCATTCAGCAACTGGTTTCTAGTCAAGATTTTAAAGGAAAAGGCAGATGTTAAGATAAATAAGGTAAAGGAACGTGGCATAAGTGAAAGGATGCAAAAATGAAAATACTCTTGTCTTAAAATTCTCCAAAGTTAGTTATGAGATAAGGTAATCTCTCTGGTTTTTAAAATGTTGCTGTTAGTAGCTGAGATGCTCTTTATATAGTCATAATTGCTTGGCTCCAAAAAACATCAGAGGCCAATACATGCAGTTCCTTTCCTATTGTCTTTACAAAAATATCTGAAGAGGAGTAAAGTAAATTCAATGTAATTTGTGTCATCCCCTTAAAATGATGAGTTACCTATGAGTCTCTTTTACTATACTTGCCATTTTTATTACATGATGATGATTTTGATCCATCTATTATCGTGCCTGTAAATTCATGGAAGGCATAAAATTACACTTCCCAGAATTAATAGTTTAAGCTTTTTGACATGAGATGTTTTCTTCATATAGTATGCTCTCAAATATTTTCAGTTCCCCTGGGAACATCTTTCAAGCCTGTATAAAACTTTGGGATCAATGCTGCCTCTCGTACCTGCACATCTGAGTTGTGTCAGAGTCCCGTGAGTCCCCTCTGGAGCAGTGGACTAGATCAAATTAAAGACTTTCATGCTTAAAATTGATATCAAATATGAGAAACAGTATTGTGACAACAATGGCAAATCTAGGCAGCCTTCTGTTTTCTAAAAAATTAAGGATGAATCTGCAGCAAGTGAAATCTCTGCTCTAAAGCGCTGTCGGCAGCAGAAAGCTTTTTCTTCCTGTAGTCAGTGTCCCTTATCTAATAAACTGCTGCACATTGTTCCAACTTTTATGACCCTTTCAACTCTCATCCCCATGCCCTCACTCCTGGAAACCCTGCCAACCTGAGCTCTATGGCTTCCCTTATCAATTTTCTCTATTTCCTAACTTAAAGCTCTTGATTACTTCCACGTTTCTTTTCTTCTTATTATCTGGGGGAGGTTTTATAAAAAAAAAAAAAATATATATATATATATATATGTATGTATGTATTTATGGCTATAAATCACTGTACAATGACTCAGAGCAAATGTGCTCTTAAAAGACGGGAAGTGCATGTTATCTGGGAATGGAGTATCTGATGATTCAAAAACTGCAAGGATCTACCATAACATGAATGGCTGAGAAATTTTTGTCCAACTCCTTTAAGATTACCTCGTAATCTAGTAAGGTTTACAAAAATTGCGTGTATTTAACATCAAATGCACATTGATATGCATAAATGAAGCAAGCTAGTTGCTTCGTTTCACAGGCAATCTGCATATCTTTAAATACATATGCAAAATAAGAATGTTATATTAGAAGTTTTCTGTTGAAAATCGGAGAATGTTTCCTACTGTGTTCTGTAACTTGAGGATATGAAAAGTTTTAATGAATTTGTATGCCACAAGTATGTATTCAGACCAGTAGTTTTTGATCAGGAAACTCAAATAAATTAAATTCACTTCAAAAAGGCTGTTTGATTTTCATCATATTCACAGAATCCAATGACTTGCAAAAGTTTTAAAGACTTGGAAAAATAGATAAGTTTGGTAAAAAAAACCTACTAGGTACAAGAATCCAAAGTCCAGCTTCAATAATGATGAATAGTAGCCTGTACGAATTTCAGAAGACACAGCTGGTAATTATTTCAGACTTTATGGAAGCAATTTTTCATGTACAGACAAGCTTTTGGCAAGGCTTGCTTCTCAATAAAGTGAGTTGGACTGCAGATGCAACAGGAAAACCCAAAGTTAGCTGAACATTTTGCATAGCATGAACAAGATGCAGCAAAAATTGCTATGGGATGTCAATAATGCTCTCCCAATGTGTTATCAATGATGGAGCTTTATGAAAGATAAGAATTTAATAGTAGCAAGTAGTTATTCCTGAGCAGTGAACCAGGTTTAAGGTACTGAGTCCTCCTGTTTAGCAAAGCATTTAAAGACTTATTCTTTAAAACAAATTAAATGCTCTCCCTGAATTTTAACAAGCTCTCTGTCAGACTCCTCACCAGTTCTTCACTTTAAAAACACGATTAATTCCACTAATCTCAGCTAGACAATTCTCACTATGCTCTTAACACTACTGTTCAAGTAGAGTCTCAGTCTCATCATGTGCCTATTGATTGCTGAAACCCTACCAAATATCTTACTCCACGAAAGACCAGTTACTACACTTCAACATAAATCTGTCGTTTTAACTAAATTATCACCATTTAAATCCTAATTCCACAAAGGAACCATCTGAAACCTCTGTAAAATTCAGACACTGTGGAAGACAACAAATTATTTTTGTCTTCCATGCAATTCTGAGTGAGGGATAACTGGAAAGCTTAACCCATTCTGTTGTGCATCTCCCTCCAACTGCCTAAAATACTGATCCTCTTTTGAAGCAAGTCCTGAACTTCTGGAGTTCACTGCCTGACATGATAAACCAAATAGATCAGAGGCAGTTTTACTAGCAGATGTCCATGCAGAGGTGTAAGAGTTCAGCTGAAAGTGGTACTTTTGCCCAGCAGCTCCATGGGACCACAGCTTCATATAATCACTTTTTTATCATTATGTGAACAGCAGTGAATATATCTATTTTCTTCTGCAGGCAGCTACCTGGGGAATCAAAGCAATCATAACTACCATTGGACTGTTAGTAACTTTTGTAAACATGCATATATGCTCTGCCATTACAAAGGACATTTACTTATTTTGTCAGAAAAAGATATTGTGTTGAATCTTTATGCAGTGGATTCTTCCAGGAATGGGAAAAAGATTGCACAGCACATGAGACCAAAATATTGTAGTTCTTAGATAAAACTGAATCCAGAAGTCAAGTTAATCTCTGTTTTGCTGAGAACTTCAGGGGGTTTAAAATGTTTGTCATAGAAGAAACAAAAGTGTGTGGTTTTTTCTGTGAAAGAAGAGACTGGATAAAAACAGAGAAAAGATAAATTGATGTCTATTGAAAGGTTTAAAATATTCAACAATTTTTGTCCAACTTCTCTTACTGCTCAGGTGCTCACAGTAATTTTATCATTTGTCCCAGAGCAATTCCTTAGCTGATCCTACCAGCAATGAGGCCAATGCTCAACTAGAGAAAAAGTCCAAATATATAGCCACCAGAGAAATCCCTCAGGATTGTGGTTTATGTACATCAATTTACAGAATCACAGAATATGCTGAGTTGGAAGGGACCCACAAGGATCATCGAGTCCAATTTCTGGCCCTGCACAGCACCCTCCCCAAGAATCACACCATGTGCCCAAGAGCATTGTCCAAATGCTTCTTGAACTCTGCCAGGCTTGATGCTCTGACCACTTCCTTGGGGAGCCTGTTCCAGTGCCCAAACCTCTGGGTGTAGAACCTTCTTTTAATATCCAACCTAAACCTTCCCTGACACAGCTTCAGGCCATTCCCACAGGTTATTGGCATACAGCTACATTCAAGTCCAGAACTAGCAACTGGGTGCTCTAGTCTAAATTCTGTCTTATCACAGACTATAAAAATTTAGCCAGATGCCGTGGAATAGAGACCCACAGCTTGGATTGACTGATTCTCTCTGTCCACATGAGCTATTCAAACTTCCAGACACGTAATTCACCAAGTAAACCCGCCTCCTATGTCAGTGCTAATTTGCCAAAATATGTCAAACACTGGTTTTGTTGGTATTGCTATGAGATGCAAAGATTTGTGGTGAACTGTTCAACCTTTCTAACCTATGCAGAGAATATCTTGTCTGAATATCTTGCAGCAGAGGACTTCTGCTGCAGTGTGCTACGTGGCAACTCATCCTAAATTAATGTTCTATATTGTACCCAGGTTTTCTTTCTCCCCTCTCCTTTTCTTGTCCCCTTATGCAAGTCAAACACATGCAGTGGCTTCGTCAGAAAGAGATCTAAATGCCTTACAGATATTACTGAGAACATTCAACAGGGACACCAAGGACATGTGGCAGATACCAAATGCTTCCCTACTCTTGTTTGAAGCCTTTAGGAGGCCTACTGCAGAATGATGTAACCATACCATCTTGAGGAGAAGGGATGGCTTCCAGTCATGTCAGAACTATCATATGAAGGACTGGAGATTTACAGAGCTATATAAAGTGTCTATCCTAACTCCATGGTCCCACAACAGAACTAAGGTGCAAGACCAAAAATAGAGATGTTTGGTCTTGTTCGCTGGCAAGACCTGCCTGGTGAACTGTGTGTTTCTGTCTCTAACAATTGCATCGAGCTGACCAGTCAGCTGGCAAGATGCAGGCTGTTGGTGCCATTATCAAAGTTGTTTCCTTACAGGTTTTGAGAACAAAAAATATACCTCAAACTGTAACTGTCTTTCAGAAAATGAGGTTGTTAGTGGTAGGCCCACATTTTCCTGGGGCCACCATATTTATTGTGCATTCTGAGGAAAAAATGCATTATGACTGCTCAGTGGACCCAGTGGTTTCCAAAAACAATAGATCAGTGCAGAAGTATGACACAACAATTCTGTACATATACAGCACATGTTGCATTTCCCGCTCATAATGGATTAATTATACTCTCACAGAAAAGCAGTGTTAATACTTTTGCATCACAGGCAGTCTGTGTGCATATGGTCAATATGGTGCTTGAAAATGTACTCTGCCTTTGTAAAATGTCTTCTACATATGTACATCAGTAACATGGTGGGAGAGGTATAATGGGTAGCAAGGAAGCTAAATATAATTGAGTTAATGACACTACAGGAACAAATAACCTAACTTGTTACTGGGTCCCCAAAACTATATTCAAGAAGTTAATTTTTCTGGCTGAATAAAGTGTGTTTATAGTCTTCATGTGGTCTGCTTTTTGTAGGCTGCCTTTAGTTATTGCTTAAAGTGGCCAAGAACAAGCAGCTTGGTACAGTCAGTAAAGTGCAGGGCAGATTTATGACATTATAATTTTTACTCTTAAACAAACCAAAACCTTCTTTCCTTAGAGTTACATTGCTAGGGACGGGAAGATGTGATCATCTTTATTTTGGGGAACTCCCCTTTTTTGCCATGGTTTCTGAAACCAAACATAAATAACATGGAAACGTCCAGAAAATTCACATACTTGCAGTGACAATAGAAAGTCAGCCTGGACAAGCTGAAGGCAAGAGAGACCTCTCTCCACATCACTGTATTCAAACAAAAAAACACTGTCCTCCTCCTCCTAACACAATGTCTCCAAACCAAGGGACTTTCTCTCTATGCATTTCTGAGGCATTGTCATCTGAAATGAACCTGGATATTCAGGTTTCTCTACCCAACATGCTCAACTAGAGAATACTTCCCTCTTCAGTACAGGGTCCCAGGGCCAAGAGGAAAAGGAATGGCATATGTGTTTACATTCACAGAGGCTCAAATATCTTACTGATTTGACATGCATATGGATTGCACATTACCCCAGATATATTTTTCTTTTACAGATATGAGTTTTTCAAACTCCTATATTATTTGTAAGCTGATTTTTATAGGTCTTAGATACATGGTATCAGCTAACTATAAGAGTATGACCTATTTTTTACTTACATGTCATTTAATAGATCAATGTGTCAGGTGAGTTCAGGGGAAAATATCCCTTGAAGTTTTACAAATATCTGATGCAATTTTGTTATGAGTTCACCATGGCTGGAGGCACAGTTGTTGCAGTCATATTTTGACACACAATACTCCCTGCAACACTGTAAAAAGCTCCCATTAGAAAGCCAAAAATTTTTTTAATGCAGTCTCAATGCTCAGTACCTTGCGGGTAACCAGCTTAGAGACCTCTGGCTAGCAGGGCATGCTCATCACCAGCATCCTCTGTGTTGCAGCCAGGCTCTGTAAATTCTTTAGCACACTCCCGGAACTATCTGCCAGGAAAGCTGCCTATGGACAGCTTAACATGACAGTAACTTATTTCTGCTACTATTGCCAGCCTTGTGACTGGATCATCAAAAGCCTTTACATGCTTCCTGTTCCCTGCTTCGACACAGTGGAAACATCTCAGCTTGGCAGAAAGATAAGGATTTAAATACTGTGTGATAAAGGGCAATATCTACTTCCAGGAAGCAATGGCTTTGGGACAGAGGAGCTGGAAATGACAGCCATCACACCAGACTGTGCTTATTCTAATACCAGGGATATCAGACTGTGCTTATTCTAATAAATACTGGAAGGGATAGATATAACAGAGTGTTCTGCTCTAAAGTATGAGCCCAAAAATTACATGTACACAAAAAAAATTATTTGAACACTTCAAAATGGACAGTTTTAGTGGTGGACTTGGCATTGCAAGTTAACATTGAACTTGATGATCTTAGATGTCTTTTCCAACCTAAGCAACTCTATAATTCTAAGAAGGTCTCCACATTGCTTCTCTTGGTAGATTGTTCAAATAGTCATCAACTTTGCTATGTTCTTGACAGTTCTTAAGGAGGACAATGCTAGAAAGATCTCTATCATCTTCTTTTTTATGAGTTCATCAAACTCTTCTCTCTAAAAACAGAACTCTTCTCTCTAAATAAGAATAGCGATTGCCACTTCTGCCCTTTGAGTCTTACCATTCCCTACAATTCCCTTTATTATTTTAGGGTTTTTTTTTCTTCCTTCAAATTTCTCTTCCTTCTTTTTGGTCCTACAAGCCATTGGTCGGTTTTTTGTTTTTTGTTTTGTTTTTTTCTGAAATCCTGATTCCTGTAGCCAAAGCCATAACTGTATACTGTGAAAAGAATTTGTATAGTTGTTCTACTTTTTACAATATGTCTTTAACCACCATTGTTGGTCAGTGGAAGAGCACTGGATTATGTGAGCCCTCATCTGAATCAAAAAAAACATTTTTATTCCCTGTTCAATTCTTAACAATTTTATGCATAACAAACCTACTAAATTACAATGTCTTCTTTTGATTTCCTCTACTTCTGGTTGTGGTATGTGGATTTATACTCAAGTTTCTGTCCAACTCATTTTATTAACAGTCTTATTGTCATAGCTGTCCTCTTTCCTACAAGACCTACAAGACAATGCCGTAAGTTTGTTGCTTTCTACAAATGTTTCCCATTTCATGTAGTTCAAAGTTTTCAGTGGTATCAATCTGCAAATTTGAGTATGCAAACAAAAATCAGTTAAATGAACTGTGAATGGGAGGGACTATGGAAATCTGAATCTCCTCAGAACTTTCAAGGGATCCTACACTTAGCTTAGGGGAGGGGAAGTTCATGCCTTCCTGGAGTGTTACATTTATACCAAAGGCATAATCCTTTCCTCATCTAAGATCCACCCTCTTGAAAGGGAATTGCTCTAGTTTTGTGTTCCAATTTCTCCTTGGCAAAACATTTTAAGAACTCTCACAATGACTCTCAACAGATTTAACTTATTTACTTCTGACATAAGAACTCACAAACATACCATTTTCAACACACCTGCAGAACCTTTTCCTGCAAATCCCGTTGTTAAAAAGCAGACCTGACAGTGGTCAGCCTTGTGATGTTTTATGAAGGGCCTGAATTTGCAACTTAAACAAGACAAGTCTCAGTCAGAACAGGATACGTGTTTTGGATGTTCCCATTTCTATATCTGTCCTGTTTTATTTTGGGTTTCAAGTGGGATATTTAAACATTACTAAGTAAAAACAGCAGGCTGGTTTGGGTGCACATACAGGTTGGTTGGCTGATTGCTTTTATTTCACCCCTTCCCCCTTCAGTTTCTGGGTGAACCAACGTTTGTGCTCTAAGTATGTCACCTTTGCTAGAGATGCCTCTTACAGCCATCATGGGTGTGAAAGGTAAAGGAAGGATCAGCGGTACTTCTCCATTCTAAAAGTTTTACCACAATTGTTGCAATTTCCCAGTCTGGAACTCAAACACTTGTCAAGGAACCTAGACCTGAAATCAATTCTTCCTATAACCTGTGGAGACAGAAGACATCTGCTAAGACAGTGCCCTAACAGCCAGGCTGTGCTCTTTGCATTGAAGATTCTCCATCCTTACTGAAGCTATGTCACCACACAAAAAAAATCATGATTCATTGGGCCAGAGTGGTCTGGCCCGTGTATGAATATGAGGCACTATTTCTTTTTCCAAATGCCTTTTAGAAGAAATGGGCTGCAATCACATTGTGCAGGGGCATCTCGTCCTAATGGCGGGCAAAGTGTGTGGTTTGTTCTGCAAACAAGACCAACAGAGGACCAAAGTGAAGGGGAGTCTGGATTTAATTCATAACTTGATTTACAATTTCTGAATTATGATAAGCCGTGGATTTGAACAAGTCGCTGGGATATTTGGACTGGGGCAGGCAGAGGGGCAACTGCAATTTCAGCAACAAAGTGAAGGGTTTGTGTGTTTCAATGCTCTAAGAATAATTAGCAGCTGAAAAGGCTATGTGGATTTTTTTTTCATTTCCCCAGTTTTGGACTCTGGTTGACCAAATTCTCACTTCAAGGACTAGGGCACAGGATTTGAACTGCTTTTTTGGGGGGACTAGTTTGAATTTAGGTGTCTAAATCCAGGAGAACAGCTCAGCAAGTTTCATGTCTCATATACCAGTGAATGTTAATAGGACAAGGCTCAAGATTAGAGAATACCTGACTGCATTCAGTAATCATAGCTGATAGCACTTTGGAGAATTGCAAGAAGGCAGCAAGTGTGACTCACAGCAGTGGGCCACAAGGCAGGCTGAAAGATGTGAGAGGAAAGGCATTTGGGAATCACAGTCTTGTCACTTTGAATTTTGCTCTTTCCCTTCACTAAATTAGTATGAATGTTTCTCTCATGATTTTTCTGACTCATTTTTCTTGTATGTTTTTATTTCAGATTTTATCTGTGTCATATTCAATCTTTCACGCTCCTTTTTTCTCTTTTCTAATTTGTATTAATTTGTCTAGCAATATAATAACTGCTGGCATATGGGGTTTTTTTCTTTCTTAGAAAGCTGTATAATGGGCCTCTAAATTTCCATTTTTAAAGCCTGCAATATTTCTAACAGCACTAACTATGACTCACCAGCAAAATGTCTTAGCAGCTCTGGAACGCTGACAAGAGATCCACTTCCAAAGACTGGGTTATGGTTTAGGTCCTCAAAATTTGCAGACTTTTAAAGCTCTGAATGTGTTCAATATTTCATTCTTTTAGGGGGAAAATGAACAGATTTAGACCATTCCTTGGACAAATTACAGTAATATATTGCTGTAAAGTGCAAAAGCATCACAAGCTTTTACAAGCACATTTGGTCTTGCCAACATTATTAAAATAGTATCATCCAATTAGACTGTGAGCATACAGCATCCAGTGACAAAAAGGAAAATAGAGCCCATTAGGAGTCTTACTGAACCAAAAGTCTAGCACTGAGTATAATTTACATTATTAGTGTTAGCCTGTGACCCAACATTCATGCTGGCCCATTGGCATGTGTTATGTGAGTGAAGTGCTCCATCTGCTGCGTGCCCAGGCAGGCAAGCCAGGCACTTCGGGATATGTGTTCACACACCCCTCAGGGCTCCAGCACTCCTTACTAGCTGCATTTGCAAGCACAAAACCTGTGAGAGCTCAGAGTCACCTGGTGTTCAGCCAAAACAAAAAACAAAACAAAACAAAAACAACAACCAAAAAAAAAAAAAAGAGGCACAGATGATAGGGTTACTTGTCTTGTGTAGGCAGTTCCTACAATGCTTTGCAGTTAGCAAACAGGGCACTTGGGAGCATCACCCACCTGTGTGACAGAGATATTTTAGCATTAACAATTGACACATGATGTCAACGTGCAGTGATTTGAATATGCTTAATTATTTTCCCACTAGATTCCATTGCATCATCCAGTACACCAGGTACGCAACAACCCAAACTTTGATTAGTACTTGAGCTCCACAGAAGTTCAGGAGGCTGCATCCCCAAAATTTCTTTCTTTATTTACTTTTAAAGTTCTTTGCATTTAGATCTAACACATATTTCAAGGTAGATTACTTGTCTTGGTTTATTCTGAGATTCATTTCTACATTAGCAATTTCTGAACTAGCCTTCTTCCTTTGTCACAGCAGGTTCTGCTACATTTTCCTCTTTGGACTAGCCTTGGTGAACATGCAAACGCACTCGTTTGGTCTAGATAGAAGGAGATGCTTTCATCTTTGCAGTATAAACTGTTTTTCCCATTTGAAAAAAACCCCAAACTACTATCCCTCCAAATAAATACATAACTGCAGTACCAAACACTTAAGCAAATTGCTGTTTCCACTGAAGTTAAAACTGTTAAAATAACAGTATTTCATACTGGAAATAAAAGATGCATTTTGTGTTTTGTGGTCATATTGAGGCGTGGGAAATATGTCCTACTTAATAAGGCTAGAACAGGCAAACACCAGCTGGTTATTCCAGATTTCTAAGGGGGTTTTTTGTTAAATGCTAGGTGGATCCTAAAACGTGCTGAGCAAGTAGTTGACACTGCTGAAAGCTCACTTTTCTAGCTTATGAGAAAGAATTGTGACTTTGAAAATAATTGCATTTTTTTCATGAGCCTAGGTAAAATAGAGTTTATGTCTGGAAAGTCCTTGCTGTGGTTATGCTTATGTTTGTTCCCTAGTTTTAAGCTAAATGGGGAGAGACTTAGATTAGATGTTAGCAAGAAATTATTTATTCAGAGGGCGGTGAAGCTGGAACTGGAATAAGTTGCCCAAAGAGGCTGTGGACGCCCCATCCTTGGAAATGTTCAAGGACAGGTTGGATGGAACTGTGAGTAACTTACTCTAGTGGGGGTGGCATCCCTGTCTTCGATGGGTGGGGAGAAAGGGCAGGGAGTGGAAGGAGGGTGAGGGGCATGAGGATGTAGCAGGGAGGAGTGGTTGGAATAGATGAACTTTAAGGTCCCTTCTAACTCAAGCCTTTCCAGGATTCCATGATTCTGTGGTTTCCCTTTGGGTTTTTTGTTTTCCCTTTGATTTTCCTTTCCACACAAAACAAATCTCTAATAAGTCTTCTGTCTTTTGAGAACTTAGAGGGATCAGAAATGCACAGGATGTCAGATAGTACCCAAGCCAGAAGGCCTGCTTACAAGTCAGAGCTTGGTACAGCTCTCCAGTCACTTGAAAACAGTGGATTGAGTAGAACTGACCTAGTGCCCCCAGGGTTCTTGCTGGGCCTGTCACGGTGTCGACATGAGAGGTTCAAGGCTACCTATGTAACATTAAAAACACAATCTGAGTGCTGAGGATAGAGGAGCTAGCCACGTTTTGGATGTGTCTTTGACAAGGAACATGGTTGCAGAGAGCAATGATGGGTACTCCCCTTAGAGACCCCTTAGGTGTTCATGGTATCAAGTGTTCTACTCAAGTTTGATACAGAATAAATCAGATATAGGAAGAAGGAAATACAGAATGGCCTGGCTGGAAATCCAGGACTCTCACTTTTCTCCCACACCACAGATTGCACTTCATTCCCTCTCCCCCTCATCCAGATGTTACCAGCTTCCAACAGGCTTGAACTCGTCTCTTGTGTATCTGTACATCCCAAGAGCCTGCAAGCTGTCACTTCCAAATGGTTTAGCAGGATAACCAGCAGGCTTCTTCATCACCACCAGAGAGTTCGTGTGGGTAGCCAGCTGGTCTGTCTTCCTAGCTAGGCTTCAGAAAAGGGTGGAAATTTCAGAAATGCTTAGCAACACAGGAAATATTTGTACATTATTTGTCCATCCTAAAAGTGATTTTCCCTCTACATTCTTTTAGATGCAGTAGCAAGATCAAAATGGCTGTATTGATTCTTGACACTGGCAAATAAATTGTTCTAGGGCTAAATAAGACCCAGTAGATATCACAATATAGTGAATTCATCACAGCGAAACAACTTGTTGGAAATTACTCAGAGCTTTTCTTGGAGAACAGTAGTTCAAACCTGAAGGAAACATAGGCTACATCTTAGCAGAAACCCAGATTTTAATAATTTGACTAAAGGACTCCTGGATCTCTGTGATCTACTCAGTAAATCTGTAACAGCCCAGGACTACCAGACATGACGAGTTTGCTGTTTCTTGAACTCCTAAATAATTTAGAGAGCAAGAACTGAAGTCTAGATCTCAGACCACAGGTGTTATTAATCTCATATTTTTATAAACTACATGGTTTTCTTGAGGGTCCTTCTCCTAAGTTAGCATGACCCAGCAGGCATTCTTCTTGTCTCCCCATAAAGTTTTGGCTTGATTCAGATTTCTACTTGGAGGAAAATATTTTTTAAAAAACAAACACTACAAATGAAATAGTGGTAACTAAGAGAAACTGAATAAATAAAATACAAGCTATCAGGCACCAAAGTGTCTGTATACTGCGTACTGTTATGCCTGTCTTGCAGGGAACACAGTTGTGAGCTGATTGTTGTGAAGACACAAATTTTTCATGAAACAAAGATTTGTAGGAAAAATAATTGTCCACTAATTCAGCTGGGGGGCTGGAGTGGGAGGGGGAACAAAATAAGGCAAAGAAGTATTTGGATATGCAAGCTTTCCTTCAGATTTGAACATCTTTTCTCTGTTTCAGTAGAATTTTGTCATATCCAGTAAGCATCCCTAGGGAGAGCCTGGGGTAAAAATCTAGACCCACAATCCCAACACTGCATTGCCTGAAGTTAACTGGGTTTGATCACAACACTATTAAAGTCAAACCACCACACAACACATGAATGGAACTAATTCTCACCTTGTGAGATGGTGGTAAAGCTGTATCCTTCACTTTACAGTAGAGATTTCTGTCCTTTCTGGATCTTTGAGCTTCAGATAAAATTTTCAGGTGGCCAAGGCTCACACAACACCACATGCTTCAGAGAGAGGGAAATCTGGACACTGAAAACCATGGATCGACACTGGAGGGAAGGTGTCCCACCACACATCTGACAAACTGTATTTTTAATATCGATTCACTTTATGCTGAAGAAATTCAGAAGTCTTGCATAATCAGAGTGACTGGGAATGTGTATGCTGTAACTGAGACAGCACACAACTCGATGGAAGTTAATATTGTTGGTGCTATTTGTCTACTTTGGAAGGGGTGAAATTTAGAGAGAGTACAAGTGTGATATGAAAAAACTGATTAACAGTCAGAAGAAAGCTTCTGAAGAACAGGGACTCTGATTCAATTTAAGGTTAAAACACCTAAGGTTATGTTTCCACATTTAGATATTCATGTGTGATTCAAGTGCCTAAATTCACATCATGATCTGCAGATAAAAGATCAACAGCATTTAACACTTATCAGGGAGAAATTTAGTTGACCAGCTACTAAGAATCTTATCCTGAGATTAGATCCTACACAATGAGTTTAGGAAAATACGGGGTTTGCTGATAGTGATAAAAAGCTGGTCCCTGCTTACATAATACCTCCAGGAACCAGGACCTCACAGCAGTACAAATGCAATAGTAATCACCACTCCTGAGAAAATACAAAGTGTGCTCTTTGTCTCTTCCTTCCTGACAAAAGTGCCGTGACAGGAACAGAAAAGATACACAATCTTTGCTACAGGCATCTGAAAAGTTGGCAATATTCCCAGAAAACGAGGGTACTCTGGGCAGAGACAGCATTGCATGACCATGTGTGCCACGGAGCAGAGGGTCCCAAGGGATGCTCTTGAGGCAAGAGGCTCTGCAGAGCCTTGAAGGCCAGCCCCTATCTGAAGTAACATAAGGCATTGAACCTGCTACACATCCCACAGAAATCAATGATAAGCCTTTCACTTTCATGGGTTTGATATGCCATTGCTGTCATTGCCCTGTTCCTACACACTTCATCCTGCCTTCTCCCCGCCTCAGCTGCATCCACCCACTGATGCCTCCCAGGAAAAACAAGGTTGCATGAATTTGCAGGCTCAAGCTTTGTGCAAGGAACTTAGATATTTAATATGCAGCTTGCAGTCATTGCTCCCAGCTTCAATAGCCATCTGGAGAAAAGTTTTGAAGCTCACTGACATGCTGGAGAAGTGGACCTGATTGAGAAATGATGCTCAACAGCTGCCAGAGGGGAGGGGGATTGGAGATGAAAGTTTTCACCAATGGCTGTGGCATTGCCCCACAGTGCTACTAGCAAGTAAATATATGTCAGAACATACTGATCGTGCCCAGTTTGAATTTCATAAATTAAAATGTATCAGCTGTTTCTTAACATTTTATTTTCGGTCTTCTTTTGGTCATAATTTGGCCTAAGGACTACATCTGTGATGAATTCCTTGTAACAGGACCTTGCCATTTGGACTACAGTTGTCATCAAAATATTCTAGCGTGCTCACACAGGCTGAGAGAAATATATTTTAAAAAGTATTCTATCACTCAAAAATTAGTTTAAAAAATCAGTATTGCTTATTGAGTTGAAAAAATAGTCTGTATGGAAATTCAGTTTCTGCCTTGCTCTGATTGGAAATGTCTATATGTCTGAGTGTATGTATATAAACATAAGCACAGCCACACAATAGCAGGGATACGTACAGACAGTAAATAAACCCCTGTAATGTAGTTTTCCAAAATGCAATTTCTCCGCAATTTTAATATTACATAGCAGCTTGAAGACAACCCCAAGTGTTTGTTTTGAAGCATTATTTTGTCAAATCTGTTTCTTATTTATACTTTGAAATCAATGATTGCTTTTATCAAGCTGTATGCTCGGTGCTACAAAATGTGGCAATTCAGGAGCAAGGTTCTGGAGAAAGATTTTCATTTCACAATGAAAGGTCCCAACTCCCCTCTGAACACCTTTGTGCCTTTCCCAGCCCTACACCATGCCATGTGTACATCAGTCTGCCCAGGCTGCTGAGAATGGTGGCCCACCAAGGCCAGCACGTTGGGAAGAGCTCCACTTCCACAAGGAGGAGCTGCAGCTGAGGTCTGCTTCGGATGAGGAGTTGCAGGAGGGACAGGGAAGCTGTGTGAAATGGAGGTGGCTCATCACTACTGAGTATCTAATGGATTTCAGGAGGGCCGTCCTTGTGGAAAATGAATAACCAAGGTTGTCAGGAGATCAAAGGAGAGAATTAAAGCCAAACAGGGATGGTTGTGACATTATTGTCTAACAGACCACAGGCCAAAGCCACCCATTGTGCTGTCCCCATTGGCTGTGATCATACTGACAAAAACTTGGGAGCTGTGGTCCATGTGGAATGCAGGGGTGAGGCCATTGCTTTGCCTCTGTATAGCTGGGCAAGTACACTGTTGTCCAGATTTCTTATGATTCCCTCCCACCTCAACACATGTTTTTCCTGAGTATTTGTGCTACAAGAGATCTTCAAAAAGCCCATGAACTTTCTCAGTCTCCTTCTTTCCTATCCCCTATGTCTGAACCCCCTGGGGAACAGCAGGGTGTGAGAGGCTGTGGGAGTTTGGCTGCCATCCAGGGCCGATCCACCACACAACAGAGTGGAGGTTCCAGAAGTTTGATTGACTGCTCCCTAGACAACAATAGGATTTCAGGTGTCACCACTCCTGCTCCAAGTATAAATAAGCAAGTCAGCCAGCAAATATTAGCTTTTGCTTTTCTAAGTGCCTCTTCAGCGCAGTGTCACTTCTCTTCTATTCATCTGCGGAGACCCATAATGAAGTGTCAAAGCAAACACAGCATGACGTGGAGAAGGGCTGAGAACCAACATCTGCCCAAGCCCTGTTCTTCAGCTGCTTACCACAATACCTGTGCAGAATAAGGAGTATGAGCTCAGACTGGCAGCAAATGAAAAGGAGGCAGGAATTGTGCCTATTTGTTTTTCTTCAGATAATAGGTGCCCCTACCAGTGACAGCAGTGGAACGGGACAGCATCTTCCCATTGCTCCAGGGGTATGTTTATACTGCCAGGTAGCTCTGTCATGTCTGTGCCAGCTCTTCACAAAGTTCAGGTACTAGTTCAGAGCTCTTGAGCTGTGACTACAAGGCTAGCAGGATAGATTAGTCTCATGGAGCTCTTTGGTGTGCCTAGGCTTACTTGCAAATTACACCATCTTTTCCCCTGCCTTTATTGCGTAATTTTTTAAAGGCTTCATGCTATCAGTGCTTTTCACAGGAAAGTCAGGCCCCACAAAAGCACAAGTGAGAAAGAAAAGACAAGAAGATCTAGGCCCCAGGGCACTCTCAAGTAAGCAATACCAGAAATACTTTTCTGAGGAAACATATTTCCATTTCAAAACTCTATGGCAGAAGAGACCTGTTTGGGTCTTCCAGTCCCCATTGACTCTACTAACCATTCCACAGCATTTTTCATACTTCGACAGCTTTGACATCTTTGCTGCTGTCATATGCTGGTACGCACAGTAGTCCATAGATCATCATCTCCCCTTATCCAAGGAATCATGTCATTGCCAGGGACAGGGGCAGGGAGTCTTTTCCAACAGGGGCCTCCTTCCAGTCAGGGCAGCACGGCCCCAGTTCCGAGCCAGAGGAGCTGATGTAGCATGGCAGGGGGAGGCGCAGGGTATCACCTGTCGTCAGGTGTGGAGGGCTGTGAGCCCTTGGCACAAGACCCCCCTGCACTCCCTTGGAGGAGAGAAGTCTGAAGCCAAAAAGGCTCTACCCAGAGATAAGCAACCTTCCTCTGGGTCATGGTGACCAAGTGAACCACGCCCAGCATGCCTTGCTTCTTTATGGTAATAGCCTGTACCCCGTTGGCTAATTGGTTTCTACCCCACCCCCTGCCTTTCCTACAAAAGGCCCCTCTTCCTGCTGCTGAGCAGGGAGTTGTTGTGCTTGGCTTTTGTCTTTTTTAGCGGCTGCTGGACAATAAAAGCTACCTCTGTGGAATTGCCAAATGAGGCTCCTGTCTCTCTGTCCCTGAGTTTACCTTGGGTGATTTCACAAAGAGCTGAATCACAAGAGCTGGGATCACTTGTAGCTAAGAAAGTGCTGCACTTGCTGAAATCACCTGATGTCCAGGGAGGTTTGCCATCGCCCCTGGAAGAGTTATCCTTTGCAGGATGCTGTCTCTAAGAAGGTTGTGGCATACTGGTTCTGACCAGCATCGGACCTCCTGCAGCAGTCAGGGGTTTGCACGGTGAGTAATAATGTTCCTTTCTTTGTGCACTCTGTCATTAGTATTGTTGCTGTTACTATTCCTTTTCTTATCTCATTGCTGTTTCCGGTAAATTGTTCTTACCTCAACCCGTGATCGTCACCTTTTTTGTCTCCAATTCCGGTCTCCATCCCGCTGCAGGGGACGGGGAGAGGAAAGCAGGGGGAGCAAGAGAGCAGCGTGTGGTTTGGAGAGTTTCAGTGGGGGCAGTGAATGGGGAAGCACCATTCTCAAACCACAATGCCTTTCTAAATGAGAAAGAAATAGACATAGAAAGAAATGACAGCCACCTCAGCAATATTCATCTGAGACATGGAAAGCCCAATTACACAGTTTTTCTCTGTTGCCATCTTCACCTCCTCAGCTGTGTCCGCACTTTCCCTTGGTTTACACTGAGGTTCAAACATGCTCAGTCCTTTCCTGTCTTCACTGCAACATTTCACTGCCTGCAAGCAGTCACTGCTCATGATATTCAAACAATTGATTTTTCTTGGTTTCTCACCTGCCCAGTGAATACTTAACATTTTGGTACAAGCTATTTTTGTTACAGGTCCCAGAGGAGGAATTAGGTAGGTACAACTTCAGGGCTTCCATTTAGGTGTATCAGGCTCAAGTCTGAGTCACGTGGGAGTCAGACAGTCCAGGCATGCTCATGCTGGTGCTGTTCTATTAGATATCTATCCCAGCACTGAAACTACTTCACAGTGCATATCACCACAACTTCAGGATTCCTGTACAAATTTGAGTTTTTAAAAGAATAAAATCCTGATCAAGTGCTTCTCCTGTGCACTTCCACCTTTCTGGCCTTTAATAACTCTTGGTAGCTGGAAATTGATTTGGAAAACCCAACAGCAGATAAAATTGCTTAGTTGGATGAATGCTCAACTTCGGCTTCCATTTTTTGATCAAGCTCTCATTTATCCTCATATTCTCTGAAGTTACTGATTCTTTGAACCTGACTGCTATTCCACATAAGCAGTGTTTTATGTATAATCAACTTCTTTATTATATAACAACCAGTAACATCTGAAAGCTTTAAACATATTCTAACATTTTAATGATAGCAAGGAAAGATTTATGGGCAGAGTAAATATCTTTTATTGGCCCAATGATGTAGATGGAAAAATGCAGACTTGCTCTTGGGCACCCAAACCTTTTTCTGAATTTGAAACAGAAGCTGCAAAATTGTGGCTTGATGTTTGCCGTTTCTTTTTGTTCTGCAGCAGATCATGGATGTCTGAAGTCTTGACTGGTTTCCCAGCAGTGCAAGTAGACAAAGTGTTAAGTCCCTGCAAACCTTAATTTGGTTATACCCTTAGATCATCATGGCTACATTACACGACTGTTTTAGAATATTATCAGATTCATTGTAGATGGAAAGAGCCATATACTTGATGATCTTGCCCTTGAATTGTCATATTACACTGCCTTGTTTTTGAGTAATACCTTACCTCAAAAGTCTTTCTAACCAGCCTTTGTAGATACATAATATTTGACATTATTGTCTAAGTTGTATTTCTTTTTTTAAACCCATAAAAAATGTTTACTTGCTTTTAGGTCCCCTCCATGAAATTTTCTCCTTAAAGAGAAGGAAAACGCACCATCTGTGGCATAATTTGTAGCTGCTTATTTGAGGCAGACTGTTCAGAAGGAAGTAAATCTTTCCACATTTTAGAAAGCTTGTGAGGGAAGGAATTTATCCACATTTAGCAGACACTGGGGTAAGTACATTCTTCTGGAAGCCGCAGGTTTGGGGGGCAATAAATCCTTCCATTGCTATTAGACAGGAGGCAATAAATCCTTTGATCTCTACCACACTCAATGATTTTACTCCACTCAGAATGTACATTTCATTGAGGTACTGTCTTCATTTTCCCATTTTCCTGGTATTAATTTATTCTCCTCTCCTAGGTTACTACCCCTTTTTTTAATTAATTGGTTGTACTTCTCAACTGTTCACTATAAGGAATTCAGTTACATTATCTGTTAAGAGAGAAAATACTTTTTTTTTTTACTTTCCTTTCATCATCTGGGTACGAGACTCTGAAGTTGTACCAGTATATTCCCTCTCTTAAGAGTACCAAAGTATTTTCCCTTTTAGATAAGCAGGCATCCTTAAGCTTTTTGAAATAATTTTTTTCTTGAAGAGCTTTTTTACACTTTTGGCCAATTTCACATTGGACATTTTCTCTTATATCTAGCTACAAGCATCACTAGGCTTAGTGTTGGCCTGAGAAACACTAGAAATCTAATATTTTAGGCTGAAAATCTGGAGGAGCAGGTTTTCCATATTAATTCAGTACTATTTTTACCCGCAGCTTGGATTATGATGCCAGTAAATAAATGTAGTTGATGAATTTTAGCAGCACAGCATGCCTCAACTGCTCAGAAGTTACCTTATTTTTCTCATTTTTCCTCTGCCTTTGGTATTTATATTAAAAATGAAAGCATCTTCCAAAATCCATTTAAAACAAAAGCATCCCACTCCAAAATATCCTGTAAAACTCCATCTACTGAGAGGCCAGATGGGGAAGAGAATTTTAAGATGAAACCTGCATCTTCTAGCATACGAGCCGAGAAGGTATGAGGAGGTTTTGAGCCTTTCCAAGTTTATTTCTGTCAAACAGTGACACCCGGTGGTCAGTCAGACTAAGGCTTTAAGCCTTACAGCCCCAGCCCCAGTGCCTGCCTCTGCCCTTGAGACGGGGCAGAAAGGAGGAGGGTTTCTGGCAGCCAGGTGCCTAATTAGCAACGACGGGGACTGAGTAGCAAATGAAACAAGCACATGGTCGGATATATAAAGCGTAAATACACTGAAAGATCCATCTTGCATCTTTTTTCTTCTGGTGTTTAATAGCATCATATTAGGCTGGAGATGCTTATCTGTTCCCTAAGGATAGGAAATAATTTAAATTTTGCTTATAAATATGTCAAGTATTCCCTTCTGTCACTGCATTCTTGTACAGCTGGTAAGCTGGGGACAGTTTCCAAAAACTGCACTACAGGGTGAAACAGTGTTGTCAGACTTTATAAACCATCTGGAACAGCAAGCTGCTTTTCATGCCCTGAAATTCCCAAGCCCTGCTTTTTTACACCATATGTAAAATTGATATCTTCCTATAAAAGTATAAGGCTTAACCTATGAAATTATAATAAGAAGTTCCAGACTTTTAATTAAGTTTCTGATCTTATTACCGAGGTGGAAGGCGTGTTTCACACATGAATTATGGGACTAAATGTCTTGCAGCAGCCACAGCAAATACTCAGCAGTGCCAGTCTCCAGCTCCCCAAGGCTCTTCTCTGCCCATCAGTGCCCTAACACATGGCACTAGCAAACATCAGTTCTACAAATTAAACTTAGGGTCCAGTTTATCATCTTGTCTAGAATAAAAATTGAGAATGAGACAGAGACCTTTCATGACCTTTGCCAGAGAATTTTCTCTAAACAGCTTGGAGTAGGTAAGACTCTTTCATCCAATACATCCACCCCTCCTTTATGAAGGGTGCTCCAGATTAGGAGTTAGGTTGTTGATGCCAAAAGTGCCTTTCAAGTACAGCCAAAGGGGACTAGTGAGAGGTGGGAGCAGGACTGATGGGGTTTTGCATGAGCTCTGCTCACACAGCCAGTGGATTGTTCACTGAAAAATAAAAAGAGACTGTTCCCTGGTTCATTCATTCTTCTACGAAGCTCTGTTTTATTCCATGTGCTAAAAAATAACATTGGGAAGACCCTGTTTTCTGGTTTCATCAATGAGGAGAGCTAACGTTCCGTTAACTCAGCTTTACCCTATAAACTCTGCCCTTTCCTTCTTTTATATCCCTAAATGAATGGCAAAACCAAGTCTGGTTATAAAACTTCTTTGCTGTTGTGAAAGATCTACCATTTTCTCTTACTGATTCTTTTCTGATTATCTCTATCAAAGCTGTGAAATGGAATTAAAGACGAGAGGCTAGCTGAAATAAATGTATGAATGTGTGTGTGTGTATAACAGGAAATTTCTGATTTTCCTCGTAGTCAGGATTCTGAAACATAGTTACATTCAAAAGAAACTCAAATATGCTATTATGATAAATGCATAGTAAGACACTCAGCTAGCCATAAATACTTCATAATGATGCCAGGCAATGCCATGTTATGTAACAAAGATGTGCTTATAGTGTCTGAATGGATTTTACTGATTTGGACAACTTTCATGCAAGGCAAAATCAATATTAAGAGTGTTTTCATTAAACTTTAGGAAAGGATGAGAGCCATTTGACATTAGTACTGTTTGTAAATATTTTCTTTAGGTCTTTCTGATCTGCATATATTAAAATCATGTTATAGCAATAACAAAAACCAGATACTCAAAACTGACTGTCAGTCCACACTTGAACTTAGTTCCTGAGGAAATAATTTGCTGCATGACATCACCAGGGCACACGAGGTAGCTTCTAAAATGACTTTCAAATAAAATATAGGAGCTGGTTGAACGGGTGCTCTAAGGTCCAAATTTCCATCTGAAATAAAACATCAAGTCAAAAAGAGGCTGGTTATATCTGCAACCAGAAGAAAAGGAATGCTGATGTACATTTGTCTGGCTGTGCAAAACCACTGTGGTCTTGATTTTATGATAGTAACACTTCTGCATGGAAATGCATTGCTTTCAGAGAAAACTAGAATAAATATCTGTCTTATTCACTCTTGGCTTACTCTTTTTTCTGTTCTTTGCTACTCTTCAGTATCCTTTCCTTCTTTGTTTCTCCCCTTTTTTTTTCCTACAGATTCCAAATCTGTTTGTCCCTTTAGTCTCCATACTGTAAACGTCTTCCCACAGTTTCTGTCTCTCCTTCTTCTATCCTCCCCTCAGTCCTTCCCCTTGTATATCTTGTTATACCTCTCTTCTCAGCCCTAATTAATGCTTCATCCTTCTTTTTTTTTTTCTCTAAATCCTATAAGGCTACTAGCTATTCAGTTATTTCGAATGTGCATTATAGCCTGAGAGTTTCTAAACTTTAGTCAGTAGTTTTTTAAATGCCCTTAGTATAACATTTTTGTCTTCACTTCTTTCCCAGCAGCTGAAGGAGGAAAGGTTCTTGCACGTAGACTGAGCATCTATTCAGTCAGGTCTGAAAGAAGAGCATAAAAAAGACGGAAACAGCTGCAGCTACCAGAAATTTTTGGAGTCCTCATATGTGAGTGTGCTTGCAAATATGGCTGTTCCAACCAGGTTCATTTTTATTTTTCTTCATTAATTTTCTGCCCTTTGTCTTCATTTCTATTGTCATTTGGCGTTAATTAGCTAGCTGAAATGTTTTGTGTAATTGGACTAAGCAACCACGTTTATAATAAGACAGAGCCCTAAAGGACCCAAATTCTGTAGCCTCAAAATACTTGCAAATTTTCCTTGTCTACAAATGCTGCCCCTGGCAGACAAAATTCATTTTGTGCTCCATTAGGCTTTGCTGTCTTCAGTTTTCTCTATCATGCCTGCCCATCTCTTTCCTTAGCTGCTTTCTACAGGAGCTTCTGTAGCACTTAGCATCAGAAATGCAGCTCTTCAGAAAAACCTGTCAATGCAAGAATTTAAATCTGAAAAATTTACACAGTAACACCAGCTTGGGGCAATGTACCCTGCACGTAAAGAGACCTTTTTATCTTTGGATGTTGGTCCTTGTGACCAATTACCAAACCCATCTTTCCAACTTATTTTTATCATGACATAATAACATAGTGGCTGTCACAAAGACCTGTAACATTTCCAGCGTTAATTCTGCTGATGCACAATTGTGCTTTAACATGCAACTAGAAAATTCCTAAAAGATGCCAAGAAAATAACAAATCTTTTGCTGTAATTCCAAAGGAGCATTACCCCTTGGATCTTTTTCTTTTTTTTTTACCAAAAAAAAAAAATAAATAGAATGAAATATTTGTAAAGAGAGGCTAGGAATTTCATGTGCATGTTTCACTGTCTTAAAATGTCAAATAATTGAAATTGCATCATTGTGCAAACCAAGTGCTCTGCTGAGCTGACTGGTTTTTTTTTCATGATGGTGCAGCCATCTTACTTCTATGATGATTTTAAGCAAGGGGTTAGAGCAAGAATGGCTCTAGGGGTAATGTGAGAATACCAGTGTTCAATAACTTTGTCCCAGTTCTGGGGCAGGAGACAAGGGACAGCCAGATAAACCTTTTGGATTGGACAAAGGGATAGATATAGATACAGATACAGATCTAGATTATAGAGATATAAATATAGATATAAAAGACACTATATAGAGTAGAAAGGCAGCAAAGAAAATGGCTAATGAATGTTTATTCACTGTTTATAATATTGAAAATTTGCTGAGTACTTATTCATTGATTCTTTTTGGAATTAGGAACTACGAAATTGAATTAACAAGTAACACATTTTTTAAAATAAGGACTTCTAATCTGCAGTTTAGCCATAGAGCTTGTTACCAAATAAAGACTATTTTTATGCTAAAAGTATAAATGGATGTTAAGAGCAAAGAGACAAAAGCATGGAAGTAGAGCCTACCTGGGGTGCAGCATTTCATTCAAAAACCTGGCATCTTGGAGTGAGCATGAAGGGAAGTGTCTCTTTCTGTTTACCGTGTTCTTGCAGGTTTTTCCCTAAGGTTCTGCTTGGGTAGAGACAGGATACTAGGCCTCAGTACTTGCTAGATGCAATGTGTCCTTCCCACTTCCAGCCATCACTCTGACTTCAGTACAGCTGTTCTTGCATCAGTATTTTATCAGTATAGGTCTTGTTTTTTCATTAAGCATTTGAAATGTGTTGCTTTTAAAAAACACAGTATTTTAAACTCATTTCAAAAATATAGGAGAGAACACTATGCATGACTGTTGAACAAGGTCAATTTCAAATCAGCAAAGAGTTTCCCAAATCCAGACAAGAGATGCCTGAGCAGGATACCTTTCTTATACTTTATACAACTTAAACCAGAGGGATGTTATACCAGCAGATTGAGACTTAGAGACCATGATGTCCCTAGGCCAGTCAGAGCTGCAGACCTGCCCCATCAATTGCCCAGTGACTTCAGGTCAATGGTGTGAGTGAAATATTCAGCTTCTTCCACACAAGTCGACTTCTCTGTCTCCAAAGGAATTCTATGGATGTGCTGATGGACTCAGCAAAAGTGGCAGGTGGTTTGTATTCCTGGGTTATGTGAAAGACCCAGCTCATTCTGAGGAGGCACCTGGTCCTGCTAAAGAACTGGAGAGGGTCTTCAGACTTTATAGTGGGTGGTACAGGATTTCCAAAAATTCAGCTCTTGAGAGCTGCAGTTTAAGAGGAGTTTCCTTACTATGGCAGACATGACCCAGCGTGCTACAGGGCCCACTGCTCCCCAAATGGAGTGAAGAGCTCTCTCACAGCTGAGAAAGCTGTATCAGTTTTCACAGCCACAGGGCATTAAAATCAGAAAACACACAGTACACCAAAGAGCAGAGATTTCAGTGAATAGGCATAATGGCTCTGTTTGCTCCTGCTTTGCTGTTCTGCACACTCTGCAGGAGAAATATCTGCAGAAAAGAGTGAAAAATACATATGCTGTAGCTTGTTTCCACGTGGGGAATTATCTCCATTCTCTTAAATTGAAGACTGTGCGTAAGTAGCATCTTGGACTAGCACATAGCTTGATGAAAACACACTGATCCACCCTGAGGAGGTACAGAGACTGGTGAAGAACTGTGAATGTCTCTGGGGTCAGCTAACAATGTCTCACTACTTCTGTTTGAAGGCAGAGCTGAGAACAGCTAGGGATGGTCTATGATCTTCCGGCACACACTTGTTGCTGTGATAAAGACTGAAAATATCACAAAATATAGATTTCAGGTGTCATAATATATGCATATAATGTGTCATTCAAAAACAGAGAAACATAGGTGGAAACAATTTGCTTTAAAGAGGATCATCAAGTAGCAGCAAACTACAAGAGCAGAAAATTTATCAAAGATTCTTTAACAAAAACCCTTTCAAAAACAAGCCAGGTTTTCTATCATAGGCTAAGCCCACTACTTTGTCACATCAATTCCTACATTTGAAGACTCCTCTTTAATAAATTTCAGGGACATTTTCTCTATTCTGTTCACTCTTGGTTTCTCAATTTAGGTGACTGCAATAATAGTTCTCTCACAGAGGTTAAGGGAAATTGTTAGCAGGGAGAAAAATTGTGATGTGATTTCACCTCAACACATGGGCTCAAAGCAGGTTTCAACAGCTGCTGGTTCCGATTTAACTTCGAGCCATCCTATTCCCCAGAGGAAAACTTTAAGGTATACATAACTCCTTTTATACAGCATCTCTTACAAATTTTCTTCCTTCCATAACCAAAACAACTGCTTTAGCCCAATGTTCTCATTTTCTACCTTTATAAAGTACAATTCTTGTCAACTTTCATTATAAAGCAGTAACAAAAAAAAAGAAGGAAATAATAAAGGATGTGATTCAAAGGAAAAATAAATCAAAGCATTCGATCTGAGGCAAAATTACTATACCTAGAAACAATTACATTTCTGAAGAGTAATACATAGGGCATCACTTCATAAAAACTAAAGTGATGGAAAATCCACTTCTTTCTTAGTCGTTTGTTTCAGTGCTATTCACTCTCACTGCTTGCATTCTGCTATGTTGCAAATTACATTTTCCTGGTTTCAGCTTCCAGTCATTAATTCTTATGACCCTTTTTCTCTTCTGGATTGAAAAGATCTTTACTAAAATCTTCATTAGTCCTTCTTTCTGAGGAAAAACTTGGTCTTCTTGTTGATGAAGCAAATAGATTGACCTTCTTGGCTGTAAGAAATAATCTGTAAGTCTTGAATTATTTTTTCTCCTCTTTTTTGTGTTCTACATAATTTTTCTTTCTTGCGTAATGTCCAGTAGTGAGGTAAACTGAACCCCCCATTCTTATTGCCATCACCTTACTTGTACAGCTATAGATATTTTTTCTCTGCTGAGTTGGGCCACACTGAGACACGATGTAGACCTATACATATAAGATGCACTGCAGTAAGAATAACAACAAATAAAATGGCTGGTAAATAAATCTGTACCTATCCACAAGGTCCACCTCAAGTGAGCTGTGAGAGCAAACACTTCATGTAAACATTCCACTTGTCCTTTCCATTCCTTTTGAAAAGATCATCACATTCTGATTGATGCATATTTCTAAACTTCAGATTATCCCTCTCTGTGTACTCAGCTGGGGTTATAGCAGAGCATGAACTACAATTTATTTTTCTATAAATTTTATTAATTTCTAAGATGACTGTCAGAGTATGTTGGCTTTCTGCTCTCTTTTTAGAATGCAAGGACCTTGTCACTGGTAGGGAGGATTCTCTGGATTCTGTCACTGGTAGAGAGGATTCTCACTTTTGCACTGAACCTGGCAGACAGCAATACTTCCATATTGTCATCGATATGTCCTTATTAAGCAAGGTACTGGGAAACAAAAAGGCAGAGGAGAGAGATGCTGGTGAACACGGAGCATGAGAATGGTAGACTGAATATCTGTCTACTGCAGCTTTTACAAAAGACCTTCACTCATGAAAATGCAGAAATAAACTGAAGAGAGGGTGAAGCCCAAGAGAGGTTTGGGGTTATGTCACAGGATTATGTAGGAAATTTTTTCTCATACATTTCAAGATAGAAGTATATCATGCAGGTGCTAGTAGTGATCGCAAGGTGCCAGGCCAAAAACAAAACTAAAACATAAAAGAGTAAAATTAAAATAAATGGACTGGAAGGTAAGAAAAGCTTTATTCTATTTATAGGTATTCCTTAAAAGTATTCCATTTCCTAATTAACGGCGACACCTTTACAATCCCAGCTCGTTGTGGCTCTGCAGAGGCTGAGCCTCTGCCGCCCCGCAGCCCAGCAGCAGATGGAGCTCTCGGCTTGCGTTTAAGCTGCCTTTTCCAGGCTTGGTTTCATCTCTTTGTACTTTTTTTGGTACATTTCCGTTTGCCAATTAAATACATGTATTGCAGTATTAGTCCGTCGGAATTTAGAAACAAGATGAACTAGGAAAAATAAATTTGAATGGTGTTTTTCACACTAAAAAACTGTATTTCCTTTTGGGCTTTCAAGCCATGTATGTCTTTTACAAAGCCACTGCTGCTCTTGTCCAACAAATGTAAAAATCATTTTTTCTATAGCTGAATCAGGCCCCAAATGAGATCACACCTGTAAAAACTTTAGTAAATTCACCTCAAATAAAATTCAATTTTTTATTAGAAGTTAATTAGTCATTAATTAGTAAAAAGGAACTATATTATATATCAACTATATTATGTAATAACATATATCATAACATATAGCAACTATATTATGTAATTGGTTTCATAGCAGATTTCATTCAAGGTTTAGCCTGGGTTGATTTGTATTTAAAAATACTGTTTTAGATGCTTTTTCAGGGCAGAGAATTTGAATTGCCATTCTTATTTGGACAAAATAGTTTCCATGTTGCTTTAAAGTTAAAGAAATAAGACACATGTTTGGTTCAAGACAGCTGATAGAACAGGTGGCAGCATCCTTTTATAGGCCATCTTAGCCAGCGGGAACCCTGAATTTCAGGTCAACCAAAGTCTTATCACTTGATTGTTTGCATCAACTGATTTAATCCTAGTAAAATGCCACATTTCCCAGCTCCGGGGATATAGTCTGGCACAGGGCGTTTGGAATGAGGAAGGTGGGACTTGGTGTTTGCAGGCAGGAGGAGTGCAGAAAAGAAACCCAAGAGTTATGGGATAAGGTAAGGAATAAGTACAAAGCAGCTTGACTGTGATGCCCTTACCAAGGGTGCTTTCCAGAAATGACTGAGAGGAATGGCAGCAGGTTTCTGCTTACAATGGTATTTAGTTTCCCTGTTTAATTTTAATCACAAATACATAAGCCATATTCATGACAAGGATTAGAGCCCAAGACTTCCATATTTACAAGGGGAAGTAAGGGGTTTGCTCCTAATGTGCAGGGAGCTTTTTGCAAGCTACAATCTCATATCACTGGGCTGGTTTTTGCAATAAAAAGAGCGTATTGATTCCTCTTTCTCTGAGAGTCATGTGGCTTTACCAAATTTTTAGAAGTATTTTAGCAGACCTCATGTTAAAACACCCTTGCAAAGCACACTTGTTCTATTATCTAAATGTGTTCTATTATCTAAAGACAGATTGTTATCTCTGAGGAAAACAAAACTGCTTCCTTTTCATTAAATTAATAATTCCAAAGGCACAATAGTGAAAGTCATAGATATACCATGCAGCATTCTTGCAAAATTTACATTTTTACATCTTGGATCTGGTAGCAGAGTGTAAAATGAAGTCGCTCTTGCCAGGAGAGCAAAATTAGTGCCTCTGGAATCTCCTTTTTCCTTCATCAGCAAATAAACTGTGGTCAATCTGTCTTAATCTCTCAGGAGCAAAACTGCTGGGAGAAGTATCCACTGCTTCTGGGATCAGGTAGCAGACAGAAGTCATATAACCAACTTGGTCATATATATTTCACAAAATATACTGGAGAGGTCCCTTAGCTTAACCATTTTGATTTAAATTTGTAAAGAAACTCCAGGCTCTCTCTTTTGACCTCCCAGGCAATTATCTGGCTTAAAGAATTTCCAAAGAGTAGAACCTGGCAGAGAAGGAAAATCCAGCTGCCAGGAGCAGGCTGCCAAAGGTTGCCAAGCTCTGTAGTGGGTAAAGGGTACAAAGACAGCATGACTGGTAGGGAAATTGAGCTTTTCAGCTTAGAGAGACAGTTATATGAATGCTGAAGCCAAACATAAAATTGAAACGGATAATTCAGCTCAGAAAAAGCCTACTTAAGTACTATTACACTAGAACCCCTGAAAGGAGAGTCAATTTTGAAAGTACCTGCTGTGTGGGGTTTCGAGCCAGCACAGGGAAATTCAAGCAGCAAATGGGCATGAAACAGGATTACGTGTTTCTCTTCACCACCACCATGCTTGTGCTCTCCAGCTCAGTCTGTTTCACTCTGTAGAATATTTGTTTCTGCACAACAGTTTGTCTGCATGAAAAGAAGCATACACAACAACCAATAGTTGAACATCACATTAAAATAACTCAACATAAAGTTTTCCATTTTTTCCGGTTTCAGAAGCATTGAGAAGCTTTGAGTAATAGCTGTATTTGTGATATAAGATTCACATCTGAAACCTTTGAGCAGAAACATACAATATTAAATCTTACAATCCTAAATTGTTCAGGATACATGAAATATATTACAACAGTGAACAGGTATAACAAGATTAGAACAGTTTTCAGAGGAAAAGTCAGTGTAGACAGGGATGACTCAATGTAAGAATCACTGAAAAATTATTTGAATGCACTTGCTCTGCAAATTTTTTCCTAGTCCAAGAACCTGTGGTTAAAAACTACCAGCAGTTTTCACACAATATTCCATACAGTTTCATGAACATGTCTCCATTTACACAGAAGATCCTTTAAAAGCAAATCTAAAACATTTTTGTAAATATATATATAGATTATGTGTCACCAAGATTGACCTTTACATTTGTTACCTGGTGATCCAACCAAGTTGTTTACGTATCTGCAGTAGGATGATGCATCTATTTTTAAAACCTCTGTATCGATATAGACACAGATTAGATATATCAAGGAAGAACTTGAGTCCTTAAGTAAGGGGCAGCAAGAGGATGCTGTTCAAGAAAGACAGAGCAGCAGCATGTCTAACCCCAGGAATCTTGCTCCTATGCATTGCCCCCCTACGAGCGTTTGGGCTGACTTGTCTTGTGCCGGGGGCCAAGCAGGTTCTCAGCTAATCCTAGGACAGACAGCAGTTTGTACAGTTGCCTCTGACTTCCCACAACCATAGTGAAGTCTTTTGACATCATCAAAATCCTTATGTTAACATGAGAGTGAGTAATACAGTTACACAGTGTAATTGCTTTTGAGACAGCCTTCTCAATTAATTCTGTGCTGCCCTGAGTTTGTGGCTTTAATATGCAGCACATCCACAGGTCTTCAGAAACATCAAAGCATCAGTAAAAACCTAAAAAAACCATTTAAATTAACATCCATAAATAATACTACATCTCATGAATATGAGTGTTTGAAAACCGAGAGTGACATCCACAGGGAAGTGCAATTTTTAAAAAATATTCCCATGTTTCTTCACGGTGGGTCTTTTTAGCTTGTCATGGAAATGCACGCTGCAATACACTTTAGTCCCCACTCATAGCTGGCATGGCTTTCATCTTCCTGCTTGATGCACGGTGGCTTTTTTCTCTGCCTTGCTTGTGGCAGAAAAGTGTTGCCTGAATTTTTATTGCCTTACCTGCTTGACAGTGGTTGCTTCCAGGTGCAAAATTATTTAACAGCATTGTAGAAAACTGGCCAGTAAGCTTGTAGGTAGCTCTTCTTGTAAGAAGTGATAGGAACTCTATTACATAATCAGTCAGCATCACTGTTCTTTTTGACAAAACGGAAGAGAGGGAAAGAGCAAACCCATGGAAGTACAAACACACTGTCAACATTTACCTCTGTGCTCATTCAACTTGTTTCAATTATAGGAAAAGCTCTGGTGAGTCTGCCTGTACTTAAGGGCTCACCAAAGCAGTGAGACAATGAGAAACTGATCCCTGTGCTTGGAAGGATGATTTCTGAATACATCCCCAAGGCTTCCCCACGTTCTGCCATCACCAAGGACTGTTTCCCCAGCACTCAACCATGGAGCAGGGTTCTGTCATCCGACACCTATGTCCCCTCCTTACATCTCAAGGACAGCGGCTGTTATGAGCACTAGACTTTAGGTCTAGAGCTAAAATGCTTTACTCCAGGAGATGGCATTCACCTTTAAGCCATTTAACACGCGCAGTCTGTAATTATGAGAAGAACCTTGGACTGGCCTAGAAAACACTCATGGAGGGAGGAAGAACATGGCCTTTTTCAGAGTGAGAAAACGCAGGCTTAGAAAGTGATTAACTAGAGTCACAAACCCATACATCCTGAAGAAACCTCATGTGTTCTAATGTGTGGCCTCTTTCAAGTCCTGGAGATTCCTGCAAGCTGTGAATATGCCTGAAACATCAAGTGTGATTCCTACCTTGGCACAAATGCCTCCTCCAAGTGACTAGTTGCCTTTACTGAAATAGTGCAAGTAGGGGAATGACTTGGACAGGACTGTAACTTTTCCACCTCTCTTTAGGAGACAGGTTCATATTATACAGACCAGATTCTAAGTCTATCCTTTTATCCTATACTCATCTTTTTTTTTCTCCTTGGCCCTGAGGAATACTGCTCCTTTCAAACTCTGCTGTTCAATTGGCTTTTCTTCTGTTTTATGCCAAAGGAAATAAGATTGCATGAAATCCCTGTCAGTGAAAAACAGTGCACACTGAGAATCTTCCTCCTGCTCTTGGAAGAGCTCTTCTTGATGTCAACAGCATTTGTCTGTGAGATGAAGATCCTTGTTCAGAGCCCATCCTCTTATCTTGTAGCATAGTGGGGGAGAAGCTGTATCCCTCCACAGCTTCCTATCATCGCTGCAGTTGTAAGAGCTTCTGCAGCCTGTTGGTGCCCACTAATAAGTTTTATGAATGACAACTGGATATGAAAACAGTGTTACGTTCATCATCATTTTTTACATATATTGATCACATCAACCTTAACTGCTTGCTAAAAACCACCTACAATTGTCAGTGAGTATTTCTAATCAAAACCAGCAATAAAAAGCTCACCATCAGAAATTTTTTACAAGCTACTGTGAGAAAACTTTTGTTCCCCACCTTCTATTCTTCGTAAAAATCACTGCTTCTGAAAATTGAAGACCTTGAAATTCCTTAGGTCTGAAACTGGAGCCCAGCAAGATAGTAATTATCTCCTATCAATTTTCTACTTGTCCTTTGTCCCTGAAAATGTCACATCTGTGTGGAAGGACAGCAGAACAAAATGCATCCAGGGAATGCTGCGACAAAGGCCTGCTGCAGCTCATTTCCCAAGGCTGAAAGTGAGCACCTTGAAACAAGACTCTAAAGGCACCTGAACGATGAAAAATATTCAGGCACTATCTCAGCATAAGAATGGCCTCACATTTTGGATTCTTGAATGAAGCCATGTCTGTCAGTGTCTCACTGGTTTGATGATTATAGTTTTTAGTCTGTTTAGGGGCTACCATGAGCATAAATCAGGAAATAAATACAGCGTTTAAGGAATAGGAGTTTTAGCCTGTCTTCCACCTCCATCATATCCACATATCCATAAATTTTCAGGCACCTGCCCCTGCCTGGAGTCTGGACAAAGGTGTAGAGAGGCTGAATAGGGATGATCCGCTGCAAGAGCAAACTCTCAGCATGGCAGCCCTATATCAGCTGGGCAGAGTAGATGGTAAGTTGGAGTGGGCGTCACCTCCCACGCCCTGGATTTCTCCACTTCTTTATACAGTGTGATGCTACTGCAGACATCAGACATAGATGTGGCAAGCAACAAAAAAGTCTTCTGCTGTCAGAAAGTTAGTCCCAATGCTTTAAGTTAACATAAGCTGTCAAGTAGTCTAAACTGAAATATCAATAAGAGATGAGGCATTAAATATGGTTAATCTCACAGGGCCTCAGAGAGAAATGTGTTTGTTCTCTACCTCTGTACAAGATTCCTGTTTAGTGTTAGATGGGCTAATGTCTAGCACCCATGTCCACACAGATTTTGAAGACTTTCCTCATGCAATATTAGTTATCCACATCACAGCCAGCTTCTGGCTCTTGGCAGGGTGATCAAGTCCTGTGGCAAGCTCCATCACTGCACCCGCTCTGGTTGTGCAGAGAACTGTGCTGTACTGAACGACACACACCTAGCCACTTCCCTCTTAATATCTGGGCTTGCATTCCTGCTCAAAATGAACTTAAACTTGTGAAAAAAAAATGCTTGAAAAATTTTTCTCAGCACAGAAGTCTCAGTTTTCCGCAGACGATGTAACAGCAATGCAGCGAAGCTCCTCAAAGGGATGAATGAGGAGCAATTCAGCTCCAAGCAACTGCTTCCTCTGCAGTTGGCTCTGAATGCCGACAAGCTGGGGTGCAGGTGTGCATTTCTGCTTATGCCCAGTGTCTTAGTTAGATACGCATTTATGTGGAACAGAATGGCAAAGACAACCATCTTTTGATTCAGGCTAAATCTGAGCATTTTCTAAGGTGCCTTGCCCCTACTTTCTCATACTTACTTGTCTCCCAATAATGCCTCTGATTTCTAATTCCAAAAAAGCTACAGCTTTTGCCTGTTTTCACTGTCCAATAAGTAATGCACTAGTAATGTGGAAAGGATGAAACTTCAGGGTCACAAGCCACGCTAGATCTGTGAAGAGCTGACATAACTGAGAGCTGTGTGTGTGGAACAAGGACAGTACATAACGGTGCTCTCAATGATGACTTATAAATGTTTCTATTGGCTTTTCATGGATAGGCCTAATAGTATTATCTGTGCCCTCAATAGAATATTCAACAAATGAAAAATGTGTCTGATAACCCACTCTACTGGAACAGCATGTCCTGACAGCTAGGGACTACCACTGCACCCCCTCAACTTGAAACAAACCAATTTTGCCAATGTCATTTTTCACTAACTGAAGCCTTTTCACCTCATTTTTATCTCAGTGACAGGCCATCTCCAGTAACCACCATTTACACTGACAACAATCTCCTTCCGCCACATGCTCCACTTGTCAACAACAGCCACTTTGTTAATATAAAAGTAGTTTCTTGGATTTTGCTCAGAGTCTCACTCAAGTGTAACTGTATAAGATGTATCTTCCTTCGAAATCCTCATCATCTTATTTTGCCCTGCTTTACTCAGCCAGCTAAGGGTCTAGAAATTAGAGCCACATTTCCTCTTAAAATATATATATTTGTTATCATAGAATCATAGAATGATTTGGACTGGAAGGAACCTTCAAGATCATGTAGTTCCAAGCTCCCTGACACAGGCAGGGACACATTTCATTGAACCAGGCTGTTCAGAGCTCCATCCAGCCTGGCCTTGAACACCTCCATATGTGGAGCATCCACAACTTCTCTGGACAACCTGTTCCAGTGCCTCACCACATTTTACAGCAAAGAACTTCCTCCTAATACCTAATCTAACCTACTCTCTTTCAGTGTGAAGCCAATCATCCTTGTCCTTTCACTGCATGCTCTTGTGAAAAGTCCCTTTCCAGCTTTCCTGGGGGCTCCCTTCAGGCACTGGAAGGCCGCAGTTAAATCACCCTGAAGCCTTTTCTTTTCTAGACTGAACAGATCCAGTTCTCTCAGCCTTTCCTTATATTAGAGGTTCTCCATCTCTCTGATCACCTAGGTGGTCCTGCTCTGGACGGGTTCATGTCCTTCCTGGAGTGAGTTCCCCAGAGCTGGATGCAGCGCTCTGGGTGGGGTCTCACCAGCGAAGCATAGAGGGATAGAATGCCCTCCCTCACCCTGCTGGCCACACTGCTTTGGTACAGCCCAGGACACAGGTGGCTCTCTGGGCTGGAAGCACACACTGCTGGCTCATGCCCAGCCTCTCATCCACCAGGACGGGTGAGTGCATTTGAGGATAGTGCAGAAGCAGTGGTTCTCATTTCTGTATTTCTTCTTATCTTATAATTTCCATTTAAATTCCCAAAAACCAAGGATGCAGTCTCATTTAACATCTTTCTGTCTCATTATCCAGTTCTAAGCCAGGCAAACCAACTCTGGAGTGGAGCTTCAGTGTACATATTGTGAAAGGAGAAAGGGAAGGAGCATGGAAAGATGCATATCTTCCGGTGGAGAATGGTGGATCAGTGGGTAGCCTCTGGACACTGGGGACATTTACTGGGATGAAGGTTGTCCAACAGACCACTGTCATCACAGCCACCCATCAGGGACACTTGCTCCATATTCGTCTGGTTAATTTGGTCATCCTGACCTTCACCTGTTTTATCTGTTGCATGTCAGAGACATTTCTTTGCATTTCAGAGTCCAAGGCCAAGTACAGCAGTTAAAGGGAAGTCAAAGCAGGACATTTTGAAGACTTTGGAGAAAGATTAGATAGCTATACTGATACTGTATAAACATGGGAAGGGCAAAACTTGGGATTCTTGTGTTGTCTGCTAAATCATGGAGCCTAAGAGAAGCAAAGACCCTCAAAGCAATGAATCATGAGGAAAAGGATACTAAAAACAGCAAAAAATGCTTGGTGCTCCTGCTTACAGTCGACATCAACTGCAATGAGAGCCTATACACATAAATAAACACCCTGAACATTAAACAGAGAGTTTCTGTTTATCACACATTTTGGCTGGCAGTCTCTACTGAATGCACTAAGAAACTTGCCTATTGCCCAAAGACCTGGACCCCAGAAAAAGCACAAAAGCCTGCTTGGAAGGTTTGGAAGGTTTTTGAACAGAGAAATTGAAACTGGAATCCATCAGTGGTCCGCTTTTTCCCTCCCAAAGTCTCAGGCTTCTGGTCTCTTCCAGGACCATTGCACATCAGGAGGTATCTTCCCCTGGTCCTGGTGGATGTAAAAAGGAAAGTAAGCATTAGGTTGCTTTCAAGACAAACAGAGGACTAGAAGAGAAAGATATCACTGCCAGATCTACTAACATAACTATTCCAGGCTTGGATTATTTTCCCACTTTTGTATATTGATTCGCTGTTGCAGATTTGTACTATTTCTTTTTCTCATGGTCTCTGTTCTATATTCCCAGTTTTCTTTCTCCTCCTCCTTTTTTTCTCCATCTACCATTTTTGTACACTGTACTGTTCCTCCCAACCCTTTCTTGTCCTCTTCTTGAGGCCAGAAGTATGTGCAGTGCAACAGCTGTTTTCTCTGGCATTTTCAATCATACAGGTATACACAGACAAATTCATATACTCGAGAAGACAAATCCAAAGCCCTTTATTGCTTCTTCATCAGGAGCAGATGATGGTGATGTTTGTGATGATTGTCATGACTCACTTAAATCTGGGCCCTGAGAGCCCTGTCCTCTGTGCAGACAGGTTTTGTCTCGGTGTAAATGACCCACTAAGAGAGCACTGCGGCTCTTCAGTTGGATCCTCATCCCAAACCTCTCTGTATTTCAGGCTGCTGAAAGCCAGTTAGAATGTAAGACCAGCCCTGGAAGTAGGTTTGATATTCTACAAAGGTGTGGTGTAACCTCATAGAGGTGTGATATCCTTGTAGTAGCCATCCAGAAAGATGCTTCGGGGCTCTGTGCCAGCTGGAGCACCAGGCCTAGGAAAGAGGACTTGTATTGCACAGTTATTTTTCAAATGCCCCTCTCATTGCCCAACCAGAGAGCTGAACTTTGGTAGATAATTTGAGATAATACAAAGCTTTGCTGAGGCTATGAGAGTGCTTGGCATCAGCAAGGAAGTCTGTTGGAAACTGAAGAGTAAGCTTCAGGTGAGTGGCAACTCCATGCCTCACTTGATAGGAGGAATGCCATCGCTACCCATCAGACAGGTTCATGGAAGGACTCACATCTCTGTTACTCCTCTCGACCCTGTCACCTTTCAGATGATAAATTAAGGAGATATTTAAATGAACACATGGATGTCGTATGAGGAAGGAACTTCACTTATCCCAGACACCGTGTAAATATGTCATGCAACTTTTCTGGTCAGTGCTTGTTCCTTCTGGTACATAATGCTGCTTAACTCATAAGAAGGGGTACTAGCAGATGAAATAAGAGCAATTTGTCTTAGGTCATGACAAAATTGACAATGTCACTGGACATAACACTGAAGCTTATAAAAGGCCTAACAACAAGGCAGAGTAATGGAATAAATAAATCAGAGATGAGTTTTAAATCATACAAAATGAATAACAAATTTTTTTTCTATAATACTAAAGCCCCTGTTCTGAAAAAAATTTACATGACAGGCCACAAAGGATTGCTAATATTGTATATATGGAAGTACACACACACAGAAAAGTACCTTGAAAAGGCTTGAAAAGCTCACAAAACCAGCACTCCCACAATTATGCAACCCAGAAATAAAGTTTTCCATATACCATTAATTTTATCTGTTTATGAATGATACAGTCGTTAGTTAAATTTTAAAAGTTATTTTTTCCACACAACCCAGTCTTGGTTGGTGACTGAAAGAAAAGCAGTTTATTGGACTCTTTAGCTTGGCTCTTCAGGTAGCGGTCCCAGACACAGTTTGAATATGGTGTTCACAGCCTGTTCAGTTCAGCATTATTAGTTTCCAACTGGGATTTTCTCTAGCGCTTGCTCTTCACTGTCTGAGTGCTCAATTTCCATAAGAATTTAGCAGTGCATGATCTCTTCTTGGTACTTAATCTGTAGGATTCGCAACCTCTAGTTTGGATTCAAGTACTCTTCAAATTACTTTTTGTTAGAGCTAGGCATCAGCAAGTGGGAGTCACAAAATCGGCATAAGGGTATCCAGTAAAAAATGTCAAGAACGTGTATAAGGTCCTAAATGAACTTTAGGAGAGAGAGCTCTTAGAAGTTAGAAGATCCTTAAACTTAGGGCAGCCTGTCTGCACTCAGTTTGGTGAGATGGAAAGGTGGGTGGGACTTCCATTTGGAGTCCTTCAAAGGCATATCCCACACTCCAGTGTCTAAGCAGGGAACTATGCTGTTTATTATTGAAAAGCATTTGGATAAAGTGCCTGAAAGGTGTGCAGGCCCTTCACCCCCCGACCATGACTGAGGATTTACTGGGGAAAGATGCAAAGGGGAGCAATTCAAAGCCATGAGAGCACTTTTTTCACATTTCATGCAACTTTGTGAGACATTAATTCAGGTCGCTTTACAGAAGGGTCTTCAACCCCAGTCTCTTTAGATTTCTGCCTGAGTGTTTTTAACTGCTACTTACTTTAAAAAAATGCTTCTCTGAGAAGTCTATTGGATTGAGCCTCCAAAATGAGACCAGCATCATACAGCCATATTTTATGATTCTCTGCAGGCCTGGAAAACAAAGGGGACAGAAAATAGTCTTAGAAAGAGGACATCATTATATGACTGTATATGTCTAGTGACAAAATGTAGATACATATGTCACAAAATGATGAAAAGAATTGTATATGCATTTAGGCATTTCCAGGACAAGGTATCAACTTGGTGGGATGGGGATATGAGCACTAAATTTAGGCACCTAAAATGGCAGGTGGCCATTATGTCTTACCTATACCCTTTCTTAAGTCCTCTGTGCTTTACAGGATTTCCAAAAGGACAGTTTCTCAGGCAAACAGAGACCTTGGTGACACACAGACCACGTGAAAACATCTGCATGTGTGCATGGTATTAGTTACATTTTTAACTTTGTGTTTATGAAAGACTGCCTTTTAAGTAGTAAAATTAACATCAGGAAGTGGACTCAGAAGATATTAAATGATCTTTACATTGTTTAGTTTATGTGGTCTAACTAAAGCAGCAGGGAATTCAGAAGTGCTAGGGGGAAATGGCAGGCTGATAGTACCATATGCTTTGGGGTATTCTGAAGGGAAAAAATAGTGAGAATACTTTTTATAAGACTTTGTGGTCTTTCTTTTCATGAAAAAGTGCATAGAACAAGGCATAGTGAAGCAGTTGAAGTTTTGTTTCCAATGCATGGCACACAAAGCCCATTATTCTTTATATAAACACTATTCTTTACAATGATTCATACAGTTTCTTTTGTACTATCTGCTCTCTGCCATGTCTACAGAACTTCCATAAATCTGCCATTTTCTGCTCAGTGCATTGACATAACTGAGTTTTACCTTATTTTGGCTGTCACATAAAGTTTGTGTGATTCTACCAAACAACTTGTAGGTCAGAATTTTATCAACCCATCCAGCGTTACACCTTTGATATTGTGTTTCTGGAACAAACCTACATAAAATCACTAAATACTTCTAGCTGTTGAAAGAAGTTTTTTATATATATATATATATAATGAGATTATATATACAATAAAAAATACGTGTTTCCATATGTGTATTTTTGTTAAGTACATTTTTATTTTTGTTATAGTTGCAAAACCAATGTCTTTTTGCAAGTATGATGTTCCATTGTATTTTAAGGTATTCTTGCTTAGGACAAATTAGGATAATGATTATATTATTATATTAATACAATCAAAATATCTATTTGGCAAAAGAAAATCTGCAGCAAGTATCAGCAAAATTTTTACATAACTTTTAAAGTACTTACTGCAGCTGGACATAGGAAGCTAACTAGATATCAGCGCTGCAGCAACCAGCATTTTGACAGTCCTGTGTCATTCTGGCTAACTATATAATACACTATATATACTAACAATATAAGCATCCTCTTAGTGATGCTCTTTCAGAAATGGATTAAATAGTCAATCAAGTTCAATGGTTTTCCATGGTATGGAATTGTATACGGCATATCTGCCAAAAGTCATTGCTACATATTCAAAAGCATGTTATTACTCCCCTGTTAGGTCTTGAGGACAGACTAGTGTTCAGCTGGTTTTATCTAGTCCATCTTTCTATTTATATTACATTAAGATCTAGAATTCCTATCGCAGTTTGTTTTTATCATCTGAAATTGTGGAATGTATGTACTCGGAATCCTTTTGAGTCTCATTATTTTTAAAGTTTTCATGTTGATTTTTGTTAGGCAAGAATGGTTTGAGTAAATTCAGGACTACATCTTTGCCTGGTTGAAGCTAGTCTTCAATTGCCTAAAACTGCATTGATCTCACAACACTGCAGCTTAATCATAAATTCAAGGAGGCACAAGTCCTTAGTTTGCTTTACCACTGGTGGAGATATCATTTATTGAAAATGCAGTTCTATCTAAAAGTCTATTGCACAAACTTTGTGGAATTTTAGTCATCACTTTAGTAGGTGAAACTTACAGTTTGACCATTTTATATCTTGCCATTCAGGACAAGGATGTAAAAAATGGCAACTGGAAAAAAATCTGTGAACCTGTGCCTGCTTTTGAATTGTTTACAGTGCTTTTGTTTGCTAAGAAATTACAGACATTTCCAGGTCCGAACAGTCCAGGACACATAATGCAACAGCAACCAGATTACTGAGGAAGACATCTGCAAGAAAGTCTTGTATATATCAGCACATGGGGTTGCTGGGATTTTTCTTTAGCAGGGCTGAGTAGAAAATTCTTTTCTGATTCTGGCAGGATTTTATGATACCAAAGAGAATATTCTTTGACAATCTCTCTCAATCTCTCTTTGAAAACTCAATTTTTTTTCCACAGAGAGATTATCAGTGAAATATTGGCTAAGGTCAATTGAAGCAGATTTATTTCCACATTTTTTATCAATCATTTTATGGTTTAACATTTTCTTAATACATTTTTCTTCTTAAAAGGAGAAATAATTACAGGAAAACATACTTAGAAAATGCCAAACATGAACATTTATAATTTCAGAAAAACTGTATAAATTTTCCAAACAGAACTTTTTTTATGTTAATTTCAAAGGACTAAGTTTCTAAGGAAAACTTCCAACCATTCTCCTTCTGCTCCACAGCTTTGTGTCCCATTTTTCCCATGCAAAAGCTACTAACACCTCTGTAATTAAGGTGCCTGTTAGCAGAGTGGCTGATTCAATTTCTTACCCTTGTTTCACCAGTCCTGCTGGCTTTCCCCTGATAGTTTGGTCCAACACCTCCAAGGCCTTTTTTACGCTAGGAAACTGAACAGGACATGGTCCTGAGCACTGCCTTGCAGTCATGCATGCTGCTTAAATCATTAGCATCTTCCCCAGCATGGTTTTGGTCCATGCCAACCAGCACTCTCCCTGCTGGTGCTATAGCATCAACACACAGATGGCTTAAAAACACAGTTAGGTATCTAATGATCAAGTGCAGGCTTGGGAACAATTCTGATAGCAATTCTGAGTAGGGATGCCCTATCTTGCTTGGAAAAAAACTTATCTTTATGGATTAAAAACCTGCTATGTTCAGGTAAGTCTCACTCAAAGCAGTCAAAGAAACTTCTCAATCAATGCTCTTTCCACTATTGATCATTTGTTTATGTAGAGATGCCTCATTCATAAATAGGTTTTTGTGTAGACACTTTGTCAGAGCTTGCTTTCAAAATGTTAAACACTTGTTTGACACTTGTTTAAGTCTGCTCTGTTACTATCGTGTATGTTTTTCTGTGAGAGTTGAAAGGCCAGGCTTCAGTAGGACCATCTTAAATTAAAAAAAATAAATCAAAATTCATCTTTTCCTTGCCCACAGATGTGCTAGCACCTCCTTCTCTCTCACCTAGCCCCATTTGCCACTCATGAGGTGTAGCCACCCATCTGCCCTTATGCCATACTTGTAGCTGAGAAATGCTTCTGTGTACTGCAGAAGCTGAGCAAGGTGTATGCAACTGTGCTGGAAATGCTGCTGGAAATGCCCTCTTTCCAGTGAAGGCTGGGAGCTAAGAGAGGTGTAGGGGTGCTTGGTGCAGCAGTTTGCAGGCTCTTTGGGCCTGGACTTATTAAATGCATGCTCACAATTATATACTTGATCTTCAGGTCAAGGAGTTCCATCATAAATCCGTTCAATCAAGTTTGTGCTGCTGCAGCACTGAGCTACTCGGGCACTGGAAACCCTGAAACCATCAGCTCAGTGCTCCAGGGATATGCCATCCCATAAAACACCTGTAAAGCAATCACCTTTGTGTCTTTTTCTCACATCAAATGTGGTTGTGCCCAAAATTTTAACAATTGCAGAGGAATAGTTTTGTCACTTTTTCTGAACAATGCCTGTTCCACAGAGGTACAGTAAATAATTCCTTGTCTCTGAATTGGTTTACATTTACACTTCAAAACTGAGGAATAAATATGACAGAGCTATTTGATCTTTGCATGAAAATGGACTTCAAAGCTGAATGTGTATTTCTGTTCATTTTACAGCTACAGATTTCCAGCAGAAAGTGATTATGCCTCTGATTACTGATGCCTATTGTAGTAGCAGTTTCATCTAGTGCTTTTTCAGAATTTAATCATTGTCTTTTGTTGACCAGTACAACAGTACAGAGAGCTTTGCACTACATGTGTAAGTGGCTAGTCTAATTGAAAAACAGACTAAATCTACCAGATTTTTGTAATGCAGTAAATTGTGAATAGGAGAATAAAAATGTCCTCAATGTCTGCATGTGTATTGTTACTTTGAAGCTACTCCCAGCTACCACCACCACAGGATCAGAGGAGAAGCTAACACTCACTACTTTAAATAATTATTGGATTCATTTTTCTCATTATTTCTCATTCATTCTATTTCGAGCACCACCCCACTTGATGTTATAATTAGTTCTCTGAAAAACCTTTTGCAGAATAAATGGTTCTGGCTTTGGAGTATCAGAGATATGACAACTATGTGTGTTAGGCAGAAGAAACAATTTAGTCATCAAAACTTGCAGTTAAACCCAAGTTTAATTTGAACATTAGTAAGAAAGGCATGCATATAAAGAGTGTATTTTATATTTTCCTCCTTGTAAGCAGAGGCCTTAAGTGGATGTATAGAATTTCTAGTTATGTTAGATGTATAGAATGTATAGAATTTCTAGTTATGTTAGTGTGTGGCTCATTACACTGAATTTTTCAAAGACACATGCAAATAAGAATTCTTAGATTTTTTTTGACACCAAATGTGTGAAACCAGCATGAAACATACAGGGGCAAGTTCACCATCTGAAGTAGAAGGAAAACAGTGATGTTTGGTCTGAACATGTCTATTCAAAAGAAGTTTAAGGAATTTCCCTCTGTTCCTCTATAAGCATTTTTAACGCATATTTTTTAGCAGAGGGGCTTAAAAGTTCCATACAGTAAAGACCCTTCTGTTTATATCTTGTTTTATCTTTTCTGGCTTCTCCTCCAAGTCTTCTTCAGTCTTTTAACTTCTGCACTCCCTGTGCTCCTGACTTTGCATACTACTCATCCCAGAGGGTGCTTCCCCTTCCTGCAGCACAGAGTGAAAGTGCAGTTTTAAGTCAGAGTCTGAAAGGTTTCTTACAAGCCTCCACACACCAAGAGCAGCACCCAGGCAGTGTTCACCCAGGAGGAGACATTGCCTGTGCAGCAATTATTACATTTACTGGAGTTCCACGAGTCCAACTAGGGATAAAAGCCTCCAAACATTGTTGTCCCTTCTCTCTTTACAAATTCAGTTGCAGGGAGGGTTATACGCATCAGACAGAAAGAGGGCTTAGAGTATTGGCTCTTAAACACTGATCCCAGACAGACCCAGTCTTGAATGCAGCTCACACAAAGAGAAAAAACCAGAGTGCCCAGTGAATTCAGTGGGTTCAGTGGCACTGATCTGGTACTTAGTAAGGCTTAAAGAAATGTTGAGCTCTTATAGTTAGTTGTCTGTTGGTATAATAATTCACAGCATTAGTGATAAGATGACATGGTGGCATGGTGTGACTTCTAGATTTCCTCCTCTCTTGATGCCCACTCACCTGTGCAAAATGAGTCTGCAACCAACTATTTCCTTTCCAGAGATGGCTTGTGTCTGGAAAATGCTGCAAAATAAGGAAGTAAGTCAGAATCCTAGAGAATATTGGCCAGTTTGCCCATTGCTAAATAAAATTGGGGTACTGCTTTTATTTCAGTTATTCCATTTGTCCTGCCAAATGTTTGTTCCAGTGGAAAGAATTCAGGTGTTCCTCATTATCTTTCTGTGCTGTTCTAGCAAATAAAAACATGAAATTAAATTAAGTACTTTTCATTGGACAGTGTTTTAATGATTCATATAGTATAAAGTCAGTATTAGTATTCACGTCACATTCAATTATCTCCCTACCATGTCCCCCCATTTGCTTTTCCATGTGTTGGTTCATCACACAATGCTAATTAGGTCACTTCAAATGGACCATAATTGACAATGACACTTTTGCAGGTTTATATTTTCACACAGAAAATCTGAGAATAAATTAATGACCAGCAATTTTGACAATTACGGTCAATTAAATTTGTCAACATCACAATTGACAAAATTAATCTATATTTAATATTGAAACCTTGACATTAAGAATGCAGTCTTGGCAAGTAACCAGATTTAGGTGACAAATGTGCAATAATGTATCAAAATTATTCATTCTCAAAAGATACGGGCTAAAATATTGATATCTTTTAGCTCTAATGTCCTACCAATAAACAACTAACTAAAAAAAGACCCTGAAGCTCACATGCACCAGTGGGAAAAAAATTATCTTCTAATTAATGACCACACCATTTTCTAGGTTTTAACAAACATATAAAAAATTCCAGTATTGGGGATTCAGTGTTTCAACTGCATGCCTACTTCATCTAAAACTTTATCTCAAAAAAAGAAAAAAAAATCTCAATGACATGTCTTTTCTCATTCCTAGACTGGCTATAAATTTTTATAGGCAAACCGCAGGACTCTTCGGGAATTTACTGACAATGTTCGACATTAATCTAATACCACTGGGTCCGTGCACCAGAATTATAGATTTTGTTGATTCTTCTGGGCAAACAAGGTCCACTCCCTTGGACCTCAGTAATCCTCCCCTCAGGCTGCATATACCTTATGGTCATAGTAAAAAACTGTCAAAATTAAATGCAGAACAAATTCACTGCAAAATGAATTAAATCATAATTAAAATGTCAGAATAAATATGACCATAGAAAAATAAATTAAAACACAGAGTAGTCATTTGGGTTTGTGATATATTTATGAAAGAACTAAAAATATTATAAAGGATTCCTTCTCAAGAAGCCCTGGAGAGCAGGTTGTACTGAACCAAAGACGGATGAGACTGGCAGCAGTTTTCCAGTTCTGGACCTGGAAAAAAATGAAAAGTCCATTAACTGAACTTCACTTCTGAAAAACAATAAAAATTCAATTTTAAATCCTGTTTATTGTTACTACCTTTTGCTTGAACACGTTTTGTCCTGAGGATACACACAGGTTAAATAGTTGCATTAATGCAATTCAGACAGGCTTTTTGAAATTAACCCCCCACACACTTTGTAACACCCAGGGAGACTTCTGTCTTCTGTGGTCATTTGGAAGTCATTAGTCAAGCTAAACAGCCATGAAAAACATTGATGGGACAGGATAGTAAATCAGACACAAAAAAATCCTTATTATCCAGGATATATTAACTTTGTACTTAACATGGAGCTAGTGCTATATCAACTGTAAAGCAAAATGGCTTGACAGACATTGATATAGTTGGAACTGTATTCCTATAGCCAAATGCAAATTGAGGATAATAGCTGGCAAATCAGAGAATAGACTTCATTAGCTTTCCACGCATATGCTTGCATGTGGACATCATATTGCCATATTCATTTTGACCTAAAGTAGTTAAATTCATTAAAAGAATTAACAATTCGTTACAGCACTGTTTCCTGATTGAACTGTGGGGCCTAAGTCACTATTTTCACAACTGCCAGGGAGGTCAAATCAAATTTAATTGGAAATTAGAGTAAAAAGAGCTATGTGTCCTGTATAACTCTCCTTGCATTTTTCAGAGTGTAAGACAGAATGTGATAATGTGATCTCTGAGCAAAAGTTAACATTTTCAGTGCTTTGTGGGAATTATTTTCACCTTTCTTTATCTAAACCATCGGATTGGGTAGAGAATGCTGTTGTGCCTAAAAATTTAAGTCTTTAAGTTTTTATCAGTAATGTTTGCACTACTACAGTGCTTAAGAAGTTCAAAAAGAAACAGTGTTCTAGATGATGTAGTCTTACACAAGAGTGGAAGCAAGATTATTTAAAAGCAATTTTAAAGTCACTTTGAAAATAAACAGCTGGAAAGAAAGATGGGAGAAGAAGCAAAAGAACACAACTCAAATTCCATTGTAAGCAAGAGAAATATGCATGAAAATGCCAGATTTTCAGAAGAGGTCCACCTGCAGAATCCCACATTTAGTTTGCAACACAAAGCAATGAATAATCTTGGCTCTTGAACACTTCTGACAATCTGTTTCCTTCAGTCAGGTATTTCATCTTGTCCATTCTGATTATGTCAGAGTAACAAGAGCAGGGAATCCTTCTGCCCGTGATCTGTGTCACCATTTCTGACAAAGCAATGGTGATAACAGCATGATATCCATTTATTCACTAAAGAAACTGCATGGTGAGCTCAATAATTATAAAGCAAGAAGATAACTAATACAAAGGGTTATTTGATCACTGACAATAAATGTATCCTCCACAATGGACTACGTGTCAAAAGTGAGACAAAAATTCTCATACCTGTATGTGGTGTAAATCTCACATTTTTTTCAAAGAACCACTCACTTTTTAATTAAACAGGGAACCCAAAAATGGACCAACAGAGTACAGACTCCCTCAGGAGGACGGAGGCTTGTCTGAGTTGCCAAAAACCCCTCACTGAACTATTCCCATACACAATCCTTCTGGCAGCTTCTCACAGAAGCCACCCCTGTAGCCCCCACACTATGAAAATCTGTCTATGCAAAACCTTACAAAGTCTAATGACTCAAAACCTGGCTGCTAGTTTGCTGCTTGGAAAATAATTAAGAGAATGTGACAGCTTTAAAATACCTAAACTGTTCACAGCTTGTGAGCTGTCATTCATTCAAATGTACTGTGGAAGGTCAGCAAAATATTTTTTTCTTTCTGCATCAAATTTTTGCCACAGAAACGATTGACAAATGTAATTTTTGAATATCCACCTTGGAACCATATATACAATGCCATCTTTAACAAGACTGGCTTATTTAATAAAGATGAGAGGGTATCAGAGGGGCTTAAGAGAAGAAGCATAGGATTCCTTTGGAGCACATTATTTATTAACTCCTAGATTATGACCTGGATACAGTAAAATGATATAAGCATGACCAGATCTGTCTTCTGTGGCAACTTTAGAGAGTCTTCTGTGTGTTAAGATGGAAACTCTGAAACTGGATTTTAGAGAAGCAAAATTGCTCTTTGTGCCACTGCTGCTGCATTTGGGGACGGAATCGGAGGAAGTTTGTTCTGTTCCAGGTATGCTCAGCCTCTAACACTGACATGCATTTGTGGTTTTTGCAACCAGTTTTGCAACCAATTTTAGAGGTAGAGGTCTTTTTAGATTTCCAGGAGAGCATTCCAGCTCCTCCATCCAGGGGAAATCAACACTAGTAACACTTTACTGAAAAGAATGTTGTGCAATTTATTTTACTAAAGTTTTTTAAGATTATTTAAAACCCTTAAATGGAAGCTGTAATCAAAGTTTAAAGAAGATGTTACTATTTACATGTAAATTTGCAAGGAATCATTTGAATGCTATTTAAGAACACGTTTTTGGTTTTTTTAATCAGAGAATCCAGATAAAGAAACTCACTGATCCTAGCATTAAAAGTGCAATATATCCTCTCAGGGATGAGAAGGAAGCTCTGAAGTTGTCACAATTACACAAAACACTCTTCAGTACCTCTGCAAAGTTGCACGAAGGATGAGGCTGAATAGGCTTCCATACAGATAATATTTCTTCTGATAGAAATAAGTACCTTGCAGATGGTATCAATAAGATATACATAGAGCCTCTTGAATCACACAAACATACAGGAGCAGATTACAGATAAGTGAGACCTCCAGGGAAAGGTCTACATCCAATATTTTTAGAGCATGGTTGATGCACTGCAACCATCTTCTCTCAGAAGAGTAATTTTCTTTTGCTATTGAGAGCCATGGGGGGCATGAGGCAATTCGTTATCATTCCCACTTGGTTGGGATGAACAGGAATTCCCACAGCAGACCCACACACTTTGAACTGCCCCCACCAGCTGAACTTTTCTTTTTACAGCTTCCTAATGCTCCTGACAAATTAGAAGTAAGCAATGATAAACAGATTCATAGGTGTCTGTGAGAGAAGAACACACGGCCCCACCCCACACAGCCCAAGGGTGACTCCAGCTGCCGTCTTTGCAAGGTGTATTTTCTACCCCAGGCATTTGCTCTGTATGAGCAGGAAGAAAGGTTTCCTCTGTGACAGCTAATGAGTCTCTTGCATGGTTAAGTTATGGGTTTGGAAGAACAATATCAATCAGACTTGCCTGCAAAGAGCTGCTTTCCCTGAGCATCCTACTCATTCCTTTGGCTCAGCACATTTAAGCACGCCATTTCTGGCCCAGTTTGGGAAGGAGGACATTTGCATATTTTTTGTTGGTTTCTTTGCCTGTCCTCCATTAGGTGTTTATGATGTATTAAAGAGGTATTGTGGTGTAACCCCACCTGGGAAATCTGCCTCAGACTGTTTCTTGCTCACTCCCTGCAGTGGGATGGGGGAGAGCATCAGAAGGGTAAAGGTGAGAAAACCCATGGTTAGAGATAAAGACAGTTTAACAGGTAAAGCAAAAGCCACACATGCAAGCAAAGAAAAATGAGGAATTCATTCACCACTTCCCATGGGCAGGCAGGTGTTCAGCCATCCCTAGGAAATCAGGGCTCCATCACATGTAATCATAGAATCATAGAATGGTTTGGGTTGGAAGGGATCTTCAAGATCACCTAGCTTCCTTCTAGACTTGGAAAGCCAAACATCACCACTATGAAGGTCTCTCTCTCTTCCTCCCTCTTCCCCCAACTCTATATGCTGAGCATGACACCATACAGTATGGAATGACCCTTTGGTCAGTTGGGATCAGCTGGCCTGATTAGGTTCCCTCCCAACCTCTTGCCCAGCCCCAGCCTACTCATTTTCAGGGCAGCCTGAGAAACAGAAAAGACCTCAACTCTGTGCGAGCACAGCACTGTAGGAAGCTCTATGAAGGAAATTAACTTTATCCCAGCCAAAACCAGTACAAGGGAAAATGAGAAATAATTCACTAAGGAGTTCTGGTGGCAGAGAACTAAGTTTGTCTGAACTGAAGCTGCAAGAAGGCAGAAGTGAAAACCAGCAGCTGGGAATGGCAGTGCACAACATGGAAAGACTCCTTTTCCAGACATGTCATCAACCCCAGTCAGTTCCTTATCCTTTTAAAGGATTTAATTATTTAATCATTCAACCTAGGCTTTTGTTAGTCCCAGCTGTCCCCACCATATACTACCAAAAAAACTCTGCAAGCAGGTGTAAATACTTGCAAAGACACAATCATAAAGGATAAAAGAAAAAAGCCTGTTTATGTTGACTAGGGAAATGTGAATTTTCATGACTGCTTTTAATTTTTCCCATGGTTTTTTCTCCTTATTCATTAAAAAGCCATGAAAACAGTTGGGCTGTTTGTGTTTCAAGTCAAAACTAGCTTCTGCCTCCAGCAGGATGCATGGACATGACAGTCTGGACTTTCAAAGGTAGGTGAGTGAAATGAGAAACACAGATTATACCAACTTTTAATTTTACCTCTGTTTCTGATGCACTCAGACAATCCCAAAGATCTCCCATGGATTTTATTTCCACCTTTCCCCTCCAAAGTATTGAATGGGATCGAGTCCTACCAAAGGTCTCAGCCTTAGATGGATGTGGGAATTGGAATTTGTCCATTTTTCTAATCTAGGTATGACATAGAGATTTAACCATCTTTTTATGATCAGCTGGAACTGCAGCTGGATCAATAGGAAAGTGGCTTATGGCAGCATTAGGAAACTCTCCCTGAGGTCAGCAGCATCTGCATGACAGTGTGCCCTGCTCTCCTTCTTTCCTTTTCTAGTGGCAAGCAAAATGTCTAAAAGACTGAAGGAGAGACTGGTGTAAACGAATCCATTTTGGATTTTGCTGGGAGCACAGTGGGTGCTGGGCTGGGACTGCAGGCACAGTGAGAAAGGCAGGGCAGTGGGAAGGGGTGTAGTTCCTTTCCCTTGTGCTTTGATTCAATGTCAGTGACTTGTGGCTCCACTGCATCCAGAAATGTTCTTCAAAACAACGCTAAAACAAGGACCGAACAATCTGACATACCAAAGTCAGCTGAGCACTGTTCTAGCCAAGTATTTCCTTCACTTAGGATTTTGAATCTGTTCTTTATTGAGTGTTGCATTCCCTTTAACTTGCATCTGTCAGTGTTACTGAAATAACAGGGTTTTGCTGAATAGCCCAAAGGAGGAAAAGCCCCTTTCTATAGCTGTGTTTTTGAAATCTAAATTTAGAAGGGGCTCCAGGACACAGTTTCCACTTGGGCCCTGAATATTCTTTAATTATGGCTGTGTGTTATGGCTGTTTGGTTTTCACGGTAGCAAAGAGGAAAGTCATAAACTAGTGGGAAGATAATTGTTCCTCTTTCCTCAGAAAACAGAAATATACACACAGTAAATTAATTTTATTTTTAAATGGAGATGTCTTGCTCACTATATTAATAGATCTAGGAGTTATCATTTAGATTATGGGCACAACAAATGTGTGATTTAACTGTAGCTCACATCTTCTAAAGACAAAAAATAGTAACTGATTGCTCTGAAGTGCAATGCATGGCAGTTCATTTAAGAAAAAAACCAGAATCAGTAAAAATATAAAGCATGAAGAAGAAAAGGCAACAGAAATTGAATATGCATATAGCTATTTTTCTGAACTCGTTGCAAAACCATTCATATAATTTAAAAGCATTCAGAAATGAGGTCAGCTTCTGGCAGATCATGTGGTCCTGACTTTACTGAACCACTGTTCTGTGATCAGCTCCGTATGTGTCATCCTTCTGCTGTGTAAATTTGTTTTCAATGTCTACAAATATCATTAAAGTGACATGTCTGCAGCCTGGTATAAAAGACTGAGCACTTTGCAGTTAAAAAAAAGTCACAAATTTGTTAATCATTAAAGATACACAGAAGATAATTTCTCTGTAATTACTGTAGAGTCATCAGAAACATCTTGTTTATTCCTCAAGAGATTAAATTTTCCAAGACAAGAAAAATATTGCTGCAGACATAGAACTTCAGTTGTTCCTAAAGCTTACCAACAGCCCTCAAATTTTGTACACTTTTCTCTTTTCTTAATATCTTCCTCATTCAAATACCTTGCTTCCTAATCTCTTAAGAGAAGGCAAGGTCTGGAGCAATGTCTTTCATATTCTCGTCTTAAAGTAAGAGCAAGGACTTAGGCTGGGTATTAAGGAAATAATATCGGTCTTTAAGAGAAATCAATTAAGTAGTTGATGCAAAGTCAGCATTACCTGGATGTCTAAGAAAGCTTCAGAGAAGAGGGAAGCATTGAAAATAACTTGGTTTTGTAGCCTGAATTTCCCTGAAACAAGTTTACTGGTCCAGGGAGGCTTTTTTTTCTGTTTGGTATGTTATGTTTTCTGAGCATAAGGAGTAATCAGACAGTACTCAAGCAATTTAAAAATAATAAGAGAAAGTGGAAATATTTCTGAAAATAAATAGCTTCCAAAATATTTTTAATTATCAAAACCAGTAAAAATTATTGTCCAGATAGGAGCAAGAAAATGAGCTGGTTTTAGAAATTTGGAGCTCAGGTTATTCAAACAATACTTTATTTTTATAAGTACTGAGTTCAGTTAAAGTACCCATCCTTACAAATTACATTTTCCATTGCTCTTACAAGAATAAGAACTTTCTATGTTAAAAAAAACAACTTTTAAAGTTTTGAAGAAACTGTCTTAATCTTCCAGTTTATGGTCAGCTTCTCCAGGTGTATTAAGCGTTCTTAAACACTGTGACAAAGAGCTGCAAAACTTATTACCAAATCTGCACGTCCGATTCTGCTGGCCTTGCCATGTATGAGTTGTTTCATCCTGTGAACTAGTATTGACAAGTGTTTTATCTTTACCAGTGTTTATCATTACCAGCTCATCAAGTCATAACTCACCACAGTATAATTCTTACCAAGGAATTATCCCGTATTATTGTTTTAAACAATTATACAGTGAAATGTCCTGTGTCCTCTGCTTCCATAAACTTGAACAATTACATTAGGAAATGTTTTATGTTTTTTGCAGCTTTGAGCTGGCTTGTACCTCTTAAAAATTAATTATAACAAATAGTTCTGTCAAAAACAGTGCTTAATTCTAAGTAGAAATACAAAAATTAATCTGAAAATTTGGAATAATAAGAAAGGATTAGAAAACAGAGAGATTATTATACCACTTTATAAATTAATGATTCACATCATGAATGGATTCTGTGCTGGTGTCCAAGGTAGAAAGAGAGTGTAGAAGGACTGGTGAAGGTACAGAGAAAATCAAACAAATAGATGGATCATAAGAGGACAAGCAAGCAAATATAACAGCTTCTCTATGAGGAACAACTGGACTAAGGCTCCCCAGACTCAAAAAGAGAAAATAAAAAGAGAAATGACTGAAGGGTAAAAAATTATGAACAATCTAAATGAATTGGGAACAGTGAGTGTTTGCCTTTACCAATAAAAAAAAATCACATGATATCACAGCTAGCAAATTCAAAACAAAAAGGTCTTTATAAGATGAACTCTTAAGCAATGGAAATCCCTGCTGCAAGATGCAATTTAGCAGTTTAGAAAAATAAATCCATCGATCAAATCCATTTAGAGTTATTTATTATTTATTCTTAAATGTTATTTCTGGGTTTCTGGCATTCTCTGAACTACAAACCACTGAAGAATGAAGAATTCCATGGGAAAATAATGCTGTACCCTACTTTCTCACCCTCTTAACCAGACATATTACAACTGAAAAGAACAATGGTAAATGGACCTTTGCTCTGACCCAGTGGAGAATTTTTATGCTCTGAGAGGCTGACAGGTCAAGATATACACTGCAGATTGATAGCTCAACAGTAAGTTGTTTTGGGGCCACAATCCTTTGCACAGAAGTTTTGAAGCTGCTGGAGTTCAGTAATTTGCACAGCACCTGCTTGGCCATCCTGGATCCATCCAGCACTATTGGGTGTTCAGAGCTCAATTCACTGGCTGCATGGAAAGCTGGGATCAAAGTATTCAACCAGCATCTACCTCAGATATGGAAGCCAGTGGACACTCTCATGTAAGGGTGTCCCCCTAGTCTGAGCCAGGGAAAAGGCAAGCAGACACTTCTGGCCTCTCTGAAACGTGTGGCTTGTCTTCACATTCAGCTGCAGATGCAGTCAATCAAAATAATCCTGCCTTGTGATGACAGACATTGTCGTATCTAAATTGGAGAAGAAAACATGATGTTTTCTAGCTTGCAGACAGAAAGAAAAAAAAAAAAGAGGGTTTTCAATTGCTTCCTGAAGCAGAGGGAAAATTTTGGGAGCAGAATTACCCTGTACTTACACTCTTCCCACAGTACCCTCTGTTGTTACTCCCATAAACAGGACACCAACTAGAGAAACGCAGCTGCTCCCATGTTCTTGTAAGAATATGCCCATTTTTATCTGGCTATATTTAGCAAAATATCAAACAGTCTTTTAAAAGCCAGAAAATAAGTGTATTTTAAAAGGAAGGAAAAGAAAAAAAATGTGATGACTGAGGCATAGCTGCACAGTTTATTTTTCAGAATGTCTCTCTCTATCAACCACAAAGAGAAGCATATCTTCATTGCTCTTGACCCCAGTTTACCCAGGTGTTTCGTGTTCAAGACTTTTGCTTTCTTATAGACACGGTGTCCTCATGCCAGTGACAGCAGCTGCACTGGTGATGAAAGAATTCTACAGGTTACCTGCTGAAGTTGGTAACTAGATCATGGTTCCTGCTTTTTCCTGAGGTGGTGGAGACAGGTCAATACAGATCCCTACAGAAATCTGTGGGTAGGAATGTTCAGAGAGATGAGACAGGGGCCTACAGTCGGTCTGTGACCACCTGGTCTCACCAAGTCCTTGGCAGGGTAGAAATTGTCAGCCACAGCTAACAAGAGCTCTGGAAGCTGAGACATGGGCAAGGAGTTTTGCAGCTAACTTTGGACGGGAGCAACCAGGGACATTGTTCAGAGGACCAGAAATGGCATCCCTACCACACAAAAACTCACTGTCATAATAAGCTAAGTCTTTATTCAATAGCCTGAGACATTACAGCTTCTCTGTGAAACAAAAAAATATGTTTTCCTCTGGTTTATTGCCATTTGATATAGATTTCTTTAATTTTAAATAACATTAATTGGAAACTATCACCAAACACCTCTTTCATTCTTCATTTCTGAAAGCTTCAGTTGGTTATAAAGGCCTTTACAATCCAAGCTGTTGAGAAATTCCCATATGACATGAAAGTAGCTGATCTGCCAAGACAGTTTTCTTAAATATATGCTGTTTTTCAGGTGTACAACATATGTTCTTGAAAAAGGAAAAAAATCTGACAACTCAATAGTTAACTAATTAAAGCCACAGAATTTCACATAACAGGAAAAACTCCAACAAAAAATATCATTCTGGAGTTCATTTTCTTGCTCCCACCCTTGTATTCCCATCAGAAAAGATTTTTAAATTGAAATAAGTGTCAAAACATTGGCTGGGGCATTCTTTGTTTTTTAAAGCAGAGATCCTTATCTCCTTCTTAGTCCAAATTATAGCCAAACACTTTAGGGTTCCTTAGACACACACTTTCCTACTGAGCCTCACTTTCCCAAATTAAGGTTTGTAAGACTGAAGTAGGGGATGTACGATATGGGCATTACGTTTTGCTGCTGCACTTTTTAAAATTAGGACATCAATAATTATGAGCTGCGTACCATCTTGAGATAAGTTTCACAGTTGTTCTTGTTTGCCAGGGACTCCTTTAGACACTTCACTCTTGTTTTGTCCATTCATCCAACAGCTCAACTTTATTCATATTCAAGGTCTATTACTCAAAGTCTGGATTTTGTTTTGTAGGTGAGATGAGGAAGCTTTTCAAGGAATTACAGAAAATAGAACCATGGCAGGGGTGGAGATTTTAGTATCCATAAATAGACCCTGACTTTTTAAAGTCCCCTGTACTGACAAAGTAGAAGAGAAGAACATTATTTACATGTGAAGTACTTTTCTGTGGGTCGTGATATGCGACAAATGTGGAAACTGGAATGTTGTTTTGATTTTGCATGAGCACCAGCTGTTTAGGTAAGCAGCTGAAGGATGGCAGATAAATTGAAATGTATATGTGGCTGGCTGATTGACCCATGCAGAATTACAGGAACTGAAATGAAGCGAGAAACTGATAAATCTTTTTGGTTTGAAAACTGAAGTAATTTATCTACACATGAAGTATCATAATCCATATTTTGCTCTTGCTAGCAGGTCTCCCAGGAAAACAGCAGTGCTCTGCGTTGAAGATACGTAGCTACTTGCACATAAAAAGTCAGACAGTAAAAACTAAGATGAACTTACCTATCTGATATTTCACTAAGCATTTCTTAGACCATTCAGTGTACAAAATACCCTAAATAACCTTTATAAATGGCTTTGAACATACTGCTTGCACAAGTTCTAAATTTTTGCTTTTTAGTTGAAAACTCTTAGAATTACTCAATATCAATGACAACCTGCAAACATATGCTTACTTTTAACAAGCTCAGGTGAGCTATCTGAATGTTATTTAAAATATTCTCTCTCATTTTTACATCATACACTTGACTTTTATTTTACTGTAATGGTCTCTCTTCAGCCAACAGCAATCTTTCTTTTTTTCTTTTTTTTTTAAGTGGATTAAAAAAAGTCAAGTAGCATTGGCTACTTTTTGTTGTTTCTTAGTTAAAAAACAAATTTGCAGTAATTATTTGAAAACACCTACAAATTGCACAGCTAATTCTAATTTTCATTCTTCTGAGTATCTAAGGTATAATTAATACTTTTATAACTGGCAATGCATGTTTTAGAGACAATAAGACAGTATACAAAAAATAGTATATGATATTATAAGTGTGATGTGTCTATGTACTGACTTTATACATCTAGTTAAAATTATTTATCACTGAAACATGGATATACTGAAAAGAGAATGCTTTTATTTCACTGCCTATTTAGAGTAACTGAACAGTAACTTTGCCATTTCCCTCTGATGTAAATTCGTTGGGATAACATGTAAGTTTATAATGAGTTGTTCTTTAAAAAAGACAGATTAAATAACTTTCTCTTTTATAGAAATCTGTAAAATATGACTAATTTATTAATATTTTTGAAAGAATACTCTTAAATTAATAGAAAAATCAAAGACCTCCTGTATTCATACATGCTAGAATGTATTTTATAACTTACCTTCAGAAACTTTGTAATGACAGGCTGCACCAACCAAATAGACTAACCAAATAAAAACACACACAACCTTTCCTATTTTAAAGCTATCATATATTTGAAATTAATAATTTTTTTTTAAATTTTTATAGTTCAAGAAAGTTTTGGAAATATTTATTATAAGGGCAGTGTAATAAGACTTTTTTTGAAATGCATTGATAGGAAAACAAAGCTTTAATGCCTGAAATATACTTATTCAGTAGCAGCATTTCTCTGACTTTGAGTAAATAAATATTAGTACACAAAAAAGAACGATCATACATCAAACTAAACACTAAAGCAATGTAGGCACACTTGTGCTCATGAGAGATATTTTCAGCTGCTGTTCTCAGTAACTGGAACAGTGTTGATAGTCTTCTTCTTAGATTTTTAAACACCTTCAAAATAAAATACCTACAGTTTTTCAGTCAAACACATTTTAAAAAATACTTACATGTAACACTAAAATATATGGTAACTAATTTTCCCCATTTATGCTAATATCTGATTCTGCTTTTCAACAAAATTTCACTTTTTAATATCATCAACTAATCAATATTTGTAATTAAAATACAACAACATACTCTCAGGAGTAATGAAATGCGATGCAAATAAACGTCAGAGAATATTTTTTAAACACTTTAAAAATATTTAAAATATTGATAATTTATATAGCTACAGCATGGAATTATAAACATTTCTACCACTTGTTAGCCAGTCTTAGGAAATAAATACTTTGACATTTAATTCAGATGTGGAAAAGAAGTAATGATCCAATATCACTACATTTCACTAGTTCTAAAAATGATGCAATTATAAGAATAGAAGAGTAAAACAATGGTGTACAGGAAAAATCTATGCTCTTTTTCCAGTAGAATGCAAATTATAGGTAGCCTGAGATATAAATACACATACCAAAAATATTTTAGAAACTAAAATACTATATTTTAAATTAAATATCTCTAGTTCCATAGCTGAAACATGACATTTGGAAATTTAAGTCATTTTAAATAGTTTAAATTTTAAACATTGCTTTTTTTTACCCAGTCTATTATTTTCTATTCATTCATCGCTCAAATATATTCCACAATAATGTCTATAAGCAAATATGTCTTCTTAGTAAAGAACAAAACACAGTACCCAAACCAGTATTTTGCAAAGGAACAAACAGTGTTAATTTAGGTTTTAGTGAGTCCTTGTCTCTAGCTTACCTCAGAAATAACTTCTCCAGCACACAGGAGTCTTGGAAGTCTTTGCAGCACATTTCTACTCTGCTGAGACCATACCTACATACATATGCTTTATATTTATGTATATCATTCATATGGAAATAAGCTATGTTAAAGAGCCTCAACACCACAATGTAAGAAAATTGTGGATGGTTGTGAGAATATCATGCTCTTGAAAAGCTTCATAAAGCATAAGTTATTAAGTAAGCACTGTCTTGAGCCTGCTTGAATTCAGCTAAACAAAGATGAAAGCTTGTCAAAAAGTTGAAATGATACCCTAACAAATTGACAAAATTAATATATTATTATAAGTCATGAATAGTTTAACCACAAAATTAGATGGGCAGATACGCTCTTGTTCTCTCTTTAATCAAATTACAAAGCCTCTCCATTGTAGGCACAGACACGCAATTATATTTCCATAAATAATTATTTAAATTATAATCTAAACATTCAACTACTGTTAATATTTAAAATATATTCATTGATGTTGTGCTATAGTGTAAAAGAAAAAAATATAAATGCTGCCACAGGTAATTATTAGTGGCTTGGCTGTCAGTTAGTCAAATCAACTAAAAGACCAATTACTCTGACGATACACAGGTTGAAAGGCTGGTTAAAGTAGAGCTCATTGCTGACATTAGGCTGTGTTTGGCGAGTCCTGATTCTGCAGCAGCGGGGGTGAATTTCCTGTGAATTATTATAAAGAGGATATTTTGCATTTGAATTCACATACAGTAACTTGTTCTCAACTTTAATCTCTTAATCTTGCTTAAACCCTTAAAACGCACAGAACAGACCTCGCATAATGCAAGTCCTGAATTACATTTCTTGCTGAAAAAATTAAGGTTTAAATAAAGACGCAAGTAACAACACAAAATGTTTTCTGCAAACCTCTTTTTCTTTCATGCATGTCTATAGAGAGCTGAGTAGCTCATGTAAGAAATTCTGCTTCCGAAAGATGGTAAATGGCTCTTGAAAATTCTACATACAGAGTACAATCATATCCACCTCTTGGAATATGTTTCCCTTCAGAAACATCAACTCCGAGGTGATTTTTTAGATGACTATAAGCAGTCTGGAAGGACTTATCAGTCAGATGAGCAGCCTGCATATCTGACATCTATAGTCTGCTGCGGTTGATTCATTTCCAGAGAACAGTGACTATAGCATTAATTACTTTCAAAGAACTGGAGTACCTTCTTTGCTTTCATTTAAAAAAATATTTTGACACACAAATCATAAATTTAGAGAAGTAAATTAGAGAAGGATGGCAAAGTTCTTAAAAATATCTCCCCAATCACTCTGAAGAACATTTTTAATTTGTTCATGTGTTCATGCATGCTAAGCACAAAACCAGAGAAACTTAAGAAATCTCAAGCTTTACTCTCCACTGCTCAAAACTTTTCATAGTTTTATTCAAGAAATAAGTCTACTTATCTTCTTCGATCACTAAGGAATTTTAGTACCACATATTGCTGAAAAGAGATATTAAACCAGCTGCTAAAATGTTGGGAGAAAAGACATCTACGTGTTTTTAACCAAATTCAAGTATTAAGCACCATAACACTGTGTTCATACTCAGGGTACTACATCAATAATTGTGCCTCTTCTTACACAAAAATAGACTTATCAGCTGGTTGCTATTTATGAATTTTATTCCTGCTGAAAAAAAAATTAGGACATACAAATTATATAGTCTTATTACATATTGCTAAACTGGTAAAAAGAGAAACGAACAGAATTCTTTTTAATACAATGCGATTCTTCATCCACTAAACAAGAAATAATGACTGAGTGAATTCCACAAACAATTTAAAGACTCAAAATATCACAGAAACTATATGGAAAAGAATTAAAGCCGCTCATGCATTCATAAGTAAATAAGGCAGAGACACTTTTTCTCCTGTTTAGATGCCATGTATGTAAATAAAAAATGAAAACTTTTTAAATAGCCATCTTGTGGTACATAATAATTGGCAAAATTACCAATTCTTTTATTGTTGACTGCAAGCACTTGCAGTTTCCCTTGTCCATTACTAAGCTCCTGAATTGTAAATGAAGAGCATCATTATTTAGCTGCATTATTAGCTAATTTTAGTAAATCCAATTAGTTTTAAGTACCTGATATGTTAATGTATTTAGCTTACAGTGTCTCCTGCTATTGGATTTCTTGAGGCTAAAAATTATTTCATCAAAATGTGAGCAGACTTATATAAAACTCTATTTGTCTTCATTTATAATGAAACATCATTGTTAATGACGGAACACTCTATGATGTGATTTGACTTAGAATACAAGCTTAGATTAGCTAGTACTTATAGTTAGAAATAGTAGAGATTTTATTTGGTTTTATTTGTTGCATTAGTATTTACTTGAATCAGATATTAAAAGTGGAAAATGCTGAAGTGTATTTCCACCTTGGTAGAAGATGAATATTTGTTCAAACTTCACTGTACTAATAGATATAAGATCACCATTAAATATTGTCTTTAATTTATCAATTCATCTTTAGAAACTGTCAGTGATGCAATTTAAAGGGGGAAGAAACTTAAACCATGACAGCTTAATTAACACATGAGATTTGTTTTTCTTTGTATCACTCTTAAATGTAATAAGGTTAACATTCTACAACCCTCTCCAAATAAACAAAAACCCCATAAGGCATATTTCTTTATAGAAATCCTTATTAGAAGTAGATATCTCTTTAATGCAATCACCTTTCTAAAAGAGGTGAAACTGTATAAAATATAATTGCAGAAGGATTATTTAAAAATAAATACGCAAGGTCTGTTAAGTAACATGAAAGGGAAAATACTCATTTTTTTAATTCTACAGCCACTTGATCTGGGATTAGCAGATCTCAGGCAATACTGTATTTCCTTAGACTGCAAACCCTCCGGAGATTTAAACAAATATTCTTTTTACCATTTCAGGGTACAGTTTCTCCCGGGAAAAAATTACCGAGCCTTTTTCTCCTAACATTTTATACCAAATAAATAATTGGCAAATAAGAAGAATTTAAATTCTAAGAAACAAATAGTAATGAACTGATAACTAAAATATTGCTTAAAGGTTCAAATACAGAGAGATTGCAATAATAGTACTATTCTGTTAAGCTATGTATACTTCATCGAAGCCAGCGGAAAGGAAAACACACCATATCACCACCATACCGCAGGCATTTTCATACAGCCTAGTGCAAATTCAAAGCTTTCTCTGACTGTGTCCAATAAAACAGCCACAACTATTTTTAAATACATCAGGAGTCCATGACCCCATAAGTAGTAACTTCCCTTTCTTGATGGAGCGCGCATCTCACTTTTGTAAGTGTCAACGGTTTCTGGCTGGCTGGCCAGAGACCACGGCATACTCTGCTTTTCTCCCAAAAAGGCCATGTCATTCTTATACAACTTAATCAGTGGCTACATACAAGAAAGCAACACTGCAGCCTTTCTGATCATTTTAATGAGGACCCCTGGCTATTCAGTCATTGAAATATAATTGACTTGCTCTTCTCTTATTTTCATAATAGACACTCCAACCTAGACCACATTTATTTTGCTATAAGAAATGTCAAGAAAGATTGGAAGTTTTCTGAGTGTCCCCATTAAAACTGAAAACATGCCACCCTGTCTTTCGCATTAGCTGCAATCATTTTGTATAGAACTCATTATGCAGATAGAAGATGCAAATGTTTCATCTATCTCACATCTAACCAAGCTGCAAGTGCCAAGAAAATAAGCAGGAGAAAAATAATTTTCTTTCTATGTCTGTGCCTGTGCCTGTGGTGTTTGCATTGTGTCACAATGCCAGTACCCATGTGTGCATGTGTACACATGTGCTCATAGACAACATACGCACAGCTCAAAGTCCTTATATCTTATTTCAGGTAGAATCTAAAGGTTCCTTGGCACACACCATCACAGCCAAGGAACAGCATTTTTCTCAACAGAAGCAGCTCTATGTAACAATAATTATTACTTTAAAATCAAATGAACAGCAGAAAACATTTGAATGAGAAGATACCATCATGCACAGGAATGCATTCAGTGTTGGTTTTTAAATAGAATACTGAGCATGTGCATGCCAAATGTCTTATTTTGAATGAGTCCTAGTCACTTACTATGGCCACCCAGTTCAGTAAACAAAACATCAGGTAAAGAACTGTGTCTACCATACGCTAACTAAGTTCTGCTCATACCTGGCTGGACTGTGACACACATTTCCCAGCTGAACACATTATACAGGATATCTACCATGAAAACTCATTCACTGTTGACTTAACTGTGCAATTTGCAGTGCAAGACAGAAGATACCTCTTCCTGTCAATTATCAACACATACAGCATCTTGCTGATCCTACCAGTAAATATTATCCCTACTACATCACCACTTTTTAGTAATTTAAAGACTTGACTATGCAAGTGTCATTACTTAGCATGCTACTAAACACCCAAAATAAAAACTACACATCTCACAATTTTCTAATCAGGTTTTCAGCCTGAAAAACATCCCCAAAAAACTTTATATTTGAATTATCCATGACATAGGCAATGAACAAGGAAAAGATCAGAAATATAATTGCTACGAGATCTGATATACTTAATCTGCATTTGAATAGGGAAAGTGGATTGATTTTTACAAGACTTAGAAAATTCTGTTCTGATGTATTATATATTATTACAGAGGGGACAGAAAAATCATACTTTACCTCCAAGCAACTGCATACTGAAATAATAGAAAGGGGTGGCAAAACAGATATTTTAAGACAATATTTAATGTCATACATTATCATTTTTGCTCACAAGAGTCCTGACAATTCCCTTACCCATTTTTAGCATAAAAACATGAAAGTATCATTCTTTTTGGCATATTTACACAGTTTATTTTTGACATCTTTACATACAGGGCTTGAGAAGGAGTGTTTCTGGGCCTCGTTTTAGTGGGGCGCTGTGCACCAACCAACCCCAGCCCTAGAGCAATGGGGCCGGGTCCTTCCCGTCTGCCCCATGCTTGTCTTCTCCTACAACTCAAAGATGTTGCTGCACGGCACCTTCAGGAAAAAAAGACTTCTGAGCATCATGGAAGCTATCTGTTTGCATGTACATCCTGTCACCAAGCCATGGCCCCTGCGTGCTCGCACAGATTTCTCTGGGCCTGGCAGAAATAATCAGCGTACAAGAGGGAAAGGAAGAACCCCTAGGCTTCCTCTGGATCAACATCAGTGCACACGTTCATGCTACTTTGGCAACATATGGGTGTACCTCACAGAGTACTTCAGGCACAGCAGCAGCACTTGGATTCTAACAAATAAAGGTTTCAGTAATGTAAGCATGTACAAATACAGCTTTTCACACACGGATAATGCTATGTAATTTAAATGCCTAGACCTGCAACTATTAAAGTAACTTTTGTTTAGTCTTTTGCTGCAGCTGCTTTACAGATTTTATATACAAAACTTCTAGATAATGAGATTTCCACCAATTTTTTTATGGAAACCATGAAAAATTTTTTCAGCCTTCTCATGAGAATTTCATTTTTAATTTGGAATTGTAAATAAATATATGAATAAGTAACCCCTTACTTCTATCCCAGAACTGTAACAAATGTCATTCTTAAAGAGAAAACAGGACCCATCATATAAATTAACAAAACGTAAAAACTTTGCAGCTGGTTTCACACACAATCTCTCGCACTTCATCATGCCTTTAAAGTGACAATATTTCATAAGAAAAACTAAAAGGACTTCGTTTTGAGAGCTCCTTGGCTGTTTGATGTCTGCCAGGTGCCAATAGGTGAAATGAAACTCAGTTGGCGGCAAACACTTGAACTCTTCCCACTCATCCTTCTTGTCCCATGACACCCTTCCCACTTTCCAGCTGTCGCCAGGCAGGAAATGTGTCTGACTTCTCTGGCTTTCTGACTACTGCATTACCCTTCGGCCATCCACATAAAGGACTTCAATTCTTGTCTCCATCTTGCTACAATCCACTTTAAGATACCATTAATCCTCTTTTTCCATAGGTTCTCATCCTGCTTCTTGTCTGTGGTTAAGAGGTTGACAATACCATCCCCTCTGGCTTCAGAAGTATTTCCCCCAGACAGTCCATCCAAGAACAGGCAAGAAGACCTCATTCCATGCCATGTAGGTCAGGAAGCACCAGCCCTCACAACTGTTGTCCATGAACAGTCTCAATAAAAATGCGCTTGGTCTGGCAAAGCAGATTCACAGGGAGAAAGAGAAAAAGGAAGAGGACTACCACACAGGCAAATGACCAGTTTTGGAACTCAGTGGGTTTGATTCTCTTTCTGATTCATCTTTTCTCCTGTGAGTTGGAGAAGGAAAAGGCAAAGAGGCTCAGCTTCATCTTGTTCTCTGTGTAAGAGAAGACCCTTTCAGTCAGAAGATTATCACAACCTCCTCAAGATGATGATATCTGAGGACTAAGTCTGTCTCGCAGGGCTGTATTGCAGTCCCAAGGGATGTGATTTAGAAAGGTGGTTGTGCTAGCCCATGTAGACAAGTGCTTCCTGTGACAAAGAGAAAACCTTGTTCAGCCACAGGACAATAACATCCCTTTCTTGCCATTCTTCAGCAAAGCTCCCAGTCCTCTCTCATTTGCCTTGAAGACCCTCCATGCATTGTCATACATGTCTTCCTTGTTTACCTCTCCCTCAGCCATCTCTTTGCTACTTTTCAGACTGTTCCCTGTTTCAGGAAACCAGTACTGCTATTCCACCTTGATATGTCTGAGGAACCACTTCTACAACCTCTATACACAACCTACTAGTGAACTGTGCTTATGCACAAGAAGAGGATGACTTCAAAAGCAGAAACTATGTGAAATGAAAAATAGAAGTGGAGATGGAGGAAAGGTGGCAGGAGGAGAATCTTATTGTATTTAACCTCAAGGAAAGTGATGTTTATCTTCTTAAATTTGCATTTCACTCTAATCAAAAAGTAGTTTTAAATGCTAATAAAAAAAGTACTTTTACAAAAATACATAGAATTATTTGCAGGGTGGGTGGTGGTTGTGATAACTGAGAGTGGCAGAATTCAGACCCTGTGTTTTGTACTCTCTTATCAAAAGCCAGAAGCACTTCTTTCTACTTGCTTTAGGAAAAAAAAATATCAAAGCCACAATGCAATGGGAAAATAATAGAATCATGGAATCATAGAATCATAGAATCATACAAAGGATTAGAAGGAACCTTCAAGATCAGGTAGTTCCAAGCTCCCTGACATGGGCAAGGACACATTTCACTAAACCAGGTTGCTCAGAGCTCCATCCAGCCTGGCCTTGAACACCTCCGTATGTGGAGCATCCAAAACTTCTCTGGGCAACATGGTCCAGTGCCTCGCCACCCTCACAGCAAAGAACTTCCTCCTTATACCTAATCTAACCTACTGTCTTTCAGTTTGAAGCCATTCCCACTTGTTCTGTCACTGCATGTCCTTGTAAGAAGTCCCTCTCTGCCTTTCTTGCAGGCCCCCTTCAGGCACTGGAAGGCCACAATTAGGTCACCCTGAAGCCTTTTCTTTTCCAGGCTGAACGAACCCAATTCTCTCAGCTTTTCCTCCAGAGGGAGAGGTGTTTCGTCCCTCCAACCCTCTTGGTGGCCCTCCTCTAGACTCGCTCCAACAGGTCAATGTCCTTCTTGTGCTGAGGACCCCAGAGCTGGATGCAGCTGGATGCATGTGGGTTGTCACCAGAGCAGAGCAGAGGGGCAGAATCCCCTCCCTCTCCCTGCTGGCCACACTGCTTTGGATGCAGCCTAGGATACATTCGGCTATCTGGGCTGCCAGTGCACACGGCGAGCTCACGTCCAGGCTCTCATCCACCAGCACGTCCAAGACCTTCTCAGCAGGGCTGCTCTCAATCCCTTCATCCCCTAGTTTGTATTGATAATATATGATGATAAAACCATTGTGATATTGCAGGTTCTAGGACATCAATAGTGATATATTCTGCCACGTGTTCTTAATTCATTGCGACCTTTGTTCTTCTGTGCTGATCAGCCAGGTCAACTAGGAGTGCTAGAATATGCTGGGAATGGCAAGGTGGGGCAGAAACTCTTGGTGCTGTGTGGACTGACCCCTCCCCACCCCCAGCCAGTTCCTGTAGAAAACTGGTCCCAAGGAGCCACCGGCCCATGTTCTCACAAAACCTGCAACACTAGTATCCAGGGAAAAAGATGGGAAAACAGTCAAAGTGTCTGACTTGAATTTTCAGAGCCATGCAGAGGTTCCCTTCCCTCTCAAAGACCTCCAATTTCTCAGAACAATATTTTTTTGGATTATTGGACATGGCTGGACCACTCATAATCCATCTGAGCTATTCTAGAAGGTCTCTGCTGGGAAGATGACAGATCTGTTTCAGGCACAAAGCTCCTCTAGGGAAGATCAGCATTGAGCTATCTTCCAAGTACCCTCTGTTTCCTTGCTATTTCTACTTCTCCTTCGACTCCTAGAAATCCCAGAAAAGGATCTTACTTTCAGAATAAATTCTGGGATATTTTTATACTTTACAGTGCCCAAAAAATTTTATCTATGAAAAGAAATCAAAGAATTCCTTATATGTGCTAATGTTCTTGGTGACAGTTTTGGTTCCACTATTGCAGAAGTGGAAATTACTTTTTTTTTTATTGCCTTTTGAGCTACTCTGCATATATTTATCATGGAAAAATAGCAGGGTCTCAAATATTATACTGTACAAAAAGAAACTTTGATAATGTCTTTTCCCTGCAAACATTTCCATGCACCAAGTGGTCATTTCATTCCTTTGTTTACCTTGATCGGAGGAGAGCAGCTGTCACCCACAGCAGCAGTGTGTCTTGATCAGAGTTTGATTTATTGGAAATAACAAAAAGTTCTGACTAATTGCATGTAAATCCAGGATACTTTGGACGCCCCAAAGGAAAAGTGGACCACCAGGTAAAAGAAGCAGATTTACAGTCACTTTCCCACTAAACCCCTCTGGACCAAAAAAGCAAGAATACAGCCATCAGTAAGAACTCTCTAGTTCTCTCAAGCAGGCTGATGGAGGGGAGAAACTGTATTGCTGCTGGAGCATAAATAAGAAATCTTACAGCTCAGACAACTCTGCTGTGTGTCAAAGAGAGATAATAGATTCTATCAGGAATCAGGCATCAAATCCCTTCTTAGGGTCTGAGTCCTACCTTCTACTTAATACTATTTTTAACAACAAGACATTAGGAAGTTATAGATCTTTAAAAATGAACATGGAGTCTGGAAACAGGAAGAGCCACATGGTCATCATATTGTGACTTGTTTTCCACACTTGCTACATTCCACAAGTTACCAACAACAGTGGTAAGACCTGTTAAACCTGCCTTCCCAGGCTTCTGTATTTGCCAGGGATTAATTGGCATTTTTGGACTTAATTATCTTCTTATCATTTATAATATGCTTAGCATTTGGAAGTATTTGCAGTTTTTATACATATATATACATACACAGATATGTGTGAGCATGCATCAAATGTCATTGCAGCTACAATGTAGTATATTCAGTGTCCTGTATAAATAAAATATTAATTCTTTTTCCCTTAAGTGGGGAAAGCATGTAGTTCGACAAAACGATCCATAACCAAAATATCACCCCAAAAATCTACTTTTGAGGAATTTCCAGTCAATCCAAAAATTTAAATTTTTTAAAAATCAAACAAAAACTCTATCTCTGGATTTTCAGACAATTTTTTGTCTGTCTCTTTGCTTATACTATGTAATTCTTCAGAGCTACACTCTGTCCTGACTGATGTTTTTTGCTTTTTTTTCTCATTTGAACAGGGGAAGCCTAGGGCAGTGGATGTCACTGGGAGTCAAGGTGCCTCACAGACAGGCATGCTTGCCTTCAGCAAATCTACAGATTTGGTCCTCGGGAACTCTTGGTATCTCCAAGGAGAAGTGGCAACTAAAAAGCATTCTGAGTATCCACATTTCAGATGTAAACACCTAAATCTTTCTGCAATCCTTAATCTCCCTGAGTAGGATAGCTGTTTAATTGCAATGCAGACATCTGAGATGCTCACCCTGAACTCTTTGTGCAATCAATAGCACTTTACGAAAGAGACTTATCTTGTACAAAAGTCTGATCTTTTACAAATATCTAAAGACAAAATAAGTCACGCCTAGAAATGCTTATCTTTCTCCACTGACCCTTAACAGCAGAGGATGATAACTGGGATTTGGAGACCTACACTGCAAGCATCTACGTTTGTTCATACGAGCCCCACTGCCAGTTGTCTTTTTTTCAGTGGGAAATTACTGCGTATCCCATCCTAATAGCAAAACAGTGATCATGAATGCATCAATGATCCTGAGATATGGGAATCCCTGACCTTGGTGACGTGTCGTATATACCTCTTTTAAGGTGAGGAAAAAAGCACTGGTCTATGCTTAAGTACGGCTATGTTCAAACACAAATGAAAGTTTCTTCCAGACAGTTAAAGCTGTACAATTTGTGATGCAAATAGAAATTCACAGTAAAGGGCTCACCATCAGGATTTTATTTTGGCTGCCTATTTGAATATATTCCCCCTAGGATTCAATCATGACCCTGGTAGTCACACTGAGTAATGTCTTGCATTACCAGTTATTGCACAGAAAGCATTTTTGGAAGGTGGCCCTTTGCATCCAAAGTTCTGGAAAATGTAAAAACGCAAAAAGAGACAAGCAAGTAGAAGCAAGTTTCCTTAGCTAAAGGTATTGTTCCAAGCCTGCCAGCAGGCGAGTGTGTCTCTCCTACACTGAGGTCCAAGACATGTACCAATATAGTTTGTTTTTTCGAGTGTAATCAAGTTGACATCTATCTACACTGATTACACTTCAGAAGGGGAGAGGGAAATTCGGGAGGTGGGAGAAAGGTTCTCTTCTCTCTGGTGGCTTTAGAAGTATCCTCCACAGGGTAGCTTGGGCCTCTGGGCATAGCCTTGAGAGATGGGTGGTGCGTAAGGAATCATGCTGGAGGTCTTATGCCTGAGAGATGCTCTTCCCTAGTCCTGCTTGCTCCTCAGGGGAGTAATTTGTTGCTGGTCTATACCAGCAGAAAATTATAGCAACCCCTGTGCCAGTTCAACTTGCATCTGGGAACTGGAAGAGGCAGGGGAGTGAGGGACAGAGGGCTTTGGCCTTTGCCTGACCATCTGCCTGGTGAAGCACTGGTACTATTTAGTCAGTTTTCTGCCCACTCTCCAGTGCATGATGCAGGGGAAGCTATGTTGACTCTGAAGCTTCATAGTCCTGACTGTGCTGTCTGTCAAACACAACTCAATCTGCTCTTTTCTTCTGACTCTTGCAATTCACAACAATACATGAATTTCTAAAAACACAATGGCCAGACCCTGCTCCACTGAAAGCCTTTTTGCATCAGAGAGACTGTGTATGGCTCAATTCTAAGCACTTCAAAAGCCAGTGAAAGAAGAAATGCTGACTATTTTTTATTGTGTTTGTGTAGCATCCCAAATGCCAAATAACACTGCTCTTCATGCCTTTATTACATTGCTCTGCAAACGACAAGTCCTAGTATTGCAGGGTGCACCAAGTGAGTCTGACAAGTAACTAGCCGACCTTTATACAGATTGCATTTTCATTCTCCCTTTATGGTGGCAGTTTATCTCGATCCTCATTTCCAGCTCCTTGCATGATAGTTCAGCTGGTTTCTACCACTGTTTGGTTATCACATGGGTTTTAAATCATTGTTACAAACATGAGTCTGTCCTCATTACCAACAGCATTAAATAAAGACCAGCTTATCAAGAGTGGGAGTGCTAAGGGATTGCTCTTCTTTTACTGGTCTTGTATCCTAGGCAAAAGACAGTCAGGAAATCAGGCTCTTTTCATTAATATATTACAAATGTACCCTATGACCTTGAATGAATCTCCTCTGAAGAGGACTAGCCCTTCCCCTTCCTGCCTAATTCTGACAGTGGTGTAGAAGACGGAGCAACAACTCATTTTCTGAAATGTAAATTCACATACCACAGCTACACTGGTGGTGTAATCCCCACAGAAACCACTTCTCGTATCTTCCTTTTTCTACTTCTCTTGCTAAAGCCATTTCCTTGATCTTTGTCTTGTCCCAGTACATAAATATAAGATTACCGAGAGACATTTGGATGTTTCTGTCTGGGAATCCTGCCGTTAGCTAGCACACTCTATGTGCAGTTAGTGCATGGTCTCTTGGCTGACTTCACTGACCTCCATCTGTTAGACTGGCTGTGTGCCTGCTCACAAGTCAGTCAGACTGTTTCACTAGGACACAGGTGCCAGCAAGGATGCACTTGGATGGACAGCATGCACAGAATTGCAACATGTCCTATCTTCTTTTTAAAAAAAGCAATTTGTTGGCATGGTATGGCACTACTGCTTTTGGACAGTCGTCTCATGCTGCACTTCCACTTTCAGGGAAGTCACTGAAGAAGGGAAGGAAGGCTCATTACGAACACATTAACTGAAAGACTTTCCCATGCCTCTCAGTTTGTATCCATAAATGCAATCCTTCTCCCTGTTCTTCACTAGAAAGGGAAGTTGGTGTGCATCGCTTCTATTTTCTCCTTGGTGGCGTGGTATGTTAGAAGGAACCAGTAAATCCAAAGTTCTTGCCGGAACATGTGTATTTGAGCTTCACTTTCTTGAGTGCATAAGGAGAAATTTGCATAATAAATTGTAAAACAAGGTTTTGCACCATGAAGTTATATACAAGACTGCTAGACAGTAAAAAAATTGGTTGCCAAATCTGATAACCTCGATAAATCTGCTATCAGCTCACACAGACTGAGGATAGATTAATTTCTAACACACAAGGCCACATCTTTTTAAGCTAGAAAGGCACAAAATAAGGTCAAAACACTTATCTGTGTATTAAAGAATGAAGACTGAACATGTTTGTCAACGACAGGTACATGGGGTTACAAAGAGATATACAAACCAAAAAAAGATTTAGAAAAAGCCCCACTTTGCAATCACTCACTAACACACTGTCTACACTCCAGCTCTACATCATAGTCCTGCAGCAGCTCATTCCAAGTCCTTTGTCTCTGCAACCAAAACTCTCAAACACCATTTATAACATGACCAACACCTTTAAACCTTGGATATAGGCTTATCCAAACTGAAAAAAACCTCCAGCAAGCTTGCTGGATCATTGTTTATGTCACTTTCCCACTGCCTTCCCATAACTCCCTCCACCATGTATAAATGAAATTAAACCCACCAAGCACCTGGAGATACAGTAAAGTATTCACAGGGAAAAATACTGAAGGAAAAGTACCAATAGCACAGCCAGAGCTATAGTAGGGGAACACACTCAGGTTAGGCTATCCATGCTGATTTGGCTGATCATTTACAAACTTGGAGGTGATGATGGCTTATGAAAATAACGAACCACGTATCAAAAACATTTGGTGTATAAAGAATCCTAGAAAAAGACTCTCATCTGCTCACAAAATTCTCCTTGGAACTGAAACAGAGAGGTGTTCTAGAGGAATCAATAAATGTTTATATATGGGAGAAGGAGGGAATTTTGTATCAAAGCTAAGCTAATAATCATTACAACCCTGACAAAAAATATTTGGTATTTAAGAGCAGAATGACCATTCTCTCTGTTTTGATGACAGCTCTTGGCATATATGACACTAAACTTCAGTAAGATTTTCTGTAGGTTTAGAGGGAAAAAGCAGAAATCATAATCCCCTTACCTTACTTTTCTACAATTACATTATATACTTATCCAACCAAGGAGTTCACACTTTCGAGTATCAATATGACGCTGACCCAAGGCAATTTTCTGTGCTTACACCAAAACACATTACTCCTCATTATTCTCTCATTGCACATGTGCCTTAATATAGGTGCATAGCTTTTAGAAATGTTGCTTTGACATTTTAATTCAACTGGTTTTACTTAGTCACCACACACATACGCAGAGATAGAAAACAGTGTTGTTAACACCCAGATAAGCAACAAACTGAAGACTTCAATGATTAACTAAAGCTCAGCTCTGCAGTTGCTCTTAATTACTTAAATTCAGAAAGCCTGTGTAACAGCTGTTTCTCCTTTTGTGAGATTTTTGATCTCTAACCATTAAATAATAATCTCTCTGAAAATTTATTGCTCTGAATTTCAGTATTATATGGCAAACACTTTGATATTTATTCAGATGAGATTTTCTGTTGGTGAATTTGTTGTTATTAGTCGTAAAAATATTGTAATTGTGTAGAGCCCATTTTTATGTGAAGCATTTATTCCAGTGGCCCTAGTAGACTGGAATAATTTCTTAAAGACAGAACACTCTGCAAAGCAAATTTACTACAGGTCAGATTGCAATTGATTAAAATATAATTGTTAATATAAAGGGTTTCTCCTCTGCCTTGTAGGGGAAAAGAAAAAAAAAGGAAGAAAGAGGGGAAAAAATCAAGGTTTCAGACAGCAAAGTGGTAGCAGAAACTTGGTGACATTCCCCTCCTTTCTATGTACCTATCTCAACCTATTTGCAAACTGTAGCATTGGCTCCACGCTGCCTCAGGGGTGGGAGACCAGAAGTGCTGCAAACCAGGACTGATGTGCCTGACAGAGCTGCACAGCTAAGTCTGAGTGATGGCCTGAGCCATGCCCGGCAGTAGCCAAAATTACGAGTGGGTTTTCTTTCCTGGAGCGCTGCATTCGACTACAATCACAAATGTGGCATATGCAGTAGCCAGTCAGCTGCCAGTTGATTCTATATATATTTTCACATTAAGTTTTTGAAAGCCATGTAAGAAAAAGATTTTGCATGCAAAGAAATATGCTGCAGCTTGGTGACTTACAGAAAGCTTTGGGGGGCACAGCCAGAGTGGTACATTGGGAGATCTTGCTTAGCATACACCCAAGTGCTTTCACTTAGAAGAAACATTCAAACCTGAGATATGTCTGTGTGAGTGCTGTTGTTTGTCCCAGTGCAGATGGAATTCGTTCAATGTATTATTGTGTCCCAAATCAACAGCTGCAAAAGATGGTATTCAGCTAATGAGGAAAATTAATCACAACTATTTATATCTGCATTTTGCTCTAAAGGAGTTCAAATGTAAGAATAGAAATATCTCCTTAAAAAATGAAGAGGCCAAGAAAGACAAAAGAACTTAATGACTGAAATAATTGAAAAAACCTAATGCCTTTTTTAAAAGAGTTTCTAAGTTGCTGGATAAGGGGAGTAGAATTTAGTTAGAGGGCAAGTCTTAGATTGTACTGAAAATTAGTGATAAAAGAGTCATATCCTTCCATGACAACTTTGAAACTTGGGGCTTTTGACTTCACATTCCCCATCGTTTTGTAAAAACATGCAGCAGTCATTCTCAGATCCCATTTTATTGTCTGTTACTGTGTTCATGTTCATGGACGAGTAAGCACTCTGAAGCTGTGACTAACTTGTGGTTTAACAGATAGTTTTCACAAGTCCCCATTGAACATCAGCTCTAAAAGATGAGAATCCACACTGACTATCCGCAGACTTAAACTTGGATCTTAAGATTTACAGCACCAATCATTTATTTTGCTACTAAGGATAGTAGAATGCTTGAGAGCTGATGACCTCTGTAGTTTAGCCATAAGAACTGTTTTCCACTTAAAAAAAAAATTATCTCCTTGATATAGACACAAGCACACACACAGAGAAAATCAGCAGCTCTGTTAAGAAACGGTTGGCAAGTGGCTTGCCAAGATCTCCCATGTATTTTCACCAAGAATTCTAGAACAAAGCACTTGGAAGATTAAGAAGAAACAGACAATGAAAAAAAAATGTTTTCTTTTTCTTTTGTTTTGATCAGAGTTCTATTTAGATACAAATGATCTAGGAAGTAGTATCTGAAAACCTACATTAGAAAAAAAAGAACTGGGAACAGTTTTGCACCCTCTCTGGGAAAGGAAATCGAATCAAATCTACAAGCCTTTCTGCTACGATTCATTCTGATAGAATTTGTAACAGCCAGGAAATTAACACTAAACAATGAAGCTCGTAATGAAAACATTGTGAGTGACAACATTAACATAATACAGAGAGAGCCTCACTGCCTGTCTACCAACAGTTAAGGTCCATCCCCCATATGCAGGATGCTCAAGTAAGAAAAAAGCAGGTCAGGTTTCTAGCTGCTAATCAGTGTTGATACAAGAGCAGTGTGCAGCAGCAGAAGAAAAAGATGAGATTAAAGTGAATATTGCACTAATGAGCACGTTCTTCCTGATGAAAGATTTTAATGTAGACCATAAATCTCTCTTTCACATGCTTATCACAAATGTCTCAATTTGGTAAACTGGACAGCAGAATTATATGTGTAGGTGCCAATGAACATGTACTTAGGTCTGCAGCTAAAAAGGATTGAGGTGTTTTGACTCTAAATCCTGCAAGGTGCAGCTGAAGGCACCTGAATTTCTCCCATCCATGTGCAAGGTCTATAGTATGCTACATGATAACAAGGTCTCATTAGGCTATGTCCGTATTAGGAAGTATTTCAACCCAACAGGAGCCAGTCTGTAGTCTGGAAGAGTTGATGCTGAGAACCCAGTCACTGCAGGATGTGCATTTTGTGGGCTTATCATCACAGCAGCCCAGCCTGGTCTGAGGAGCACACCATGTGTCCTCCTGGACTAAGTTCCTCATTTCATTTCTTGCAAAAGAAACCAGATTGAGCACTGTGAGAGCATTCTGCAATGCAAAGCACCTGTTGTCAGTGGGGATGAGGAGGAGATTCTGCTCAAGAATACGCTCCTGATCAAAATGAAAATGTAACTGCACATAGTCTTTGCTGCCTCAATTCATGCCATTCAAACAGATTGCTCTATGAGCAGTGAGCTGCCAGTGATGCCTTAGGTTTTAACTTTTATATTTTTTTAAATTCTGTACTGCTTAGTGTGCAACTTTAAAGCTTCTTGTAGCCTGTTACTTTCTGCTCTCTCGTGCCTGTTAGACACAACAAAGCCTCTCCAGACTGCTCTTCAAGGACACCTGGACCATCCTGAGCCCAAGGGGTGTAAACCAAGGAGTCTCTGAAGGGAGAGTAGCTAAGGAGAATTACATCATTAAACTGGGGCTTTAATTAGAAAATTGACCCTGATATGCAAATGAACCAAACCTATAAAAGTGTAAAGAACTCGTGACCTGTCATCCATCTTGGGGTCCATCTTGGCAATAGCCTCTGGCTCCCCAGGGTGTACCTTGAAGGCCCTTCAAATAAATACCTACTTTTGTTCCTTTACTCTGTCTAGTCTCTGTGTCTAAGAGGCCTGATAAGGCATCACCAGGACAAGCTGAAAACATCAGCTTATGCTTAATTTATCCCAAACTGGATACGAAGCATTATATTCACAAACAGGTTGATGTTCCTCATTCAATTCACAGCCAGGAGCCTCCACAGAGCATGGGGGCTTCATTGAAATGAAGACTTATAGCGAAGCAGCTCAACTTTTTTATCCAGTCAGTGAGCTAAGAAGGATTAGGCAGAGCAGAAGCAGACAGGACTGATTAGAAATGTAAGTCCTTATATCAGCAGATAAAAAAAAGAATACATTGAACCTAGGTGCTCTCCAGTCTGCCTGAGCACTCTGCAAACTGAGCACCTCTGCCTAAAGGAAGAACCACAACTTTTCTTTTGCTGTGCTTCGAAGCCAACTGCTGCTGGCTTAATGTGGAACTCAGTATGTGGGTGTTGGTGCCTGTGCCCTGGGAAACCTCCATGAGCTCTAGCACTCGGTCTGTGTACTGGGCTATGGGTTTGCAGACCCCAAGAGGGCTTAGGAATAAAGTGAGATCCAAAATAGAAGCCTCTACATACTGATGTTCAGTACAGGGAAGAATAACCAAAACAAACAAAATCAATTTAATAAGTTCCAAAAGACTTTAAGGACTCCTAGTATTAGACATGCATATTCAGGAGCACAAGACTCCAGCTACACTGAAGAGCTTTTAGAAGCTGATGTAGGTGTTCACTGTTTTTTTTAAATTAAAGCACTCAGGTATACCATAACTTAAATTATTTTTGTGCTCAGGATGTAATTTTAGTGTCTATATCCTTCTTATTTCTGTCTTAATCATGGTCTGCAAAGACTTTACAAAGGCTACTTGGCATTTTACATGCATAAATCTCATCCACAGCCTGTTGAGCAAACCTGAGATGTTCTTGGTGAGTCTGAGAAGCAAAAATAGGGGAGAAAAGCCAGTTTTCAGATCTCTTGGACTCTCTTAGTATCAGACAGCATCTATCCAATGTAGTTTTATCCAAATTAGAATGCATTGACGTAAAATTGGGTGAAACTTCACATTCCAAACTGCAGGGAGCATACAGTAATACAACAGCAGCTATGTTTTTATGGGTTATTTTAAATTTAAATTTAATTTTAAATTAAATTTGAACTAAGAACATTAAGCTCCTTTTCTACTCTATTTTTTAACTTGCATAACCAATATTATATAAAAGAACAATTTGAAACATCCTGTAACCATTTTGACTGCAAAATTATTTTGTTTACAGATCATTCAGTAATAAAGACTGAACTTTGGCCATGGTAAAAATAACAATTAATTGACTCTTATTTTGAGTCGCATGGTAGCTTACAGATGAAATTATATGTTTGTGTGACTGAAAATAATGAATAATACCCAAAGGAATTCATGCAATTATATGTCTAGTGTCCTGTACAAAGAACCAGTGAAGGCACAAGATCCTTGTGTTAGAAAAGCTACCTAAAATCCCATCTGCAGTTGCCAAATGCTGGGGAAAAATGTTATTGCAGCCAGAAATTCAAAAAGCAAACCTATTTATCTGAACTACCCTTGAAGCACGAGCGCAAAAGTGAAACAAAACAGACATCGCTTGTTGGAAGCACACGTATTTTTAAGCAAAATGTGGACACAAATGTCCAAATTTGGAGAATGAAATTAAGATGGGAACAGTGTATGGGGTTCCAGTTCCACCCTGACATGCAGTGAATTCAACTGCAGGATGTTGCATTGCCCTTCTTTCCCTATCTCAGCCCTGTCCAAGTTCTGGCTACTTATTCCAACCTATCCATCTTGAACCAGATAGCTGATCTGGCTGCAAACTTATTTTCTCCCCACACATACAGAGGTTAGTCTGCAGCTGTTTGGTGGGGTTTTTACACAATCTAAATCACCCTGTCACCAAACACTGATTTCAGTATTATTTTCTAACACCTTCTGTCCTTCCTCGATCTAATGATGGAGCCCCACATCCCCTAATCTGACACTACACTGGCAATTTGAAGCCACTGTAAGATAGCCAAACATTGGGTAATCAGTGACAGAGGAAACCTTTAAATCAGAGCAGTTGATGCTAGAGGCCTCAGGCTGTCTCTCCTACCACCATAATGATCATTTTGGCACTGAATGGAAAAAGGTCCAGGCTTCTCTCTCTAAATGAAGGGAATGGAGAGTTATGTCATGAAGGCTCAAGAAAAAAAGACTAAGCAATTTTAAGCTATGTTTTGAAGACCTTGTTTGCTGTAACAAAGGATTGGACACAGGAGTGTTCCCACTCTGCTCCCAAGATTCTTCACATAAATTTGAAGACTTAAGTCCACCGAGGCTATTAGATAGAATGATCCAGATTCTGACCGAGGTAACCCTTAACCTAGTGTCTTCTGGAAGTTTGGAGGATGTACAAGGGGTGTCTGCTATAAAAGCTTTAGCGTTTCAGGTACACTTTTCCTTAAATATCCACTACTGGCCTAGAAGGTGGTATGGGATTCACCCAGCCTGTGACTAGACCCAGATGGTGACCCTTAAATTTTCATATTCTTGTCTCTACCAAATGCTGCTTAATGACCACAGTCATGAAAATATAAAACCGAGTTGGTGACACAGGTTGAAAAGAACCCCTCCTTGTCTCCATTTCTCCTGTCTTACATAGTGGGTATTAGGGACTGTTTCTTCGAACAGGAGTTTAGGAAGAAGCTACAGTAAGCTTTAGGGCTAAAAGAACACCCTGGGATGAGAACAGGGTATTTTATGAGAGAACCAGGTAAATTAAATGAAACAATAAAGAACTACTGAATCGTAAGAAAAGCATGCTATAAAAAGTACAAGGTAGGATAGGATATGTAAATAAAGATCTTGTTGATCAGCATAAAAAGATTCCTCTGAGGAATCACAAAAATATCATATAGGAAAAGAAAAATGGCAGGGGGGGAGGTTCTTTTCAAAAACTTTCAGTAAAATTCAGCAACAGGGAGACTATTAAGGGACTGACTATAATTTTAAGATTAACAGCTTGGACATTAGAATTAAAAATGACTCGGAGGTTGAAAGAACAGCAGCAGTGAGTTTTCTGTATAACAGGTGATAAATAGACACAATTAAGGCAGTGTTGCCTAATATAAAGAGGACCCATGGCAGCAGGCAAAAAAACCCAAAAACCTGGGGTCATAGAAGGTGCAGATGACATGAAAGCAGTTGGGCTGTAAACTCATGAGCACAGAGGCAAAGTTGCAGGTTTAAACCTTCAGCAAGCTGTGCGGCAGCAGCTGTGTGCACACACGCAAGATGTGCATCGGAAAGCCTGACAATACAGCAGGCTGCACCTTGAAAAACTGGCATGAGAAAATTGGCCTCAGTTCACCCAGGGAACGCTTCTTACGGTTTGGGGAAGGGCTAAGCTGCTTTTAGAGATTGAGATGTGTACTTCCATCTTTTTAAAAAGGTTTCTTTTCCCACCAGGGCCAGTTGATGCAGGTGTGATTGGGCCACTTGCTGAAAGGCCTTGCAGCATTGGCTGAGTGCAGCCCGCTCAGGGAGCTCACTGTAAGCAAGGACAGGTTGTAGTGCCATGGAAAGATATGTGTGCCCTTCCCAACCCCTGTGGTCAATGAAAATGTGCAGTTGAGGAATGGCAGAGCTTCATTCTCACTCCTCACAAAAGCCAGACCATTCAGCTGCATTTGGAAGAATATGAAGTGATATGAGTGCTGTGACAGACCACTAGTACGTCCTGAACTCACATTCATTTATTTTAATCAGTTTGTTCCTCTTTCAGAAAATACACACAAAATATGCAGCATTCATGCAAACTGGGTGGTGTCCTTGTCCTCCAGGAGCAACAATTCCTGCGTGATTTCCAGCACTTGCTGCAACTCTTCTCTTGTGTCACTGCCCACAGCTGCAGCCAACCAAGGCCCATAAATCAATGAGCCACAAACTGGGGATCACCAAATACCGGGACCTGCAGTGGGACCCCAACCTGGATCACACACCTCCTATAAAAAAAGAAAGACAAAGGCAGGATGCAGAAGGGTTGTCAGAGAAGCACATCCTGCCTGCTGGACCACCTTAAGAGACTAAAAAATACCACTATCACAACACCTGCCTGAGTCTGGATCAGCATTTAGATTAAACAAGCCTTTCCCAACCCACATAACAAATTGAATAAACAGTGGGGGAAAAATATTAACTTCAACTTCCTGGAAGTCAGATGAACCCTTCTAACTGCTGGTATCAAGAACAGACCACCCTACCTTACTGGTTTTCATCCAACAGGTAATCAGTAACAAAAGGAAACATCTCTGCTGGGAAAGACTGAGAGAGTTGCCCTGTTCAGAGGGTGCCATAGCAGAACTGTCAGTGTATTTGTCTTCAGCAGCGGGACATGTTTACTGAACCTCCTTCTCCATGGCCAAAAAAAAAAAAAAAGTCTGTGACCAGATCTAACACAAGGTTTGATTGTCCTGCAGACGATCCCATGGGAGAGTAGTCAAAAGCACATTTGGGGATGCACTCAGGTACAATTTAAGTTTAATTTTTCCAGACTTGAAGGGAGATTTGGAAGATGGTTTTCCTGATATCAGCCAGGGATCCCTCTTCCTACCTAAAAAATCCACTCTGCTAAAAAACCCACTTGCTTTTAATTTCATTTAATCAAAATCAGCAGGCAGGAAAATTCAAAGTAAGTATTTTTGCTTTGAATCAAGTTTCTAAACAGCTTTCCTAAACTGCTCCCCCATCATTACCATCATCATGTTGCTGCTAATGGTCATGTTACCAGCATTTTTTATTTTTTCTCTTGGATCCAAACTCCCTTTTCCCTTATTCACTCTTCCACTCAGCTGGGACAGCTCTGTAGTAACCTTTCCCAGACCTCCAAAAACACCTCTTGTAACTTGTTCTCAGTTTGCTTGCACCAGGGGGAGGGAATCTTGTGACTCAGGCTCCCCTCCTGCTGTGCTTCTTCACCAGCACACCAAGGTGTTCCAGGTCCCTCCTACCCAAACCCACTCCTCTCCACTTCCCCCCATCACCACCTTCCCAGTTGTCACCTTGTCTGCCACATAGACTAAATTATTCAACCATACTTCTAAACTGAGTCTGGTATATGTTCTAGCCCCAAGCAAAACAAAACAAAATCTTCCTCCTCACAAGTGTTGGAAGGGTTTAAATAGCTCATTTGGCAGATCCAGCTGAGAGCTGGGATGGAAAAACAATGGGAGGAGCAGGGCTGAAGAGGGGCAGCAACCTCCCGTGGAGGAGGGTGAGAACTCACAGCTGGGAGAGGCAGAAAAAAGGTGGAAAGCTCTCCAACCCTGCCAAGGAAATGCAAGGGAGAATTGCAGGTGTATCTTACAGGCTGAGTGAAATAAGTTAAATTCTATTAGTGGGTAGGTCAATTTAAATGAAGAGTGGAGTGCTAAAGAAAACAATGCAACAACAAGTGAATAGAGGGTAAGTGCTTTCATGGAGTAATGGTTCATATGGTACATTATTTTCTGGCAGGAAAAGAGGAGGGAGTTTTTATGTCATATGTTTTTTGGTTTTGAGTAGCTAGATGCCTGATGTGGGTAAATAGGAGATAAAATGTGGGGGGTTTTTTTGTTCTTTTTTTACAACTTCTTCCAGTAGTCTCTCTGTGTTTTTAAAAGTCCTATAAAACTAGGAAAAGGACAAAAAGGAAAATGCAAGCACCCATATAAAAGTGGATGTTGACATTACTGAGTCTGAATATTTCTCACACAGGAAAAAAACACAATCAGATAATCAAATCCTTATCAAATAAGAATAAATTCTAATGTAATTTTGTATCAGAATATTTGTTTTTCTTTTTTAATTGTATTGTAAAATCTGAGCACTGTGTTCTGCACTGCAGTAAAACCAGCACTGAATTAACGGAAAATAAATCGACCTGCAAAATCCTCCAGCTTTTTTAGCAAATACAACACATGAAAATGTGATATATTTGATTGAAACTTACAGTGAGTTGCAGGACTGCAATTAGAGTTTCCTTGTATCAAAAGTTTTGTCATATAAGGGCAGGAGAACTGTGAGAGTCTCACATGATTAGTACCCACAGGCAAAATCAGTGTAAGGCAAAGAAGAATGCTCATAAAAGTAGTGAAAACACTATTGCAGAGTCTACCTGAGGTTCAAAGACAAATTTTGAAAGTAGCTACAGAACTTTTAGCCCAAAACGTTTTACAGGTGGCCAGTTAGTCTGTGCCATCTATGAGGAAGAAGACTGCAAAACAAGACAATAAATGTCTTTGTTGTTCCCTACCTGCAGACTGGCCTGCAAACCTAAAGCAGGCACCTGTAGGCAACCAGAAGAGTTGATTCTAACAAAATGTTTACTTTGCCACGTGGCTAGAGGAACTCTGCTGCTCAAGATGCACAAAGTTTTTTGCTGCATGCTATGGTGCCTCTCCCAAACGGAGATGAGCTTGCTGCCACTTGCCCCCTGCCACACAAAAAAAGCAGCCATTGCTCTGCCACAGCACAATTGCTCCCACAAACAAGCGTTAATCATGCACATTATGCACAGTATAATACATGTGAGCTTGTCAGCAGGCAAAGAGCTCCATCTCTGAATGAGAACCCTTTCCAAATTAGGAGAACCAAATTGCACAAGCAGACAGCTGTTTGCTGACCTACCTAAAACAATTTGGTGGTCTCAGCCCAGTTCCTCACAGGCAGGTGTCTGTTTCGCAGCAAACATCAGCACCATTTGTATTAGTGACAAGCTGGCTAGCAGACTCAGCAGGAAAGCCAGGCCTGGCCCTGCCGAGGCTTTTCCCCCCCTTGGCCCCAGGGCTGATTCCCCCAGGCAGGGAGGACAGGCAGGGAATGCTTGGGATGACAATCAGCCCCCAGCCAGAGGCTGAGAAGAGAGTATGAACTTCCAGTCATCTCGGTCTAGCCCACAAAGAGTCTGTTCCACTGAAAGCAACTGAAAGAGCAAGAACAGTGTGGATTAACAGAATAAAAATCATTGAAAACTGATGGATTTTTAGAAAGAAAATCTAGGACATCAGGGCTCTGTTTAGTGGGAATCTTGCTTTTCTATGTCTAGAAATCCCATCCTGAATTCAGTGATAATGGGCTTGATTCTCCACAGCCCATTTATTTCCAGTATCTTCAAGCAAAACATGAATAAGAAATAAAGATCGTGGGCTTTTAAAAGTCTGCTTTTCACTTACTGCTTGAGGATTTCATTATAGAGTAATAATGCACTTTTGTAAGGAATTTAGTCCACTACTTCATACCAGTTCTGCCAACCTCATGCAGAAAGAACTTATGTCAGAAGCCAATTACTTATCTCAGACAAGTAGAGGGATAGAACCAAGATATCCTAAATGTCAGTGCATACTTTTAAGCCACCGATGTGCAAACTCAGACATTTTTACATACCAGATTTTAACATGTCAGGCTTCAAAATCATCCAGTTCTCCAATCAGTCTGAAAAGATTTGTATCAAGTATCTTCGTGATGAATTTTTGAAGTTTCCCTTTTCCTTCCAGTTTAGGACAGAGCACACAAAAGAAAGAAAACTGATATTTCTGGAGTAGATTCTCTACTCTTGGTCTTTTTGCTGCCTGAAAAGAGCATCAGGACCACTGGCACTCCAAAATCATAGAATGGCTTGGGTACCTTGTCCTGAGATTCAGCAAGTAAGGAGGCAGCTCTGAAGGCAGTAACATAAAGTTCAAGTGACTTGTTCGAAAGCTGCCACATGGGGTTAACTGGTGTCACTACCACCTTCACTTGCTCCAGAAACTCTGGATTTGAATGTCAGGAGCTTTTGGGATGGATGCATCTGTAAATAATTAGCACTGCTTTGTTGAACACTAATTGTGCAGCTGTGCTGGAGAAAGTCTCAAAATAGATGTTATGAACTGCAAAGGACCAAATAGACTCCTTACTCCCGCCTGAGCCCAGAACACCAGAGCTGTTAAATCAGAGCACGGCATGGCCTCAAGGGCCAAATTCACCTCTGGGTGAATCTTTTATGAGTCATGTGTTTATTAATCAGCCTCACAGGGTGAGAAGCTGCTGCTTGTCAGGAGCAATGATGATAACTGGTAGTCCCTTTATCCAGCCTTGGGTTTGCCATGTGGCTTATCAAGAAAAAAACTAAGAGAGGAACGGATTCATAAGTCACAGAGTTCACTCAATCAGCAACAGTATTGTTTTGAGTCTCTCTTCTAAAAAAGAGCATACCTGTGGATTCCATGGCAATGCTCCTTTCTTTTTCAACACTGGGAATTTATGATGCTGTACACAAATAGGTCATTTTTTCTCCATCAGCTCATTTCTCTTTACGTGAAATAGAACATACCCCACCACCTGGGAGAGGACACTTGCTACTCGCATAACACACTCCCTGCACCCGTTTCTAAGATTTTCCAACTTCCAACCCCTCCAGCTGCCCTATTCAATCAGTTCCCAATCCCATTCTTGCGCCCTTCTTCCTTCATCTGTCTTAGTATTGTTCCTCAGTTACTCTCCAATTTCCCAAAATATCAACCACACACATCTACAACACCAGTGCTTCCCCTGTAGCCCTCCTAAGAACAGCCACCGCACACACAGCTGCATGCATATAGCCACTATCTTTCTGACTTCTCTAATCTCAACTCCCTCTAAAATGCAATCATGCTTTCAAATCAGATGGATCATTTTGGCTTCTGAACTAGGAAAACAAAGAGCAAGATCAACCTCCCACTTCAGCTTCCTGAGATTAGCTTCTTATTTCCTTCCTGACAAGTGTCCAAACGTAAAGCGTTCAAGGAATTTCAAAGCAGTTTTTAATGTTCTAAATACCTTTCCAAGTTTCTTTTGGCTGAAAGGACTATAAATTCATTAATATGTTAGCTATGCCATGGCTTCATTTGTCAGTTAATAGTTATTTGTGAAAGAAAATCCTGTTATCATGTACTGTTCATTACTCTGGACTCCTATACTTCCTCCTGCACTTACCAGCAATTTCACCTCCTCAGCATCGGATTTCCCTCAAACTTTCAAACACATCTTCTCTTACTTCACCACATCACACAGAGTAGCAGTTATTGGAGCATCTCCTCTGCTGTATCCCCCTATTTCTCCTTCAATCTATGAGATTCCCCTCCAGGTTTTATTGATTTTTTTCTTCATTGTTTTCCACTTTTCTTCAGGAAATTATCACCATATGCTTGCTCTGTTGCAGTTCTCTTTCCCCAAGTGGCATCTTCTTTTGGCCATTGTTACAACCAGTGTAATTGGCTAGGTCTGACTTAGTATGGCCTTTCTCATGTTAAACTAAACTGAAAGTACAGCCTCAATCTCTGCATCTGTCTTCTTCCAGCCAATGCAATATGCTAGTCTGGCGCTATGGCATTCTGTCTGAAATATTTAATCTTTGTCCCAAATGTTACGCAACTGGAACTAAATTCTTGGACTTGAGTTCTTGACCACAGTATGACAATGCACAGATAAATGGCACTTGGGTTTTATATCTCATTCATGTTCTAATGATTTCATAGCATGGTCCTTGCAGCTTTCTCCTGAGTATACTAGATGTTCTCAATTTGTGGAAACCTGTAACTGAGATTACTCCTGAGATTATCATTTTGACTGTCATTCCCATATGTTAACGTGTTGCTGCTATTTCTTCTGCCACACGAAACTTCATTTTTAGACTTCATTCTTTGACTTTCATTGATTTCAGGGACTGAGATAATTTTACTTCTCTCAGCCTTGCTTCTTCTCACCTGTTTCCTTAATGATGCCAGTGAAGACAGCCTGAGTGCAACAGCTGGTTTGCCACCCTTTGCCCATTCTGCCCATTGGTGGCACAATGGCCCAGTCAGTAATACTGCCATATTCTAACCCCTGGTCAAAATTAATTTATTTCATGGAACTCACTTTCAACAGTTCAGTTTGTTCATATTAGATGTATCGAAAGAAGAGGAGTGCTGGGAGGGAGGTGGAGAAGTCAATGCTGTTTAACCAAGAAGTGGGGAAGGGGAGGCACCTCAAATGAACCCATTGATGATCTCTGAGCTAAAGCCTGATGTATCCCCTTCTCTCAATTAATATGGTTTTTTTTAGACTGTTCCCATAAGAAGAGAGAGCATGCTATACTATGCCCACAGGTAAATGCACAGCCAACAACCTGTCTGTAGCGTTTATTACAAAAAGATGTGCCCATGTGGGCACATAAAGAAAGAATGCTATGTCATTAAGACTACCATTATGACTCTGTGATGGATACCCTGAAGTGGCCAACCTTCATATGGCCACAGCAGCTGATTGCTGTCATCCCTACTGTAGTGGATGCTGTGGAGTCTGGAGGAGGCACACCCTGGAGTCTTGGCCTGCCTCTCCACCTCTGTGGTTTGAACCATGCCCACTTACAGTCATGTGGCCGTTCCTGGAAACAAATCAGAATAAAGGTTCCTCCTGAGGAGAGCTAATAACGTAGCTCAGGCAGAGGCTCTCCATATGCAGCAACAAGATGCTAACTAACATAAGGCAGAGCAGTTTGCTGGGGTTTAATTCAAAAGGCTATCTTTCTTTAAGTCGTAAAGCCAGGAGCTGGAGGGGGTAGGGAGCTGCATGAGTGGCAAATAACAAAGCAATGTTATACAAAACAAAAAATTATATGTAGTAAGAACTTGAGAGCAGCTAGCCTCTTCAGCAGCTCAAACGGTGTTGAATGCACTAAACAATTTACCAGTTTAGAAAGTGAGTACCATTGGAAAAGCTGATTTGCTAGGCAATATGTAATATCTTCTGCAGAACCCATCTGAACTAATTAAGATGACCGTAGTCCAAGAGCTTTTTCCAAATTTGAATTAATATTCCCATTTTCTTTCATTTCACAGACCTGAAATGATCAGCAGCTCTACATTATTTTTATTCCTATTCTTATCCTTGTTGTCATCTTCAGATGTCTCCTCATCTGCACAATACCAAACTACAAATTAGGTTTATTTTTGAGACAAAAGTGCTCAGCTGACAGTGCAAAAATCTGTGCCACAATATTATACATTAAAAAAAATTACTTGTCCCATTAAATGACTTAACATTTGTACATCTGAAAGAAATAATAAATATTAATCCATGCTACTTTCTTCCCACATAAGAAAAGAGTAAGAATTTCTTCCCAACATGTAATCTAAATATGTACTCTTTCAGTTTAAAACCATGGGTCCTTGTCCTGACACTATCTGGCCATATAAAAAGTTGCTCTCCCTCCTATTTATAAGCCTCCTTGAAGTACTGGAAGGCCACCATGAAGTCTCCTCAAAGCCGTTTCTTCTCTAGACTGAAAAACCCCAGCTCTCTCAGCCTGTCTTTGTAGGCGAGGTGCTCCAGCTCTCTGATCATCTTCACAGCCTTCCTCTGGACTTTTATCTGTAAGAGTTCACACCTTTCTTGTGTTGAGGATCCCAGATCTGGATGCAGAACTCCAGGTGGAGTCTCACGAGGGCAGAGTAGATGGGCAGAATCACCTCCCTCAACCTGCTGGCCACCCCTCTATTGATGGAGCATAGGATGTGATTGGGCTTCTCACAACTCCTCTGGGCTGTGAGAGCACTCCATCAGATAAACTCAGCAGCTGTGGGTTGGGTAGAAGGGCAAAAAGCATCCAAAATGAAAATTACTTGACTAAATATCCATCACTAGATTTCCTGCTTTGGTGATATTTTCCAAATGCATTTCCAACTTTCTTTCATACACGCCCTTTTCTCAAGACTCAGGAAGAATAACCAATCCTAAATTTTCACATCAGTGGCATGAAGTCCCAGCCACTATAACTTGCAATCCTGGATGCCTCCTTTCGCAGTTGTTCTGTTTGAGTGTCTTGCAAAGTAATATCACCAGAATCACCATCTGAACAATCTGAAACAAATCTATAAGAGATAAATCTGAACATCCTCAATTGCACATGTATGAGGCTCCAAAAGGAATATTTTAAACTTGAAAAAATTGCAACATACAGTCAGAATTTTTCCAGCTGCAGCATATTTTGTTGATGCGATTGCCAGCTTGCAGGACAGAAAGCAAAGGTGTTAGCAAGAAAAGTAAACAAGTCTGGAGCATGTATTTCAGTCAGAAAAACTTCCAAAGCATAGGCATGCAATTTTCACCCATTTAGATTTTGGAAAAATCCTGTTAAATCCCAGTGGCCACAGTATATCAGATAGGCTTTACACATTCCTTCAAATTTGACTGCTTAGTATTTATCCTTGTGAATTTTGTTTAAAGACATCCTCATGGTCTTGCGTAGTTAGACCAGCTTCACGCATTTTTGTTCTGTAGTCAAATAAATGTCAGTCAGCTTTACCAGCTGCAACCATATAATTACTCAATTGTGTTGGCTGGACCTGTAACAATAAGTTAGGGTTCAGAACTGCATTTACAGAGCAACTTTAGCTGGCAGACTTCTGCTGTAGCCATGCCCACAGCAATCACGGCCCAGTTGCTTCTTTCCCTGAGACTTTTAACTAAGTACACACACCGAGGAGCATTTTTCCACAGAGCTGTCATTCGAGAAGTTGCTTCACCAGCACTCTTGGTTCCAAGTCATGGCATCTACACAAAGCAGGTATACAGTGCCATGAGGAAACAGCACAAATGTAAGCACAAATGGTTGTTTACGGACATTTGTGCTTAAAATGTCGCACTTTGCCCATACTATTATGGAAAATGTGATTGCAAATAAAACTTGTCCCTACTTCCCTGGAACACTGGTCCCTTGATGGGACTGACTGCTGCATTTTAAAACTCTTTTTAGATGAATAATGTTCAACAATGCAATTATTTGTGCATGATTTTGTGTTATTTTCACACAGTACTGTATTATCTCAGTTCAAGATTAATCTTACCAGTATAAAGGCCAAGACAAAGCAGGTACTGAGTAACTTAAGAGTCTTCTCAATGTCTTTTTGTCACCAGGTCCCCTGGTCCATTCAGCAGTGAGCCCAAATTTGCCCCAGTCTTCTTTTTACTGAAATGTACCTGCAGAAGCCCTTTTTGTTCCTGTCCCTTGCCAGATCCAGCTCCACAGGGACATGGTTTTCCAAACCTCATCCCTGAATCTTTAGACCATGTCTGTATACTCCTTCCAAATCACCTGTCCTTTCTTCCAACTTTTCCTTACATTTAGCTTGTAAGCTCCAGCAGCTCCTCGTTCATCCATGCAAGCTTCCTTTATTGCAAAAGATAAGGTCCAGCAGAGCATCTCCCTTCACTGGCTCCCTGATCATCTCTGTCTGGAATACAAGTGCTGTATTGTAGTGTTTGCCGTGCCATCCCTCCCACAGATCTCGGGGCAAGTTCCTTTCTCAGAAATACAACATTGCTCAAGCAAGAGTTATAGTCTTAATTACATATTACTGGATGTGCATCTTTGAATGTTGTACACGAGGAGCCAGACTACACCGCCATTAATAGATATCTGGGATCACCAGGAACACTGATGCTAGCCATGTACACAACTAAACATGTAGAATGAAGTAATTTCCTTGTAATTCAAATTTCTCAACCATTTTAACATTCCACACGCATTTATACTTACATGTACTATAGAGTTACTGGTACACCTTACAGTACTGCAGTGAGATCCTGGAGGAAAGGATAGCTGGGTTTGCTTGTGTTTTGAACAGATGGCAGAACACATAATAGAGCCATTGACTGCCACTGGATAATATAAATGGACTTCCCCAAAAGATTCCAACACTGTTTTTGTCCCATTCTAAATTAAAAGAAGACTATTCTACTCTGTGCCAAGATGCATTTGTAGATCAGGTCCAGACAGTATTGGTTCACATCCGCATACTGAATAGCAGGAAAAACAAGCTGTATAATCAGTAATCTCCTATAAAAAGGATCCTTAACTTACTTCCTTAACTGATGTATTAATTTCTTCTTTCTCTGTTCATTATTTGAGCCTCTCTGAAGAACACGCCGTAGAAATACATATTACAAATATTGATATTTTCTATATGTAAATAATTCCATGATGACAGGCAAGTAGAAACTCTTTACTGGCACCAGCATATACTGATGCCTGCACAAAAGACCAGGCATCATTTTACCATCAGTAAAAGACTTAGTGTTGAGTCCTTCAGTTGCCGGACGAGGTCTCAGATCAATATGTGATATCTGTGGAACACATGCTACCTTATTAGAGATGCAACTAATTCCTATTCATTCATGAGCGTCATATGCCTGGGAATGAAAACAGAAAATACCTAATGTCATTACATAACAGGTAGGACATAATCTGTGACATAATAAGCAACAACAACAGAAAAAAAAACCAAGAAAAATCCCCCTGAATGCCTCAGACGTGGTCCAATGTGTGAGTAACTCACTGGGAACTGCAAACCGTGGACACAGGAGCAGGGGTCAGCTCTGCTCAGGTCTCAAAGCCCTTCTCCCACATGGCACTCTAAATTATACATGTGTTTGCATAAATCCATCAGAACTGAAGCTCAGATAAACAAAAAGAAAGTATTTCCCAATTGACCTATTCTGCTCAACACTTTGTTTTTTAAATGCCCTGTTCTTTCCAAACAGAATTATATGAAACTACCTGTGGCTGTAGTTAGTAAGGAATTATTTCTAAACACACAGAAACAAATTCAATTTATTCCTCATATTTAAAATAGCTTTTAACATTTATAAAATTTCTCCCAAATAACATTTGAAAGTGGAAGTAAAATAGCATTAAATCTGCTTGATGAGAGTTGATATTAAGAAGCATTTTTTTAAATGCTTACATAAATATGGATGGTTTTTGTTGGCTTTTCTAGGGCTTGATTCTGAGAAACAGCACCTTTAATCCTTCGCGAACAAAACACAAAAAATATCTTACTGATATCAACCATGGGGACGAATCCTCTATAACAACCTGTGGCTTGTCTGTGGACCTTAATTAGTCAGAGAGATCATGGTATAGAGCCTCTTCAAAGAGGTTAAGAGTGGTAGTTCTCTATGGAGGAACAGAGCAACCTTTTGTACCTGGTAATTTAAGGAGCAGCAACAGGCTAATCCGCCGCCAGCGCGGGGCAGAGCATGTGGTGTGGTTCTCAGCAGAACAGCAGGCCCCTAATGAGGGCTAGGAGTGGATAGCAGCTGGTAAACTCGGTGCTCAAGTAGGAGGCTCAGAGAGCCTTTATTTGATAACAAAAGGCTGCAAATTGCTCAAAGGCCTGAGCAGGCAATGAGAACATGTTCATATGGTCATCCAGTACACAAATTTCCAAAACAAATATTACAATATATATGTTTTCATTGCAGCAGGACGTGGTGGAGTTTCTGAGGGCTGGGCATTTCAGAAATAAGTCATACATCGACTTCTTGCTAAATTGAGCCCCCCAGAAATTAAACCAGCTTTTTTCTCTGTATTGCAGCAACTGGACTACATATACACATCTATGTGTTTACATTTTCTGTTTAAAATAATCTCAGGTGAGCTAGGAATAGAGTTAATAAATCAAAAAACATTTTACTGCAAATACTATTTTACAGTATATATTCTGCTGCCACTTAAGTCTAAGAATTCTTGAAGTGCAACAGATGGAGAAAGATGAACTATATATCAATCACAGGATTTTGACACAGGATATCATAAACCACAAGTTCAGGGATCAAATGTTTGAACAAGGTCAGAAGCTGAAATTTACTCATATTTTTAATGCATCTGGCCTTATCCATTGTTTTCTATATAAATTAGTATTAGTATAATTCCACAGGTACAAAATTTTGCATGTTATAAGCATGTTTCAGTAGTAGTACATGGCTTACAAAAGACAAGCTGTTATTGCTCCCACAAAACCCCGTGGGACCCAGCTCCCACTGGAAGATCACTATTACTTTCTGTTAGCACAGCAAATACTAAAGTAATTTGTTCATTATTTCCTGAAAACTGCAAACAGGAGCTAGAATCAAATTTTGATTAAAAAAAAAACAGTGTGTGTTTTTTACCATTATAATAGAAGAATAACACAATTATAGGCAAGTAACTTAAAATAATCTCCAATGAAGCTCCAGTTAATACAGACAAATGCACTTGAGGAAATTTGGTTGAAGTTTTGTGCTAGAATCACGAAGGTGCAAAAAAATGTCTTCAATACTTCTTTAAATTAATAACGATCAATAACATTAATCTGGGACAAAAAAATACGGCAAGTTTTCACCTAAAATTTGAGCTTTGTTTTTTTTCTTGGGCTGTGAGATTGAAAATAACATCAAACATGGGCTCAGATGTTCTCTTGCACTATTCCTAGTAATCAAAATCTAAAAAGCACCATATTTCATCAAGTTTGGAGAAGGAGATTCAACAATTGGCAAGTCATACATCAAATATAATATAGGAACCTCAGGAAATAAATTTCTCCATTAAATTCTCCATAGGGATTATACCATCTTTTCCCAGCCATGTGAGTTAGATTTAGCATTTTTATTTACCTGGGGACAATGGTAAATAGAATATTTTTCTAAACCTTCTTCCCTCAAATGATGAAACTGTGGAGTGCAGCACTGTTTATAAGTGAGGTATTTGGCTTCTCAAAAATAGGAGTTCCCTGGCTCTGCTACAGATATGAGGACAGTTTAAAAGCTGCCACACAGAAGAAGTGAATAACCTTCACTCAACCTGAGCTGGCAGCTCCAGCCCTGGGCACTCGTGTCACTGGAGAGTGGCAGCACCACAGCAAGGTGCAGAGCCTCTCTGCCCTCGCCAGCGCTGCTGTGCTCTCCTGTGCCCTTGGCTTGCAGCGGGCTCCGGGGCCGGGGAGGGGCATCCCCAGAAGCTCCCCCAAGAGACAAGGCAGGCTGCTCTCTGGCCTGCTCCTTTTCAGTCAGGAGATGCCTGTTCTCCACTGGTTTTGGCAGGTGCCATTTAGGATGAACACAGTAAAGCAGTAAGTGTACACTAAACAGAAGTATTTTACATTTATGTGACAAATGTGGCTGTTGGGTTGGTTTCTCTTAAGTAGAATCTGCTGGGCAGAAATGCAACATAATAGAGTATTTTACAATCACGCTGGTATAAGAAAAGGAACCCCAAGGCAGAACATAATTTAATTAACTCTATTGCAGGAAATTACGATTATCAGAACTCATTGAAGTTAGACCAGTGTGTAATCATCTACAGCTTTCAGAAAATACATGCTACTTTAACTTTGATGAACTTAACTCAATAGCACACCGTCTGAATAGGTTCTCATTTGTGAGTACTCGTTATGTATTCAAAGAGCTTTGGTACAAAATAAATTCTCAGGGCTGTAGAACCAGACCCCTACTAGACTTGTAATAATGTTGTTACAAAAGCAAGATATTTGTCATGTTTTCCTCCTTATAGCTACATTTTAAAGTAGAGACTGGAAAGATTTGATACTGTCTTTAAAAACAACAGTGTCAGGCAATGGATAAATTTGAAAAACAAATATCCAAGAATCTATGGATATAAAAAAAGTTATCGTTTGGGCCGTGTATCTTTTACCTGGTGAATTTCAAAGCCTAAGACTAGGCCTCTAAAAAGGCAAAGAAAATATTAACCTGACAGGTTACATTAACATCCACTCCCAAATATTGGTAGCCCAATTTGAAATGAAAAGCTGACCCATGAAGCCCCTTCAGTAGACAGGATATATGTAAATATCCATGCATAATCCTGCAGCATGAAATAAATACAGATTTTGCTGCAGATTACATAGGGGTGAAATTTAAGTCTTTAAAAAGTGCATTATGCAGATTAAATGTTAGGGTTAAAATAATTTTGTTTTGGTAAAACCCTTATGAACAATTATTGATTTGGTTCTCTGAGATATAAATGCTGAGAAATGTATAGTAATACGGATGATCTGTTTTTTACAGAAGACAGATACAAAAAACAGAAGTTAGTTTTAGTTTAATTGTTGAGACAATGTAAGCAGAATTTGACCCAAAAAACTGCATGGGAAAGATGAGAAGCAAAATCAACTGCTTTTTAAATTAATACATGTTTCTGAATATTCTGTTAGTATGAATATAAAGTTTTGCAATTTACATCACAATTACAGAATGTAAGAAAACACGTGTCACACCTATTATTAAAATACAGTGTTTAAAATGGTATGATAGATTATTTTATGGTTTTATGAAAAACTGTCATGCAATTGTTCTATAGGCAAGATTAGCTCCACAAATGAACTGTGAGTTTCATTTTCATGATGTTGCATGTGAAAGTAATTTCAACCACCTCACATTCAAAACCTAACAAAAGGCTACAAAAAATCTTTAAATACTCTAGTGGGGAAAAAAAAAAAGAGAGAAGTCCAAGATTATTTTGGTCTTTTTATAACACATTTATCCATTGTTTCTTGTCAATAGTCTGTAGTTCTGATGGACAGCTTGTAGCACTGGATGGGGATAGGAAAATAATGCAAAGAGAATGGCTCCCTGGAGGAAAGTTTGAGATGGGGCCAATTGCCAAAAAGAGAGTCCAGGTCTGAATAAAAGTGTAAAAACCTGGCCTTACTGACATTAATGGCATGCTCCCAATTATTTTAATATGGCAAGATTTCAACCCTGGGGAGAGGGAGCAATCATCATCAATGCAAGGAAAGAGAATTTACTGTTTGTTTCATCCCTCTTCCTTTTTAAAATGAGAAAATATTATCTGTTCCTTGTGGGGTCTCCTGAGCACTGCTGCTTTTTGCTACACTTGAAAAGTAGGAAAAATATTGTGCACTTTCTGGAGTTATTTTTCTTTCCCAAAACCTTTCACCAAAGAGGCTACTGAGACCGCAAGGACTGCAGCAGACAACTGATGATCTCATGCGATTCTTTTGCCTTTTCAATCGATAAACCGGTCTCAGATCATCTGATGTCAACAGAAAGCAGCTTTTTTTGGTTTGGTTGGTTGGCCTTGCTGGAGGCTAGACCCGAGGACCTGGCTGTGTAACAGCCTCTTGCGCTCAGAAGGAGGCTCTCAGGCCTGTTGTGGCACCGGCATCTGCTTTGTGCGCAGGGATGTGCAGAGAAGCTTAAGTAAGTGTGGGAAAACAGCAACTGCAGATCAGGATTTGCCATAAGGCAAGACCTAACACATAGCTCTTTCTGGTTCATCACAAACAGATGGAAAAACACATAATAGACTCCAGCTAAAAGTCTTCTGTTCTATTATCTTTCTTATGAATATACCACTGAGAAATTAGCAAAGTTGTTCAAGAACACAAGAACACTCACAAGAGAAAGTAGCTACGTAATTGCAGAGCCTTTTTTGTGTTAACAGTTTTCATACAGATATGGGACACATGATAATTACAGGAATATGCGTTCAGTGTAGCTCACAACGAACACGGTAATTTTTACAGCCCACAATTTTTAAGCAATGCGGTGATCTTTAGAGCACAAAAGAAAATTAGGCTCATCACACTCACAAACCCAAGGCCTCATATGCAGAACAGGGGGAGGTCCTTCTACAGCAAAGAGCCCCCTTCTCCTTCCTTTTTTTCCACTATGTGACCTTAAAGGGTGGCGGAAAGAAAAACAAACAGCAGGAAGAGACTCTGTCTGTACTTGTGGCTGCTCAGTGCAGCTCAGGTAAAGCCTGCCCAGACACAGGGAATGGTATATAAGCCTCTCCATACCAGCTGGGATTTTACCTTGTGCCAGTTTTGGCACAGTTTCATCTGCCAAGTTTCATACAGAAACTCTTGGAGTTAAAATCTCCCAAAGGCATTGCATGCTGACAGCCTTTTCGGTGGGGGGGAAGTTTGGGTGAGAAGGAGCAGAGTTTTCCCTACTGTAAGTCAGGCAGGGTAGATAAGTTTGCTAGTTTGTTCCCTGTATGATACCCTAGCACTTCAAGAACCTGAGAGGTGTCAGCTGAGAAATAGGTTCAGAGAAGCTGGAATGTAACCGGTGCTCCCCCGAAAACACTGATCACATAGAGCAGGCAAGTCTCCTCTATCTCCTATAGTGTACAGCTAGAATTTGCAGGGAGACTCAAAATTAATTAAAATTATGGAGGGGTTTTAAATTGCAGAATACAATTAGACACCTTGGCATGGTCTCCTAACCTGAGGCTTCTACACTCTGAACATCCACATCCCAATCAATCATCCAAACAGAATAACCCACCCATCAATTACAAAGGAAGCCTACTACAACCACACCAGGGACAAGTACCTATATGTGATAAATATACATGCCTCATCTGGCAGGTGACGTCCACATACTGCCACAAAATATGGATGGCCTCTGGCAAAAGTTTTCACCCATTCCCTGTGAAAGTTAACCAGTCTGTTGGTTGTGCATAAAAGTATCTTCCCCTTCTTTGCTTGCAGAGAGACCTGGCATACCCTGTCTCTCTGCTGGTGGCAAGCAGGAGTCCTCCATGGCACTGTCTGACAAGAACCTTTCCTTCAGCTGTTTAAAACTGAGTATTGCCAAGCCACTATGGACTGCCTCAGACTGCCTTGTATGACACTTTGCACATACTTACAGTATGTTGGAAATTAGTGTATTAACTCACTTTCTCCTAGACATACCCTGCCTTCAGTCTACAATAGGGTACTCAGGATAGCATCCTACACACTGCTTTGTACTTGATCCCCCCAGGTATGCTCCCCATGGCCCCAGGCAGGGGTGGAAGGCACATTCACTCCTAAGAAAATCCTGTTTTGCATTCTGTATCCCTAATACATATCTAAACCAGCAATCAAGTTAAAGGATTTGCCCTCATTTTGTCTTTCCTTGTTTATTTGGAGAAATCAAACATGCATCAGTGCTTCCATACGGACAGATGAAGAGCCTCAGTGTCCCTCCTCTTGCATCCACCTGCAGCCAGATTAACTATTTTGTTCCCAGTGGAGTTACTATCACTGCATACGAGTGGAAGAGAGAATCTGGCCCACTCTCACTTTCTTAGTGTTAGCGAAAATAATTCTCATTCACAGACAAGCCAGCCTCCAGGAGCAGTCAGAGAGGAGCAGAGACATTTGTCTGCCTGGCCTGGTGTCTAGCAAGAGATTACAGGCAAAACAAAAGTTAAAGATCGATGCCGCACAGCAACTGTTCACTTATTCCCCTATGTGCTCATTGTACTGCACTGGAAGCAATTAAAGCAAACCTGCCCTGGGAGTGCTGCAGTTGCGGTGTAACTCCGTGCCAAGTGGTGGAAGTAACAGCAATGGCTGAGCCATCTACTGCTGAGCTACAGAAAGGGCTGTCTTTGGCACGCTTTTGCCTGAGGAAAGGTCCAGCAAGCAGATGGAGAGATGGGCTGAGGCTCTGGCGTGCTGTTAGCCAGCACTGTGGCAGCAGCCTCATGCAGCATGGTGTCCAGCTGCTGGCAAGAGCATCAGAAGACACTCCATGACTCAGCCAAGGCTGAACAAGTTGCCACCACAGGAGTTAAACTCCTATGGTTCGAGAAAGTTAAAGAAGGAGGAAAGTAAGATAATGCTGAGTATTTAATAGCAGGCAATGGCCAAAGAAAAATGCCAGGTGAAAGAAGTGAAAATAGCAACTTCAAGAGTCAGACTCTACAGGCAAATGAGAAAAACTCAAAAAAATTAGTTAAAAACAGCCTTCATCCCAACATCCAAGGACAGGCCATCCATGAGGCTAACAGAAGGGCAGAGTTGTGCTTTCAGCCATCCACTACCCTGGGGCACAGGCACAGCTGGCAGCATGGCCACAGCTGGCAGTATGGGCACAGCTGGCCTCCCAGCCCAGCCACACGCAGCACAGCTGGCTGGCAACAACTGCACCCAGCCAAATGGGAGTCTCACACTGTCCACTCCCTGAGCTCTGCCCATTGTCCTCCCACCAAGATAACCATTTGTGTGAGCATCAAAGCTGATGAGTCCCACACAGGTCAGTGTCCTGTGATTGGCATCTTCCAAAGACGCCAAGAAAGAAAAAAACGTCTTTTGTGGAAGCAGGTGGTAGGCTTTTTTGCCATAATTGATTCTTCAGAGAAAACAAAAATCTAAGTCATGAATCTCTTATGAATATCTGCACCATTTTACTACTTTCATATATGGCAATAATTCCAGATTCTGGTTGCTAGTGGCATTACATCTGGATCCTGAGCCTTAGTACATTTCATTACTGCTTAAAGAATATCCACAGACATATTCTTATAATTCTTACTAATTTTTTTGTAACTACACATCTCTATGCAGTTTATCTGGTCTTGAACTTTAGATATTAGTTCTATATTAGTGTAAAACAAATTCGCTTTTAGTTATCAACACATGGAATTGTTGTTGTGGCTTTTCAAATAATTAAATATTACAAGGCCATCCACAAGAAAAACCTGTAGTCTTGTGACCCAATTCTTTCTGGTCATGCAAGAGACTTATGGTATGTTCCGATTTCTGATATTTCCTCTTAATGTTCTTTGAGATAATTACATGCACTTACAAAGAGGAGACATCAAGAGAAACTGCTTGAAATAATACAAATTACAACTCTAAGAATTCTGATCAAGAAAAAAAATTGCTGGCTGACCCTACAACTGCTGAATTTCCTTAAACCCTTATCTCCCAGGAGACTGATAGAGCCTAATGAAAATAAATTATATGTTGCACTGATTAAGGTGCAGTTATTAATTGAAATTCCATTTATTAGAAAATAATCTAGCTTCTACTAAGCAGCTATACTTGTTTCAGCAGGTGATAAATGAATTGGATTCTAAGATACAATCTTCTTTTTAAGGTATTCCACATCCAGTATGCTAATTTCTAAATAGAGATTAATGTTTGTATTTGCCTGCATGCTCTTTTTGCCTTAATAGAAGGTCACCACGGGATCTAAAGATTCACCATTCCTATTTGTCCTTTTACTTCTGCCTGAATGGCAAATAAATGAAGAAAGACCCTGAACTTGGCTGCCAAGTTTTCTAACATGCAAGGTGGAACAGAGACACATTGGTACAGAGGTATGCATGGGGAAATTCTGCTTTATAGAGGTTCAAGATACTCCTGTTTGACTTTCATTTTCATTTTCCCTCTAAATGTGCTATTGAAATTCATTTGTAAGCACAAGACAAGGTTTTCAGTAAGTATAAAAAGGAAAGTATAACTGAAACAATGAATAATGCTCAACTCACCATCCTTCCCACAAAGTCAAGTACCAGCTTCCTTGAGCAATTTGCAAATGAGCAGAAAACCATCAGTGACAGCAAGCTACACAAACACAGAGATGCACACAAGCCTGTGTAGAGCTACATTTCACAAAAAAATGTGTTTCAAATCTCTTCTTACACGGCAAGAATGTAAATTTGCTGCATCCAGTCACTGAATTTCCAAGCATCAAGAACTCTGTGCTATGAGCAACCCCACTCACAAGTTTTATTCATATGACTGGAAAGAGGGTGATGTTTAATATGAGCATCAGACCCTTCTGCTTTTGGTAACATCCTGTGACCACTGAAACCACACTAGGAAGTAGTTAAATCTTTTTTTAAAACAAGTGAACCAGAAATATCACCTGTGAATTTAAAGAATTTGTGTTCTTTTCCAAGCAGCTGACATTTCATTTTTTTCATTTTGTTTTGTTAGAAAATATCACCAACTCTGGAATGTCCTTTGCATAAGGAGCCTCTTATAGAAGTTATAACTTAAAGAGGTTATCATTCATAACCTCTTTCTAACAGCAGTCTACAGTTCTGTGATGATCATTAAAAATCATTCTTTTACTTGGTTTCATTGTGCTTTTCAGCCCCTCTTAGGTTAATAAACTCACATTTTGAGGAAACGTTTTCTCACATTTTGTCACAATTAATCTGCTAGCATAATATTCCAGCAAAGAGGTAAAATGCAACCTTTTACATTGGTTTTTGGTGTTGCCACATTTAGATGTACCATCCTGGACCTACATCTTGACAAGTGGTCTTATGAAGAGGACAATTTGTTTGGAATCATGTTCTTAAACTTGCAGGTCCCTGGCACAGCCATGAAACACATTGATCTTTGCCTATCAGTAGCATTTCTCATTACTGTAAGAAGAGCAATTCGAAGATATGTTTTGGCATATGCAGCTGCACAGCATTCAGGGTAGCATTAATCGGTCCTCCTTAAGTTTTCTTTAAGTTAGTCACCTCTGCCAATATTCCAACAACAGTCAGTATTTGTGAGTCCATTGCATAATTTTTGCTGCTTTTAGAGGAACTAATATTAAATGTAAGTCTGTTGCACTAGAAATTAATGTTAATATTCTTTCTTGTAAAGCAACCAACTTTTTACAGAATCACAGAAAGAGCTGAGTTGGAAGGGACACACAAATACCATTGAGTTCAACTCCTGGCCCTTCACAGGACACTCTAAGAATCACACCATGTGCCCAAGAGCATTTTCCAAACACTTCTTGAATTCAGTCAGGCTGGTGCTGTGACCACTTCCCTGAGGAGCCTGTTCCAGTGCTCAACCACCCTCTGGGGGAAGAACCTTTTTCTGATATTCAGTGTAAACCTCTCCTGACTCAGCTTCAGGCCATTACCTGGGGTCCTGTCACTGGTCACCGCAGAGAAGAGATCAGTGCCTGCCCCTCCTCTTCCCCTCATGAGGAAGTTGTAACTGCAATGAGGTCTCCCCTCAGTCTCCTCTTCTCCAGGCTGAACAGACCAAGTGACCTCAGACGCTCCTCATACGGCTTCCCCTCAGGGCCCTTCATCCTCATGGCCTCCTTTGGATGCTCTCTGGCATCTTTATATCTTTCTTATATTGCAGTGACCAAAGCTGCACACAATATTCGAGGTGAGGCTGCACCAGTGCAGATCACATACAGCGATAACAATTGAAACTGATGTAATATAAAGATGATCAGGTGCCTATTCTAACGTATGACTTGGTACAGTCCCTCAATGTATCATAGCAATAAATAAATAATAAAGAAACTATTCATTGAGTACTAACAGATGCAGATCTGAATTTCAACATGGACTTCTATGTCTTGGATTTCCTTTTCAGTTACATGATAGAGAAATTAGTTTAACGCAGACATATAATTATTTTATTTTCACGGTATTTATTTTCATCTGAGAGATGGATGAAATTCTTGGTTAGTTCTTTTCACTATTAGCTCATTTATTGTATTTTTATTTTCCTGAAGTGCCTACAATAGCTGGGGGATGGGGCCGGGGGCGGGGGGGGGGGGGGGGGGGGGGCAGGAGAGAAAGAGCAAAAAAAATAAGTTTGCCAAAAGAATTATTCAGATATGTATAAATTCATAGTACCAAATGAACCTGATGAATATCTAACTTCTACCTTCACCAAAAGTTTTTATATACAAATACAGCTTCACTGTTGAGTCCAATATGTTTCAAATTGAGAAAACAGTAGGTCATTCAACGATTTTTTTTGTTAAAAAGCTCAAAACACTAACATCACAAAAAAGTTTTTAATACTTCCTACAATTTTATGTTGACCTTCTTATCAATACAGAATAGCTGAACATGAGTCCCTGCAAACCTGGCCAACAGTACAGAAATCATTGATGAAGGAATTTCTATGAAACGGTAAAAGGCAAAATGCTTCTTTTCTCCTTCAATAGCTTGTTTTGTCTCTCCAGCACTCCAGGATTCCTCTTAATGGTTTTAATATAATCATGTTATTTTTCAATATTTGTACCTCTTAAGCAAAACTAATTTGTTGAGTGCTCTTCTATCTTCCTTTGGGATATGATTCTGGGAGCATAACATCATTTTGAGTTCAGAATGTGTTACACCTCACAAATCGCCTCGCAGAGCATACATTATTATGGGTGGCATCTTCACGTGCTACAGCAAGCAGTGTAATAAAATACCCTGAACAAAATCAGCAATTTTTAATATATCTTATTGTGGGCCTTTACTACAACCTTTGTCTTAAAAAAAATACTCAGTTTCTCGAAAGCCTGTTTTGGATTTATTTTAACCTTGCCACACATCAAAGTACAAGGATGAAGCTTTGTTCTTGCTGTCAAGACAACCACTGCCTCTTCAGCAGAAGGGGAAAAAAATCAAAGACTTGTAGAATGCCAGTTGAGTTTGAACCTGAAGGCCACAGTCTCTGAGCACACCTGGTACTCCCCACAAGAGCAGGATACTCAAGAAAATTGAGGCTTCAAATGAGCTTCCATGTAACAACCTATAATTTCTTTTCAGGGAGTGGGGAAAAAATGTTAAAGGAAAATTCGACATGACGGTCCCTTTGCTGAAGCACAAGTAGGGGTTCAAGATGATCTTCAGAATGCTGCAAGACAAAAGCCTCATTATACATAATAACTGCTTACCAGTATCCCAGATTGATAACAAGCTTCCTCTGCCAATTTTGTTCTATCATTATACGAAGAGGTGATTAAATTATTTGACAAATCTTTCCCTGTGCAATATAGAGTTATTTACCTCAGTTAGAAAAGAGCAAGGTTAGGTAAAATGGAGGGCTAACCAGCATGGCAACTTTAAAATGGCAACATTTGTTCAAAACTTGCCTACAACGTGCAGAAAATATTCAAGGTAAGTAGTGGTCTGGTGTGTATTTGAAAACTATCAAATACATGTTGTGACATCATAGGGCACGTCAGCCTTCAGGCACCACCTTGTGTGGATTGCCTGCTTCTCCTTTGCAGATTGAGGAACTCTGCCTGATTTGATGGTTCCCAATCCTCCCTGTGTCTCCAGAGTAGCCTGGTGTGGCAACAGCTGTCGGGGTCTGCTCAGACCAGGCGAGGCTGCCTGGGCGATTCACAGCAGCCTCTCAGCATGACACTTCTTTGCCCCTCTCTGGGTGTCTGCAACAAGAGTAGCCATGCCACAGGCCACACTAAAAATACAGTGCAGATGGTTGCAACAGAGCAGTTGGCCAAGTACCCTGGTCCTGTTTGGTTTACTGGTGCAGACACAGCCAATCTTTTCCGCTTTATCATTTCAAAAGACATTTCTCCAGTAATCAGGATGTTGTTATTCCCTTGTTGCCCATTTGCAGTCTTTCTCTGGAGGGGCAGGAGGTCTGTGCCAATTACCTGGGTCTCTTTGCTGCTGGAAACATTTGCAATCTCAAATCCTGCAACAGGAAAATCGTGACTGAGAGCAAAAGACATATGTCAAGTGACACTAGCTGAACTTTCTGCACTGAATGAAACTGTTTTGTTCTTACTGAAGTGAATATAACTGAGGTTTATTCAGAGTTCAGACACTGCTGAAGTGAAAATAAGGCCATGAGAGAAGGTCACTTTTGATAAACAGCCCCACTCCCGGTGAATTCAGCAGGAGGTGCCACATAAGGGACAGTTTCTACAGTACCAACCTACTGTGCTGTAAGAAATGCACTACCTGAATGCCAGCAGCTGAAATGGCATCAAGGCAGGTAAAAGCAAAGGTCAGGCTGATGCAGCAGTGCTCTGACAGTGTCCAGAAATAAGCTGCATGACCCCCTGGTACAGCTGTATTCCAAATTAGAAAATAAGAGGTGTGGAAGAAGAATCCTCATCTGACAACTGAGTGGGGCGTTGCTCTTTCCACCAGCGAGTGAACGTATGACCCCGACTGTGGCCAGAGCTGTCTCCTCTAAGCTCAGCAGATCAAATGTACACTTCCCCTTCCTCCTACACAATGCATACCCAAACATCCCCAGTGGCCTTTCCAAAACTCACCTTAGCCAGCAGGCAACCACCAACTCACCAGGCTGCATAAAGGCAATCATAAGTGTTCAGACTCATTTGCATGATCTCTTGGCCAGCTGAAAAAAAAATGCTATCCAAAGCAGGTGCTGGCAATAATTGATTCTTTCTAAACCCCATGGGTTGAGTGTGAAAATGGTACTACATATGCTAATTTCTCACTATAATATGTGCATGAACTATTCTCTTATTTTGCCACATGAGTGCTTTGTTTTGAAAATCCCACGCTGTGTGGCTTCACACAGGCTCTGCTGTGCTCTTCTCCACTCTGTGATTCAGGGCTGGTGCGTCCCACCACCCCCTTCCATGCATGCCCATGACCAGGCTATGGCTGTATATGTGCTCATTATAAAAGTAGAGCCTGGAAAGTACAGTTTACTAGCATTTTTTTTTTTCAAATGTAGTTGAAATTGAAAGTCCTGCTTTCCATATTTGTTTTTATCTCAATTTTTCTACGACCTAAAATACTAATTGTATTATTCACTTGGTCTAAAACATAGTTCAGCTATTGGATGGGGCATACGGGATTCTTTCTTATATGTTTACTCTTTCTATTGTGTGGTTATCTAGAAAGATTCCAGAAGAGAGTCATGTTTTGCAGAGCATTTGTAATCTTACCCATAAGGTGTCTAACACTAATTTTTTACAAGTGGCAAATAACTGTTTACTCCTCATGAGACTGTCATACAGAGGCTATCAATTTCCTCTCCTCTTGATAGCACCCCCACCCTTCTCCAGGGGTAACAACTCCCACTGCCTGTCTACTTGCCTAACTGGTTAAAAGAATTATGATAAGCTCAAACAAATTGATCTCTAGCAGACTTTGCTTGTTGTGTTTCTAGAATTACATGCACACCAACAACTGTCATTCCAGCTTTTTCATTCTTTCCAACTGTATAAACTGCAATACCAAGTTACCCTATAATTCTTGTTTTTATCATATCTACTAAGTCCAGAATCCATCAAAATATACACTTTTTTCCCAGACTTGAGTTTTGAAAGAATTACATCGTTCTTTCTTGAAATTCAGGACTAAAATGTCAAAGATGCAATGGCTGTTTCATGAGAGTGTTTGCTTGGTAACTAGTTGTTTCTCAGCTCTCTGTATTAATTAATTCCTGTTTGTTGTGATTAAATTCTGTAAAAGTATTTGGCCTATTGTATAGGAACATGTCATGAGCAATACATTCCTGGATTCTTGTGATTCCCTTGTGAAATACATTTACCATGGTAGTTACAGAAATGATGTGCACACATGCTTCTGGTTTTGGATCATGCAGTTCTGCCATGGACAGATTCATTCAGTATTTGTTGATTTGTAAGACGTTTGCTCTTAACTGTAAGTTAGGTCAGGTTAGGAGATGAGCCAAAAATGACAGAGGAGGTCTTGGGGAAATATATTTTGGGATTTAGTCTTCTCATAGTACAGGCCTGTAACTGTATAAAAGACTTTCTATAGAAATCCTGTCTGTGATGTTAATGACTGCTAGGAATATATGACTTAAAGGAAGCTTACTTTTTGCCTTGTAAGCAGTTATAGACGCAACTTATTCATCCAGAGGCAGTCTCTAAGGGTGACAAGTGCCCCTAAGTTTGGTAATATGAAAAGTTTTTCCAGAGAAAATCTAAGGCACTCTCAAATGTCACCTGAGCTGCAAATAAAATTTTCAGCATGTTTTGGAAAACCTTTGATTCTGTGGAAGTAGGTTTATGACATCTTTTATGTATCTGTATGTTCTCATTTTTTTGATGAAGAATTATGTCTATAAAGGGTATGTAAATATAAGAGTACTCCAGACAAACACTAATGAAATGATGGCTAGCTGATGGTAGAAAACTATGAAGTCAATATTTTTAGGCAATGCAATCTAGGTTTTCTTCTGAGTTATGCATGATCCATCAGAATGCTACACCTCAGGCTGCTACTAACAAGCATCTTCAAAGGACACCTTGAGCTTTATCCTGAAGCATCAAGACTCTTTGGGACATGCTCATGTCTCAATCATTCAGGTGCTCTCAGTGCAGCCAGGAAAGTTCAGAAAAGCAAGCAGTTGCTTTTGCAATTGCCTGTTGGAACTGGCCCTAAACACTCAACAACTTGCAAAAATGACAGTACAGCTGAGTTTATTGTTCTTGTTACCAACTTCTTACGGTAAACACTATTTAGGTTCTTTTTTCGCATTCAAATTTTTAACATGGTGGTTCAGAATCCTACTCTCCCCACAATAATGTGATCAAACTTTTCCAAGTAAGAGCGCAGCAGTTCAATACGGCTTTTAGAATATGGGTCACAATTCTTTTTTCCAGTCTCTGAAAGACACATTAATAAACTCTTGGCATTTAGAGAAACAATTTTTTCTCATTCTGTGATTTTCTTTTAGTTTTTGGTATTCATTAGAACTTTTTACCCCAGCTTTTAAATTCTGTAGGAAAAAACCTTGGAAGAAAATTAAAACTTCTTTTTTAAACACACAGCAATTTGTTGATATTTTCAAGCTTTTCAGTATTACTCCATTCACAAGTTGAATGTGTATGCTGTTTAATATCAAACAATTGTTTTAGTGCCATTTCAAGTGTCTGGCTGTGTTCATGCCTGCTAATTAAATGTTTCAGAAAAAAAAATACAGCCTAAATTGTGCAAAACTTCATCTACATCTGCTTCTTCTATGAAAAGATGTCCTTGGAACAACTCCAGTATGTTAAATAGAAAGCAAATTATTACAAATAAGACAGTAATTTACCTGTAGGCTTTACCATGAGCTACTGTGTATTAAATTTACCATTCACTTGCTATTGACGGTCAAGAAGACAAGCGTCTCTGTGGCATGAAAAAGAAAGTACTATTTTAGGACTATTCAGAGGGGTTATGTCCTGGTGTTTTCGGTGTTTGGTGATAACCAAGTATTTCTGTCCCATCTTCAGAGAATTCAAGGTGGGATAGAAAAGCTGTCATATTCCCTGCTCTCTTTCAGCACAGAGGGTTGTTACAAGCTATGGTAGCAGATTCCTGCAGATTCCTTCAGGACAGGGCTCTCAGAAGCAGCAGCATCGCTATGAAACCTTTGAGGGAGATGATGCGGCAACAGCCTGTCACAGTAGGCAGACAACACATACATTGACAGGTTGTCCCTTCAACATTGTGTGTTAATCACACCATTTCTCAATAGTTTGGAAGTAATTGAAAAGCAAAAGATATAAACATAAACATAAACATAAACATAAACATAAACATAAATATAAATATAAATATAAATATAAATATAAATATAAATATAAATATAAACAAGGTGCAGCTGACAGAGAAGCACTATGGAGAGCCTGTCCTGTCTGGACCACCCATAACCACAGCGTGAAGCACACACTACCAGACTTTTTTTGGACTTCTCAAGGCTATGAAAAGCCAAATTATGATCCACTCAATCATCATCTCCCAGACTCGCCATTGCACACTTTCAACAAATAAAATCTTCCTCATGTTATCTGTTATAAGGCTAGAGACAAAATGGGTTTACACTGAAATTTGGAACCAAATAAATGAAAATGTGAAGAGGGCTTTTTCCAACAGAAGCTGAACAGCATTTCTGCACTGCATTGCTGTTTCAATTAATTATCTTTACACATCTATCAAGATAATAAATGTAATTCATTTGGATGGAGAAAATTTTGCTACTTGCTAGGTACATATACATAATCACCAGGAGCCAATTACATATTGTAAATCCCCTGATCATTACATAGTCCACTTTGTTAAGAAATAACTGAATAAAACAAGTGGATTGCTGAAAACAAGAGAGATTTTTAATTCAATATTAAGTAGGATTGTTAAATATTCAGTGATTTTTATTAGAATATCTGATATGACAAACCCCTTTGCTCCTATATTTTGATTAATAGGTTTTTAGTTCTAATCTCAACAAAGGCAACTTCATTAGCAGCAGAACCAGCAACTATTAGCTGATGTACTTCCATACCTTTCAAATTTGATTCCACATAAAATGCCTTTGCCGAGTAAATGTCAGATCCCTGCAGTAATTTGTGTTTCCTGACTGAACCCACTTCAGATCTAAAAGGAGCTGACTGAAGCAGGTATTGCTTTTGCAGGAAAATGTAAATCATAGAATCATTACAATGGTTTGGGTTGGATGAAACCTTAAAGATCATCTGGTTCCAATATCCCTGTCATAGTCAGGGACACCTTCCACTAGACCAGGTTGCTCAGAGAACCATCCAGCCTGGCAACGTGAACCCGTGGTTATGAGAAAACACCATTCTATTCACACAGTCAGTGGCTAAACTTCCCAAATTAGCTCCTCTTAGCTGCTGGAAAGACTCAGCTCTAGGCTGAGAGACACACGTGGCTAAGCACTTATCCCTTGGCTCTTGCTGCTGGCAGCCAAGGTTTAGGGAAGACACTCAGGGAGACCAAAATGCAACTCAGGTCTGCGTGGGCAGCTTGCCTCCGCTGAAAGGAAGGCTTCAGTGGAAGCAGGGGCAATGGGCAGCAGGGGACATGCAGGAGGTGCCATAAAGAAGTGTAGGGAATAAAAGTGAAAGTAAAATTGTTGCAGGGGAATAGGGAGTATGGGGATGTTTAAAGAATTGAAAAGCGTACAAATCCATGGAAAACCAGACTCTTAACCACTGTGGTGCTCACCAAACATTTCATTCCACCTTTCAGTGTTTCAGATCTGAGACTAGATTTAGTCTTTTAGGAAAATGCCTTGAAACAAAATTTCAAAATCTATAAAAACTGTACCTGTATGAAGACAGTTTAGGACCCCAAAACAGATATTGGTTATTGCAACATTTAGAATTTATTGCTGCTTGTTCAACTGAAATTTCACTTTCTTGTACCTACTCATTTCACTTGTCTGGAAGCCACAACACGAGAAGTCTGCACTGACAAAGCAGACCTGCCACTGACCAAATTGCTTACTGTTCAAAAAGCACACTGCACAAAACAAAGTTTATGTGATTTAAAGAGCAATTTTCAGAGCCCAAATCTAGGGAAATTCTCATGAAAACAAGAGAAGAGCCAAGTCAAGCTTCCATATTCTGCACTCACCCATACTCCAAATTAAAACCAAGGGTTTTTAAAATTTGGAAAAAATAGCACTGCAGCAAAACACTTTTTTCTTCTTGTCCACCTTCTTGGGAATATTTCTGCCAAAACAGATTCAAACCTGTGATAGACACTGAAGCAGGAAAAACATCTGGCCATTTCCCTATTTTTTGAAGGAGAATATGGGGCATTATTGGTAGCAAAGTTTCTTCCAGTGACATGTGTACTAAATTCTGCAGGCACTCGTCTCAGTTGCTGTTAAGTTCATGACAAACTGACAGATGCAGGTGTCCTTTTCATACCAATCATTTGCTGTACCTGTAATACCATGCCACCACAAAAGTGATGACAAAGAGACTGCTGTTTCTGAGCACTCTCACATGATGTGGGACAAGCATATAAAACTGCTGTAGGCTACGAAGAGTGCTACACAGGAGCTCTCCTACCTGTCATTCAGGTTCAATCACCTGAGGCTCTTTCACCTTGAGACTACATATCCAGGCTGCTGTCAAGCACCAGGTCTCACGCCTCCACAAGAATTATGTCCAACATTTTCCTTTCGTCCCAGTGACTCCATCTTCGTGCAGTCCATGACTGTATCATCTACAGACCCCACCACTTTTCTACATTTTCCATCTCTAGCAATAGCCTTCCAGTCCAAATAAGATATGAAGGCCGAAAGTATCATCCTCCCCTGTCAGTTATGTGGCAAATTTCTGTCAGAAGGGTGGCTGTAGTGCCACACAGACAGTAAACTTTTTCCTTCTGTTCAAAAAACAAAGGTATTTTTCATTCAGATTATGAATTCTAATGCAGCTTACAGATAATAGTCATAACAAGTGATACAGTAAGACTAGTCCTGCATCTTTTTCTTGTAGAATTTTATATGTACTTACACAAAAGATGGCAGAGAATCAAATCTCTAGTGGAGCCCAAAGTAACTGGAAAAACAACGTGTGTTGCTTTATGTTGTCTGCGTGTTTTCTATTGTATTACTCTTAAATCATAGCAGTTACAGGTAATTAGTAATTTCTAGTTTCTATTAACATTAAAAAACAACATCAAGAACAGCTCCCTTTTAACAATGGCACATTTCAACTAGCTTGCCCAGGATTCTTGTTTCTATGGCCTGGGCTTGACAGACTAAGAATACACCCAGCTGGTTTTCAAACCAACACTTTCAATAGTCTAGGGAAGGTCTGTGTGACTTTTCATAAAAACAGCTGCCTCTGTCTTCCCAACCAGCCAGGAATAAGCTGAAGAGAACAAAACCTTGAATGAAAACACCTCGACTTTTCATGCAAGGACAAAAGGTGGTCATTATGCATACCAGGAAGGTTCTTTTATAGCTCGTAATTACATATAAATTGGAGAGTTATAATAAAAAAAAATCATTTCTCTCTTCATTTATTTAAAATGTGATTTCTACAGCCATTATATAATTACTGGTATTTTTCAGTAATGTTATTAAGAACAAATGAGCTAGTGTTTCTGAAAGATGCAAATACTGAAAGTTCCTTATTAGAAGTGGTAGTCCAGCATAAAGCAAGTGGCAGGAAAAAGATCTCTTCTTGAAGACTGCAAAATGAAATTTTTCCAGTGTTGGAAAAGGATTAATTTCTACCTTTCTAGTACAAAGAAATAAATTCTCCCTATCATCTCTGACACATTATTTCAAGCTCTCAACTTTTCTCAGTTTCTCATTTATTCAGAAAATGTCTGTGAACTACTGACCTCCAGCAACAAGCCTAAAATAAGACATAGAAAGATCACAAAAATTCCAAAAAGAAGAAGAACAGCTCCCTGCTGTCACTACCCATGAAATAAGAGTTATTCGTGACACTTAGTCAAGCACTTATTGCAATGTACAATCTGAAATGTTTGACTATAAGCAACAGTGGCAACATCTTAGTAAAAGAATATAAAAATAAAGAATAACCATCTCTTAGGAGATACACAAATCTCCATGAACTACAGCCTAGACAGATTTTATAGAGCTAACTTAGGTTATATACTTCACCACAGTGCACAATTCCAGATATCTTGGAGGCTGAAAATCAGTATTAAATATTATAAATGTAGAGGAGCAGAAGGAGTGATACAGAGAACAAAGAAGAGAGAAAGACTTGTATTTCAAGGGAGAAGAATTGGAATCAGGTGCATAAATATCATCGCGTCATCATCCAGTCCACCAGAAACTTTATTTATTTTAAGGCAAATTATTTTCTGTTACTAGTAGTGCTTCTGTGAATGGATAAGAATAGCCAGAAAGCACAAGAAATGCAGAAGTAAATATCCAGTCCTCACAGATGTTTTCTGTTGGCAGAATGTAAAACACATATCTCCTCAAGAGCCCTGAGGCTCTGATGTCCAGGGGATTCCTGCTGTCCTGAGCTACCCTGGGCCACAATGGCAGCAGAAGGCTCCAAACAAAAAGTAACATATTTCAAAATGTGGGAGAGCAGACAGAAACCCTTTCCAGTTCCAATGGCAGTCAGTCCATCAAACTTGTGTCTCCTTTCTCTGGCCCATGCTGTCACACCAGATGCTTCTGCCTGCTGAGAGCTCTCTCCCAAGGGTAGAAGCTGTTTCTCTCCCAGCAGGAAGCTACAGGTTAGATCTGAGCTAATGGCAAGAAATGAAGGCTTCAGTACTGGGATGAGGGGGTGAGCAAGATACCTAATTTTTAAGACAAGGTCATTTTTACTTTTTTTAAAAGAATGCAGGTGATGGGGAGGTTTTTGTTATTATAGCAAATAAACTATTTTTCACACACTATAATTCACCCGACTCCTTGAAAATCTGCCATTTACTCCACTGATGATGGGAAGAGTCTCTATCCTTAGCTGACTCAGACTATTAAAGTGGCTTCTTCCCGGCTAATTGTTAAACATCCTGGCTTAGCATAATTTTGTTGCCTTGCTTTTTCTCTTGTGATTACACGTGATGTTAAATACCTTCTGTGAAACTGTCACTTATTTGTAATGGCATCAAAAAGCTTGGAGTAAAACTGCGTGTATCTTAGTGATTTATCAGAATAGTTTTTATCTTGTATTTTAAAACTCAAAATAGCAGTTTAAGTTTCTCTGTGACTACGTCCCCAGTATTTGTTGTAGGGCACAGAAGTTGGTCTTACAGATTTACATCTGTTAGTCAGAAAAAAATCACAACATATTGATCAAATTCTGTGATACACACGCCAGATATTACAAATACGTGCGTACCTGAAAAAGTATTCACAGACCTCACAGGTTCTTCAATAAGACCTTTGTACTGGGTTCACATCAAACACAACACTAATTTACAAATAAATGTCTTTTTCTTTGTTTGATCACAAGATGCACCTTATTTGCATGTCTGGTTTTGCACTGCAATATTTACCAGTCTTCTTTAGCTGGAATAAGCAATACCTGGTACTCACTGTTTGACAAAAGACATTTACCTGTGAGTAGAACTGAGAGAGAGGGAAGTTTTATGAAAGCGAAGCCTGGATATACTAACGAAGTCATAAAAAAAAGAACCATGAAAGGTGGCAAATCATAAACAAAGTAACATGTATCTGAATATGAAGAATGGGGTTATGGTTGTCTTTAAAAACTGCTAATTCTTGCTTTTTAGCCTGCCAGGCTGCAGTTTTAAGATGAGTGTTCAGAGGGAACCTTCGTATGATCACTCCGTTTCCTGTTTTAGTTTGTGCCCATTGCCTCTTGTCCTAGACCTGGCTTTTCCTCCTTTGCCCATTCCTATTAGGCATATGGATGCATTGATCAGATTCTCCTGACCCTTTTCTTCCCCAGGCTAAACAACCCCAGCTCTTTTAGCCTCTACTATGCAGGATGTTCACTTTCTTAATCATCTTCATAGTCTTTCACTGGACTCGCTCCAGCAAGCCCCTGTCTCTCTTGCACTGGGCCTTCACCAAGGCTGAGTAAAGAGGAAAGATCACCTCCATGCTGCTAATGCTCTGCCTGATCCAGCCCAGGAGGCTGTTGGCCATTTTCGCTGTGAGGGCACACTGCTGGATCACGTCCATTGTCCACCAGGAGCCCCAAGTCATTTCCTGTGAAACTGGTTTCCAGAGAGTTGGTCCCCAACACGCAGTGGTGCATGAAGTTGTTCCTTCACAGTGGCCAGATGTGACATTTCATTATTTTGAACTTAATGGGACTCCTCTCAGACTGTTTCTTGAGCCTGCCAAGGTCCTTTTGAACTGCATCACAACCATCTGGGGTCACTTGGTCTGTTCAGCCTGGAGACGAGGGGAGACCTCATTGCAGTTACAACTTCCTCAAGGGGGGAAGAGGAGGGGCAGGCACTGATCTCTTCTCTCTGGTGACCAGTGACAGGACCCAAGGGAATGGCCTGAAGCTGTGTCAGGGAAGGGTTAGGTTGGATATCAGAAAAAGGTTCCTCTCCCAGAGGGTGGTTGAGCACTGGAACAGGCTCCTCAGGGAAGTGGTCACAGCACCAGCCTGACTGAATTCAAGAAGTGTTTGGACAATGCCCTTGGGCACATGGTGTGACTTTTGGGGATGGTTCTGTGAAGGGCTGTGTTGGACTCAGTGATCCTTGTGTGTCCCTTCCAACTCAGCTTATACTGTAATTCTGTGATTCTGTGGTTCAGGTCATTAATGAAAATGTTATTGATGAACATTATTGGCCTCCTTGGGCACATCTCTAGTGACTGGCCTCCAGCTGGACTTCAAGTTGCTGATCATAACCTTTAAAGGCCACTAGTTCAAATGGTTTTCCATTTATCTAGTTCATTTTTCATCAGTTTGTCAATGAAAATGTTGTAAGAGATGGTGTAAGACGCCTTCCTGATATAAACAGCTATGCAAGAAATTCTCTTCTCATCCTTCTAACTACGATCAGACACAGCTCCACTGCATTTACCAAGTCTCCAAAGCTTGGAGGAACCTGGCCTGAATGACCCTGTACTGATTCTGTTGTGTGCAGGATGCTGGGCTGGATGGCCTCCTGTATGACGATATATTTTTTTATGGCAAAAACAGCTGAATTGCTCCCCAGCAAGAACAGGGCCAGGCTCTTCCTGCTGTGGAAAGGAGCTCAATGGGAGACACGGGGAACCACCATGAAGGATCAAGCTTGCTTCTCCTTGTTGGGCAAAAGGAGGACAGGAGACAGGAGGGCAGCGAATGCTGCTGCTGGGAGCATAGTTTCCACATTCAGCTCCGAGATACTGTGCCAGCCCGGCTTCCCCCAGCTCAGCAGCCGCTGCACCAAGGGTGGGACCCCTCACAACAGCCTCGCCAGCCGGATGCTCTGGGTGAGCCCACCCGATAACTGTGAGCGCTGACTGATAGTGCTCCTTCCTGACTGCTAAAGAACATTCCTGGCAGGAATGAAGGTCAAGCCAGAAGGTAAATCTGGAAGGAAACAGGCAGAAAGAGGCTAATAAGAAAAGAACTGCCAATCGTGCAGACTTAGCCGTTTGTAGGAGTTGGGGTTTTTTATACTTTTCAATTGTTTGCTCAAAGATGCCTACAGTATAGTGGGGAGAGAATGCAGTTACTATATTGTGCTAAAGAAACTCAAAGAACATGAGATCCTAAAAAAAAAATTCTTCTGAAAGATGAGATTTTTTTTTCCTAAAAAATCTCAAACTAGTGATTTCTTGTTGTCATTTAACAAGGCTGAGACTGTTGAGTCAGACATGCAGTATTGCAGAGCCTATGACAACATCTGCTCAGAATCCACTTATAATAAGAAACACAAAATTGAAAAAGTATCTCTTAGACGATTCTCGTCTAGATTTCTAAAGGTTGCAGAACCAGAGCAGAAGTTTTAAAGGGATTATAAATAATGGCACAGGGAATAGAAAAGCAAAGGCAGAGAAAATGTTGCCCTGAGAAGTCCATAAATTGCAAAAACAGGTAGCTGGTGAACAAATTAAGGCAGTATCTGATATAAAGACGAAAGTCTGTGCAAACATGACTAAGTTGTGTAGAACACAAACAGATAAAACTGAGAAGTCAATAAACGAAGAAGTCAAGAAATCCCTCCTTACTGTGGTAAAGTAAGATAAAATCTCAAAAAGATAATATTTTTAAGAGTTTTGGGAAATGGAGCACTTAGTTGCAGATTGAAAATACATCAGATGTTAAATCCTGTTGGTCACTGTGGTGCTCTAATACCAACCAGAAATTAAACTCCAAATAAGCCACTCCCTTCCCTTGCCCCTTCTGGTAAGAGAGGGACAAAAGCAGAGACTATGGGCTGAGATAATTTACTGAAAGCAAAAAGCAGTTAAATAAGAAACACACAGTAACAGCAGCAATATTAATAACAAAAGTACATAAAAAGAGGTGTTTTTTCCCTAAAAATGTGTTCACCACCTCAACTTAGTTCCACACGGCTGATGTTTTCCTTTCAACATCACATCCTGTAGCTGTGTCTCAGAGAAATGGGAGAGGATAGATGGAGGCAGCAAAGGATGGAGTTTGCAGGGCTGATGCTGACAGCTTTCCACTGGAAAGAGCGAGGCAAAAAATGGCGCACCTCCAGCAGTGTTCTTACCTTCCCAAAACCATGCCCCCTGCAGGTGATGTGCACGGCATAGGATAACAACTTAGCCACGCCCATATGGCACTAAGCTCTGCCCCCTGTCTGCAACCGGAAGAGTCACTTTAAGAGTGGTGTGAGATTGTTCATTTGAGTTGTCCGTGTAAGTGCCTCCATGACTACATCATCCTCCTCTATCCACACTGCATGGCTCTTTTGGAGGCTCTCAGTCAGGTCTGTATTGTCTCAAACATGCCTCACCTGTCCTGTGAGGTCTTACTGCACACTTGGCAAGCCTCCTTCTCCTGGGCTCTCCATAGTCATTGCTGCACCATGTGCATCCTTCACAGCCTATATAACAGACATGTCATTGCTTTTTGTTATAAACCAGGGGCTAGGAAAGAGGACCACTGAAAACACGACAGATCAGTGGATTAGCAGCCTTTTTGGCACTCTTCCCACATGTTGAAATATTGAAAAGATATTCAGAGCAGTGAACATTGCTCTGTAGGACCGGCTCATCCCAACAGAGGAGGCTCCTGCAGGGATGAGGCACACTGTCACATCTCATGGTGTTCATTTGTCATCTCCCCAGCATGTGTCCTCAAGCCTGGGCTGCCTCTCCTCGGAGGAAGCCCGTGAGCCTGGCTCCACATCAGTAGTGCTCGCTGTTACCCAGGGACATGGCCAAGGCTGGTGGGGAATCAGGGGTCTTCTCTGATTAGTGTATGTTTGGTTGAATCCTGAAGCTAAGGTCCTTCCCCAGGGCACCGATTCAAGGGACAAGACACATGTCAACACATAGGACATATTTTATTTTTGCCAGAAACCTCTACTGCAGTCTGATACCATAATTCTTACTCAGAGATCACAGGCAGAGAGCAGGCCCTCTTAATACCCCTTTAATACCCCATGATTATCTAATTGATTTCATGGAGAGTGATCTGCCTCTCAGTTTCAAACACCCTGAAGTCGGCCACTTAACAGACAGAGCTGGACTTAGTCCACTGAGCTGAGGACAGGAGACTCAGGGAAACACAGCAATATCTGGAGACGTGTCTCAAAGGAAACAAATCCCACAAAAGCCAGATTTCTTCTGAGCCGTTAAAAATGAGGACCAATTGCCTAGGCAGACAGGAGAAAAAAGCTGTTAGAACAATCTCAGTCAAGCTACCCCATTACACAAAATAAAAACTGAAAAAATAATTTTTCTCCAACTTTTCCTAGGAACTTTGGAATGTTTTTTCCAGTAGAATCCACAAAGGAGAATTAACATCTCTTATGGGGATAAGCAGGAATGGGCATAAAGCAAAGCTTGAAGCTGCAGAAGGGCAGAACTGAGAACTAATCATTCAAGCATATTCTGCTCCATTACTGTGCACACTTAAGACATCTTCCTGAATGGGCTAATTTTGAAGGCATCTGAGAAAACCAGAATTATAACAAAAAAAGTTGTTATGGCAGTCATGTTTGCAATGAAATTCTTCTGGGTATATAACAGTTTTGTAGAAAAAAGGTTAAGATTGTTTAAACAGTGTTTAGAAAATCTGAAGAGCCTATCCTAGACCAGAGCAAAATACTTGATGCTGATGTCATTGGACATTCTGGAATGTTTTGCAATAAATAATGTAGAAAGAGATCACCTGGCATGAAAAAAAATGGCTTTAAAAATTGTTTGGAAATAGATGGAAGGGGGAAAGTGCAAGTTGACTTTAGAGAAGTCTGTCTATTAGCAAAGCAAAGGACCCAAATTAATATATCCTGCCTGCCAGGACTTAAAACTTGACCCATTAACTCAAGTGAGGACTACAAAGCAGTTTCACTTCTTCAAAAGAGCTAAATCTACTGAATAGCTAACTCAACTTAAACTTTTACTGAAGAGCTAAAATTTGAGTTAAATTGTGCTAACTAACTCAAGTTGAGAGTGCAAAAGCACTTATTATGCTAAGAGGGGCCTGAAGTACTCTGTCAGTGATTTCTATTTAAGATTTCAGAAATCTTTTGCATATGATATCCAGGGTCTAATCATATGGTGCTGTAACTCCTCAACAACATCTGCAACAACTAGCTTTAGCTCAACATCATTACTGATCATTACTGGTTGTTTTTCTCATAAGTTTGCTTTCTTCTCCTTTAGTCAGCTTCTGTGACACCTTCCCTGTTCCCAAAGGCCAATGCCCTGACAAGAACTTGATCAGGGTGTAAGATGACTTCCATTATTAACAATATAATATGGTCCAACATGAGTATGTTGCACAGTTAAACACTTTTTATGTTACCAAGTAGACTTGTTACTTACATATAGTCCATTCTCAATATTCAGGCAAGTTTCATACAGAGCACACAGAACACACACATTATTCTTGTATGATTTCTTTGTTTTTACACTTTAATCTTCTTCAGTAGGGAAAAGAAGATGTTTGTGGTCTCATAAAGCAATTTGCAAAATTTTAAAAAAATATATTATTAGCAGAAAAGAAATCAGAGGTGGAAAGTAGGAAAAGGGGTAGTAGGTTTGAGCCAGGCAAGGCAGGCAAGAAATGGGCTAGAAGATGGGGGAAAAAAAGACAGATGGGAACTAATTTGTGCAAGACCTTGAAGCAAGGAGTCTGAACTGTATGTGGGAAGCTATAATACAAGAGATTTTTTCCATAAACATTCAAACTGAGGCAATGATATTTAAAAGCCTTAATAAGATATGAATTTGGGTAACACTTTAATTGTCTTCCCGAGAAAATTACTCAGGCGATCCAAGACTGGACTATTTTTCACATTGTTTTCCCCATCTGTGGAGTCACTAAATAATTACGCCATTATTGTGTTCGAAGCCTCACTTATTAGGAATTACAGCAACACCTGGTTATACTGACACTAGCTGTGGTTTAGTGAATAAACTTCCTGCAGTTGCTTTAGTAACCACTTCTTTGATAGGATTAAACATTCACTCTTTTGGAAACTCATTAGTCTCTACATTACTAATGCATTAATTTAATAATAATAATTCTTCATACTTACCAATGTATTGACCTCAGGACATGACTTCTGGGGTGACATTTGAGAATGTCTTAGTGAATACATACTAGTTTTCCTCTGTGCTTGAGCAGGCTTTTTTTCCTCTGTTGAATTTCTAATCAGCACCTGAAGGACCCCAAAAGAGTATTTCTCCAGTCCAGGAAAGGCCTCTGGAAAGGCTGCAATGACACTGCCTCTTTCATCCTCAAGGTCTTGGATGAGGCAAACAAGCTCTAACTTTGCCTGTTTCTTGATCTATCACTTCCTAAAGGAGAAGTCAGGATCTAAGGTAACAGACTCTAACAAAGGTTCCCACTGTCAAGGGACAAAACAGCCTATTTTGCATACTGTTGCATCTGGAATTTTCCAAAGAGCCCCGAAAACTTAGACACCAAATGTCCACTGTAATTCCTCAAGAGCGAGACACCGAGCTCCTTGAGTAATGCTTCAGCCAACAAATCCAATTATGCTGAGGTACAGGTGATGTGACTGGAGCTGACTGTACTCTGACAGTGGCTCATGCTGGATGGGGGCAGGAGAGCATAAGGGCACAATAACGTTAGAAGCCATGTGGCATTCTGTGCTTTGATAGTTGTGCACTGTCACTTCTGCAGCTCTCTTACCTCTAGCAGCTCTAGATGCCAGGCTGCAGATAGGCACTATAGGTGAGCCCAAAGACCTATTGAGGGGCAGTCTAAGTGCAGGTCTAAACATGCACCCTTCTGCAGATGTTTGTCTTTTTAGTAGCATAGCTGTACCTGGTACCATTAAGTCCAGGAGTGCTAACACACAGACCTGGATTGGGAAAATGGACAGGCTTTTGGGATGCTGCTGACAGTACAGGCTCTAGTACAAAAGATAAATGAAGTTTAGACAAACTCCTATGACCTCTACTCTGGCTATTCTTCAGCTAAAAGGTACCTGTTAGAACTGACTGTAATTCTGTCACTCAACTGCTTGTTAGGTTTGGCATCTTTCATAAGCACGATAGATAGAGCAATTCTGAAAGTCTTGGAAGGGTGCAGAGGAGACATCAGGAAAAGCATGCACACCACAGAAGACTGTGCCAAAACAAATGAGTTTATAAAGATCAGTTTGCTATGTAGTCTATATGAACATTGTACATGCCATGTCTTTCACCGTATATTCTTCAGACTATAAATAAATCAAATTGACACATATTCACAATCTAGCACCATCTGCTGTGTAAAGGAAGAAGGCATTTTAAAAGCAAAGGATCTGTTTGTTTTCTTACATGATACATCTTAATCAGTAAAATGTATTCCTTGTTTTACAAATATTACTTTAAATATGACAAGCATTTTACAAGAACCATTAGAGGAAATCCTTCTAACTATGGATTCTCATTTGCTATCAGTTTCTGCACCACATTAAAATTCCTTTATTTCCAAAACATTAAGCTGAGAGGAAGAAGTAGGAAGGTCTTATCTGAAGTGTAGTGAATCAGACCTTTATGGAAGAGATGCATATAATCAGAGATAAGGGTTACGTTTTTATATAAATTCTTCTCATTTAAGATAAATATTGAATGCAATATTTGAGACAAATAGTTGTCTGCATCATTGTGTAGGGTTTTATTTTGCTAATTATATTTTTCAACTCTTTTATATATCCCCTTACAACATGTTTGTTTGGGTTTTTTTCATTAGCTATGACAAAAGCATGAGATATTATTCCCAACAAATTTCATTCAGTAACAAATGTTGTACATCTCTTTCCTGTTTATTCATTTATTAAAAAAATATGTATCATTCAGAAATTCTAAGGGTCTCTAACTATTTTTAAATGTTTTGGAAGATCATGGCAAAGCATAGAGGCATATTCTAAAACTAATACAGGCTACCTCAAGAAATTAAGCTTAAGCAACTTTGTTGCCCCACATGAAACTAAAATGAACTCATTCAGGAACTTAACTCTCCTTCATTTCTTCAATAATTAACCTGCCTTTTTTTATATCAGCATACAATGTTACAGAACCACTGAAATAATTTAATATAATAAATTTGTTTACAGTTTAAATCTCTTATAATAAAGCACTGAAAAATTGTTTGGCTTCCTCCATCTGCTTTGTCCAAAAGGCATTATTCTTAGGTAGCTGGCTGTCAGCAACACAAAACAAAGGTATGTTAAATTAAGTTTCTGCTTTATAAACAGAAAGGTAAAAAAATAGACCACAAAATTTCAGTGTGTTGCTGCAGTGAATTCTGGCCTCTGCAAAGCTGAAGTAGTTTTCCTTATGGGCACTGACAAAGACAGCTGTCACTGTGGGCCACAGGGTGCTGTGAGCTGCAACCAGAATCCTGCCTGAACTCAGACCAGAGGCTGAAGGTCCCCACAGTCCTTTGTTCCTATCAAAAAATGTCAGTTTTGCTTGTTTCTACAAGGAGAGAGGGGCTCTCTGGAGAAATAACAAGCACAAACTGGAGGCCAACCATCAGCCGTGCACCTGCTCGGACACAATTCTAAGTTGCTGCTTAGCTGCAAACGTGCATTCCCAACAGGACACTTTAGCCCCATGCTGTAGCTAGCAGGATCTTTGGTGGAGTACCTCTGAAAACCCCAGAGTGTCCAGCCTCTTTGATTTTTCAATAAGTATAGTAAAAAAAATACACTATCTGCTTTTTTGGTTATTTCTTTTGGTGAGCTACTGCATAGTTTATACTGAAAAACAGGTAAGTGCAAGTTTTACACAGAAAGGGAGGACTCAGAGCTGAAACATATTTTTAGCCCTCCAATTTTCTGAATAGAGCCAAAAAAAATTGTTCATGCTGTAAGAACCAGTCCAAAGCTAAAACACAGGCCTCTGCTGCTCTGACTCACCAGCAGGCTTTAAAAACTACAAAGGAGTATAAAGACTTCACCTCTTCCCATTCTTCCTAAAGTTTTCTCCTTGCAACTGCTTAGCCATCTGCAAGGAAACTAAGGCGATGCAAACAGCAGAACAGTGATGAATTATTCCTTAGCACTCTGAACCTCACTTTATTGATGCTGTCTTTTTAAATCACATTTACTCCATTTCAGATCAGGACTTCAAATTACCTGCTACCAAACCACTTTCTTCAAGAGCAAGCAGTCTACAATTTCTAAAAAAGAAGATAAACGCAAGTCCTTCCACTATCCTTGAAACAGGATAATACATTCCAAACAGAACAGATTTAAAGAATGAAAATTAAAACATCAAAAAGCCACACTCATACACAAAGCTTCATAAAAAGCTTATGAACTTTGTTCATAGCTTTCCATAACATTCCAGAATATGAGCTGTAAACGTAGATGAATGTACACCTCAGATCTAGTGATCTGTTTCTTCAGCTACAGCTTTTTTCAGTTGTTAAGAAACTTTCTCCTGTTTCTTGTAAAATACAAGTTTATAGCGTTATATATGCCATAGGGAATCATTCCTCATTGGATTGACTTTGAATATACCTGAAAGCATTTCTGTTGCTTGTAGATTTTATCTGATATGATCCAATGAACTCCAGTGAGCTTGAACATGACCTTGACATGTTGAACTTTACCTTCAGGTGAAAATTCAGAAAGTAGCTGCTCACAGTCAAGTGTAGAACTGCTCTTTTCAGACAGAATTCTTGACCTTCACCATTCCCTGACCTGAAGCCAAGTGTAGTTAGATTTTCTCCCATCTTCATGTCTCCCTGGCACATAGGAAGAATGAATCCAAGGTTTGCTGCTCACTTAATCAGATACAGGTGTGGGGATTCTTTTTTATATTGAAAGTACAGCTTACAAACACAGCTTACAACCAGTGACTATTTCAAAATGTACTTCCAAGCACATAATTTCTAGTGAAAAAAAAAAAACAACGTTCCCTGGAAATACTTTCAGCATGAACGCACCCAAACAAACTCATAGGTTTTTCTGAATCAATAAACCATTTTTTTTGCTACACTAAAGTTGCAGCCATTAAAAGGGACCCTTAAGACCACACATATTTTCATACCTACAGCAGAGCTTTCTGATCAGATCGTGTGTGTGCATGTGTGTGGATTTAAAATATGAGTTTAATACAAAAATCTTTGAAACTATATTCCTCTAAGTATATAGAGCCATTTCCTTGTTTAAAGAGATCAAGTCTTCCCTGAGTACTGTACAACCAACCAGTTCAAAATCTAAATTCATTTGCATTACAGCAGACTACACCTATCCCAGTTACATGTCAAAGAACCTGGCAGATTTTAAATCAGTCCCACTAGCTTCACTGGGGAGAGCAGGTGTTCAACACCTTCAAAAGATCAGGTAATTTTAGACAAGGTTTGAAGCTGTAAACTCAAGCCTAGGTTTAAACCCATTCAGCAAGTTTAGAGGAGTAAGACCTAGATCCCTGGTCTGTAAGACCCTGCCCTAGAGCTTGGTCATTCACAGGACCATTCATCTCCCATGTGCATCCTCAGGCAATGGATACAATAGTAATTACAGCATTAACTAGTAAGATACACAACAGAGTTTTGTGCCAAAACCAAGTTTGGTTGAAAACCAAAATTACCTTCAAGATCCTTTCAGTCTGCTCCTTGGCAATTCTTTGCACTCCCCGCCAGATGCATCCAGACTTCTTGATGGTGTTTCTATGAATAGGCTAACACAGGGCAAGTCAATGACCATCAAAACTGCTTCCCAAATTTTAAAAATTGGATGTTACTGAAATCAACTGCTTTTACAAGAATAGCTGAGGCTGAGTGTGAATATTTGGAAACTGAAAGACCAGTCTGCAAAATGCTTAGACTAGTTTCTAATAATGTCCAAAAACCATCTCAGTGTATTTATTCTTGGCTCTTAACTTCCAACAAGCACATAATGTTCTATTCTTCACTGACAAAATGCAGCCTTTCATTATTCCCTGTTCAACTTGACTCAAAAAACCTGAGTCCTCCCACAGAAAATAAAATAGAGAAATCTTGTCATTTAATGTTTATGGCCCTTGAGCAAACAAGCATCTCAATGAGTAATATTTTAAAGGAGTTACTCTTTCTTCAGTCTCAGCACCATTCTTTCTGCCTATGCTTTCCACATTTCTTTCCTGCAAATGTGGTTAATTATTCTCGCCTTTATTATAAAATGCAGAGGACAAACCTGCTTTACTGCAGCTATCAATAGCCACAAATTCAAAAAGTAAAATTTGTGGGTTTGTTTTTGTTTTTCCCTAGCCGCAAATGGTAGCCAGCCAGACGCAATGGTAGACCCAGAGAAGCTAAGAACGCAAAATCCAGCGCGTGTCGTGCCCAGGCTGGCCCTGCCATCAGCTCCGCACCTGCTCTGCGACCTGCAGTTTTTCTCACCTCCCTCCAGACCCAAATTTGCCCGCAGGGAAACCGAGGGACGCGGGAACCGCCATGCCCGGCACATGCCTTAGTGAGCCCAGGAGCTGCAGCCCGCCGGGCCGCAGGCCGACGAGCCCACAGGGGCACACTCCCCGCAGCCACAGGGCATTCCCAACCCTTCCCGCCCGCGCCCTCAGCGCCGCCCGCACCGCCCTCAGCGCCGCCGCCGCGGGCCGGGGCGGGGCGGGGCCGCGCGGCGCGCACCGGCCAATAGGGGCGCGGGCCGCCGTAGGGCTCAGCCAATCAGCGCCCTCGCTGGCGGCGCGGACCGGGGCTGCGGGAGGGCGCGGGGCGGTGGCGGCGGCCGGGACCGTCAGCGCGCCCGGCGGGAGCGGGAGAGCAGCGGGAGCGGGAGCCCTGAGCTCCATCCCGAGGGGCGAGGAGCCCGCCGGAGCCCTGGGGCTGCGGCTGCTGACCCGCGCCCGCTTTCCGCCTGAAATCCTGCTTGCCCTGGCCCTGGCTGCAGCCCGGGCTTCCGACGCCGCCTAAATCACGGAGGTTTCGGGAGAACGTTGTCGCCTCATCCCTAGCCTGACAGGGACAATAAAACAAAATAAATCAAAATTGAATAAAATAACCCAAAATGTAGTAAAATTGAATAAAATAAAATTTAACACGGGAGAAAATGAGAAATAACACCAAGCAGCCAGCGCTTCTCGCGAGGGGCTGTCGGAGCGCAGCGCACGGATCGGAAGCGCTCGGGGAGGCGGCAGCTCGGGGGGCCGGAGCATCCCGGGACGGGCACCGGGGCTCGCCCTCTGCCCCTGCCCGCGGACCCGTGCTGGAGGATGCGTCTCCGCCGGGAACGTCGCAGGAATGGGGCCCTAAAAGTGAATGTGGCAGTATTTCTCCGGGTGTCTCCGCCTGTACTTTGTATTTCGATGTAGCCGCTGCATAGCAATATTAAAAAAAAAAAAAAAGAGAAAAATCATATGTTGTTTCTTTTTTTTTTTTTCCCTTGACTTTGGTTATTCGAGGCTGGTTATATTTAGTTCAGGTTTTGATTTTTTTCTTAACTCAAAGACGGATTATTATATTTATTGACCATTAATTAAAACAAATTAACTCTCTGGAGTACTTTTTTTTTTTTTTGTAAAGGTGGCCCAAGTATTACGATTTGGTGGGACACTTCTATTAAAACTCACAAACTCTACAGACATGAAAATATTTCTCGTATCACAGTTTAATTATTACACCCTTTCCACCACCTCAGAGCACACATGACACGTCCCTCCCCCGGCAGCGGCTCCACGATGGGTGCCTTCCTTTGGGAAGGCAGCAGACAAATATACTGAAATAAGGAACTGGCAGGAAATATTCCAGGTCCTGCTGACGGTGCTATAAATGACAACAGGATTTTCGACTCCACCAACAGATGAACGAGATCCTGCTTTCTGCTGGAGAGGGGTTTTCCATTTATTTTCATGTCAGAACCACAACTTGCGTCTTGGGATAAAATGAATCGAGTAAGTGGGTGCGCTATCCCAAACAAGGAAAAAAAAAATAAGATCTACAGCGTCAAACCTTTAAAGAAAATTCAAGATTGGCATTTGAATTCCCGCTTCCTATTGCTGTCAAGCACGATATAGTCTTAAGTGACCAAACGAAGGATCAGATTTGTGTCTGAAATTCTCTCAGATACTAAAAGTATTTTGTTTGTATTTTACATTGCATCGCCTACACCCTGAACTGAAATAGGGCTCGATCCTGGAAACTCGCAGTCTTTTAAGTGTATCGAACAATCAGAGATTTACCGTCTGCTTCAGAGTTGTGAGCTACGCCAAACCAAAAAGCGGGGTTCCCTCCTGACTCTCTGCCTGCCCGAGGGCACACGGAAAGCCCCAGCTCGGACCTGAGAGGGCAGACCCGCACAGCTGGCGAGGCACAGCTGGCGGGTCGCTGTCGGCGGTGTTGCATCCTTTTGCCTGGTGAATTGGAGGAGCTGCCAGGGAAAACAGATAATTTTCTGACAGTCTTTTTTTTAAGGTTTTTCATAATAAAGAATAAGAAGATTTTTCCCTCAAATAAAAGTAACAACGATTCTAAAGAAAAGTGTTCGCAAAAAAAGGCACGTTTGAGTGAGTGCAAACAGACAAAAACAGACTAATAATGTTCAGCCTTTAACAGCTCTGCCCTCGCCCTGCGCAAAACAAAATAACAAAAAAAAATTCTAAAATCCTAGGCATAGAGAAGAATGGATTGGATTCGGGATTTTTGCCCTCTGGTTCTGCTGAGTGAGAGAAGGCAAATGCTCAGACGACATATTCAGGGGCAAATTATTTAGAGCTTGAACCAAAGACACTGTTTACAGATGAGTCTGAGCTTCCGTTCATCAGAAGCGTTGTGGAGAAACACGAGATCCTGCTGACAGCACTTCAATTAACAACTAGGCAAGCAGTAGTTTGTCAGTAACTTTATTTCTTTTTTTAAAAAATCGCATGACAAACTGGAACCAAGACCAAAATACTGTATCCACTGTACATCGTTCATTAGAAAACAAACATACACCACATTTGTATTCTACCAAACAGAGAGTGTATTTCCTTTAAAATTATATAGTGCGTGCTTTTAGATTCATGCTTTTTAATATTTATTTTACATTTGTTACTCAAATATTATCTGTTATAAATAATTGCAACTTGATCAAATGGTGCACCTGTTATGCGAACCTCTTCAGTGCTGCAAGAGTGGCTTTTTGTTGCCTGTTTTTTCTGCCTTTCCAAAAAGCTGTTGGTATTGCTTTATTCGGACCCGAGCAAGCACAGGTGAGGTGTCAAATAAAGTGTACAGGTGCCAGAGGCGCTTGCAGACCCGGGTCTGCTGCTAAGCCCCACGGCTCAGACCGCTGGAACGAGTGATGGGAGAGCGCATAGAAAAAAATCGTTTCCAAAAGGCACAATTTTCTCGACACAAAGGTACAATAAAAATATACGGCCACTGAAATGCGGGCGCCTATCGGGATGCGATGCCTGTCCAGCGGGATCCCGGGCCCGCCAGGGTTTCGCCCTCCTGCCCCTGTCTCGGCACCGCAGCTACAGCGCCGGGGGCGACGCTGCGGAGGGAACCCGGGGACGCCCGCGCACCCCTGCCCGCCCCGCCGGCGGCTCTGCCCGCCAGTCCGCGCTCCTCCGCGACACGGCCTCCCATGGGACCGCCCCGGGAGCCCAGAGTAATAGGGAGGGGGGGCTGCAGCGCTCCCCTCACCCCCGCCCCGCCCCGGCCGCCTCTCGCATCACTGCTCGCGATGCCGGCTGCCGCTCTCCGGGTCGCTCTGGTCGTCGGTGAAGCAGACGTCCACGTCGCTCTCGTTGTCAGTCTTTTGCTCCTGCTCGGGCTGCGCGTAGCCAGAGTCACTCTTGTCCTCGGCCGCCTTGCCGAGGCTCTGCCCCGGGTGCCGGGACTTGACGTGCCGCTCCAGGTCGCGGCGTCGCACCAGCACCTTGCCGCAGTACTCGCAGCGGTAGGGCGTGTTGCCCTCGGCGTGCAGGCGGATGTGTTTGTTGAGATTGCTGGGGTCCCCGAAGGGCCGCAGGCAGACCTTGCACTTGAGCGGCTTGTAGCCGGTGTGAGTCCGCATGTGGATCTTCAGCCCGTACTTACGGGAGTACAGCTTCCCGCAGTACAGGCACAGGTGCCCGGTCTTGGGTTTCCCTCCGGCCGCCCCCGCCGCCCCCGCCGGCAGCGTCTCCAGCCTCCCGCGGCCTTTCTCGGCCGCCAGCTCGGAGAGCTGCTGCGTGTGCATGGCGATCTCCCGGTCGATGCTGGCCAGTGAGCCCAGCTCTGCCGCGTGCAGACCCGCCGCCGGCCCCGCGAAGTACGACACCGACTCGGGGTACTTGAGGAGGCCGCCGAGGTGCAGCTTCAGCGGATAGTAGGGAGCGGCCCCGTAGAGCAGCTCCCCATTGTAGACGGTGAGCGGCATCACCGGCAGCCCGCACTCCCCCGCGTACGCCTTGAGCCCCTCGAAGGGCGGCAGCGCGAAGCGCTCCAGGGCCCCGCCGGGCAGCGGCGGGTAGCGGGCGGGGGGCAGCGCGGCCGCGGGCAGCCCCCGCTCCACCTGCCGGAAGGCCGAGGCCTCCTCCAGCGGCGACAGCAGCGGGAAGGCGCGTAGCCCGCCGCCGCAAGCCAGCCCCGCCGCCGCCGCCGCCGCCGCTGCCTGCGGGGCGGCCTCACCCGGCAGCGCTCCGCACTTAGGCGGCGCCTCGGCGGCGGCGCGTCCCGCCTTCAGTCCCCCCAGCAGTTTGGAGAAGCCGAGGGCGGCGGCGCCCCGCGCCTCCTCCCGCAGTGACCCGGCGGGGCGGAAGGCCGAACGCGCCCCGGGGCACAGCGCCAGCCCGTTGCCGCCCGCCGGCCCCAGCAGCGGCCCCGGCCCGCGGGCGGCCCCCACGCTCATGTCCAGGGCGCGCTCCTGTTCCTCCTTGCCCGCCGCCCGCTTGGGCAGCGCCGGCTTGGCGAGCGGCGGGGAGGCGGCGACGGCCTCCCGCTTGACGGCCTCTCGAGGGCCGCAGGCGGGCGGCGGGTGGCCGCGCAGCGAGGCGGCCGGCGGCTCCTTGGGGGGCAGGCCGAAGGCGGTGGCAGCGGGCCGGCCGTGGTCGTGATGGAGGAAGGGCCGGCCGTGGCTCAGAGCGCAGTGGAAGTGGACGTGGGCCTTGAGGCTGTTGGGGTACTTGAAGGTCCTCCAGCAGTACCAGCAGATGTACCGCTCCTCCCCTGCGGAGGCAAGCGGAGAGACCCGTCAGCGGCGGCCGCGCATCCCCGCGCATCCCCGCTCTCCCTCCGCCTCGTCCCGCCCCCGCCGTGCTGTGCCGCGGTGCGGAGCGGAGCGGGCGCTGCGCGGTCCGGGCTGAGCTCCCGCGAGCGGAGCGCCGTAGGGCCGGGGGGAGCAGCTGCTGCCGCGAGTCGTCTGTCGGAGGGCCCATCTGTTGGCGTTTGCAGAGGAGGTAGCGTATGTCAGGGAGTCGGCTGCACCGAACAAAGGCCAATCTAATGATCGTGAGCCCCTCATTACGCGGCGAGACAATATCCGATATGTATGGGCCATATGTAATCGTTCCCTTTCAGAGGACAATGCCCTTTGTGCCCCGTCCCATTTCGACTTCTCTCAAGCGGAACAGACCTCGGTGGCCGCGGCTGTGGTGACTGCCCGACACCGCAGAGGCTCAGGCTCCTCTTTCCTCCTCCTGGCCTTGCTTGTCAGGAGGGTACTCCCAAGGAAGAGCATCTCCCGAGCCCCGACGGTGAAACGCCGCCTCTGTGGCCACCTGTCTGTCTAGGAATCTTTTTCTTTCTCTCTTTCACTCCTTTCACTCCTTTCCTTCCTTCCTTCCTTCCTTCCTTCCTTCCTTCCTTCCTTCCTTCCTCTCCCCACTTTCCCCTTTCCTTTCCCTTCTCTTTCTCCTTCCCCTCTCCCTTCTCTCCTCTCCTTTCTTCTCCTTTTCTATCTCTTTGTATCCATCTTTCTCTCTCTCGTTTCTCCCAGTCACCATACTACGCTGATAAGCCCCCGAATCTCCCTTTCAGCTCTTGCCCACTCTGTCCGTCCCCAGCTGACCCTCAGCCCGCAGTTTAATGCACTGAAACACCTAAAGTGAGGCCAAGTGCCACACGGAAATGAGAGCCCGCTCCAGGCCTGGGGGCAGCTCCTCAGTTTCAGGGAATCCCGTGGCGGATGATGAGGGTGAGACCTTGCATCGCGTCCCGCGTCTGTCGGGGCACCCGAGGAGGGCGGGTCGCCGGGGTGGATGCCGTGGCCGTGACCAGCCTCCCGAGACGGTTTTTGGCCGGCATCAGCCGGTGTCCGCTGCGGGTGGAAAACGGAATCTTCGCTCTCCGCGGGAAACTCGGGTGCGAACTCGGGTGGAAGCATCCCGCAGTCTTGCGTGTATCTCGCCGCCTGTGTCCTCGCAGCATCGTGAAGGCGTTGGGCGTTGTTTTTCGCCCCGTTGACGAGGGAGACAGACGGGACTGTGTCTGCCCGGGCCCCGGAGATGCAGCGGCCACGGGAGGAGGAACCACGGTGGCAATGCCATTTTACCATGCATCGGAAAACGGGTAAAGGAGCGGTACGGATGGAAAAAAATACGGCCACGGACCTCCACTCCTTTCCGCTGTCTTCGTTTGCCTTTGCAGGTCTCTTCAGCGGCGCGGCTCAGCCCTGGTATCCTCGGCAAAAGATTGTCGGGACCGGCTCCCGACCGCCATCGAGCCCGGCCCGGCGCTCTCCCCGGCTCAGTTCCAGTTCAACAAACATCACTCGAGGGGAAAAAAGAAAAACCAAAAAAAAAAAAAAAAAAAAAAACCCAAACCCACCAAGAAAACAAAAACCAAAAAAAGCCCACTAAAACCACCCCTTTCTCACCACGGTGACCCAAGTTAATGGGGTCAAACACAGAAGAATTCCAGATTTTTGATTTGGTTTGGTTTTTTCGTTTTGTGTTTTTTAAAAAAACTCTGAATTTCTTCCACTCTCTTTTTTCGGTTGGTGGGGGCTTGGGGGTTTGGTTTTGGTTTGATTTTTCGGGGTTTTTTTCAGCGTACGATCATTAAAAGAAGAGCACTTCAGCATGCTGATACGCTTTTTCTGAATCTGTATTAATCAATCTGGAAATTGTGGGGCCGAAGACACAGCAGATCCGTAGGGGCACTTTGCAACTCAGCCTTGCTTCGACGGGGCGAGGCAGATGCCGCACGCTGGGAGCCTCTTGCAGACCTGAGCTCTCTTTCGGTTTTTCGACCGAGTAGCACTGGTACCCATCCGCAGTCAAGGGCTGCTGGAGAAGAGTGGGACACAACCCAGCGTCGTGTCCTCCTTGCTACCGAAACTTCGCCAGGCTTCTCGAGGGGGTGACCCTCGGCAGATCCATGGCCTCACTGCCCTTAGACGTGGCGGGGACAGAGACGTGACCAAGAGTTTCTTTTCCGGGTGTAGTTTTCGTACAAGGAGGGATTTGGGTTCTTGCACATGGCACGAGTCGGTGGGATATAATAGCCAGAGCCCGGCTTTCCCGCCGCCATCCCTTCGGGCCGGACCCTGGTCACCCTGCGGAGCGGCCAGCCATGACGGGGGGGAGGGGGCAGCCCCTGCCCGGATCGTGCACTCCCTCCCTTCCCGGGGACACCGCCAAGCTGAAGGATCTTCTGCGTCAAGCAGGAGCGTCTGGGGTTCCCTCGTCTCCCGCGTAGCGGGCTGAGCCCGAGGGGAGGGAATGCCCACAGGCAGCTGCCGCCACCGGCGCCCCAGGGAGGGTCCGGACCCAGGACCAACAGGAGGGGGTGCCCGCCGCCGGAGAAGCCCGACAGGTGAACACTGAAGTGTTTCGTCTTGTTTTCCCTCGCTTTTAATGTGCTGCCACCCTATCATTTTGTTAACACCGGTGTAATTCCAGCTAAGAATAGATTTGCGGGTTGAAGCAAGCCGTCCCAGACGGGTATCTTCCCCTTCCCAATATATTTGGATATCCTGATCTCAGTGTGATTTGACGCCTACTTTTTACCTTATATATCCTAATTCACAGGAACTGCCCAGTACTGTCCAGTTTTGACTTGACTATGTGAATCTACCCGCAAGAGAGCCTGAAAAGAGTCTCTGAAACGCTGAGCACGAAAGGTAAACCCGATGTTTTTAGAAACTACTGAGCCAATTTGCTGTCTTGCATACCAACTATAACGACGTTTCACAGAAACCCCATTTGCCTATCAAAGGATCATTAAACCAGGCCGATGACGGAACAACTCGATGCACGGGGGCCTTTCCATACGCTACCAAGTTAATAGATCACCCTTTAAATGCAAGCAGATGGAGTCTTAGTTTAAAGGGTGGTGGGTTAAATTCACGGCAGCTGTACTGGCATTAATTTTTCTGAGGGCCCACGTTTGCCTACCGCAGTTTGAATTCCCGGCAAAGGTGTCAGTTACAGAGGGTTTGTTTTGTTTCATTTAATTTGGTTGCTTGGAAATGAGTGCCCGCATCTGTACCTTTCTCGTCGTGCGTCGGCGTGGCCGTGACGGGGATGTCAAACCACTGCGCCAGAGGGTTGGAGTACCAGACGGTGAGCTCCTCTCCCGGCTGGACATCTCGCAGCGCCCGGTAGAAAATCTGGGAAGGGAAGAAGGGAAACTTCTTCAGGAGGCTTGAGAGGGGAGGCAGGTGGCGGAGAGAGGTGCCAGGCCAGCTCGGAGCCGTGGGTGGGGTACCTGTCCTCCTGGCAGATCCGCAACAGCCTCCAGTGTCTGCTCTTGGGAGTTTCGGGCAGCCCGGATTAACCCTATCCACTCCAGCGCTGAGCTCCCGGCTTCATCCACTAATTCCCCTCTGACCATCCGCACCTGGAAAACAGGCGGCACTGCTGTCATTTTCACGTGAGACGAAACACAAAGAGAGCAAAAAGCTTACCTGTCCCCCTGCCTGCCTGCCCGCTCTGCCTGGCCCATCGAGCTGCTTCCCCACACTACGCAGGGGGCTGAGCATCGCAGCTGAAAGCAGCGGCGAGAGCAACTTCTTTTGCCGCCCGTTTGACGCTTCCATCCTCACCCACCTTTCGGCAGGACATTCCCCGGCTCGCAGGTGCCGTGGGACAGATGCGGCTGCCCTAGCGGGGGTTGCAGCTCTGGGGGGTAAGGCTGGAAGACGCCGTGCCCGGAGGGGGGAAACGGGATTTTTCCCTTGGGTCGCATTGGTCCAAACGCACCTTGTCCAGTGGCAGCTGCTACATTTTGCTTAACGCTATATTAAATGCCCAGGTACGATTTTTAGGGGTTTTTTTAAGAGTTTGTGCAGTCTCTGAGTCCGTGCAAAGCCATTGCGACATGCAGGACTTGTCGGGAGGGGGAAAGGGGAGAAGATTCTGCTCAGCTACAAAGTCCCTGTAGCCCCATACTTCATAATCTGCTTGCCCATACAAAGAGAAAATGAAGTGCCCATTCCCTGAATGACCGTGCAATAAAAGTCATCGGAACAAAGCAGTCTAAAGGGAGAAACCAAGGGAGCCAGATGAGAAATAAATTTGAGTGGGCTGGCAGAGCGTTTAAAAACAATTAAAGTGCATTAAAAATCAGAGCGGAACGCGTGAGCCGCGGCTGCCCGGGGGGCGAAAGGAGGAATCTCATCCGCAGCCCCCTGAAGAGCCTGGTGGACGGGGCGAGAGCCCTTCACCGCCTGCTCCTCGCTCCTTCACTCGGACATGGACTGACCCCGAAGCTGGTAGCCGGGTGGCCGTCATCCCCCCCGCTCCGGCTGTGCGGGCTGTTTGCAGCTCCGGGGGGGACGTTCTCCCCGAGGCTTTGGGGGGAGGTCGAGCTGCGCTGGGCTGCCCCGACACCTGCGACCTGCACCCCGATGCCGTCTCCGGGGTAGCCCCGGCCCGCTCTCCCTGCACTCCCTTCAGGCCCAAGCCAAAGGACTAGTGGCCGGGGAGAGAGATTAGGGGCACGAACCCGAGCCAAGCGCAGAAAAAAATCGGTGCATCTGCCTCTGTCCCTGCTCCTTCCCGGGACAAAACCCGGGGGCTGTGATAGCCGCATGCCCCCGTCTCGCGGGGGCTCCAGGAGCGAGGAGCCGGCCGTGGCACGTCCTGGCTCTAGCAGGGAAAGGGGCAATGCCCCAATGAGCGGAGCCCCGAGGTCGAGGGCTGGGTGGAGGGACCAGGGCCCTCCGACCCCGGGCACGAGGCTCAGGCGACGCTTCCAGCACGTCTATGTCCAAGGCGGGGGCGCGGCCGCTCCTCCGGGAGAGCCCCCGTGTCCTCTGGCCTCGCTCCGGTGGCCGGCCGGCCTGGGGGCCCCGGCGCTGGGGAGGAGGGGGACAGGGCACGGGCGGGCAGGCTTTCCTGGCAGAACCACGGGGAGACATCTCAGGACGTTCTGGAAAGGCTTCCCTTTGCTTTCCTGGCTCGCTCTAAGAAGGGAGGATCGAAGCGAGACGGGGGAAGAGCAGCTTCCTCTCCCAAAGCCGGCTTCCCCCGAGTCAACGAATAATCAAGGTCCAGCGGTGCAGGAGAGACCGTAGGAAAATACCTTTTTTTTGGGTCCTGGCTCCTTGCGGTCTGACAGGTACTTGCCCAGTTTGAAGGTGCCCGGCACAGGACCCAGGCGCAGCCCAGCCGGGATGCAGCTCTCCGCGCTGACGCTGATGGCCGGAGCCCTGCTGGTTTGCATCGCTGCCGCTGGGTGTGAGCGCTCGGGAACCCCAACTACTTAAGGGGGCCGGCGTGACAGCGGCAGGCGGCGGGAGGATGAGCACAGGCGTATCTCCGCCCGCAGAGTGACGCGGCGCTGTGTGGACGCCGGCTTTTCAACGGGAGCAGGAGGGGTACCCCTTGGCAGGGGGATGCTCTGGGGCGCAGAGTTTGGTGAGAGAGTTTGGCTCCTCGAGCAGCTGCGGAGTCCCATCCAAGAGGGTCACATGGAGCCTTTCCCTAACCCTCCTGCATAATCAGGCGGAGTGAATGGCTGGCAGACAATGGGCCAGGCGACCTTCCCATTCCTAAAAATCCAATTTGTCAAGGGCAAAGAAAAGGCGCTGGTGAATCAAAGGTCTGGAGGGACCATTAATCCTCAGCATGGGGTATTGTCCCCGAGACAGTTACGATATTTTAAGTGACAAATCCACTGTATAATTTCTCCATAAATTTTACTTCCTTTTATTGTTCCTCGACAAACCAGTTTTGGAAAATAAGTGACTATTTTAAGTCTACTTGGCTGAGCCTTTTGAGGTTTAATATACTTCAAAGATTTTTAATTCTCTTCCCTTGGCTTTATTGTAAAGGAGATTAAACAAAGAGATGGGGAATGTTTTGAGGACTTGTTAACTTCTATTGATTCCCGGCGTGTGCCATACAGAAATTGGGCAGGTACTTGATGGGAAAACACCAGAAAATACCTACACTTTTTTTAAAGAACGACCATATTACCATTTCAGTGGTTTGGTTTCAGGCCAGTAATCTGTTCAGAAGAGCTTTGATCCTTAAGGAGGATGAATAGCACAAAATATGAGCCGCCGTAGCCCCTGTAAAACACAAATCGCTGCACCTGCGAGTGCTGGGGAAGCTGTGTCTGTAGCTCGTGCGAGTAAGAAATAGAGACAGGAGGAAATAGAGACATATAGCTACCAGGAAACAGGCAGGCACGGCCAGCAGATAACACAGATGTCTAGCAAACAGTGTGCAGCTGGATTCCTCCTTTAATACATCCCCAAATTCCTCGCCCACACGCAAAATCTCTTGCACCGAGACCGCTTTAGGAGGTGGAACCCGCAAAAAGCAACTGTAATTAAAGCCAGAACGAAGCTATTAGAACAGAGTGTGCGCCTATGCCCCTCCTCTTCGCATAAATATTTTAATTAAGATAAAACGAAGTGCTAGGATTAAGTCATCTTATAATTCAAGCTGGATAAATGTCCCAGGAATTTTCCAGGAGCTGAAAAGGAAAGGCGTGCGACTTTTTTCTTACGTGTATGCAACAATTTGGATGTGCCTGTCAGACCAAGGAGGACAACAACAAATTCAATTTTCCACTTTCGCTTTTATACTCCTGTATAGTTCCTGCTGGCAGGTTTTCTCCACTCCATACCTCATAACACTCCAAAAAGAAGATTTCTAAACCTTTCTCCTTTGGAGAAGTTGCAAAGTTGTGCATGAGATTTTATCCATTGCTTTCAGAAACAATTGCAGATATGGAGCTCTTTTTTTCCTTTTTTTTTCTTTTTCTTTTTTTTTCCTCGTGGCGTTTTTCTAATAGTCAGCCCTAATAAATTTCAAAAGAAAAGCCAAAAAGCTACGCTTAGAGGTACATCTGCCGACAGACGCCAGGTAACTGAGCGGGCTCTTCTCAAGTAACCCCGCTTTCTTCAAGATAAACCTTGGCACGTCGCTTTCGATGCGATTGTGTGTGGTAGCTTTACTCTGGATTTGTTTGCCGCCGTCACGAGTGGCACCGTGGGAGCAAAGGCCACAGGGATGCGCATGTGGGAACGGGAGCGGTTTTAGAACCGGCACCTCTCACCAGCTGGCGGTCGCAAAAATCTTCTTTCCCCTCTCCCTGCCCTTCACCGGGCCGGAAAGCACTTAAAGCTCAGCCTGGCAAGTCACCGCCGCTGCTGCGATATTTGCCCACGCTGGCCGCCGTTCGCTCCGGCCCGCCGCGGCGATGCGCTGCCAGCCCGCCCGGTGCCGCCCGGCCGCCTTCCCGGGGCACCGGCGGCCGCTGCCTCGGCCAGGGCGAGCCCTGAAGCGTCAGAGCCTCTGCGAGAGCGGCGGGAGCGCAGGGCTGGTCGGTGCGGCCCGTTCTGCCCTTGGCGCTGCCCGCGGGCGCGGGGAGGGAAGCGCGGAGCTCCCCCGCACGGGCGGCACCGGGAAGGGACGGGGACAGGGACGGGACGAGGCGCTGCCACCGCCCGCTCCGGCGGCTGCTGGCCGGCACTGAGTCCGCGTAGGCTGTGAATGTATTTTTAGTAATGATCCGTATTGGTGCGCACGCGAGATAAATGTGCCCCCTGCCCCACCCCGCGCCTTCTCCCTGCAGCATCAGTGACCATCGATCGCATCTCTCCAGGGTGCAACGCCGAGGACTGTCCCGGGAGCAGCGGTGGGTTCGTTTTCACTTGGGCAAGGTTGGGAAGAGGAAGGGGGAGAGGATGTGGGGAACTGAAGATGACCCCTTTGATCAGCGGCCTGAATGGGGAAAAAAGGATAAACAAGAAGTTGAGAGCAATAAATTTAAGCCATGAACATGTCCCTGTAACCTCTGGCCTAGCCACTCGAGGATGAGACCGGTTTGAAATTCCGAGAGCCGTAGAGGTAGAGAGAGAGGGCCTTTAAGGCGACCAAGGTACCCTACTGCTCCGCCTCGGGAGCCGCTCCCTCCCAGGCCTTAATGAGTCAAAAAGCGTGAACGACACGCGAACAATTTTATCAATAGGACCATGTAAAGGCCGACTGTGAGGAAAGTTATTTATTAATATAGCCGATTGTGGCTGGTTCCCATCCACTCAGAAAAGAAAAGCCCTTGCTCTGGAAGCATTCACACCAGTTCTCCAATTTTTATTCTGTCCTGTGGCTCAAAGTTGAAGTTCCCCAAGTGAAATAAATTGTCCACAAAAGAGGAAAGGAACCACATTTTCTTTTATTTTTCCTTCCCTAAAAAGGAAGGGTGAAACCGATCTAATGTGCCCACTGGAGCAAGATGCAGCATGAAAGGCCGGGTGTTAAAAGTAAAAGCAGCCTTTGGAGCAAATGGGATGGAAAATTAAATGAAATTAAATAGCTTGAACGACCGTATTGTCCCTTATTAAAAAGACACATTAATTACATGGTTTCAGCTTTATTCAAAGACAATGTTTAGACTCAATCAAAACATTCCACTATCGCTCTTTATATACTTAAACCGGGCTACTAGAGGCACCATTAAAGAGAGATCACTTTTGCCCAGAGATGCGATGAAAGTTATTTTCCTTGGCGGCCCTTATTTATGCCCACCGCTGAACTGCCGGTGCCCCTGAGCAACACTTTGGCACACTGTTCTCCCTGATTTAACAGGTTGCCCCATAATGAGGCATGAATGTTAAGGAACAACAGTCATCCAAAGAGGCACAGTTGCAGAGAGCAATGTCCCACCAGGGAGCTCCATTCAAACCATCAAACCGCTCCGGCACAGAGAAGGTTCAACACCACATTCAGACCAGCATGAATGCCTGTATACAGGGCCCGGCTCATTATGCCACAGAGCACCGCAGCGGAGGCTGGAACAAAATGCTGCAAGTTCATTCAGCAGGCCATACTCCGGCGGGGCGGCCCAGCCGGCGGCTCCCGGGGTGACCTTTTTCCCAAATGGCTTTGCCCCGACAGGGCTGCCCTTCCCCGGGCTGCAGGACGGGACGGTCCGAGACTCCCGTCCCTGCCCGAGCCGACCCCTAGGCTCCGTAGCAGGTGGATAGGGACGCAAGGCACCGGGCGGAGGGCAGGAGGGAGGCTTGCTGAGACCCTGAAACACGGAAATCCACTTTAAACGGAAGAGACCAATATAGTCTGAACGCCTCTTTTCTTTCTTTTCTCTTTTTTCCTTCTCTTTTCCTTTCTTTTCTTTCTCACTTTCCCCCTTTCTCCGTTTCACTTTTCCCCCCTTTCTCCTCTTCTTCCTCTTTGCCCTTCCCTTCCCTTCCCTTCCCTTCCCTTCCCTTCCCTTCCCTTCCCTTCCCTTCCCTTCCCTTCCCTTCCCTTCCCTTCCCTTCCCTTCCCTTCCCTTCCCTTCCCTTCCCTTCCCTTCCCTTCCCTTCCCTTCCCTTCCCTTCCCTTCCCTTCCCTTCCCTTCCCTTGTTCCCTGCCTTCCCTCCTCTTTCTCTTTTGCAATTTCCGTGTATCTTTCCCTCGATCTCGCTCACCTCCGCTAGTTTCAGCTGCTCTTTCTCGAACTCTTTCCCTCTACCACCCTTTCCTCTGTTTCGTTCCTTCCCCTCACTGTCATTCCTCCCCCGCGCCGCCGCCCGCAGCAGCCGCTGCCTCCCCGCCGCGGCGCTGCCGGTGCCCGGTGCCCGGTGCTGCGGGCGGGCGGTGCCGACTGGCGGGGCAGAGCGGCTGCGGCCGGGCCGGCGGCCCCCAACCAGCTGTGCGGTGCAGACGAGATGCGGGTGGGATATTAAAGCAGCTTTTGAATAGTAATTCAGGTTCTATGGGAATCCGGGCAGATGACAGGAGCTCGATTTGGTATTCGTATTGTTAATCACGAGCGTCAGCCCAGATCGGATTCAAACACGTTTTGTGCTCGTTAAAAATTCCAGTGTAAGGGCTGAGATTTTTTTTCTTTTTAGCCCAACTTCAATTGGAGGCGAAGCTTGCCGCATAAAGTATTCAAAGTCTGTCTAAAGTTGCCTTTTAACCGTATTCCCCTTCTCCCGCAACCCCCACCGTATCTCTTGGTTCTTTCGGTTGACATGGTGCAAATAAAAGTCAGTAAACTTGTTGCTGAATTGCAATGTTTCGGTGTACCTTATAAATTCATACCTTTTCTCCCTCGATCGCCTCAGAATGAGCCCCTGCCTCAATTCGATTTTCCTTGCTGTTGGGCACATTTAGGAGAAAGTCTATTTGTGAAGTTCATTTCTAGGCAAATGTATTCAAGAGCTGATTGGGATGAATAGGACCGTGTGTCAGCCGCCCCTAATTGGGATTAAAGCACTTCGGACCATATGCAGAGAGTGACAGAAATTCTCAGGTTTCATTGTGCTCAGACTTCCACCCGCCTGGACACTCCCCCTGGAAAAGGGGGATTTATAAAGATTTCAGGGAGAAACTGAGCAAATAAAGGAGACTCAGAAAATGACCGGTCTGATGTCTCTCTGCGGGGCTGCCAGCGTGGCAACTGCCGGGGACAAGCACTGGCAGTGGTGGGCAGAGAGCCCTGGCCGCGGGTTTCCCTTCGGAGGGAACGGCAGCAAGCCTGAGGGTTCTCGTGCCCGGCTCGCTTTCGGGTTTAGAGACCCTGGGGGTTCCACGGGAGTGAAAAATCCCATGAGAAAACTTACCTGGGTGATTCTAGCCTAATGAACGTGCTCCTAGAGGGGAAGGGAGGCAGGGAGAGGAGATGCGAGTCTCAGGCAGACACCATTGCCTGCCCAGGTCAGGCTGGCATCGGGAAAATGAGGTTTTTTTGCCGTCCTGCTGCAGCAGAGATGGCTGAGGGCTGTACTCCCTGCTCGGGCCTGCCTGATCTAGTGGAAGATGCCACGGCCCAGACTGGATGGTGTTTAAAGGTTCCTTCCAACCCAAACCACTCAGTCTGTGTTTTTAACCCAAATCTGCTGCACGTCCATATCCACCTACTGCCCTGCCTTTTCGTCTGTCCGCCTGCATGTCAGCCGTGCCCTGGCAGCCCCAGCACTGCAAAGCATCCTGCCGCTGCTGCGGACCCTGTGCTTGTGAGGCCACAGCGAGAGGCTACCTCCAAAGCTCAGGTCTGGCCTCCACACTGTGACTATGCTGTGTGTGAGGTAGTCTGGATGCAGTAGCCCAAAACGTGCTGAGAAAATTATTAATTAGGTTAGTGACTTCTAAACTCCGCGGTCAGTTACCAGAAAGACCATGTTTAATCCCATCACAGTCAGACAGAAAAGAGCCTGTACCGCTACCAGGGCCTTTGTTTGCAGAGGCTACTTTGTGCCAATGTGATGATGGAGAGCTGGTGACCGCCTGCTGCTCTCACCCTCTCCACTCCCCTCTGAAAAGCAGCCATCGTCCCGACGGGGCGGTTTTGTGCCGAAGTACCCGGCTGGAGGCACAGCCCGTGTCCCCGCGGCGCCCCGCAGAGCTCGGCAACCCCGGGGCGATACAGACACAACTTTCTGCGGTGCTGCTGAGCTGGGTGTCCCCTCCGTGCGGGAAATGCCCTGGCACCACCTGTAGGCTTGTCCGTGGCGGTGGGAAGGGTCCTGCCCCCGCCGCCTGATCACGCTGTTCACTTATGCGGGCACCTTCCCACACCCCATGGGTCTGGCCGGGTGGGGAGAGGAAATGGGGAGTGTCCCGTGAGTCTCCTGGGCATGGTGACCCATTTCCAGCGTTGAACAGGGCTTGATATGCGACATGCGAGGCTCTGCTGGCCTGGAAAACAGCGCTGTGACGCTCAACAGCAGATATTGCTGAAGTCTCAGGTCAGGGACTGAAGTCCGTTCTCTGTGGTGGGTTTGCCCCTGCATACCGGGCCTGGAAAGTGGAAGATCCGGTTTACAGGAGATTGACAGAGGCCTCTGCTCCCAGTCTCCACCCGCACCGCCGGGTCCCCGACGTTCTTATTTCTGCAGGACAAAGAACGGCGGGCACGGTCGTGCGTGGCGGTGTGCGGGGACGGGGCACAGCGGTCGCGCCGGGTGGCAGCCGCTGAGCCCGGGAGAAGCCCTTGACATAATTTCGCAGCAGCTACGGTTGGCTAAGGGCCGGAGGAAAAGGGAAAAGCCAAGCCCTGACGTGCCTCCGCCCCGAGACGGCTACGATATTTAAATAAGAAAGGAAAGGGCATCGCCGCGCCAGCCGGCAGCGCTGCCCCAGCTTTCGGAGCGGGGGACGGGGCGGGTTTGCCAGCACAGCCCTAGCCCGGCCGGAGAGTCCTGTGTTTGCCCCTGCCGAGCCAAACCTTGGCCCCTGCCTGAGGAGAAAAACGCGGCCCAGGGCCAGGGAATAGGCTCTCGGCCTCCGGCTGCCCCGTACTCCCGATGTGCCTGCGGAAGGGATGTCCAGGAGGCCCCACTGCCCGGAGGCTGCTCCTCCGGTTATCGACAGAGCTGCTCTCAGCTGCCTACAGTTACTGCTGCCTACAGCATCCATAAGTCTCGCAGGCACCTCAGAGGCAGCAAAGATGCAGGCTTGCCTGTGAGTCCGTACACACGCACCCGAGTATGCTTATGTGTAAACATACACAGAGATTTATTCATAAATGGATATGCTGGAGTCACTGTGATCCTTTTTTTCCGTGGTTTTCGTGATAGGAGCACAGGGATGAAGGCCCTTCCTCTCCTTCCTGACCGTCCCTGAGAGACAGGGCTGTTATGTATTGAAAAGCATGTGGAAGAGCCAAAGGTTACCGAACGTATACAGGACTGATGCCTTAGGAAACATCTATAAAAATCTGCGTGGCGCCGAGTTGTTCCTGCGCTCCGAGGAGCAGCAGGGTGAGGAAACAGAGGGTGCTTCCCTCCCTCCCCGTCCTCCAGCATTAAATATCCCCCGGAATCCAATTCATGGAGCTATATTCTGATCTGAGCTCTCTCTGAGTCGGGCTTTGTAAAGACAGCGGTCGTAACACTTAAATCAGGTTTCCTCCACCTCTTAGGCAGGCAAGCTAGCATTGACTTTTTATTTCAGCCTAGGCTTTAATTGTTTGGAGTTTTTAAATATACAGTGGGAGTACCCTTCTCTGAGCATTTCCACAGACTATCTCTATCCGTTCTGACAGCTTGATAGATTCCAGCCAGACCCTGAATCTCTTCCAGGGATGAAATTGTGCAGCGACAGGGGAAGCCAAAGCACGCAGGCAGAGAGCCCATTCCGCAGAGCTCCCCTCCTCATCCTCAGAGGACTTCTCTGCCGTGCTCAGCTCGGCTCAAGGCGAAAAAAGGATTATGCAGACTGTAAATTTGTTACATTTTCCTGAGGAGCTTTGGCAGGGGGGAGGGAGGGAAGGACTAGGGAGGATTAATCTATTTTAAAATCAGCTCTGTGATTACAGAAGAATTGCAGCTGTAAAACAAGGCGCTTAATTTCTGCAAATCTTCTCCTCGAGGGGCAGAGTTATAGTACGGTAACAGCAATGACACAGCTGGAGCTTTTTTCGTAGGTGGATGCCAAAGACCTCGGGAGAAGCAAGTGCCATCAGTGCCGGGACAGGAACGGGGAGCCGGGTGCGGCGGAGAAAAGGCGCCATGCCCGCTCCCGCGGCGGATGCCCTCGGTTCGGGAGTCGGGAGGTGCAAACGGTGGTGGTTTCGCCTGTTGGGCTCCCGCCGAATCCAGCGCTTGATCTGAGGAGAGGCAGGGGAAATAAATCACTGGCACGGAAGAGAGAAAGGGATGTAAAAATGGTAGCTGCTGGAAGGAAGATCTCTCAGTGCTGTGGCACCAGGGAGCAGGGCAGAGCTTGCTGGCTGGCTGGTAACTGTGTAAATGCAGAAAGAGATCGGTTTTGCCAGCGAGCAGGAGAAAGGGCTATAAGAGAGCTGACTTCCTAATGAGCGCATATAATGTTGTTAAGGGTTTCAGCGTTTTATGCTGAAGATACGACTTTTCAAGATACGACTATCAGCAAGGAGAAAAAAATAGAACTTTAGCAAAAAAATGCAGCCATCGGAAACTGTTCGTTACACTCTGGTAAACATTCCCTCATGGTAAAATTGTTGGTGGGGGCGGGAAGCAGAGCAAGAAAATGAATCTTCTAGTATGTGCAGCTCTCTAATTAATGAATTTGACAAACTGAAAGGTCTTTCTCTGGTCCCTGTGACTTGAATTTTTTTTTCATTTTTCTTTTTTCTTCTTTTTTTTTTTTTTAACCCAATAAAAATATGCGATACAAGAAAGTATTTGATTTACATATGCTGAATACAGCAGGTTAAACCCACATTATCTAGGGCTTATCAAATACGTCACGAAGAACAGCTCTTTTTCTTCTGTTTATTTTGCCATTGTATATTCCGACGCTGAAATATGCATCATTTTTGACATATTCGGAGTTATAAGACCAAAGAAACTTGTAGGTGTCATCTGTCAAAAACAATTTTTCATAACAGCCTGCAGATGTAATGTTGTTCTTTCTATTCATTGTTTGTGCTATTAAAATAAAATCTAAATAAAATTATTCAGTATTTTTTGCCCAATCGCCTGTGGACCGCTGCCCTCAGCTTCCCCAGTGTCATCATCTTTCAGTCTAAATATTCAAATATGCATTTAGAAGAAGAAGACAGATTAACCTCAAAGTTTCTGTCTCACTCTGCATCTCTCACACGGAAAAACAAGGGCACACTTCGGGCACACACATACAGAAGGGTTAGCTCTTCCACAGCCAGGAGGGAAAAATCTTATTTATCTTTGAATATTTCTATCACAGCTTGGTAATTGGCGTGGGGGGTCTTTTTAACAAGCTGACCTCCCTAAATTTTTTGTGGAATGAACCCTTAAAATCGGATTTGAATCAAGCTTTGCTCAGCTCAAAATACCAGAGTCGAACTAACCCCTTCTTTCGTGTCATTGTTTTTAAAGCTGAACTAGGATGCCCACCGTATAGGTATTCTGCCTGAGAAAGGACCTGCCACTATTGTTTCTAAACCCGTATCCCGAGGTATTTGAAAAAAAAATAAAAGTCGACCGTGCACATTCAGTTACCGCTGAGAAAATGTTTTCAACAGTCCATGTCAGCCAGAGCAGCACCCCGTGCTTTAGGGCTCCGGTACCCCCAGGTACAGGAATTGCCTTCGGATGAGTGTGAGACTGGACCTTCTGCAAAGTCAAGCCCTCATAGAAGGAATACTTGACTTCCAGTCATCCCTGATGAGCCTTCGGGCAGCCCCCGAGGTGGCCACACCCCCAGGTACCGAGCTGCCAAAGCCCCACCACGCTGTCCGCACCCGCTGGCACTGCGGCTTGCGGGCTAAGTCCGCTGCCCTGCCCGATCTGTGGAAAATCCTGCAACTCCGGACAGCTTTAATTTGAGAAAGGACAGCCCCTTCTACAGTCTGTGTGCCCCGTAGCCGGTGTGCTGAGATTTTCCAGTACTTAATCTCGCAAAGAAAAAAAGTATTTTTTCCGAATTTGGGTAAATCAAAAATACGCTTGTCCCCTGGCATGAGCTCCCAGGATAGGAAATAATCTGGATTTTCATCACAGCCCACCTGAAGCTGTCACCCCGCCTCGTTGTGCCAGTGGTCAAAGCGAGTCCCGCTCTTCGTGTCTCTCAATTCCTATAAATATCAACCTTATCGGCGCTCCCCCCACAGTGTGTCCGTGGGAGGAGAAGCCGGCCCGGAGCCGCGGGGTCCGCAGCGCAGCCGCGCATGTTGCGCGGAGAGACTGCGGGATGCTGTCGGGGGGCAGGCTGCGGTATTCCTGTCCCGCGGCCCCGCCGGGCCAGCCCCAGAGGCGGCTTGTGTTGGAAGCCGTTTGAACCCGGGGCGAGAAGACGGCAGTTTCCCAAACTCCCTTTGGGAGCCCGCAAAACCGGCTGGGAAAGATGTGCATATGATATATATGTGTGTTTCTAATATATGAAACCCGTCCGGGGGAATAGAGACACGGAATTATATAACGGGGCAGGGATATATTTTCTCTCTTCGGTTGTATAGTTTTTCCTTACTTACATAGATCCAGAAAACCCCTCTGAGTTTCTGGCTCGGAGAGAAACCGTTCGTTACCAGATAGAGCAAGGCAGCGAAGCCTGCCCTTGTAAAAGCGTCTCTCAAGCGTGATCCGGCGAAGATGCAACTAATTAACTCGCTTCTCTGTTTTCCGCTCATTTCTCTCCTGTTATGTCAGAGGCTTGTTGGGGAAGGGGGGGTTTCTCCTCGGGCCAGGCTCCGCCGCGCTCACCAGGAGCCGCAACCCCCTCCCGCCTGCCGGGTTGCTTCAAGGTTACCCGATACCTTCGCGAAGTCGTGCAGAAAATCTGGCTCCCGAGGTCTCACGGGACGGAGTCAAGCAAGAAAATAAGTGTTCCTCATTTTATTCGAGTTAATAAAAGCGACACAACTGCTGCAATGGCAGGAGGCTTGGGCTGAAGGTGGAGGAACTGCTCTCCAGGGAGAAATGCAGGTTTTTGAGTGAAAATCTGGAGGAATAGTGAGAAAGGAAGGACAGGTCCTGCAGAAGTGAGAAAAGCCCCTGTGCAAGACTGGGGTGGCAAAGCAGCATCCCCGGTGTTTTGCAGGAGGGTGGGCTGCAAGCCACCTCCATTTCGCAGCAGTATCATTTCCTCTGGAAGGGCCAAGAGCTCAGTGCAAAAATCTACACCCTCGGGGCAGGCTCACTTTCTCCTTCTCTTCTCGACAAGCCATTCTCCATCATTTATTATCAGTCCTAGCTAACTGGAGAGGTCCCAGACAACTGAAGGTTGGCCAGTGTGATGCTCATCTACAGGAAGGGTCATGAGGAGGATACGGGGAGCTACAGGCCTGGCCTCGTGGCCAGGGAAGGTTATGAAACAGATTATCTTGAGTGCAATCCCTTGGCACGTACAGGACAACCAGAGCACCAGGCCCAGTCAGCACGCATTTAAGAAAGGCAGGTCCTGCCTGACCAACCTTATCTCCTCCTATGACCAGGTGACCCACCTAGTGGATGAGGGAAAGGCTGTGGATGTTGTCTACCTGGACTTCAGTAAAGATTTCAGTACTGTCTCCCACAGCATTCTCCTGGAGAAGCTGGCAGCCCACGGTTTAGGCAGGTGAACCCTTTGATGGGTTAAAAACTGGCTGGTTGGCTGGGCCCAGAGAGTCGTGGTGAATGGTGTTGCATTCAGTTGGTGGACAGTCAGTAGAGGGGTCTCCCCAAGGCTCAGTTTTGGGGCCAGCCCTATTTAATATTTTTATCAATGATTTGGACAAGGGGATCAAGTGTAAGTTTGTGGATGACACTAAATTCGGTGAGAGTGTTGATCTCCTGGAGAGTAGGAAGACTCTGCAGAAAGATATGGATAGGCTGGATTGATGGGCCAAGGCCAACTCTATGGAGTGCAATAAGGCAAAGTGCTGGGCCCTGTACTTGGGTCACAAAAACCCCAAGCAGCGCTGTAGCCTGGGGGCAGAGTGGCTGGAAAGCTGCCCAGTGAAAAAGGACCTGGGGGTGCTGGTCAGCAGCTGGATGAACATGAGCCAAGAATGTGCCTAGGTGGCCAAGAAGGCCAGTGGCATCCTGGCCTGTATCAGCAATAGTGTGGCCAGCAGGACTTGGGAAGTGATTGTCCCCCTGTACTCGGCACTGGTGTGGCCATACCTCAAATCCTTTTTCAGTTCTGGGCCCCTCATTACAAGAAGGACATTGAGGTGTTGGGGTGTGTCCAGAGAAGGGTCTGGAGAGTAAATCATATGAGGAGCAGTTGAGGGAGCTGGGGTTGTCCAGTCTGGTGAAAAGGAGGCTCAGGAGAGACCTTATCACTCTCTACAGCTACCTGAAAAGTGGTAGAAGCAAGGTGGGAATTGATCTCTTCTTCCAGGCAACTAATGACAGGATGAAGGTAAATGGCCTCAAGCTGCTCTAGGAGAAGTTCAGGTTGGACATCAAAAAGAATTTTTTCATTGAAAGGGTGGTTAAGCATTGGAACAGACTGCCCAGGGAAGTGGTGGAGTCATCATCTCTGGAACTGTTCAAGAAACAACTGGATGTGGCAGTCTGTGCTATGGTTTTGTTGACATGGTGGTGTTTGGTCATAGGTTGGACTCAAGGATCTCGGAGGTCTTTTCCAACCTTAATGATTCTATGATTCTATGAAAAGCTGTTTAGTGTGCAGAGAGGTCCCCCAAGGCACCCAGAGATGCAGGTAGAGAGGTCTCCTGTCCTGACTGGGCAGCAGGTGTGGTCAGCCTCCTGACGTCTCAGGAAGCCTTTCATTGTCCATAACTGCTTAATGCTTGTTTAATTGAATGTTTGGGAAGAGGTGAGAGAGAGGCAAACTGTCCCTGCGAGGTGCAGGCTACTTAAGAGACTCTCAGTCCACTATTCATGTCCCAGCAGAGGTCCCCAACGGAGTCACCCTGGCAACTTGGTCTTTTCTGGAGGCAAAGCCCTCCCTGATGGGACATATGCCCCATGTGAATGGGTGTCTGGCCTGCAGGTTGATCTGTGTGGCTCCCAGGGTTTGAAGGACAGCCTGAATAACCATCTCAGCCTGGGCAGGGTGTGCTGCTCAGGATCCAGACCCACAGGCTATTCCCTGAATGGAAAACCTGAACCATCAGAGTGGAGGATGCATTTCAAGCTGACCAGAGGAGGAAAAAAAAATCAAACCAACATAACATTGATATGATACTCCTCCCTGCATATGTTCCTGCTGCATGTTTTACTGAGAGGAGGTGGGGTTAAATGCCAGAGTATCTGTGACCCAGAAAGGAAAACCCTTTGAAATAACAGGCTACTATGTGGGAATGCTGATGGTTTAAAAAAATTATTTTAAGCAAAGGTCAGTAGGAGGTGGCTGAACCGTCTCTCCTCATCAAGAGGTTCTCACAACAGAGCTGATGGTTTTAATAACACCTCTGTCTCTTGTTATTTATCCTCATGTTGTATACCAAACCCTCATTATTCTAAAGTCTTTCCCTCATCTAATGCAATTATCTGGAATGTCTTCTACATAAAATATTAAATGGTTGCTTCTGCAGGAGTCTGCTTTTTGTGTGTGTGGTGGGAGGGCAAGAGTGTGTGATGATGCTTCAAATAAAAAATTCTCCAATATAAATCCTTTGCTCCTGAAATTGTCATTCCAGAACAGCAGGGATCCTTATGTTCAGATACATGCATTACTGAGCAGCTGAATTTTTATTTCATATGTATAAAAATTATTTGTGGCTACTTCCTGCTGGTTTGACACAGGGTCACATCCAGGGTCTCCATTCCTCCAATCCACCTTGCCTGTTGCAAAATATAGCCTAAAAGACCACCATTATTGGGAAAAATATCAGACAACTGTCACATTACCTAACTTGGTGAAATCATAACAAAGGCTTCCATTAGAAGTGACATAACATAAGCTGGAAGGGGTTTTCAATTCCACTTACACTTCTTTTCCCTGTTCCTTCCCTGAAATGTCTCACATTCTCAGCATGTTTTGTGGAAGCTTGATTAAAGTCAGGAAATCTGGTTTTGTACCACTCATTCATTTCCTGAGGGGATATTAAACAGCAGAGGGCAAACAAGAATGCTTATTGTCAGATCTGTGAAAAGATACGTACTGTTTTCAGTTATTAGATGAATATGTAGAAGTGAAAAACCTGAGAGTATCAGTAAAGACTGTTTTTGTGTGCATCTAAGGGAAAGAGATAAAGAAAATATTGTATTGCCAATTGTGGAGGAGGACCCATGAACAAAAAACTGACCATGTATCATCCTATTTATCATGCTATTCACAAGACGTGGATTGGAAGAAGCCTTTATTTTGGGGGGAAAAATCTATCCAACTATCCTGTGTACATTTACATCTAGCAATGGACTACTAAGTATATTCAATATGTTTGTGACGGTTTTTATTAGGGGGGCAGAGGGGGAAGAGATCAGCAAGAGCTGACAGATAATTTCATCTCACAAATACGACAAAGTATAATTTTACCTGCAGGTTCTTGGCTGCGATTTTTTCATCCTATATCTGGATGTCCCTCAGAGCAGCAGCCAGGTCTTAGGCTGAGCAGGAGACATCAGCACACACAGCAGCAGTGCACATCTGCTTCATGAAATCTTCGTTTGCTTGTTTTGACACAAACACACAGAGAGGACATGGTAAATAAAGTGATCCTCCACACAGCTCCTGGAAAAGGAAGGTTCAAAAGCAATGTCAAGAGGAAAACGCTCTGCCCTGTCTGCCCCCTGCCATGCCCCTGCCCAAGAAAGCATCTCTCAGCTGGGCCTCCAGGGAGATGGAGCTTGTTGGGGTGCACTATGTGCTGGAAGAGAGATAGGCCCTGAGGGCCAGAGACAGAGCCTCTTTCTTGGACCCAGAGGTGATCCTGGGAGTGCATCCAGGTCACCAGGGATGGGCTGAGAGAGGATTGTGGGTTTCTGGACAGTGTTGGACCTATGAGATGTGATAATTGCAGTTTGTAACCGTATAGGGTATTGTTTACCTGTTACCATAATAGGCAATGTCTGTGCACTATCCCAGGTGATTGGGGGACACTGAGGTGAACATCTTTCCTGTTTATATGATGTGATATCCTGTTAGGTGCTGGTATTTAGGGAATATTTTCCTGTGCAATAAACGCTTTTGCACTTCTCCATCTTGTGTGCGGAGTCATGCCCTTGCGTGAATACTGCAGAGCTGTAGTGGCATCCACACATGGCAATCAGCCCCCCTGCTCTGTGGGTCCACACCAGCTGCAGGACTCCTGGCCTGGCAATGGGCATCCTCAGCATGCCCCAGTCTAGAGGAACCTTTGCCGTTTTGCTCAAGGGATGCTGCAGGGCTGAGAATGACCCCCCAAAGCACTGGGAGCCCCCTGGCTGCCATTCTGCAGGGAGGATCTCCAGGAAGGCAGGGTGTCCCCTTGTAGGGCACCAGGAGGGTGGCTGAGCAGGGCAATGTGTATCCCAAGGATTCTTTGTTTCTCTCTGGTTTTGGGTCTGTGGAGCAGGGAGAGTTTCCTTCTCCATAGCTCTGGTACTGGCATGGTCTGCTGCAGTGCTGTGAAACGGGGTCATGCAATATGAGGTCTGTCCCACTGGGAAAAAGACAGTCTGGGAGCGGAGCTGGCAAGAATCTGTGGTGCCAAGTGCTCTCATTCCAGCAGTGTTAGACAGCCCCTGTGGTGCCAGATACAGGACAAGCAGAGCTGTTTCCCATGCCCAGTGTGCAACAGAGCAATGGTATTTATCATAGCTATGGTAAATCTCCTGCCCAGTCCCTACCAATTATTTCCTGCCATGCTGCAGTGTAGAATCATAGAATTGTTGAGGCTGGAAAAGACCTTTGAGATCATCAAGTTAACCCAGCACTGCCAGGTCCACCACTAAACCATGTCCCCAGGTGCCACATCCACATATCTTTTAACTACCTCTAGGGGTAGTAACTCCACCACTTACCTGGGAAGCCTGTTGCAACACTTGACAACCCTTTTGGTAAAGAAAGTTTAAAATTAAAACTTCCCTGCTGCAACTTGAGGCCATTCCCTCTTGTCCTATCTCTTGTTTGTTGGTAGAAGAAACTGACACCACCTGGCTACAACCTCTTTTCAGGGAAGATGTAGAGTGATAAGGTCTTCCCTGAACCTCCTTTTGTCCAGGCTAAACAACTCCAGCTCCCTCAGCTGTTCCACATAAGACTCGTGCTCTAGACCCTTCATCAGCTCTGTTGCTCTTCTTTGGACAAGCTGCAGCACCTCAGTGTCCCAGAACTAAACAAAGAACTCGAGCGTTCTGCACTGACACTGCAGCCTCTCCAGTGCCAAGTACAGGGGATGATCACTGCCCTGGTCCTGCTGGCCACACTATTTCTGATACAGGCCAGGATGCCACTGGCCTTCTTGGCCAACTGGGCACACAGCTGGTTCATGTTCATCCAGCTGTTGACTGTGCAGAAGCCCAAATCACCATCATGAGGTAACAAAACACAGGTACTAAATCAGAGCAAGAAAAAGGCTGAGGTCAGGTAGGGAAAGATGGGGAAAACAAAAGAGATGCTCACTTGATGTGATAACCAGAAACATGAGGTTTGCTGCTATTTCGGTTGCTCTAGTATGTTCAGTGAGGCGATGACAGGCTTCTCTGTTATACAGAAACCTCTCTCTCTCTCTGTCTCTCTCTCTCTCTCTCTCTCTCCCTCTCTGTCTCTCTGCTGACTCCTTGGTGCTGTGCTATGCTGTGTGTGATGCTGTTGTGGGTGGCTGTGATCCTGGGCATTTGCTGGCAATCTGGTTCACCTCTTTGTGACATTGACACAGCGGAGTAAGTTCCTTCTCCCATACCCTGCAAAGTCTGAATGGCTTTTTGGAGAAAGGTGTCAGGTCAGAGAACCTCCACAGACTCCCCTCAAAACCCAGCCTGTGGTTTCCATCATGTCTCCTTGCAACGAGAAGGGAAAACTAAAGGGCATGCAAAATATTTTTTCTTTACCTCCCTCCTCCACATTCCTACGTATAAACAGGGTATCAAACCTAGATTCTTTCTGGCATGTCAGAATAGTGTCTCACTCTGCCAGCAAAGGCATTTAGAAACACCACTGTCTCCATCTGTCCTAGTTCCAGCCAGGACAGGGTTAATTTTTGCTGTAGCCAAGAGGGGCCAGTGCCAGGACCTAGAGGTTATTCTATACCACCTCATGTAATTTTCCAGGGACAGATCAGGGAAAAAGCTTGCTTGCATGCCAAGATAGCATTGCAGAGGGAGAAGTCAGGCATTGTTGGGGGTTTCCACAGGGGGAGCAATAACTTTTCTTTTCTTGTACACTCTGACATTAGTATTATTGCTGTTACTGTTCATTTTTTAATCTCATTGCTGTTTCCAGTAAATTGTTATTCTCTCAATCCACGATCTTTATGCATTGTGCCTCCAACTCTGCTCTCCAGCCACTCATAGGGGATGGACAAGGGGATGGGGAAGTGTGCAAGTCATGTGGGGTCTGGAGTAGTTTCAGTGTGAACATGACATTTGAGAATATAATTTCTAAACCATGACACCATTTTGCCCTGTGCATCTTCCCTCTCTGCTTCATAGTTCCTAGTGCAACTCCAGTATCTTAGCTACACTGCCAGCAACAGACCACTGCAGAGTCCTGTGGGTCTGTCTCTGAAAAGCCTGGAGTTTCACCTTTATAACATTCTTGGTTAACCAGCAGATTAGGAAACTGCTCTGGAAAGCTGAGGCAATAAAGTGCAAAACCTAATGATTTAGATAGCAGCTTTAACGCAAAAGAGCTTGGATGATATATTGACTCATATTGAATCAAAGAGGTCCCTTTTTCTGCATCCATGTTGGCACGCCACACACCAGCTCTATGTGCCAGGTCCCTGAGAGCATACTCAGTCCTGGCTGTCCTTTCCCCACCCCCATGAGCTCCCCTCACCTTGCCCAGAACCCCTTCTCAGGCCCCCAGGGCCATCAGCCACTGCTGCATGCTGCCAAATGGCATTACTGAACCCCCACCTCCATGTGGAATGGGATGTTAGCCAGTGTGTGATACGAGTGCGGACACTTGACCTCCAACCACATCAGTCCCAGCAGCCTTGCCCAGGGTGCCTTGTCAGTGGCCGTGCACTCCCAGCCATGCCAAATGCCAGGCAGGCTTGCTCACCTGGGAGGTGACAACGAGGTCCATTTTTATTAATCTTGCTGCAAAACTCAGGTGTACTTGCCCTGGCGACATTGCTGCTTGAAGAAATGAATCCCTCTCTCCCTGCCCACCCTGCCAGGAACACTGCATCCCGTTCCTCAAGAGATAAGAACAGACAATGGCCCTGCATATACCGCAAAGAAATTGGCCGATTTTCTAATCCCAGCCCCAGCTCCTGCCTTGGTTCAATCTCCCCGTGGCCTGATACATCTCAGATGATCGGTACATCTTAGTGCACGACACTGATACCTCTCACTGCATGTGTTGATACATCTCAGATCCCACTCAGAAGCTGAGAGCCGCTGCAGGAAAGAGCACAGAAAGAAAGCAGGCCCATGTACCTCCTGTTTATATTTTAAATTTACAATTATTATATAATTATTAAGAAAATACCTCTAGAGGGTCTCTCCGATGAGGAAAATTCCAGCATGGAGCAAGCTGAGCCATGAAAACTTGGGAAAAGGTAAGTCAAAGGGAAATCTAGGTGAGGTGGAGATAGCACAAGACAAGTAAGCTCTGGATCTTCCTGGGTGCTTACAATTGGGACCTTATTGGGAGAAACAGCGGTTTTACACTGACAGAGGGCAGGTTTAGACTGGATATAAGGAAGAAATTCTTTCCATGTGAGGGTGGTGAGGCACTGGAACGGGTTGCCCAGAGAAGTTGTGGCTGCCCCATCCCTGGCAGTATTCAAGGCCCTCTTGGACGGCGCACTAAGCAACCTGGTCTAGTGGAAGGTGCCCCTGCGCATGGCGGGGGGCTGGACCGGGTGGTTTTGGAAGGTGCCTCCCGGCCCATCCCGGACCGTGTCCCTGTGCCAGCCAGCGGGGCTGCGGGGGCCGGCGGGGCGGGCGGAACCCGCGCGCGGGGGAACGGTTCCCAGTGCCGCGTGTTGCCGGCCGGCGGCGGCGGCGGCCGCCTCCTCCTTCCTGCTGCCGGCGCGGGGGCGGCGGCGCTGTGGCGGCGGCCGGGGCATCGCGGGCCCGGGCGCCTCCTCCCCGCTCCGCTCCGCTCCTTCCATGGCCGGGAACTTCTGGCAGAGCTCTCACTAGTGGGTGCCGCGGCCGCGGGGCGCGGAGCACGGGTGCTGCGGGCCGCCGCCGCTCTCTGTCCATTCATTGCCGGGCCGGGCGGCGGGCATGGCGCTGAGGGGAGGCCCGGGGCGGCCGGGGGAGCGCCGGGCGGGCGGCGGGGCCTGCTCGCCGCGGGACCCTGGCGGGAGCCGGGCTGGCGTGCGGGAGCAGCCCGAGCCGGCCCCGCTCAGCCGGCGCTTGGGAAGCGTCTGGGCGCTCCGGGAGAGGGGTCGCGTCCCGGTGTCGGTGTCCGCGCCGCCCCGGGATCCAGCGGCAGAGTGCGGGCGCTTGGGTCCCTGACACGCTTGTCCCCAGCGGTGGGGCAGCCGGGGCTCAGCTTGGGTTGGACATTAGGAAGTGTGATTGATACTGGAACGGACTGCCCAGGGAGGTGGTGGAGTCCCCGTCCCTGGAGGTGTTTAAGGGAAGACTGGACGTGGCACTCAGTGCCACTCTGTAGTTGACAGGATGGTGGTGTTCGGTCATGGGTTGGACTCGGTGATCTCAGAGGTCTTTTCCAACCTAAATGATTCTGTGATTCTGCCCTAAAATACCTCATGCTGAGCGCGTCAAGGTTTGAATGGTGCCCATAATGTAATGGCTGCAACATAAACCTTGTTAGTGACTGTCAGGGTCTAAGATCTGTACAGCCAGCTCAGTTTGCTACTGGTAGAGGCTAATCTCAGCCCCTGCTAGTTCGTGTTTTGTTGGTTTTATTTTGGATTTTTTTTTTTTTGGTTGGTTGGTTGGTTGGTTTTTTTTCCGTTGTCTAACTTTTGAAAACCCTGAAGAGCAGTTGTTTGGGAAGATTGTGGCTTTGTTAAAGGCCACAAGCCCTTTAGGCCCGAGCCTTAATCCATAGTCTGTTTGTACAGGAGACACTCAGTATAATGTTCATAAAGAGTTGCTGAAATTATTTTCCATTCCTTTAGCTTACAATGGATTTTGGATAAACAAGATCTATTGAAAGAACGCCAGAAAGACTTGAAATTTCTGACTGAAGAAGAATATTGGAAGCTACAGATATTTTTTACTAATGGTAAAACTTTTTTTATTTCTGCTATAAAATCTATGCAGTGTCTGCCATGTCTAAATGGAGATTTGAGTTGCTTAGAGGATGTAATGTTTTCATTGTGGTATTACATATACTTTCACAGCCTATTTTAACAAAGATTTGGAATATAAGTAACATCATTATTTGTTAGTTATATTAACACAATTCTAGGACAACTTGCAGGCTAATTAGCTGCATATATAACATTTTAACCTGTGATAGGACGAAACAGCAAATTTTCTTATTTTCAAGAGGTTCTTACCAAAAACATAAAAGGAGGAGAAGCAAGCAGAAACTGCTAAGCTTGTGTATTAAAGGCTCAGTGTCAAGCAGTAGTGCTCAGCCTGGGCTTTTGGTGAGTTCTTAGGCTGGGGTAAGTATTTTAGGTGATCTTTGCTGTTCTGTTAAACAGCAGAGTTTGGAAACTTGTTATTTGTGTTCATTTAGATTCTCTGAAACCTGCAGCACAGCCCATGTTTTGTCTTCTGTCTGATTTCCCAGCACCAGGTGCCTCTCAAATTGTCCACAAGTGTCTGAGAGCTTGGCAGGCAGCCTGTTCTCACACAGAATTTGGGACTTGTATGTGAAGTTATGTATGTATGTCTAAGATTTACTTGATCCTGCAAAGCCTGTAACTATCCATATGAATGGCCACACCTGAGTATATCAGAATACAAACACACTTAAAATTTTCTCTGTGCAATTGATCAATATTTTAAAAAATCTCCTTTGGCAATGGATATTGCTAACTAGTAACTTGTTTGCTAGCAGCGCTTTAAATTTTTTTTTGCTGCAGTCCTTTAAAGTACAGAATGCTTATTTTCTCAGCTATCTGGCCAGACTTGAGACAGAGAAGTGAAGTGACTTTCCCAGGGTCACTGGAAGATCTTATGTCAGTGTTGGAATGATATCTGTGAAAGATACTTATCCCAGCTTCTCTCTTAGCTTAGTTATTTTTGTAACAATTGCATATGCTATAAACAGGATCACTGTGGATACATCTGTGTTATTGCTTATAGGGCACCAGGAAATCAAGCTAGCAATGATTTACCCATTTGATCCATTTCTGAAATTTCTTGAGGTTAAAACCAAGTGTCATAACTTCATAACACAAAAAGAGACAAAAGGAGGGGTATGGATATTTCTAAAACTGTATTTCCATGCTAATTTTCACTAGTATCAATTTGAACTATGAAATATGCCTTTTAAATGTTTCACTTCATTGTTTTTCTTGAGTAAACAAAGCTTTCCAAAGTAAACAAGTTAGTTTGTTAGTTTTGGTTTGTGGTTCCCAGGGTCCTTTCCTTGGCACTCCATGCCTCCCCTGAAGGTATGGTGAGTGACTGGGGGCAGCTGGAGAACAGCTCTGCCAGCATCTCCCCTGTGCACGTACAAACACAGCCTACCCTGGAGGAGACTGGTGCTGGGCTTTCTCCCCTTCTCTAGCAGAGAGGCCTCTTCACGGGCAGGGCAGTCAGGGGCTGCTCTGTGCTCTGGCAGAGCTTGCCATGTTCAAACCCTGGATGTGTTGTGTGATTGCCTGCCTCCAAATAGGGACCCTGCCTTGGGTCCCCCCTTGTCTCCCATCTGCACTACCTGAGAGCAGATGAGGCTTGGCCACAGCATGTCACATTCAGTGTGTGTCAGCCCAGGAGATGGTTGTTCCCTAAAGCAATTAAAATCTGCGTGGAGAGGCGCAATTTCCTGCTGCTTCCTCATTGGAAAACAAGTACAGTAGATCACTAACTGATTGTATGGCTCCCTGCAGCTATGAAGAGAAGGAAAAAGATCATCTTCTAACACAGTTTGAAAAAGGAAACTGATGTTGATTTCTCTGTTTGGATCACCAAGTTTTAACTGTTTTTGGTTGAGAAGTTATTAGTTATTTTCCCTTTTTGGTTTTGGGCAGAAGCTGTAATGTTTGTGTTAGAGGCTGTTCAAAATACCCTGATTTAAAACAATCTTTATTAAAAAAAACCTAAAACACTGAAACCACTTACTTTGTAAACATACAGGAATAAATGATCCTATAGTTTATTTTCAAATATTATAAAAATAATTACAAATATTGGACTTTTTCCCAGCATATACAAGCTTCCATTTCATTAAGTCTCTCTAGGCTCTTGTCCATTTTTTTTCCTAAACCACACTTGATTTTTCTCTGACAGCAGATGGCCTAACCATTCCTGAAAATCCCATGGGATTATGAAACATATTTGGAGAATTCTGTTTAGCCTAATACTTGAATTTTTCTGATGCCCTAGTAGTAGGACAGCTTTTTAGCCCCATGGTCAAATTGAAGGCAAAAATTCTTTCAAATCTCCCAAGATATACTGATAAAATGTTTAATATTTGTACAGACATTGCATACTGGGTTTTACACCCTTTTCGAAAGTATTACTTGTCCTACTGTCAGTGGCAAGCTAGTCCCAATTTGGCATTCTTCTCTAGGAAGAGAATGATATGACACAGGCAGGGATTTAATGTTGCTTTGGGCATTGCCAGTGGGTGACAAATGTGTACCTTGGCTATTCACAGGGGATACGTGGTAAGAGCATGGGTAAAAAACTCTCTACTTGAATGTTTAAGTAGAGACTAAGAATTTAGTGATGACTGACAACAGAATTGTTTGCTTTTCCCACCAGTGGTCACTGTCTTGGTCTTGCTGTACATATTTTAAATATCTACTTAAGATTATTTTAAAATACTATTTTTGACATTTCTCATGAGGGAGGAAAAAAAGAAGAGGGAGTCTTCACACAGCCAAGCCGTGCTCAGAATAATGGCGGCGAAGAAGTATGGGAAAAATAACAAGTAACAACCTTATGTTTCACTGTGCCATTCTTTATATCCAGCCCCTGCTCTTAATCCCAGCTTGATGCATCTAATTTACTTGGCACCTTTCCTTTGCCTGGGAGGCCAAACAAGAGCTACCTGCACAGATGACACCAGGGTTGTTTCTTGGCCAACTGGCAGAGGACCACCGTGATGGAGCAGCTGACTGCGTCCTCTGGTCTCCCACCCCCTCTCCCTAGACTAAATATGTCATTTTTTCTTTACACCTGCTGCCTCTGCCAAATTTAATGACCGTGTTTGTGTTGGCAGCTTTACTTGTTTGAAAAAAACCCATCCATTTTGTGTGGCACTGAAGAGCCGTGAATTTATATTTCCTGTGTCTGAGTTTGTTTTGCTCTAAAATGGAATACCTGAGCTTTACTCTTCTGAGATGTGTGTTGTCATCTTCTTAAAGGTCACACTTACTTTATACACAATGAAGTCAAGGTACCTTTCCCTTTTTGAAGGTGTCCCCAAGCTTCAGGAGGCAGCGGTTCTTCACCTGCAGGTCTGTAGGTTTACAGCAGTGTGTTGTGTCACTAGAGCAACTGAACTGAGAGAGAAGACTGTGGTGCTGCTCCTTAGAATCCCCAGCACTAGTCATGTTTTGAGACCCTTTGCTATTTGGTGTCAAATTGTTTAAAAAAACTCAACTCAAGCTTTTGTTCATTTTTTTTTTAAGTTATCCAGGCTTTAGGTGAGCATCTTAAATTAAGACAACAAGTTATTGCCACTGCTACAGTCTACTTCAAGAGATTCTATGCCAGGTAGGACTGTTTACTATGATGGTACAAGAATAAAACATTTGCTAGGCACATTTTGGTAGCCCTTTAAAAATGCAGTTCTGTATTAAAAACAGTGCCACTTTTGTTTTCTGGATGGTGTAAAGCTTTTATGCCTTAATAAAGTTAACTTAAGCTTTGCTTTTTCAAAAGGAAGTGTGGTGCTCTTAATAGATTAATCGTTCTACATGTATGAAACAACATATTATAATTTTGTTGTAACATTTCAGATATTCCCTAAAAAGTATAGATCCAGTATTAATGGCTCCTACGTGTGTGTTTTTGGCATCCAAAGTAGAGGTATGAAGTATTACAATTTTTTAATGTAAAATTATGTGATGTATGAGAGAAAGAAAACGTTTAGGACTTTTAAATTTTTTGTCTTTCTTCATGCTTTGGGGGTTGAAACCTTCTCTTTTTTGCATAGATTTCTATAGCATTTAAGAAAAGGAGACAGAGAAGGCCTTCAAAATTTGTCTGAATTACTAACCCTGAAGTGCCTCTGAAAATTGAAAAAACATTTTAAAAGGCTGTTTCACTGTGACACAGTGTTTACGTATTTACATACACCATATCTTAAATTGTGCAGTGTCTCCTTTCTGGTGTGTTTTTCCTTATTTATGTTTACTCAAACTTTAAAACACAATTGGAATTTTTTTCCTAATTATCTTGTTCTATTTCATATAGCAAGGGATCCTCAGAGTTTACCACACTTTCATTACTTGAATTAAAAGTATGTTGCAGCTCATGCGCTGTCCTCGAGAAATTACCATATGGAAGTGACCCAATAAGGATAGTGGTGAGAGGGCTCCATGCCTCCACCATTGGAACTCCACTTCGAATGTGGCCAAGAGTTAGCATCAGCTGGGTGCTGCTGTTAGTCCTTTGTTATGCAGCAAGTTTTACAGCTGCTTGAGAAGTGTCTGTGTAATGGAAAAAAGTCAAATTGGACAATTTGTGATATGTCAGCACTAAGGAATTTTACAGAAGGAACTCAAATACTTAAGGGATGGTAGAAACAGTCCTACTAAACCAGTGTTGACATGCGGTACTGTTGTCTGTACAAGTACTGTGACACTTTTCAGTGTTTGGAAGACATGAAGGAAAAGAGAGAGAGTGTTGGAGAGAGTGCTTTTTTATCAACCTGTTAAGTAAGCCTTTAAGAAGGCATAGACATAGAGTGTAGAGACATAGATGTACCTTAAATTAGAAGTCTATGTAGCCTTCCTTATGCTAAAGCTTCTGCAACTTTAGAGGGCAGCTGTAGCACTGTTGATTCAGCTATGGACTTATCTGAAAGAACACTGTATGCAGAAAATTTTCAGATTGCTGACTGTCTCAGCACAGGAGTTAAGACTTCATGAAAACATAACTAAAAAAGGTAGTTAATGGCAGCTTTCTAAAGACAGTTTTCTCTCCAAATGGGATAAGGAAAAAAATACCTTATTGAAGCCTTCTTGTCAATCTTATGTAAAGAATGTTAGCCAGCTGAGCTTTTGTGGCTTTAGTACCTTTTACAAATCTTTACCGTTCCTTACAAACAAACAAGAAACTAATCAATGAAATAACTCTTAGGTAAAGACTTTAACCCTGTTCACCTTAAGGAAAAAAAAAAGGGGTGGGGGAAAAAACCAAATACTACTATACTGCGAAAAGAAGCCCAGTTTAGTAAGAAGCCGTTATTTTAATTTGATAACAGTGTGAGTGTATGGTGTTTCAGGTGGTTCATCTCATTTACCATTCTTGTTCTTCAGGAATTTGGTGTTGTTTCAAATACAAGGTTGATTTCTGCTGCTACTTCTGTCTGTAAGTATCAGTAATTTTCATTACACTCTAGTTAGGTATTTCTATAGGGAGATGAGTTGGTTTCTTTGCTTGTTTTTAAAAGGTAGCTTTTTATCAAATCATGGAGGACTATAAGAGCCAGTTAAAACCATTTGGAATAAATAGCTTCTGTTTCCAAATACAGAGACAGAAAGGTCCTTCCTGTATTAGTTTTGGTTGATTATGTTTGGAACTTACGCCAGGCATAAGTGAAAACGAAGTAATAAAATAAAACTATTGAAATTTGTAAACAGCCTCAAGTAGTAAATTGAATTCTGAACTACTCAAAGATAGAATTGGAAATTTGTGGCTCTGTCTGTTTAGTAAAAGGTATGGCTCTATGGAATGACCTGTTTTAAGAATTTTTGGTAGGCTGTATACCTTCAAATTTTTTTTAATCCTTTTCCCCCATCATAAAATTAGTCTTTGCACATGATATTTATTTATAAAAATACATTTTATAACCTTTTGTTCACAATAAATTCAGTAAAATTACACTGTAGTTACTTAATTCTCTATCTTTCCCGCTTGCCTTGTATTTCCCAGTTCATGTAACTTACATCTCATCCATCAAAGTCTCGAAGTGATGTCTTCCTTAGCGGAATGTTATTATCTGACCCAGAAGGTCTAGCTGCTCTCAGTGGGCAATTCCTGGCTGTGCCCTTCCAAATGTAGGTCAGCGCTTTCAAAATCCCTCATAGCTATTGAGGGGGCAGGTGACTGGCTGCATCTGTAGCCTCCACATGCAGAGAGTGTATCAGTCCATGGGGCTGGCCGTGTGACAGTTCTGCCACCAGGAGCTGAAACACATCTTCAGTGCCAGCATGACCAAGACCAGTACTGGATTTAGCACTGAGAGTTGCTATTTTTACATCAGAAGCATCATTGTGTGGAAGTTTTGATGCAACAGTGAGAAAGTTGGATGGATTTTGGTAAATATGTGGCAGCTGATTTTACTTGTATGTCTAGTTCTTAGCTGTGCTCTTTCTCAAAATCCCAGTTTCAGGACCCTATAGAAAAATTTCCCCACAGCTCTTCCTTCAGACCTAGAAGTCCTGTCAGCCCTGATAAGTACTGTGCATTTCATGGAAGTGGGGGAAAAATGCAGCAGGCTTTCTCCAAGCCTTTATTCTTTTATTCTACCTGGTTTTCCTTTGCTAGAGTTGCTTCAGTAGCACACAGCAGTTTTTGGGAACTCTTAATACCAAAGGCAAGAAGAGATGAGGCAAGACAAGTAAAAGCAAAAGCAAACTGACAAAAGGGGTGATGTAACAGTGGCTGGTTTAAGAGGTTTACTTACTTTTAGCTAGGTAGAAACATGAAGTTAATAACACTTGCTTCCGTTGTAAGGAAGATAATCTCGGACTGGTTTTCAACAACCTCTTCAAAAGGTTTTTGCTCTGTTTACACATCTCACTACAAGGACAGCTCCATGTAGTGGTTGTGTCTGCAGCTTGCTTTGTGGGACTTTTCTCAAAGTGTTTTTTTTTTTTTGCCATGTGCCTCTTCAGTTTGCATACGTCTTGAGAAACCCTTTTATTAATTCTTCTCTTTCTTGAAATAATTAAAATTTCCAACCAGTAGCCCGGACTTGGTGTCCTACAGCAAATTTCCTAGCGAAGTCCATCATAGGTCTAAATGATGAATTCTTTGGTCCAGAGGACTGATGCTGTATTTTCTTCGAAGTGAATGTCATACTGATTTTCTGGAAGTAGTATCAATACTATCATTTAATAATATACTGTCTGTCATTAATATATGGAATATTGTCCACTTCCAGGATGTTAAGTGTTACCTGTTTTCCTTGGAGGACAGGGGCTTAAAATAGATTTTTAAATGTTTCACTTGTACAAATCTCAAATCCACATCTTCAAGTATTCTTGATTTTCTTTGTTCAGCATTCTAACATGGAATCACTCTCATTTTGCCTATTAACATGCTTCTTCCCAGTGCATGAACTGTACTCGTTTTCCTCATAAAATACGTGAAGATTAATTAGATATCTCAATTGGAGATCATTCTTACATGGTGGACCTGCAAGAAGTCTGGCTGAGCTCCCTCACCCTTCCCTTGGGCTTGCTTTTTTAAGACTTCATTAGTTCTTTTAAAATCTTGCATGTTGAAAGATGAAATCTATGTAAAAATCCCATGTGAAAATTCCATTTGGATTTAGTGTTGGAACTGGGGTCCTGAATGTCAGTAGCTGGATAGCGCTGTGAATGATGACTTGTGGGAAGTTAGTTGTCCCTGAGCTTGTTGGTGGTTAACCAGAAGATTTAATAGTGTCCAAAGTGGCAGTCAAATGTCTGGCTGAGTATCTGTACAAATCTGCATTTCAGGTGTATTTCTCTTTCCGTTTCAGGATCTTAAATCTTGTAACTCATCTCTTCTCTTTGAAATACAAACCTTTTGTACTGAAAGCAGTTTTGCTGCTAAATAGATTTGAAGGGCTATATACAGATGAATGAATAGAAAAGGAAAGAAGTATAAGTATTAATTACATTATTTTTAACATACTTTTTTCTGTTTACTGTAGTGAAAACTAGGTTTTCATATGCCTTTCCAAAGGAGTTTCCTTATAGGATGAACCATGTAAGTATGCTATTTGAAATGCAACTCGATCAAATAAATTAATAATTGTTAGCAGGAAATTCTGTCTTTTAAATTCTAAGAAATATTTTCATACTCGTATGTCAGGGTTGTTCATGATTAGTTTTGTATAGAATATTGGGGAAGTTACTTTTTAAAGTAATAAAAATATAACATAGCATCCTTTCCTTAAATTGTTAACAGAAAAGACAAGTGCTGTGATAAGGTGACTGAAATGGTAGTTTTTCTATGGCATGATGATAAAAGAGATTTAGGGTTTTTTTTTTTAATATTCTTGGTTACAAATACATTGCTCCAGGGAAAGTTAAATGGCCTTTGCACCTGGAATGCTTCCAAGCTTGCACACATGAGCAGTTGGCTTACAGAAAACAGTTTTATTTTTGCCTGTAAAATTTAATGGGTCTGGAAAAATAGTTTTTATTTACTACTTAAAATTTAAATTTACCAGTGGTTTTCAAGTTATTCTCAGTCACAATGCTGAGAAGTTTTGTAGTTTTTCTTAAAACCAATTTTGACCTGTGCTGTAGAATTTTGAAAGTTAAATATCTAATTAGTTTTAGATTGACTGTAACAAATACTACTTTTTTGTTGGTTTTCTTTTCACCCAATCTAGAAAGCCAAATGATACATCTGAATATGAAATACCTAAGACCTTACAATAAAACTGCCCTGCTATTTTACAGAAAAAGGCAAATGGAAATACATTTTGGAGTACTGCTTTTGTGTAGCCAAAGCAGTCCAGTCTTTTCCTTGATGTCAGTAATACATCACCACCTCTATTGAGAGTGAGGGCTGGTTTAATTGCTACAATTGGACAGAATATTTCATAGGAAATTAAACCTGAAAATGCTTTGAAGACTATGTGGCATGTTAGTGGCCTGATGAAGAAGCTCTAATTCTACAAAAGAACTTCTTTATTGTTGTGAAGTTTTTATGCACTGAGAACAATTTGCTGCTACCAGGTGTTGAAACAAACCAGACAAGTGCTGCCAGTGAAGCAGTCTTTCATAGCAAACTTGATGCAAAATATTTAAATTAATTGTTATTATGACCGGAGTTAAGTTATAATGGTGATAAGACAATAGCCAATAATAGTTTTATTTTTGTTTGGTTTTGTAGTTTCAGATAGAATGCATTTAGGACTGTTGGAAATAGTTGTTGAGAATTCCTGTGCATTTGTGGTGTTAAACTGTGTGTCAGTTAATTCTTTCTGCTGCCTTAAACATGCTGCTTATTAACTGTGACTTTGCTTCTTTACAGATACTAGAATGTGAATTCTATCTCTTAGAATTAATGGTATGTTGGGTTTTTTGGTGGAACTGCTTCTGTTTTTGGGAGAGAGGTAACTGTATCTAAGTCCCGATGCAGAGACTGGGGTGTCAGCGTCCTTTTTTCCCTAGGTGGAATGGCCAGTCATGAGCATAAAGAGTTGTATTCTTTCTATGCCCTCTTCTTCTTGCCTGGAAGAATCTGGGGCTATACATCTATGTTCTAGCAGAAGGTGAGGGTACTACCCTATTCAGGCTAGTCTATAACAACCTAATAATCAGAGTAATCTTCTAGGAAGTGAGATGTGGGTTTGAATCCCGTGGGGAAGAAACCGAATTCAGGCCTCCCATTTTCTGAGATGGTGCTGTGACTATTAGGCTGTTGGATGAAAGGAGCACAGTGGAACATTTTCTTCCAGAGCCTTTCAAAGAAAGGAGCCATACCTGCTTTTTATAAGTGTAGCTATCCCATTGCTGTGTTTGCTCAGGTAGCTGAAAGGATGCATCCCAGGCTTCTTCGGGGGCGTGGGTAAAGTGGTGCCTGATTTCTGCATATGGCTTGGACTTGGGTGGGTTAAGCACTGAACTCTAGTACTACTCTACTGGAGTAGTTCTGCTCAGGTGCAGAGAAAAGGAGAGAGAAGCCAGGGAGCAGCTTAGTGAGTTAGACAGCAGATGAGAGAATATGTTTTGGGAACTGAACACAGAGGACGTCAGATCAAAGTTTTTGTTTGTGTCTACAAGTTGTTTCAATACAGTTTTTAGATTCCTATTTAGATTTAGTCCTTGATACTGCTGCTATACATGGCAGTAACTCTTGAGTTTTGTGTGCAGGAGTTTTAGCACAAGCAGCTGCATTTACAAGAAGTTATGTTTTAGGGATTCACTTATTTTTCCAGTATGCTGTGCGATATATAGTGTGTGCAGTAACAGTGTTTCACGTAAGTGTTCAGCACATGTAAATAATGTGGCTTTTCCCTGTAGTATCCATACAGTTGGCTGCTTTCAGCAAGAGGATTATTCCTTCTTGTTTACCTGGACCTGAAACGAGGGGATTTGAGAGCAGTGGAATTTTTCTTTTCTTTCTTTCCAAACCAGCGTCAATTATTTTGGCATGCTTTCCATGTATGGTATTTAGTAACAGATTGTTTTCTGGCAGCATTTTGTATTTCCAAGTGGGAATTACGGGTTTGTAAGCAAATGAGGTTTCAGTGTGCTGCAGATGTGGCCTTCTGTGTCTCTTAGGGGAAGGACATTGACAGACTGGCAACCGTGCCGTGTAATGGTATTCTAGAGAGAGCGCTGCCCTCGTTAGAGCAGGACTAGGTGTCAGAATGCTACTTAAAAAAATAATCAGTAATTGACTTGTAAACCAAATGTTTTAATATGAACTGACAACATGCTCTGCATTGTAATCTAACTTCTACCCCACTGACATTTTTCCTAGGACTGCTGTTTGATAGTATATCATCCTTATAGACCTTTGCTCCAATATGTGCAAGATATGGGCCAAGAAGACATGCTGCTACCTCTCGCATGGTAATGAAGACAATGGAAATAGTTCCTCCTTTCATCAAGAAAGCACGTGTTTAACAGTTATGCTTCAAAGGTGGTTAAGCTTTTGCTGAACCAAGCAGGCTTAGCCATATTTGAATACAAAGGGTGCCCTAGTTAACCTGTGCAGGTATATGTCCCTGACTTAGCTTATTCTGTCTTTAACCCTATAATGATTTTACTTTGCAATGGTCTAAGTTTTATTTTTTAGACTAGCTCTAATAGCACAGTTTTAACATTACTGAATGGTGACTATGAGTAGAGGAAATTTCTTTCTGTCAACATTATCTTTCTGTTGTAGCTTGTCAGAGGAGGTAGAAACAATATATAGGGTTTTCTAGCTGTGTTAGCAGAACTCGTATTCTTGAACTGTTTCAAATGCAGAAAGACAGTAGAAGTACTACTTTTATGCATGCCTTTACTTATTTGTGAAACAGATATTATTTTATGGTATACATCAACATCTGCTGCAGAAAGACATTTATGGTACTAAAATAGTGTTTCCAAATAAACTTCTGCTGTGACTACAACAAAAAAAAAAGAAAAGCTTTAAGAGATTTTTACAAGAGAAAAGATCTCTTTCCTTGATGTTTTGCCCTGCAGCCTCATTGCTTTGACCATCTGGAAAACTGACAAAATATTTGCAAACTGACAGCAGTTTTTGGAGTAATATAGTCTAAAGGTGAATAGGAAGATACTTACAAGTTCTTTTTTGCACAGGAGGATAGTGAATGACACATATAGAACTGATCTTTGTCTGCTGTACCCTCCTTTCATGATAGCTCTAGGTAAGTAACAAGTAATGTCTCCTGTCACGTTTAACTGGATGTATTCTGTGCGCTGTCCCATCACAAGTATTCCTCAGAGTGCCCTCATAAGGTGCTTCAGGTTGTGTTTCATACAGCACTGACACTGTAGCCTTGCAACTTAAAAAGTCTTAAAGAAAAGTCAGATAATTAATCCCAAGTTTTCTCTGTTGAACTGTATAGGGTTTATAAAAAATTTAATGTTTCTAACTGTATCAGGAGTGTATCTTTGTTCAATATCCATGTCACCTGATTTTTGCAGCTTGCCTACATGTGGCCTGTGTTGTCCAGCAGAAGGATGCAAGGCAATGGTTTGCTGAGCTATCTGTTGATATGGAAAAGGTACACTGTTTTTATTCCCACCATTTGTTATGGACTGACCAGATACGGTAGTTGTGGTTGTCTTACACATCTAATACTGATTTGAGCTTAATTCAGCGATCTTGTTAGACGCTGTTGCAGTTAGGCAGATCTCTTTAGAAGGCAGACAGTGTCAGGTTATGTGGTTATCACTCTGCTCTGAAAGTCAAGACAAAACCATTGCGTAACAGAAGAGCATTGCTGGTGTTGCCATTTTCCAGACAGTATCTTTTACATTCTTTGCCAGAAAAAGAATTCCCAGCGTCTTTCCATCATACAGGATTGCCAGCACGAGTCTGACTTTTAAGTTCAAGTGAATCTGATTTTCTGATTCACCTTCTGGCATCATGCCAATACCATACTCATTTCCTCCCTGTACATGTGCAGAGTATAGCATAGTGTAGAACATTTTTGACACTTTCAGGGTGTCCAGCACCGTGACTTCAATCAGTGCTAAACAGGGAGACACCAAGATCATTCAGCTGAGTTCCCTGCTAATGCAAATTCCGTGTCAAATAATCCCCATCATTAATTTATTAGGTTTCCGGGTACAGTTGTCCTTATACTAACAATGTTCTTCATCTTCGCTAGTTTCTTTTACTTTTTAGGTTGGCTTCTTTAACCTTTGTTTAGCTCCAGCAAGCAAATCAAAAGTACTACTCATATTCCTTATCACACTGTTTCTCTTAGCATGTATTTTTTTTCAGTCTTTTTTTTGAAACTGAGTGTCTGGAATTAAATAGCCTGTTATGGATGAAATGTACCATTTCCCTCTGTGCCCTTGGTGTTGCCCTTTATCCCACTGATGTTATGGCATTGTGTTTGTATTCCAGGATTTGTCTTGGAATTTAAACACAGTGTGGATGCTGTGCTGCTTTGAGAGCTCTGTGAATTATGCTGTCATGCATTTAAAGGCAGGGTGATAATAAACTGGCAGCAAGGGAGAACCAACCTATATTTAATAGATAAAATTACCATAAGCTTGATACTGAACATATTTGAATGTTTACGTGTATTGGTTCTCATGTCAGTGATAAAGTCTAAGCTTGATTTTTTCACGTGAACACTATGGACTTCTTCACCAACTATGACTTTTGTGTCAAGGACATATATTGCTCTAGCACTTAATCAAAGCTCATGTATTAAAAAGAAGAAAGAAGTCTACTTTATTAATTTAGAGAATGATGAAACATATTATGAATGAAACATTCTCCAGCTTTTATATAGAATATTGCACTAGAAATTTAGTAGGAAATTAAGGTAGATAAAAAGTGTCCAAACTGGAATGCTTATGCTTCCAGAAGCAGAATATGAAGTGTCAATAATTCTTATTAAGCATATAAGAAGTATTTTAAAACTCTTTGGCTCTGTTTCTTGGAAGGAGAGAATTCAGATTAATGTTTTGTGGTTTTGGGCTTTTGTTTTCCCACACTGTGCCCCTAATACTTACAGAACATTGATAATCATCAATTACTGTATTGATAATCCATGGTCGTATAGCTGCAGTCATGCTGCCCGGTGTCTGTATTTTCCCAGGAGCTTAGTTATAAGCTGTGACAGTAGTTGCAAATAAATAAATTTAAAAAAAGTATTTAGTTTGCAGGGGAAGAGAAGCAGTAAATACAGTTGAAAGAGAAAGTGTTCTGTTCAGGCTTTGATTCACAATTAAATCAAAAAACTAATTAAATGCTTTATTGCAACCAGATTAAGTGTGAGACAGCTCTGTTTATAATAGGAAAATTGTGTTGTTTAGTTTCAGTTTGGGGCCTGTTTAGTTAATTGCACACTTAAATTGGCTATGACAAAGGTAAAATCACTATCATGCCTGATACTAACTAACTAATCTTTTCTTTCTAATACAGATTTTAGAAATAATCAGGGTTATTCTGAAGCTGTATGAGCAGTGGAAGAACTTTGATGAGAGGAAAGAGATGGCTACTATTCTTAGTAAAATGCCTAAACCAAAACCACCTCCAAACAGGTACAGTACTTCCTTATTACATCTTTCATATGGAAAAACTAGACTACTATCTTAAGAATGTGTAAGTGTTTAATTCAAGGTATAGTGTGTGTTTTTACAGTGCAGATGTTTCTGATACAAAACCAGCTCGATTGTTCAGGAGCTAGTGGGAAGCATGACATTCACTGTCTTCTGGAGAGTGTTAATGTGATTAGAGTGTGATCAATACAGCTCAGCAACTGTAAGGAACCCCAGTGTGAGGCTCCGTGGCTGGGCCAGATTCTATGGAACTGGGCCTGCTTGATGTCGTATTTAATTACTGTGATTAAATATCACTGTTGGGAATCTGAACATGCAAATTCCTGTGCACATGCTTGTGTAATGTGAACCTTGCCATGTTCAGAAGTAGATTCAGCAGGCAGCTCCATGGGCATATATTAAAATTATTATTCACATAAATATGGTGAAGTTATTTATGCATGCTGAGAATAACCTTTGCATTTTTTAATGAAACTGAGCAGAATATTTTTACCTATTTGTGTATAGGTTGAAGTATTTTCCTTCAAAAGGTTTTTATTACTTTCAGAATATGTATTTTTTAATTTTAAAAAAAGTATAAAAATGTAATATGATGCTTCTTATTGAAGAGACATATTTTTGTTTTCTTCAACAGTGAAGGAGAACAGGGTCCAAATGGTAGCCAGAACTCTAGTTATAGCCAATCTTAAGGCATTCCAAAGAATTTCTTTATGGACCACTTTGACTCAAGACATCCTGGGATATTTCCTGTGTTCATGAAATGGACAGAAGGTTTTAGTAACATCTTTGACAAAGAACTCGAAGAATAAATAGCTTGTTTGTGTCAAGCATTTTGAAAGCTTTTTCTCTAAAACTACATCATTTTCTCTGACGCTGGAGCAAATGTGCTAAGATTTTTCAGTGTAAGGAATCAAACTTTAAACCAAGCTGCAAAAGATTAGCATTTTTCACTCAAAACAAATAGTTCATTATTGGTTTTATTTGCATTGAAGTGAACTATTTTTAGAGTGACAGTAACCCGAGGCCTAAGCGTAACTGTATTAATGACTTGTGTTGTCTTCATTTTGTTTGTGACTGAAGGAAGATAGTGCACTGTATGTTGAATCTATCCATTACCTTCAGTTTTGTTGATTTAAAAAAAATAAATACAGATTCTGCAACAAGTAACACACAGTCCTTCAGAAACAAATACCTAGAAGAGCCTGTAAAGAATATTGTTACGGTTTTAATGGATGCTGCAGGAAAGAAAATAATTTTCTATTTTTGGGTTTTAAAAAGCTGTATTCCTCAGTAGATCTACTTGGTTGTTTCTGCCATGATACATAGTAGCCCAGCTTACCAGAGAAGTGCAATATGTATAGTGATTCTGCAGTTTTCTGAAACATTTCAAGTGTTAGGAATTAATAAAACCCAAAATACTAGGATTTTTTTTTTTCAAATAAATGTACGGTATGGTACAATCGGAATATTTCACAATCAAGTACAAATCTGGATATTATTGCTATTTTTTATGGTGGATTTTTTTGTAGAAAAGATATACACTGTTAGTCTGCCTTCACTGTTAGTGTGAATTTGTGTGGTTCATTAGAGAGTTTATTTAAGAGGATCAAGTGTTTGGTAAGCTTCATTCTGGCTAATTTTAATTGGGATGTTAAGAGCAACTCTAGAATAACAGAAATGGGATTCCTTGGTTAACTTTGTGCTGGAGAAAATGAGATTCCTTCAAACAGAAGGCCATATCCTGTGTTCCTTACTCAGGCAGATGTCCCACTGAAGACAGGATTTGGCCTAAATTGATTTCTTGATTTTTTAGGTAACTTTGTTTCTAATTAAGTTCTGTACAACTTTATTTTTAATGATAATGCCAACTTGCCCAAGTATAAAAGTTGAATGATAAAGTTCAGTAACATCGTTCTCTTTTTTTTGTTTGTTTTCCTGAAACAACACATTTCACTGCTCTGAAATACTGGAGGGAGATTCTTGAAAACATGTGCTCTGTGATGCGTCTTGGTTCAAAAAACTGGCCCCTTAAAAAAAACCCACCTGTTTTTGCAAGTACCTATCTTTGTAATGGGCTGGTCATTCAGTGAAATACAACTGAAGTGGTTTTGTATGTAGCCCGTTAGGCTACTAGCATTTATTTCTGTTCAGGTTATTTCCGTAAACCATTAGGTGAACCAGCCCCAAACACTTTGGTGAGGTGGGAAACCTACACATTTTGGTCTTTGCTACTTGGTTGCCATTTGATCCATACCTTTTATAGACAGTTGATTGATGAAGTGGAATTTGGCTGTTTTGCTTTCATTTCTTGAAGTCTAAAATATGCTATTTGTAATGTGGACTCGGGGAATAGAAATAAATCAAAGCAACTTGACCTCTGTTGTGTGGAGTTCTTAAACGGGAACTATTCTTTAGGTAAGCATCAGTCTTCTCACATATACCACATTATCTGCCAAGAAAGTTCATGTTTTGGAATTGGGGAATTAATGAAGAATTCTGGCTAGAGTGATTAAATTTTTTCTTGCTGCTCAAGAGCCTTTGCAGACTTTACTTCACACTTAAATCGCAATGGGACCTAAACCTCAGAGCTAAAATATCGGGCACTTCTTGATGGCACCTGGAAGTTTCTTTATAGTTTTCTCTGTTGGAAAGGTGAGGCTAATTTTATCAGCTCTGATTCCAGTAAAAAGAGTGAAAGGCAATAAAGTGCAGTCAAAAGAACTGGATTCACTGAAGACAGTTTTAAAAAGATGTAATTTCGAACAACAGGAAATGGAACTTAATGTGAATTCAACGGTCTTGCTTCTAAGCAGACAGAAAAAAAACCCCACCTTTCTTGTGCTTCATTTCAAAGGAGAGCTGCGTAAAAATGTGGTATCTCATTGAAGGAGAGGTAGCTGAAAGTCTTCACAGATTATATGACAACAGGTGACTCTGAAGTGTCAAAGCAAACACAAGCCATCTATGCCAAAAAGACTTAAGGAAAAATCCCAAAGGAAACAAACTGTATCAGACAAGTTACTTAACTCAAACCTGTAATTTGAAAAGCAAATGAGAAACAATCATCTAACTTGACAAGCTACAAATAGTTTGAGAAACATCTTGCAAAAAACTACCAGGATTAATAAAAAAGGAAAATAAAAAAGGTATACAGTAGTTTTCCCATTATGAAAAAAACAACCCACAACTCTTGAGAAAAGACAGCAGGGGTCTAGAAGAATCATGGGTGGTGTGAAGACTTACCAGGTGACAACTGCTCCCTTCTGACAGAAGAAGCCGGAGCAGCTGATGAAAAGAGTACATGGCAAGTTGGGAAGCAACAAAAGGAAAGATTTCTCACCACTGCTGTGTCTGTTGGGAGTTTCTGTTGAAAATTTGAAAATACCCGAATATACTAAGACATGCAAAGCCTGAAGCACTCTGAGTTGTAAATGAGAGTAATCTGGAGATTGTATCACTACATACTAATCCTGTTTTATGCTCTTCCTCAGATGTTTATTACCAGTTGCTGCCAAATAGAAGATAATGGGCTAGATAGATCTTGGTGTGACACAGAATAACTTGTTTATTTTTTGTGGTTATGTAGTTTTAGGTGTTCCCAACAAACGTTAATGTAGCTACAAAGGAAGCACTGGCTGCTCATGGCTAACTACTGACTGTTTAGTTGATTAGATTGCCTTGCTTGCTTTGTTTTTATGCTGAAGTTGGGTGGCTTGATCAATACAGCCAAGCATGATGAATTACACATTTAGCTAAATATTTTCAGTGGTTCTGAAATCCTCTGTACAGTCTGACCTTAATGATTTTCAAAAGGCATTGTTAGTCCTGGTGAGGCCTGGCACAACACAGCCAGCAGTGTGTTTCTGTTGTTCCCTTGACCACATGTCCATAGCATTGTGAAACTGACAGTCTAGGTCATGTTAAACAGGCAAAATTAATAGATCACAGGATTTGGCTAACTCCAAGGAAACTGTTGGCATCCATTACTCCTCCTGATCCAGTCTGAAAAAGAGCTTTTGAGAGTAAGATAGCAAGAATTGCAGAGTAATTGCCCTCAGCAAGGTAATGCTTACGCTCATCCTGGCATTTTAATTTCATCTTACTCCCATTAATTCATCAGTTAAACTAAACCAGTATTTTGGAAGTTAGTCTAAATTCTAAAAGTTGGGGTTTTTTAAATTGATTGGAAATAAAATATAGCAGTAAGATCACTAAAAAGTCAATGATACTTTGAAGAAAAAGGCGCTCATTACTCTCTATTGTGACTGCTGCACCGAAGGGTCTCTACTTATCAGCGAAGATGAGAGCACAGAAACTGCTCTAAGAGACACCCTCAGGGCAGCACAGTGAACACAGCTGGCTGTGCCACCTACAGGGGTTCTCCTCTATAAACCAACGACTGAAGAGAAATAAAATTCTAGTAACATTTGTTACTTTTGCTTCTTAGTTCTCTAAACTTCAGAGGGTGTATTTTTTAGTGCCTTTTCTAACTATGCAGATTGCACTGCCAGAATGGAAGATCTGTAGGATAAGCACAAATTGCTTGCAATACCAGAAATTTTATTCCTTTTTCCAGACATCCTACACAGTCCTGAACTTCTGTGCTAGGACTTCAGTGTTCTAGAGGTCAAAGCAATTTACCTTTGCAAGTTTCCCTGAGCTGCTAGAGCATTAAATAAATGTTAAAAACCCCCAAACTTAAAGTTATGACTATGCAAATTTTTAGGTGGGGATGGGTTGCAGTGCTTTTTAAAGTTAAGACATGAAAATTACTGTACATAAAAGAAGGAAGGGAATTTAGTTACTTCCTTGGACACCTCCAATTTTCCAGCCTAAAATGATTACATCTCTGAAATAGTAACTTCAGCTATAGGCACGTTCTCACTTGATACGGAGTTGCTGAGAGAACAGAAGTTGTTGACTGAATCTTATAGCATTCTGGGCTGGGAAGCAGATCTGCATGTAAGAGTGGGCATACTTTTAAAATAAGGAATCATACAGCATTTTCAACAGTGAGTATTTTAGCATCAGGACAGTTTCCTTTTGTATTTTCTGACCAGTAGTTATGTTTTGGCCTTATAATCACATACTACAAACCTAAAAATTTGTACTCTACTTGTATTTTTTGATGACACAGCAACTATTTTAAAACTTCGTCTACATGTGAAGTTTAATAAACCTGTGCTTAGGGTTCCATTATTCCATTAGAATATCTGCAGTTTGACTATTCTAAACAAAGTACCCGACATAGGTATTTGAGAAATAATAATTTTAATTGTCTTGTCATCATTAGTTTAAATAGTCATAAACTACATCATACAAAAAAGTAAACATAATCAGCACTTAGGTTCTCTTCATATGCATTCACCAAAGCCATAACCCAAAGTAAAGGTTGAAAGGTTGAGCAAATTTAATGTCCTCTGTTAATGTTGTAGTCTTTGGGTATAATTTAAACCAAGCAGTTGATATGCATGGCTATTTGAAGGTGAATGTTCATTTACACAAGAAGCCAGTAGTGAGCTTTATTATGGAACTGGAATGCTTGCAGTTTGCTAAAACCTACAAACCATCCTGAAGCGTTGATGAGGTAAGGGTTGGGGCAGTCATCTTCATTTCTTTTCTGGAGGTTCATGTTTTACCCAGTCGTCAAAGCCACCAGCATACTGCTGAACTCTGAAAATATGCAGAAGATACCTTTCTCAAAAAGAGTCCTTCTTAATATTGTCTCTTACGAGGACACAGCAAAAAAAACAAAACCAAAAGTAAAAAATAAACACCCAGAACCAAAACCCCACAAACAAAAAACCCCCACCAAAAAAACAGATTTAAAAAACCCACAGAAATTCTCTGCAACCATATACACTTGTACGTAGCTTCAATGAGCCAGATGGACATTCCTTGTACTCTAATACTGCCTGCTTCCGTGCCATGAGTTCTGTAACTCTTTTCTTCCAAATGACAGTGCTGGAGTTCAAACATCATGCAAGAAATAGCAGCTGGCTCAATGAAACAATTGCCACTTCTTTTTTTAAAAAATGAGAACAGACTCGCAGCAGTGGGAGATTTACATGGTATTATGTCTAACACTTGAGATGTCACCAAATAAACCCGGCACACTGATCTTTACTTCCTTGCAAACCTACATACTCTATAGGTCCGACATACACCTGCGCAAAACTAAACTCTGGAGAACAAAAATCCACTATGCAAAACAACACTGACTCCTTCAATTAGGCAGCATGAAAAACAGGTAATGGAGGATATTTTACAGTTTGAAACAAGAACATGCTTTCGTGCTTTTGACTAGAATTAATAGGAATATTCCAGTTCATAAATTGCAGTTCAGCAAAAACATGAGCAAATAACCAATGTCTTAGATTTTATCTGCAGTCTTCAAGACAGCGAGGCACCTTCCAAAGGTAGGTTTAACAATTCTGCAAACCAGATGCTGCATTTGATTTCACTCTATCATAATCTCATTGTTTTGTTAGCTATTGCCTTCACTGCTTTACTCCTGGCAAATAATCCAAAGCTTTACAGGAAGTGAAGGTGTCCTTTGTCAACAGTGAACTGTACAGGTAGAACTGCAATTCAACAAAGGGTGTGGTTTCATAAACTATTTAAGATTGTACTTCTACCAAAGCAGCAATTCTCCACCTTTCCAACCTTCCTGCATCTCAGAACTAGTGCTTATGAAGCTGTATAAGGAAGAAGCATCTCAGCAAGGGAGCCCTAAGAGGCAGAAGGACCCTTCAGTGGCAGCGTGGTCTTGGAGCAGTTTGTGTCACCAGCAGCACATGTGCAGAGCTGCTGAGGGGTTGTTTCAGAGGGTGGTAGACCTCACTTTGCTGGAACATCCAGTGGCATCTTTAAGGTTCAGTGGAGACAAGAGGAGGCGTCTAACTCAAATACCAATCATTTTGTTCATATTCCACATGTAAATTTTTACCCTTGCCCACGAGGTGAGTACGTGTTCTGCTTCATGGGGGGAAGCAGAATTGATCCCATCCTTACACACGAAGTCATACCTGCTGAAACCCAAGGACATGGCAAAACCAAGTGCTTGTTTACTTCTTGTTCCTGCCAAACAGGAGAAAACCACAGGGTCTGACTTGGATGGCATCTTTTGATTATACTTCTCCTTGAACTCCATTGGGTCCATTTGTAGAGCTTCCATTAATTCACCCACTGGGAAATACAGAAAACAAGGTATTGTTTATTCTCCATCCACAGACAGGTTTACATTGCAAGACTTCCAATTCCTCTGGAGGAAAAGTTCAGCCTCACTACATGCCAGCAGCTTTCTAGCACCGTTCCTCTTTGCTCAGTCACCACCACTTGACCGCAGCCTTGACCATTCCAGCCAGGAGGAACACGGAACACCCGACGCCTGCACACAGCGGCGTTGACAACTTACGCGGTATGTTGATGGACTCCGGGATTTTTCCAAACCTGTCGATCTCCCACCTCTCCCGCACGTCAATGTGGAGGACGTTGGCCTCCTTCAAGTCTTTGAGCTCCTGGTAGGAGAGGTTCGGCGCCCCGGCGGCGCAGAGGCTGCGGCAGGTGGGGCCTGGCGGGGAGGCACAGCCGGTCAGACCCGCTCGGGGCGGGGCAGCGCCGCCAAACGCGGCCACTCGGGGCTGTCCCCGGGCGCCGGCCAAGCTCCCCCCGCCCGCCCCGGACAGACCCATGCCCGCCCGGCCCCGCTCCCCGCTCACCGGGCGCTGCCGCCCGGCTCCAGGCACCGCCCGCTGCCCGCAGGGCCCGCGCCGCCCGCCACCAGCCCCCGAGCCCCATCCCGGCCCGCCCCGGCGATGGCGGCCGCCCAGCCAGGCCCGGCCCGGCCCAGCCCCGCCGCCCGCCCCCGCCGGCGGGGAGGAGACACCGCCCTCTCCGCACGGGCGGGGGCTCGCAGCTTCGGTCGCCGCTGGCCCGCGCAGGGGACCGGGCAGCGCCGCTGGGGCGGCCACGCGTGGCACCTGCCGGCACCGGAGGCAGCCGGGTCACACAGACACCGCCTCCGGTTTCGGTACATCCAGCAAGTGCTGCCTTGCCCGGGCAGGGTAAATTCTACCGGCCAACCCAAACTGTTGAGACGCCTGAAAGTACCAAAGGCTGGGAGAGTAAACAGAGATGAGGAATTTTGATGCCAAATCAAATTTAAGAAAACCTAGCCTCTGAGTGTTACACTGAGGAGAAAAGGTGATTTTAGCACTGGTCTGCACTACTTTCACCACTGTCACTGGCCCCTTAGAGCCACAGGAGATGTGGTCCAGGCAGCGATCACCTTTCTGGTGACCAGTGAGAGGATGTGCAGGAACAGCATGAAGGTGCATCACAGGAGGTTTAGGTTAGATACTATGAAAACCTTCACCCACAGTGTGGTCAGGCACTGAAACAGCCTCCTCAAGGAAGTGGTCATGGCACCAGACCCACCAGACTTCAAGTGTTTGGACGATGCTCTGAGCCACATGGTGTCTGATTCTTATGGCTGTAATGTGCACAGCCAGGGGTTGGACTCAAACTTTGTGTGTGCCTTCCAACTCAGGATATTCTATGATTCTATGATCCCTAGTTTCAGTTTGGAACGTTTCAGTTTTGAACCAAAACCCTAGTTTTGGTTTTGAAAGCTGTCAGTCTTCCAGCCACAAGGACTAATGGCCAAGACATGTGAGTGGAGAAAAGAGGGTCTTTCTGTTCCACACATTTTAAATCAGTACTCTGTATTTACTGCATACCTTTGTAGACATGTTACATACCAGCAATTCTATTCTTTAAAAGCAGGCATGCTGGATCTTTTCACAAAAGATGCATTTTGAGGAGTATGTTGTTGAATCTTTACTAGTAAGAGTTTTCCTTCTCAAAATGAGAACAAAATATTTCTTGGTACTGTAAAATGTGACAAATTGAACTTGGCACATATAACTGGTTCACTAGCTGCCCTTCTGCCAGCCTCTCCATATGGCCTCCTTGACAGGCATTCGCAAATTGTCTGTCTGAAGCAGTATATCTATATATGAATTGAGGTTTTACGCCTTTTCCATTTCTCACAAGGTAAGGATAGAACACACGACTTCTAGAAATTATCTTTTGAAGTATAATTTACTGTGTATTTTATCTGTAGTAAAATAATGACCACAGTTAATCTCCACTTATTGCATGTAACACCATAAGGACCATAAAGTGTTCAATATGAAGCACCAGAACGCTTGTCATATGAAATGCATATTCACAGGAAGATGCGTTTTTATGGTTTTCATTTGACCCTGGATCATACCATGTACAAAAAGAGAGAACACACTTGTTCTTGAAACTAGCTCGTTTGCTGAAATAGGAAGCATCCACTAGCCGTCTTGTGAAAGACTGAGAATTTGAGGTCAGAACAGATCAAGCTTGGCAAACTCTCGCATCTTGGTGAAAAGGTGGGAAGCAGCACATTCAATTCTCCTTTTGTCTTCATGGCTGCGCTCACTCAACCCCTCCTCAGTAGCTTCCTTAATTTCACCTCTTAGGACTCTCTCTCCATTTCACCTTTTCTTCACTTGACTCTCCAGTTCTGCACAGCCTCCCACACTCAAACCCAGTGGCACCCAACCCAGTTTCCACTAGCTCCTCCCTCGAGTGCTGGACACCCTTTACTCTGCCTGTCCTCCGCGGGGATATGCACATTTGATCCTGTTCTCCTTCCAGTCCCCCCCCCACGGTGGGTGCGTCGGAAATCCACTCAGGGCCCAGACCCTGCTGCATAACCTCTGGGCACGACTGTCCACAGCCCTGCGCGCTGGCAATCCCCCTCTTAGCGCACTGCCTACGGGCACAAACCCAGCGCACCATCTCCGGGTCTTTCAGCAAAATTCAGACGTGAAGGTCACCCCACCCTTTGCACTGTCCTTTCCCTGAGTTTCCAGGGTGCCCCGCAGCCAGACCTGTCGCTACCTGTTGCCTCTCAGTGGGCCCCGGTGCGCTCCCGGGCGGCCCCGCTTCGCCGCCGCCCTTCCCACCCGGGAGACGCGTTGTGCCCTGCCACCAGCACCAACCCCGCTGCCACTCGTGCGGCTGCCCCGGGTTCCGCGGGGGGCCGCCCGGGCTGCGGCTGGGGCGGGGAGCGGCGCGGCGAGGCCGGGGGCGGAGCGGAGCGGAGCTTCCTCCGCCGCTTCCTGCCGCCGCCGCGCCCGCCCGCCGCCGCCCGCCGCTCCGTGAGTGCGGGGCGCGGGGAGGGGGCGCGCGGCACAGCGCGGGGGCGCCGGGGCCGCGCCGGGCCCGTCCTGCGCAGCAGGGGGGGGTCGCGGAGCCTCGGCCGCGGCCGGAGGGTCGGGCCGGGCCGATCGGCCTCGCCATGGCGGCGGCCGGGCCCGCGGCCTGCGGAGCCGCGTCCCTGGGGGCGCCGGGCGGGCGCGGGGCGCGGGCTGGGGGCGGTCGGAGGGGGCTCTGCCCCGCCGTGGCCCCGGGCCGGGGGGGCCGCTCCTCCCCGCTGCCGGCGGCGTCCACGGCAGCGCTGCCCGGCGATTCTCCCGCCGGGCTGGTGGCCAAGTGCGGCTCGTGTTGGGTCGCCGGCGACGAGCTGCTGGTGGCGACCGCCCGCTGTCGGTGTGGAGCGGGTCAACCCTGCCGAGACATGAGGACGGCAGCGCCGGGCCGCCTCCGTGACCCGCAGCGCGCCTCGCGGTGTGTTAGATTGAGGGCAGTCGGTGGCAGCGCCTGCGGCCGGGTAGAACACACGGCCCGGTCACTTGGCGCAGGGCACGGGGCTGCGGTGGGCGCCCGGCTCCGCGGCTCCTGCTGCCCGCGCTGCGTGTGCCGGCCTGCAGCCGCCGCCGCCGCGGCCTCAAGTGTTCGGCTGGCGCGGAGCGCTCCGTGCCCGGGGATTAGATGACAGCCCGGTGCCGGTCCTCGCGGTTAATCTGAGACATGGTATTCTAGACCCATAGCTGCAACTCTCCACGTTTTATTTATTATTGCCATTCTCTGATTTGATTCTTTTTTTTTTTCCCTTTTTGTCTTTTGCTGTCACGTCCTTTAGTTTAGGGTTTTGTCCTGCCCTTGCTCTAGCTATGTTGCTACTAGCACTATTAAACAGGATATGCACGACGGCATATTAAACATAGGTGCAGTAGAATGAAGACATCAAAAACATAGAAGCAGATGGCAATAGCTGCAGGTGTAGCCCTGTATTCTAGTTGCATGTCATCTTTAACTACAAGTATTTCCCAATTCCATTAAATAATCTTCTCATACAAGCATAAAGAGCAGAGTTGTATTTAAAGGATTCTTTCTCCTCTCGTTTTCTAGCTTTTTAAATAGAAGCATAGTAATGGCACGAGCATGTGCATGATTGAAGCAGAATATGCCTTTGTGAAATTGTTCTGGTGTTTACTACATTTGTAAATATTTTGTCAGATTTCTTCATGAAATATTGAAGAACTGGTGTTCTGTAGCTTTATTTCTGTGAGGTTCACAGAAGTGCAGCTAGTGTCTCAGGGGTTCTGTTTTGAGCATCAATTGCAGATCGAGGACAAGTTGTTCCACTTCAGACATGCCATCAAAGCAAACTGGGGCAGTCTGTGTGGAGGAAGAAAATGGAATAAAATTTTTTGTTCTTGGTGGCAAGACTTAGACTTTCAAAGAGCTCAAACTAGTAGTAACTTACTATTTTATCTGTTCTACCCTCACTGATTAACCAACTCCCACAATACCCTTACAGAGTAGATGGGAAGTCATGTGCAGCCATTGTCTTCCTTTATCTGCTCCAACTCAGCCCTTTAGGCAGAGGTACAGCAGGAGTCTTAGCTTAAAGTATTGTCTTGTGTGGGTTTCAGCCTTCTGTCTCACACACATGCTGCAACCACAGTTCCTTTTTTATTTCTTTGAATTCACAAAATTAGCATTTCTCTAAAGTTCTCTAATGTAAATATTGCCCTTTATTTTCTATTATGACATCTTGGACTTTTTCCCCAGTTTTTGGCCACATGGTAATCCTGGCAAGGTACTGTGGGTTCACTGGTTACTCTCCAGCTGTTTCAGTTCTTATGCCCTCAGATTTTCTGCTGTGATGGCACAGTAACGTTGGTGTTTGTATCATGGGAGTCCATAGTCTGTCATCTGACTGCCGTTTCACATACAAAGTTTTCACTTGCAAGCCAACATCATTAGTTATAAGCTATGGCTCTTTTAATGGTACTTAGGTGTTTTGCTTTTAAAAGGATGAATTTTCTAGGAAGACCTATGTTGGACCACAAAATGCATCTACCCAGATGTTTTTCCCTTTTGGTATATTATAAAAAAACCCCGAACATTTAATGCGGGATAGAGAACATAAACAAAAGTTGCAATTTGCTTTATGGGGCTGGATATTGACAGGTATATCTGAAATTTTCCATATAATTTTGCTATAAGATACTAGCAAAAATATGTCATCAAAATACTACTCTCTTTAGCCACTCAATGCTTTAATATACTCTAGTAATGAACCCAGTTGCAGAGTCTTTTCATTTTTGTTTCTGGACACATCGGGCTTCTGTTCATCCTTAGAGGTAGTTTTTCTGTGGCAAGTGGTTTCAGGAGGAAATCTGAGGGGAATTGTGCAGGATACAAACATGAAAGTTGATGGAACATGCTTAGCATGGGCAGCTGGATAAAGTGGATTAATGAAAGTGAGAGATGCTATGAGATTTTTTACTGTTGCTTGCAAAGTTGTATCTAGCGGTCCAAAGCCTCCATCTCACTGCTTGCTCAAAAAGTACATCAGTGTCTCACCCTTTTAGGACTGTAATATAACGTCAGGATTGGCGTTTGAGCTCCGGCGACGGTGTAGGATGTGTGATGTGCCTTTGGGCTAGGAAATCTTGGAGATGACGCTTTCAGAATTTCAGATGACATTTTCCAGGGGAAGAAGCTTGGCTGCCACTACCAGTCAGCAATTCTGGTCCTTTTACCGCTCTCGCAGGCAGCGGGGGCTTGTTTTCCGTAAAGGTTTCTGTGGCTGTCAGAGCGCTGAGCGTCCCGGCCTGCTGATGGGTGACATTGCCCGGCTGCTGACCGTGATGGATGTGGTGCCTGTTTTGATTGCGTGACACTTGGTCTAGTGGCAAGCAAGCCAGAATGCCACAGGTAACGCTCGGAACAGACGTCCGAAATGCATCAACTTGCAGCTTGCATCAAAACGTGTAGCAGCTCTGCGGAGGATCTGGCGTTACTGATCCATACAGGGACCTTTCACAGATGTGTTTCGAAGCATCTTTGGACTTAATCTGCACATCTGTGCTGTTCCTTAACCCCTTTGGTGCAAGGCTGCTCTTGACAGCTGGACAGTTCTGTTAACATGAAAGTTCCTGTGTTTCACATGAAAATGCTAATTTTCCCCAGTGTTCAGTGTATGCTCTACCCTTTCAGTATGACACAGGTTTTAGTTTGCATTAGCAATGTAAAATGATACAATTTTAACTTGAAAGTTTGACAAGAAGTGGTGAGACAGCTGGAATTTAGGATACCTCCGATGAATTGAGGGATTGAGGTAAATGTATTTGCCCCAGCTTCTTTGAATGTAGGTGCTCACTGATGAAATAATTAACAATACTGGTTTCACAGTTAATGGACAGTCCTACTGGGAGAGCATTACTCATATCCAAAATAGTACTGGAGATTATCTGTAGACTCACTTGGCTACATTTCATAGGGTAAGTATGCTTAGATAGGCTGGTGGGTTTTGCATAATTTTTATCTTGTTTGCTTTCTAGTAATGCAACTGTAATCCTCCTAGTTAATCAAGAATCAGAAAAATACTGTAATAGGTATTGCACAAATAAGAACAAAAATGTGGCACTTGTCTGAAAGAGCTCACATCCTAATTATAAGAAGAGGGGAAAAGTGGATCTAGGCAGATGGAAGCAGTGATATGGTATTAATCAGTGCAGCAGGTTGTTTCTGAAACATACTGGTGGTCTCGTTTGTGTTTCTTATAAGCATCATGGTGAAGGTACAGCATGGAAAAACTCAGTGACACATTTCAGCATTTAGTAAGTGAACTGTAGACATTCTAGGAGGAGGGACTCAGCTTCCAAGTAAGAAGTGCAAGATGGTAAGATGGGAAAAGGTTTTGGAAAGTGAAGACAGTTTGCTTCTCCAACTCTCTTGCATAGAGATGTTGTGAAGTGGAATAACATGGTTGGTTGGGTTGGGTTGGTTTGGTTTCCCAAGGAAAAGTGATTTTTAATTCATACTAGCCTTGTAACTTTTATTGGTCTTAGCGCTACTGAATTACTGTAAAATGTAGCAGTTATTTATTTTAAGAACTACATTCAACTCTTGTAAGTATCTAAATATGTACTTTATGAAGAGGGTCAATTTCTAAATATAGGAATATTAATGCTGTTAAATATAGACTATTTCAAGCGTATCTTGCATTTAAAGTAGTCTAGGCACACCGTAGATTTAACGTAACAAATTCAGCACATTGATTTTTGGCACTCTGTCAAATCTGAAGCTTTTAAAATTAGATAGGCAGATCATTCTGCTGCTTTTGAAGTGGTTTGTTCTTTCTAGAATGGTGGGAATGAGCCGTTGAGTGAGGAGGTTTTGATCTTAATCAGCTTTTTGTAGGAAGACTGACATTAGGAGTCTTTTAAGAAGTGAAAAGTCAGCTGAGAATAGCTAGTGATGGTGATGATTACACTTCAAACTCTTGTATGCTGATCAAGGATTAGTTCTTAGTTTTGTATGAAATGATTTTTTGAAAGGAAAAGGTTTAGGTTTTTCTAATCTAACTTTTTTTATTTTTTGATTTTTCCCAACGAAACTGCATGATTTCTACTTAAGATTTTTACTGTGTGCCACGTAGAGATGAGGGTAGAGCTAACATACCCTCTAAAGTCAGGTTTTTCTACCACAAAAATCAGTGTCTTTTTATTTGTCAGTTACATTAGTCAAATACCGTGTGCACCATGACTTGATTTTATGTGTACAAAATGAAGAACTTAAATGTACTTGTTTTTCTGTGGTGACTTCTTTCTGCATAGGAAAAGGAGGAGAGTCTGTCCCCTTTAGGATACTCCATAGTTGGTGGCTATAGACACAAAATACTCATTGGACAGATTAAAAAAATATGAGAATGGGTTGGAAGGAGGCAAATCGTGGGAATACTGCCATGGTTTTTAATCTTTTGTGTGTCAAGTTCATTTTGTCTGAATTGTTCTTTTCCCTTTTGCCTGCTTGTCCTGAATGGCCTGTGCCTATGGCCAACAATAAGCTATAGAGCATCCCTTTTGTTTTTTTCTTAGCTATATTTTATGTTTTCTTGAATCTATGTTTGTTCAGGATTTTCATTCCAATAAAATCGCAAATCTTTTATTTCTCATAAACTGAAATATTTCTGAGAAGTTATTTCTGAAGTATCTAAAGTTTTTTCTTTGTTTAACTCAATTAAATATAATAATCAAATTCCTGGCATAAACATTTTGATTTTGAAATTATGTTGATTGATGTTGATCATGTTTTTATTAAATGGGATCTTTAATTTGTAATGTTTTCAGTCCCTGAATGTACTGGAAAAGGGCAGACAGTACTCCATATATACTGTGCTACTTGCATCGTAGATCGTGTGGAGTAGCTCACTGCTCTTACCCTTCCATCACACTTCCATGCTTTTCAAAATCAGGCACAAACCCTGGCTGGCAAAGTCCTTGATATGCTCTGGTTTTTCCAAGAGCTCACAGGTCAGTAAACATTGTCTGATGGATGTCCATCTATGTGTGTGTCCATGAAAAGTAATTAATCTAATGGTCCGTGTTGTCTTTTCCTGTGCCTGCTCTTAGTGAAAGGAGACTGAAAAGTGTCTGGGCTGTGCAGTGTGAATGCAGCTTCTTATGCCAGTGTTCATTTCTAATGCCATGTTGAATATGTTGGGCTTGAAGTGCCGTGTTTTCAGTCATTGTGGGTATCAGCTGATGCTGTTTTTTCACAGTGTCCTGAGGGTCCCTAGGATATGGGTCCAGCAGTGGGCTGTGTGTGCCCTGATCCAGGTCCTATCATCTGTGCTGTGGGCCACAGGATTTCACAGGTGGTAAACGCTTGTATTTCAGCTGGTTGGCTCCACAATTATTTATTTGAACTCTCTAAATGCACTGATAGGAAGATCACTTTCATTGGGGTGAAGTCTGTGGTTTGGACAGTCTTACATAATCTGTCCAAAGAGATCAAAATTGTTATGCTGAGATGAACTCATAGATTGTTTATGTCAATGTTGAATCACCTAAACACAACCATGTTCCTTTAGGGAGGACATTTTTGCTGTCTTTGCTATTGACTCTTTACATAATTTAGTGTAGGATCTTGTGTTTTCTCACAGCAGCTCTATAGGCCTTGCTGTTTGATGAATGTCTCGATGAATCTTGTGCTCAGTTAAGCGGCAGTGCGACAAGTGGTGATGGGTAGTTTCACTTGAAACTTGGGTATATATGATAAGCTGCCAAGGCAGAAAGACACAGTTGAAGTTATTTGAACCTCCTCATGTTTTAGGGATGCCAGGTTGCATGGCTGCTGATGGACATTAGGTGTGCTAACATCTGTTGAAAATATATGATCAAGAGCTGGAATATGTAGATGTTTCTTACTGTATGAACAGGAATTGTGAACCCATGAAATCGGCAAAGCTGAATTCATTGGTGCAGGTCACTTGCATGTCTAAGCTTTATAACCATAAGTATTGGAAAATTTGAAATCTGTAATTTAAGAACATGGTATTTAATATAATATAAGGTAATTTCTATGTAAATCTAGCATTTTGCAAAAAATGTGTTGTATTTTGAAGGCTTGAGGAGACACGAAGCCGTTGATGCACGGAAGCAGCGAGTAAAGATTTCTTTCATACTCTACAAAAATTTTACTTGTCCAAAGCAAATCTCTAATGGGTAGGTTCATGCAGAAAACCTCCAGCACTATTAGTTTGTGTGGCAGATGCAGGGACATCTATCCAAATCTGTAGGAACCGGGAACAGGAACTTGGAGGTACGAATTGCCTGCTTTGCTTCAGGGAAGGCTGTTCAGATACCAGTGGTGGTGGTGCTCTAATGTCAATATTGATGACTGTTCTGCTGATTGGCTTAATGGATAAGTAAGGAGAGGGAATATTGAATTCAATATACTGGTTGATTCCTGTGTCTCTCAGAGCTTCAGTGGTACAAAGGTCTAAATGCATATACAGAAAAGATTAAAAAACCTTAAGTAGACAAACTTGCTAAACTTTGGCAAACTTAACTAATTGATCTGCAGTAACAATATACCTTTTGGTATTCCCAAATGTAGGGCATTTTAGAGGTGTCCCATACCTAAATGCAGTAGCACAGTTGAAAATCTTTGGTCCTGGTGGCTCAGGTGACATTACTAGCCTGTTTCTGGTACACAATAAGATGTCATTTTATTTCTGAACAGAATGGCTCACATGTTTGCAGTGTATGAATATTTGACTATTTTATGTTCATATGCTTTGTATGTGAAAACAAAAATCTGTTTTTATGAGCCACACTGTTAAAAGACAAACTGTAGACTAAGCCCCAGCGTCTGTCTGTATGATGCACAGCTACAGTCCTTCAGTGAATTCACATTTGGGTTTTGATTAAATGACTGGTGTGCTGAAATCTCTGAGGATTTTTTTTTTTAAAGTTTACTGGCAAATATCTATGCTTTAATTCTGTTCCTCATAGGACTTCTTGATTAATGACACAAATTTCCTATGAGAGACTTCATCTTTATGGATTCTTCAATGTTTAATAGAGGGGTCAGCTTGCCCTCCAATCTGTTGTCCCTCCTAAGATAGAACACTTTAATCAGATTTGGAAGACTTTTTTTATTTTCTTAAAGTGTTTGAAATTGCTCAAAAACTTTTAGGGAATGTGCCAAGGGTAAATGATGACTGAAATCTTTCATAAGGGATATATGTTAAGGAAGAGAAACATTTATTTTGATGAAGTTTTTCTGGTATGCTATGGTTGTAGCTCTGTAATAACTTACTTTGCAATAGCAAAAATAAAGAAAATCTTGATATCTCAAATATTTAACACCACTGCTTAGAAGTGAGTGTGTTCGTGTCCCCTTTTCCTACAGATACAATTTATAATGTCCTGTAGCGTAATTGATCTAGTGACATTCCTAAGACTTCGTTCCTGACACATTCATACTCCTTGTTACACAGTAGCTGACGTTAGACCGAGCCTAACCTGCATTCGCCAGGTTCGAATGTGTGATTTGATCCGGTGCTTTTAGAGTTCAAACTTGCTACATTCGATGAAACATTTCAATAGCAATAACAATAAAGCAACCTCTGTTTGTTTTTCCTAGTAAGCAACAGATGCGGGTGAAAGATCCATCAAGAACCAACCCTGAGAAGCCAAAGAGAAGCAAAAGGCCTAACAGGCCACAGGATGAGGACTCTTCAGATGATATTTCAGGTAAGTACATTAGGGGATGTTTGTCCTGAGGTTGAGGGCTAGTAACTTCCATGTTGACTGATGAAAACCACAAATCATGGTACCATTATATACTTTTCTTGCTTGAATTTGTAACAGAAATATCCCCAGTCAAGTGTTTATGACATGATCAGTTGTTACGCTACGTGACTGCTCTGAAGGGCTGGAGAGCTGGTTGATTTTCGATGACAGCCTCTTCAAAGCAGAATGGTCCTTTCCTCTCCATGTAAGGTCAAGCACGTGTGGCAGGAGGCTGCTTGGCTGAACAGGGAGCTTCCAGCTGAGCACAGAGGAGAAAAGGAAGGGCAGAGAGGGTGGAGGCAGGTTTGGGCTGCCCTTTCAGAGGTCTGGAGTGTGCAGGATTAGGGATTAGGTAAAGCAGCTTCAGTTAGAGTTGGATCTGATGAGGGATATGAAGAGTAAGATGAGCCTGTATGGATACAGTGACAGTAAAATGAAGACTAGGGTGAATGCAAACCTCCTGTGTGAGGGGGCAGGGGTCCTAGGGACACAGGAGGAAGAGGCTGAGGAACTCAATTCTTCCTTTGCTTCTGTCTTCACATGTAAGCTCTGCACTCAATCCTCTTTGGCTCCTGACCTTAATGGCAGACTTTGGGATATCAACATTGTCCAGAGCAGAAGACTGAGAACTGTTAAACAAACTGGGTGTGCACAAGTCCATGGGGTCAGATGGGACGCATCTGAAGGTGCTGAGAAAACTGATTGATGTCATTGTGAGGCTGTGCTCTGCCAGCTCTTCATGGCAGCAAACTGAGGAGAGCAGCTTCTCAGTGTTCAACAGCGGCAAGTGGAGAGTTTGGCACCTGGGTATAACCACATGCAATTACAGGGTGGGAATTAATGGCTTGAAAGTAGCTTTGCAGAAAAGGTCCTGGGAGTCCTAATGCACACACTGAACAAAACCAAGCTATGTGTTTGTGCCTACTATAGGCAGGACTGTATCAATGAGAGCGCAGGGCGGGCGGGTGATTCTTTCCATGTTTTCAGCCTTTGTGGGACTTCATTGGGAAAACTGTGTCCAGTTGTGGGCTCCCTCGTACAAGAAAGGCTGACTTGTCAGAGTGAGGCCAGTGGTTCGCCCCCTCCATGTTTTTAAGGAGATTGAGAACATGATGTGGGGCTGAAGTGAATGTCTTTGTTTAGCCAAAGGAGTGAAAGTATAATTTCTTTCATTGACTGCCTCATGGTAGAGAAGGCAGAACCAGATTCTTCTAGGAGGTCCACAATGAGAGGACTACAGGCAACAGACCAAATTTAGGGCATGGAAAATTTGACTAGGTGTGAGGAAATTTATTTTATTTTCACTCTGAGAGTGGTCAGACAGAAATCTGATTTTCCAGTGAGTTGGTGAAATCTCAATCCTTGAAGATATTCAGCACTCAGCTGAACAAAGCCATGAGCAAACAAATCTAAATTAGTATTTGGCACTGCTTTAAATGAGGGCTTGGACAAGATGGCCTTCAGAGGTTACTTCAAACCTAGCTTATTCTGTGACATAGTGGAATTTGCGCAAAAAAATATGACAGAAAAGAATGGTTGATATTCGCATTCAGAATGAGCAGTTGTAGTAGGGATGCACAGGTATTTGAAAATCTTTCTTTATGAGTTGAAAAGAGGTCAACAGCCTGTGTTGTTATGTGCAAAAATAGATTTATGTATTATTTTATTGTCAAAAAACAGGGAAATTAGTTTTGTACAAAAGTAATCCTTGTACTTTTGTACAAAGTAGTTTATCTGGTTTTAAGAGGTGGCATTTATTGACTTGAAAAGAATTTCCATCACGGAAAGACTGAAAGAGATTCCTTCATAAAATTCAGTATGCGGGGAGCAGCTGGCTGATCTTTCCTACTTTAATTTTTTGCTGGTTTTTTTCCCTAATGCTGAATTCGTTGGAGATTATGGTCTTTCAGTGTACACGTGCTGCCTTTCATAGCTATTATTTTTGATGGATGAAAGTGAGTCTGTGTTGTTTTCTGTAGGCTTAACCTGCCAGCACGTGAGCCAAGCAGTGGACGTGCATCATGTGAAGAGAGCGGTGGCTCAGAGCGTGTGGTCAATCTGTGCGGAATGCCTGAAGGAGAGGCGGATGAGCGATGGTGAGCCCGTGGCGCCTTCAGACATCTGGCTGTGTCTCAAATGTGGCTCTCAGGTAAGTAGGTGCACTCAGTTTGCGGAGGTGGAGTTTCTAAAGGATACGACTGTTGTGGATCCTTGTCCGTTTGGCATCTCATTACCTCCAGAGGAACAGTGTGACATAAGTGCTTAGTTGTGAGAGTCCATGCTTCCGCTTCCTCGGGAAATGGGATGTGACCTTACGTTCTTGTCTCGTTTTTGGCAGAGTTTAGGGTTAGCTTTATGTGTCACGGTGCGGTGTGGCATCATGATTAGTAAGTGACAGTCCTGCCTTTTCTCTGTTCTTATCTGCATCCTCTTGCCACTTACAGAGAATTGGCTCTGGGAACTATGTGGCTGCAAAATGCATCTGTTCAGCTGGCTCCTCTGGCAGAAGTTCCCACAAATAGGAATGAATGAAAAACCAGACGTATATTGCTGAATGAGCTTATGCTGTGGACACTCAATTGCTAGATTTGATGGAAACCGGGGAGAAAGGACTGTGCTGGAGTGAGAATGCTGCTTCTGTGGCAGCTAGCCTTTAGACTGGATCACTTATAATGTCAAATCATGTCCTCAGAGTTTAAAATGGCAGGTCCTGACCCCAAGGGCTTGCACAGGTTTCTGCCCTGGGAGTGAAGTAAAGATTGATACAGCAAAATTCATTTTATGGTCAGTGTCAGGCTTTATTCAGCCAATAGTTGCCTGAACAAAGCATTTCACAATTTTCTTGGAATTTCAGTTGGTTTTGCTATAGTAAGGACAGAAGCCAGCTCCTACCGGTATAATATGAACATATTTGATTTTGCAAAGAAACGTGCTATTCACAGGGTTCAGAAGATAGTTAACTAGATCTGAGGAGGACTCATATGTCTTGTTTGAAAAATTCTAGTTAAGGAGGGCTTTTAAAAGGAGTTATTTCTGTCTGCTTCTTCATGCTGTTAAGAGCTAAAATTCATGCCTCATTCAGAGACCAGTCCTGAATCTAAGTCCCACTCTGTTCATACCTGAACAATTGCAAATGCTTTCTCTTGAAATTGCTGTTATATAAATCGTGTGTTCTGAGCAGCTTTGTAGCACAAAGCACTTTATGTACTTTTTTCGTTTGCTGTCTGGAATGCATTTGACATTCTTGAGCAGTGAGGGTTACCTATGATGTCCTTTCCTTGGTATTCTGTGGACCAAATATACGGTATAGTTGTTTTATTCACAATTACTAGAGCATTCTTGCTTTTGTGAATGGTATTCTTTTTTGTCTATTGGTATTTATTCAATACTTATCCAAAAGCTAGGAATTATTTCTATTCAATTAGAACAAACTTAATAAATCTCTGTATTTTAAATGATTTTTCCCAGTAGAAAAAATGAGAACGTTAACTCCTCTTAATCCTTAAGAATGCTAAATGAATAGGGCAGAATAGCTTCTTGTCTAATTTTGAAAAGTGGAATTTTTGTCGTTTATTTACTAATAACAAAGTCTTTTCCTTCATCCCTTTTTCCCCCCTTACTGGGTTGATGTTTCCATTTTTAGGGATGTAGTAAGAATTCGGAAGGCCAGCATTCTCTGAAACACTTCCAAACTGCACGCACAGAACCTCACTGCATCGTTATCAACCTGAGCACATGGATCATATGGTACGAATCAGTCTGCAGGTGTTTGTGTGCACTTGTATGTAATGACTTCACGTGACTTAAAGTAGTTTCTTCTCATGATAAATACTGATTTTGACAGATAAAATTAATACTTTCTGTAGAGGAAAGGCAGGCTTTCTGGAGGCAAAATATGTTTGTCCTTTGTGTTCTCTGAAATTATTTAAATCTGTAAGGACCACAGTGAATTGGGACTGATCTATAGAAGAGCATATATCAGATGAAGGAATTCAATTCTATTCCATTTTTTAGTGTGAAAAATTGAAACTGAGAGTGTAAGTAATTTGTGTGAGGTTGTTTGGGAGGCTTGCTAGAGCTGGGATGTGCATGCAGATAGCCCTGAATTCCAGTTTGTTTCTTCTTTTGTTTAGGTGTTATGAATGTGATGAAGAGCTGTCAACACATTGCAACAAAAAGGTTCTGGCTCAGATAGTTGACTTCCTTCAAAAACATGGTGCCAGGGCTGAACCAAGTAAGTTTGCACAAACAATTTTATCTGGAGACACCTGTAATGTACTGTCTCTAAAAATAAGCATTTCAGATTTTGAGTCACGTTAAAAATACGATTGAAAAATTATGTACAATGTGACCATAATGTAATTTATAATTGCAGAGCTGCTTGGGGAAGTAGTGCCTGTCAAAACATAATGTCACTTTTTTCCTCCAGTATGATTACATTTTAAAAACATTTTGGGCACTGTAGGACAGTTTTTCCAAATTTTGTCTTTAACAAAGAAAATTTACCATAGAGGAGTTGTTACCTTAAATAAGATAAGGCCATATAAATTAATGCATGAAAACATATCAAAGCATACACTATACATTCACTATAAGTGAATTTAATTTTCTGTGTATGGATGTATCACAGCTTAAATTTTTCAGATTTAAATTTGTTCGCCACAGTTAGCTAGATTTGTTTAAATGGATTTTCTAGTACTCTTGTTGGATGTAATGTCTCTTTCTGCTATTTGGTTTTAATTGATAAAATGCTCATTTCTGTTAAGATAGTATTAAATTATTTTCTTATATTAGGAGCCTAATATACCTTCTCAATACATGTGATAGTTGGTAGAACTTTGTACAGGTGGCCCTCAGCTGTCTACTCTTGATAGTGTCAACTTTATCCATCCCTGCTGTAACGCACTTGGCAACATTTCTGGCTTGTGACTCAGAGAGTGCATTGAATTCCAGATTTGCTTCTCAAAAACCACCTTGAGTAAATCAACTGGTTAAAAGTAAGAAAGGACAAGGGTTGCCGTACTGAATGACACTAAGTATTCTTCTAGCTGCATGTGCATAAATCCTGCTGGTTTTAAGAGGCGTTACATATTTTTTGAGGGATAAAGATGAAGGGCTACTTAGAAATATGATATTTTGATGTAGTCACAGGTTGTATGTTAAATTATTCGATTTTAATAAATTGATATATTGCTACCTTTTGCATCTTTTTTTCTTGCAGCAGTGAAAATACAGCATGTGATTTCACTTTTGTTCACAGCTTTAGTTTCAAATTTATATGTAATAAATGGGTGTTGCAGCTTTCTTGCAGATGAAAATGCGCTGGTGTTTTTTCAGTTAATGTAATGAAAACAATTTTATTCCATTATTGTACTGCTGGATAAGGCTTTCTGAGTGATACAGCTCTGTGCCTCATGGCTTAGATTCTTAATTTGTGAAACTTCAAAACAGCTAAAGCTTTCAGATTATGAAGTTTAGAAGTTTTCTGTGAAATGTCTTAAATTAAGCAACTACAATTCCAAACTAACTCAGGAATAGTAAGCGTATTTATAGCAGAGCAGGGCGGCATATGTTTCTGCTGTAATGCTGTATATGCATTTGTGTTTAATTTTGGTACTCTGTTTTGAAAACATATATCTCATGTAAGTGTTTGCTGATATAACTGGGAACTTTGCTGTAACTGGAACCAAAATTGTATTTTTTTTGTTTAGGGCTTAGACATAGCCTTGCAGGGTGCCTGCCTGGTCAGCAACAGGTCTGAATGTGCTGGGGTTCCTCCTGCAGGGCAGTCACGTCTCCTGCTCCATTCTGGGAAAGGGTTGAGGCTCAAGTGCAGGCTTGGATTCATGCATAAAGTGTGTGTGTACTTCCAGTGATGTTTTAAAGGTGGAAGTCTGTGACCCTCTCCACTCTGTGTTGAGCGGTTTGGGTTGCGTCCCTGAAAGCTCTAGGAACATGGGCCCAAAAATGATTTGTTGGGTTTTCCTAAGAGGCAAGGAAAAGAAAAGCTCTTTGCCTGGGACAGTCTGTTGCTTCGGACCAGGCTCCTTGCTGGAAGAGGCTGGAAAACAGCCGTGTATTCATAAATGACTGATGTGCATGGCAGGGAACTCCCAACCAGAATTGGCACTCCTGGTTCATTTTGATAAATGACAGACTTGGTACTTCCCCTACAGAAATCTATATAAGGTTTTTTTCTTTTCTTTAAATTAGACTACCTTTGGGGATTCTGAAAAAATAAAATCTGAAATTGAAACGTAATTCATACTGTTGTCCAGAACACAAAAGTACAAGGTGTATAACTGAAAATTAGCTCTAATTTGGTTTAATTTTTTTTTAGTGTAGCATTTTATTTCATGTTCCATTGATATTTTCAGTGTAACTGTCATTCTTTAAATTATTAGTTGGTGTAGATTTTTAAGATTTATTTTGTATATTCACCCCTTGAAAACATAAACTAATTTTAAAAAAATGAAAAATAACTTGTGAGAAACAAGTAGTGTAAAACTGACAATTAATTCATATTTCTCACTTAAAAATCAATCTCGTGCTTTTTTCTCCATTACTTTTCCATTTCTTGCAAAAAAGCAGTCAAAGTGAAGACGGTTCTCATGGCAGAATGTGGCACTGTAACAACAATTCATCTTACGTCTGAATTTCTTTCTGTTGTAACAACTGGTTGGCATGGTGCATCATTAAAATTCAAATAGCATTGTGTAGAAATTTCTGTAGAAATGCAGTATGAACATGGATTAAGTAGCAAGTGAGAGCTGCTAGGATCTTTTTTTTCAGTTCTCAGAAATGCAGGATTCATTTAAAGATAAAATGATCAGTTGAAACGTGGGGGGGGGGGTTATATAGATTTCCTAATTAATGCATCTTGGAAAATAAACAAAAGCAAAATGCTTGTCATTTGGTACTAATGTGGTGGAATAGTGTGGCAGCAGGATCCCTGCTTTTCACTCAGCCTCTCATAAAGATTCAACTTCACTTCAGCTGTAAAAATGTGCAAATTACATTACTACTACATGACTGACTTTTGTAATTACATTAAGCGATTGAGATAAATCCCAGTGCTGGGTTCCCAAAAGAATGCTTGCAGCTGTGTGATTTTCACATCTGATCCTATGGTTTGTTGTACCCAGCAATGCCTGCTCTTTTCTTTTTTTTCCCCCTTTTTTTTTCGAGGAGTCTGTTTGGTTAAGAGGTCATGTTGGGCACAAGCTGGAAGAAAAAAGCAAGATTGCTTTCTAGGGTGTACCACCCAGAAATTTGTTTTGTGGAGAAGGTTAGCAGGCCATGATGATTTCCACAGAAAGGCAGGTGCAGTATTGTCTGTGTGGCACACTTGTGAGCTTCACATGGACATAATGCACATGTAGTACACAGGAACCATGCTGAGACATTGCAATCTGTGTGTCTGCTCGTTTACTGGAGACAACAAATTGTTTTGCAGTCTTAAAAGTGAATCTTATGTGTATTTTCCTTTACAAAAGCCAAATTATATGTCAGTGGAAACACAAGATTGCATACTTTTTATAGAGCAGTTAATTAAATTGATTTATGTGGCAATAGAATGGGAAGGAAGAAGATGATTCTCGAATTCTCGAATTTTGTAGTTAAATTTATTGTTGGGAGGGGCAAGCAGAGAAACAAGATTTTGCTAGTAAGTTCAGCTGTCCGGATTTGCCAATAAGTGGAAGTTAGAAACTTGATTTTTATTTTGATGGCTGTAACTGATGTATAAAATAGATATAATTTTACAGTACAAGTGAGAATTGCTAACTTGTATGGAAAAACAGGTAGTGTGATGAATAACTTTTCAGATTTGCATTCTGCTGTGGATATTATCAGTTGACAAAGGATCATATTGAAAAAAAATGGTATTCTTTCTTAAGTGACTTTTACTACATGTAGTTGGGAGTCATAGAAGACCATTCTATCTACTTAAAATTCACTAGCAAAATAAAACAGATTATGTTGATTCTCTGAATCTGAAATACACTTTGGCAAAATGACATTTCTGTTATTGGTCAGAAATTTTCTTTCGAATTTGCTTACTTTTTAGTAAGCTCCTTGCAAAGGAATGAAAACTGAATCACTGACAAAAAAAAAATTTTAGGCATTCCGTCATTTTTAACCATGGATTCTTACCTTTCTTGTCCACGTACTTATTTGCTTGTGAGGTGTAACACAAATCATCTGAGGGTCAAAAGCAGTCCTTGAATAGGTTGCTCTTTCACACTGTGCAGATGTCTTTTCTAGTTTATAACATTGTGGCAAGACTCAGAGAAATAAAATTACCATTTATAATCTTTGATTTGGTAGGGTTGTAACAGTGCAAGAGAAATTGGGCTTTTAAAATGTAAAGCTAGTGACCATTTCAGAAGAAAACCAGGCTGTTTTTCTAAGGGTTGGATTCTCATTGTTGTACAGTGTCGAAAAAAAAATCTAAATGTTTTAGATAAAAAAGGAGTGCCAGACAATTTAGTAGCATTTCATAGAACAGCCTGTTGAGAACTTGGTAAAAGAAAGGCAGTCTATTAACCTTGCTTTTACTGTGAAGACCTTCAGCTGAAGTACCAGAGTTGTATTCGATAGAAAAGGCTTGACCTTGGAATAAAAGTGTGTATTCCTGGAACCCTTATTTTTAATTAAAAAAAAGTTGCGTTGAAAAGATGAGCAAAAGCACTTACTCTCCTGGCTGAAAGAAAAATTTTATGTCATTTATCTTCTTGCTTGCATACCATCTGCACCCTCAGACACAGCTCAGTTTCAGCATAGGTGGTACAGAAGTTCATGTGTGCTGCAAATGTTTGAAATGCTGGCAAAACAAATTGATAGGGAACCCACAATAAGTTTTCTTTTGCAAGCAGATGTGTCGGCACCGTGCGTGTTTGTACACCTGGCCCGGTAAGTGGCTCTGCTTTGTGGAATGAATCGTTGTCTGTGTTAGCGTTGGGCTTAGGAATCTCAATCACTACCCATGAGGCCGGTGCTGAGCAGCTGTGGGACAAAGCAGTGTTCCCTGCCTCCGGAGAGCTTGTGAGACAGGACCACGGGTGAGCGGAGCAGGCACAAGAAAAGCTGAAGAAAAGAGCAGCAAGAAAAGGGTGCTTTGCAGTCAAGAGCTGTAGCAGAGGAGCAGTTTCTGCTGCCCTTCTTCTCAGGGCTCTGGTGGGAAGGGGGTTTCTAGCACGGGGGAGAGCAGGGTGGCGTCAGGAAGCTTCACCAAGCGTGAAGGCTGTGTCTATGTACAAAAGCAGCTGTCTGAGAGCTGGAGGTGGATATCATGGTGACACCAGAGGCAGGCACTGACCTGGTGCCTATGGAGAGGTGGTCAGTAGGGTGTGATCTGGATAGAGGGCTGGGGAATGGATTTTGGCAGAGTGCTCAAGTAGGGTGTCTCTGCAGCCAGATACACTTTGTCAAAGGAAAAGAAGGTTCTGGTGATCAAGGCACAACTTAAATGAGAGTTTTCCTTTTATGGCTGGATTAGAAAGGTCATCTCTGCATCAAAACAGCAGAAAGAGTCTGACAGAGGGGCATGGTCTGAATGTGAGTCCCAGGCACAGTGGGGACGGACAGGCCTGCCTAGGGCTGATGTCCACACTACCTGAGAAAGGCAGAGAGCTTAAGTGTCACCATGTCAACTTTCTAAAATATGAGTGAACTAATGACAGAAATCAGTCTGAATTTCATTACTTCTGTGCCTTTCACCCACCTTGCTGTCATTAATGTTAACAAGGTCCTTTATAACAAGTATTACTGTATGTGGATGGATGACTTGGATTACGTCTTTTATTCTGTTTGGCCGGGAGCTGAAGGTCCTTGTGGGCAGCAGCAGATGACAGCCATTTTGATGGAATCCTTCAGCTGGGATCCTTGTGTATATACTGGCTTAAAAGTCACTTTTCATACCCGAAAGCACGCCTGTTAAATTACAGGATTGCAAGACTGAATCGCAAGGGTCCATGAAACAGTTGTTCAGTGCAAATTCACTTTAAAAAATTACATATTAGCCTTTTGATTAATAACATGCTTGTAGCCTTGGGTTAATCTTGCAGAAGGACCCTCTAGCCCCAATCTGTAGAAGTATTAGCTATCACAGTCATTACCAGCATGTTCTATTAAGACTGACCAACTCTTCACATGTCAAGTAAACATTCAGCTTCAGGCCTGTCTGTCATTTATCACTGAACCGGGGACACTGAGCAGAGCTAAATTAAAAACTGCTGTCCCTCCTCTGGCTCTGTAGATGTACTTAAAAATATCTGTGTGTTATATGCAAGGCAGCAGATAATGGTTGTAATGGCAAAGCAGCACTATTCTGTCAGGGCTTTTTCACAGATACAAAAACATAGTAAAATATCATGTGGATTGTGTTTTTAAAATTATTAAAAAATCAAGAGGCAGTAATTAAAACCTTCTGAATGAAAGGAGGTTCCTAACTTTGGTACCAACATCCAGGCATTTTTCCGATTTCTTGCTACTTCTCCTTAGTAATTATCCAGCTTTGTGGCAATCGGATGTCTGGTTCTCATTTATTGTGTTTTATAATTGTGTATTCATCCAGCTCTTATCACAAAGCTGGATGCTTCAGCTTTGTTTTCCCTCCCTTGAATAATTTATATGTAAGGTTCAGCAAATGGAACCTTGCTACTTGTGTGAAGCTGCCATTTAACCATGAAGTGAAATGCTTTTATCGAGTTTGCCCTGCAGATATGGTCCGCTGTGGCAGTGCTGTCCATATTTGGTGGCTGTGCAAGGAGAGCCAGGTGGTGCTGCAAAGCATAGCACAGTGAAGCGTGGACAGATCTAGGTTTGACATTTGTCATCCTGTACTGCTGAAGGGAAGAGAAAAATCTGCTTTTCCATATGCTTATGCTTTAATTTTTGCCTGCAGTTTTGTCCAGATGGCCTTGTGAACATTGTTTACTTTAAGATGCTGTCCCAGATGTTTTTGAATGCCGATGGATAAATGCAACAACTGTGGTATACTAATACACAAATTATTTCCACAATTTTGGCTTTTTTTTCCCCTCTTTTTTTTTTTTTTAACCATCTCTTTTCCCCAGCACTACTCTGGATGGCCCACTTCTCTGAGGGGAAAACATCTCCAGTTACAATATTAAACTTCTGAGAGTGAGCAGTGCCTTTGAGTTGCAGATACTTGCAGCTCCCATTCCCGTGCAGTGGTTTTCTGGAGCTCTGTGGGTGGATGAGCCTCAGACACTGTAGCATGTCTCTTCTAAGCATGCCAATTAAAAGGTGTTGCTTCATGTAGCCCATAAAACAGTGACTGTTTCAGGGTATGAATAGCTCATTTGTTGTTTGTTACATTCAAAAACACTTTGTCTGCTTTTTCAAGGAGAACTCGGTCTTTACTTTGCCCTTGTACTGTCTTAATTTTCCACCTGAGTGGAAAGGAGAGTAATTTAAAGCTGTGTAAGCACTGTTAACAAGAACATTGAAAAATATTTTTAAACAGCAAAGCACCTCTAACTATGTTTTGAAAAACTCTGATACAATTTGGAAGAATAGCTGCACCTCGATGGCACTGTAGGGTGCAGGCGGACTGCGTCAGAAGCTTGTTGCCAGATACAACGGATATTTTAATGACTTTTATTTAATTATAGTTTTTTCATTTTCTAAGGAAGAAGGTATTTAGGAGTGTACATAAAAGAACCTTTTGGCATGAGAATTTCATTAACATAAATAGGTCTGTTAGTTATTTCTCAAGAACACTTTAATGAGACTTCAATGTGAAACTCATTAGAACAAATACATGAATTCATATGTCAAGACAGAGATTGTAGCATCACAGTTCTTGGCATCTATTAAGTCCATAACTTGTTTGCATTGACGTGCACTGTTAATCAATATTTAAGACACTGCAGATGTCAGTAATGTTCACATTTAGTCCTGCAACCATGACAATATGAAAGTTGCTAGTAGAATTCAAGGCTAAATATTGTTATCTCAAGTCTTCCCATTACCTCTAGGCTACAAGTTAATGACTGTCTAACTTTGCTGCCCCTCATCTATTTAAGTAATAAGGGAAACAGGGAATTATGTGGATGTTGTAGCACAGTTTTATCAATTTTTTGTTACTTGAAATTAAAACACTAGCATTGTATGTATGTGGGTTGCATTAGCAATTCCTCAGGCTGTGACAAAGGAAGGTGGGTTGAGGAGCAAATGTAGGGATAATGAGTCTGCTTGGGCTGTTGACAAGGCAGTTGGAGTGGAACACTACAGTTGATAAAGACTTGCAGCATTCAGTGGTAACTTTGGGCTACCTCCCTTCAAACGCACCAAAAAGCAGCCTTTCGGTGGTGTTTCTAGTGTGTCTAATGAACATCTATCTCAGCTGCCTATTGCTAGTAAATGAACTCAGTTTATTTATTGCTTGTGTAATTGTGGAAGCTACAGTCTTACAGGACAGTGTGATTATTATGGAAGGTTTTGTTGAATGTATGTAGTTGTTGAGGGCATTTTTTTACCCCTCAGGGCTTTATCTGATGATGTCTGGTTTTTCGGTTTTTTTAAGACTGCACAGGAGCTTAGAGTATTATCAAGGTATCTTTCCACATATGTTAAAATTAATAAACATAATAATGAAAAGACTTAATTGATTAAACGATGCAATTATGTGGTCATATTAATCTATAATTTAATTATAGGTTCATCAAAAATCATACGTCTTCGTGAAGAAAACAGTGAAACAAGTGAAATACTGAAAGGAAAAAGCTCTGGTAATGGTGCATCAGTTCCAGTTAAAGGGATAAATAATTTAGGAAATACATGCTTTTTTAATGCTGTCATGCAGGTAAGATGGAAAGATCATACCACTTTATCGTAATGGATTTCAGAAATACTAAATCTGTATAATCTATGGGCTTCTGAAAAGATTCTGAGTGTTATGAGTCTTCTTTCTGCTTTCTAAAAGTCCTTTACAAATTCTTTTTGCTCCTTGCTATCCAAGGAGTATTTCCTGTTATAATAAAAAAGAATTCCTGGATCAGTAGCATTTTGCACAGTAATGAGACAAATGAAAATGCCAAGTGTTTTACACACTGCGTACGTATGTGGGTTGTACTCTAGCATATGGTTTTATTTGAAGTTCAGCATTATCAGTCATGACTAATGCAGGGTATTTACCATATTGGTGATATGAATAGTGGTACTTTGTGCATAATGTAGATTTCTGCACTCTGCTCTGGGATGATTTTAAACCCCTACAATGGATGCAGTTATAAAATTACTTCTATTGATTATGAGTTTTTTTCTGACTAGAATAAGAGGAATGAGCTATACTAATATGCATCTGTTGATGTTAAGTGTACAGCCAATCCAATATCCTCAAAAAAAGCAGCAGCCTTAGTGGGTTTTGTATTGCACCATCCTGTTGCTTGTCAGCTGAGCAGAGACATCTCTATATCTGCAGACAGGAGTGAACAGGTGAAAGAAAACTGCTACAAAGGTGTTCTGCACTGGCACACTTTGCCTTGTGTTTATGATGTTGATTACAAAACTCATCAAAGAGATAGAAAAATTACAAATCGTTATCTGTCCATACTTAGGGCATTGTAGAAACCTAAGCGGTCTGCAATCAGAGTTGACCAAAAATAAAGAAACAAAGCTGAGATATATTGAGTTGGTTTCACTCCTAAGTTCAGAGAGGTAATACTTTTCAGTCTGCCAAAGCCTTTGTGCTTCATGGGGCATGATGAGAGGGACTGCAGAGTTTGAGAGGCAAACGGTTTCTAATAATAATGTCCTCATCATAAAAAAAAAATTAATGAATCTTGTTGTTCAACATAAATAACAAAGTTATTACTAGTGAACTATTTTGAAATTACAGAAAAAGAAATAGATACAATTTTAGAAACAGCCAGATCAGTGATTTTTTTAGTACTCTTTCTAGTGGTCTGATCTAAACCTCATTTATACATTGTGAAATATATCTAGTTTTGTCTACCCTTGAATCTAGAATATATAACTAAAGAAACTGTGTATTTGAGTGATCAGCATGTTTCTTGTGTTTTTTTGGTTTTTTTTCCTTTAAGAACTTGGCACAGACTCATGTACTAAATGAACTCATGTATGAGATAAAGGAGAAAGGAACAAAGTTAAAAATCTGTCATACTTCAGATTCTCAGTTGGTAAGTATACACTGGGAAATACAAATTTGGGAAAATGTGGGAAGAAGCTGGAGGAGAGGAAATCACATCACTGTTAAAGGCACACTGTTACTCTCCCATTTCCTTTCATTTTAATTGTTTAGCTGGTTTACGTTACCTGTGAACTGACTTCTTTTGCAAAAATCATTACTCAGCCATGGAGGAGGAGGAAGAATTACTTGCTTTCACATTTTGTGATATTGAAGTATCAAATTGTGCCTGAACTTAAGAAAGAGCAGCAGGTTTACTTTTCTTTGCCATTTCTTTTCTTCAGTTTGAACGTATGATACGGGAAATAGTCTTTTTGGCTCTAGAAAGTGTCCATGAAATATTTTCCATCCCAACCCTTCATTGATAAGTCATGTAAAGTTTATTGCGTGCTTCATATGCCAGGGGATTAAAATGAGAGAAGCGAAAATTTCAGTGAGGAACAAATTTCTTGTCCTCAAGCTCATTGCAGGCATATGGGAAAGTGTCTCCTGTGGCTATTATCCAAAGAATATTCTGCTGTTCCAGTCATGTCTTAGAGACTTGGGGTTTCATTATATGTTGTTGGCAATAGAGATAATACCCCTTTCCCTCTGTTAGCTGAAGCAAATGGTTTACAGAGGATTTTTTCTTATTTTTTTCCTTTTTTTTCCCTGCTGTTTGCTGTGAGCTTTCTGGTGGCAGTGAGAGTAGAAGAGTGGTATTCCGTTTCAGATACCTCTGAAACAGAAGATGAAGATTTCACTGTGTTGCTGTAGGTGATGTTCATAACTTCTCCAGGCAAGAACAGTGTGAAATTCACTGCATTGCTGTCTGTATTTCCTCCAGTGGCAGTTCTGAGCAGCAACATGTTTCACTAAGTTCTCCTGAGCCACAGCAGAGGTCTGGAGCTTGTTTTTGCCCGAAGGCTTAGAAAGCCAGTGGGGTGTTGGGTTATGCTTGATGTGTAACTTGCACAGCCATAAGGTTAAAAGATTTATTTCATGACAACACTTACAATGTAAATAAGGTGTTTGGAGCAAAGACTGTATTTTCTGGTCTTTGTATGCCAATGCAGAATTAGACTGCTGCAGTAGTCTAATTAATAGTAATGTAGAAACCTGCAGCTTCCTGCTTGGTAAGGGGCCTTTTCCCACCTTTTGATAGTGTATATAAAGCAAGTACTTTATATTTGTGTGTGTCCATAGCACTTAACGTTTTGTGTGGATCTGCTCTCTGGACAAGGCACCCTCTCCAACTGTTTATCTGGCACTTGTAATCTGTTTTCCTGAGAGTCAGGCCAGCTGGTAGGGAGCACTGTGGGCACATATGACCCTTGGAGCGTGTTAGGGAGCGCTGGTGGTGTGTGGCCATTGAGACACCTGGTGTGTAAGCAATGCAGGACTATCTTCTGCTTTAAGACTGGCTTGAGTGGCTGCTGGCTGGATCCTTTCAGACCCAGAACTGCTGGCTGGGGTGATTGTTATACCAAGAGGGGCTGTGCACGATGCACCCTGTGCCTGTCTCCCAGTGCCACGGGGAATGTGTGGGATCTGCCTTCAGCTCTTGCTGTGAACCACTGCTGGTACCTTCAGAGCACCTGGTTCATGGAAGAACAGGGTGTGTTTCTGTGGCTGTCAGATGTGTGGAAATTTCAGTGTGTAGCTCACAGATCAGAGAAGGTGGACATCCCGTTCCTAAGGCTGGGTAACAGAGAGCCGCTGAGCACAATCTTATGCTGGCCCACTGAGGTGGTCACCTGGGTTGTCTCTCCAGATGAATTTCAGTGCATGTAGGGGTAAGAGTAAAGCAGGTAATACAAAGGTTGTCTGTTTTTGTGAGAACAAGACTGGCTCCTTGACATGCTTGTTTGCAAAGCTATTGGTTACCACCAGTTTGCTCAACGAGAATTGTTTGGTTTTGTGACTATTACTCCTTAAATAATAAGCCTGCTCTTAAACTTTTCTATCATATAGGTGACATCAACATTTAAAAAAACTACCCTGAAACACTGTTAAGCCTGAAAGATACATGTATGTAGTAACTTGAAACAAATCTGGTGTCATTACCTTTGAAATGTGATGCATAATTTACCTTTGTGTTTGAAGGACCCTTTGGTGGTAAACCTGTCCAGCCCGGGACCTTTGACTTCAGCAATGTTCTTGTTCCTTCACAGCATGAGGGAGGCTGGAAAAGGTCCTCTTTCTCCCAAAGTTCTGTTCAGCCAGCTTTGTCAAAAGTATGTATTGTCAGTATCTTTCACTTATTCTTTTAATTTTAATTTCCAGTGATGTGTTTCTAAGGGTGCAATGTCTGTTGTCCGTTCTAAAGAAGCTGTTAGATTTTTACTGGGCAGTCCAGAAAACAGCTTGTTTGTGTTTTAAAGTTGCAGGACTCCTTGTTGCACGCCAGGGTTGTACCTGCTCTTCTCATAATGTGTGGCCCAGTTCATAACCATGGACATTCAATGGGCTTCAAACTGAGTGAGGTGGCAGAAGAGGGCATGGTAAAACTGAAGAACATAGGACTACCTTCCAGGTTTTGTTGTTTATTAGCATAAAGCTGTGCTAACACTGCAAAGTGTGTGTAGGTATTTTGTAAAAAAGAATAAGATTTTAAATGGGGAATCTCTGCTATGATGTCTAACCTTGGCATCAATCCAAAATTAAAAAGTATCTAGCAAGTAAGGACTTGAAGCAGTACTGAAATGGCATATGGCTCCAGATTGCAAAGAGCTTACAAGCCCTAAAGAAACTCCTGTTTCTTGGTGTGGAAAATGTTTACAGTGGTGCTTTGTAGGTACTTTGAATTATGATGCAAACAGTCTTACTTTTTAAAACACCTGTAGAAGACCTACTTAAAACTTGATACAAATATTTAAATATTGACTTAAAAGTAACAGAATCTGTAGAAGCAGAGTAGCTGGAGGATGGTATGTATGAATCTCATATTTAAAAAAGAATAATATTGCGTGATAATTTATTTGCTACATTATTACTGCAAGGAACTTTAAGCAACTTTAAGTTGCAGCCTCCTACCATGATGTTCCAGGACAACCTTACTGAGCAGGAATGGATTTAAAATATGGTATAAAGAAACAAAAGCTTTTAGACTAGAGCAGGGACAATTTAATTCCATAAAGAAATAAGTCATTACCTTTTCTTTATCGTCAAAATTCAGCTTCAGAAATGTAATATTATATTTTTCTATTGCACTTGTCTTCCTTTTGATTCTTTTGAGCTGTAAAAAGAAATGTGTATAAACTGACCTTACAGCATTTTTGAGTCAAACAGCAATGTTCTTTGTTTAGCATTATCTGCCTGGAAGAAAAATATATAGGGAAGAAAACTATATTGTTTTCTCACTCCTCCTCCTTGTGTTTCGAGGCTGTCTCAAAAAATGTGATTGTAAGAATTAAATTTGGCTGAGAAATGGAAAGGAAATGATTAAATAACAATAGCTTTTTTTCCCAGTAAGTATTAAGGATCGAAGGGAAAAGATGATATAAAACATGTTTTGAAGCTCACCTTAGCAAATTCATCGTGAAATAATCACAATGCAGTTCACTTCAGATGGCATGGTATTTTTAAAAGTGACAGGTATTTTGTATCTGCTCTGTGTGTGTTTGTGTAGTCATCAAACGATGTCAGTATTAAATCTCAGCTATCTAGTTGTTCTTCTGTTGTCTTTTGATCATTAAGATGTGCATAAGCTTTAACTAGCAGCTAAAATTGAAACATTTTAATGTGGTCAGCAGACTTTGGGTGTTTAGACATGTATCTGCCAGCTCCTACCATCCCTTGCCTTCATTCCTACTTCTTACTTTTATTATCCTTGCAGAACACCATGTAGATACAAATCCTTTACTAGTCTGCTATCAATAACAAAAGTGTCAGCCACATCCTGTTAGTGAGAATTTAGGTGTTTGGGGCCAGTAAGGGGCTGGACAGGTATGACAGAAGGTTTTGGTCTTTGGATTGTTTTATAATTGTTGGTGACATAAGCAAGAAAGGGGGGGGGGTTTCAGAAAATTCAGCAGTGTGCAGTGGTAAAAGTAGGAGAATGAGAAATCTTTATCTTTGCAAACATTGTATTTACTATTTATTAGCTTTAACAGTATGAATGCAGTGTTCTGTCATGCCATTTTTACAAAGCCTTTTTTTTCCTTTTTTTAAAGTTGGCTTTCTGTTCTTCAGCAAAGTTGAAATGCAAGAGAGCACAGGGCAAGATTGCAGGAGTTTCAGCTGGGAAGAGGTCTGTGTTACTGCAGCATCTTCTGTAAAACTGCTTCTTGAATGCTGCCAAGGGGTCGTGCTAATAAAGTAATCCTAGAGGCAGGCACTACTTGTCGTCTTCACATTGCATTAGCACCAACTCTTTTTATTCAACAAGCAAAGTTCGAACAACAAGTTTCCTAAAGAGATGACAGGATGAATGTGTAAAAGGGAGAGCTACAGTGACACAAAATGTTTGTGTTTCAGAGATTCGTCAGAGAAAGACAAGTCAGTTAACTACCGGGGAGAAGGGCATGGGGGAGACATTCTAATACTAATGTTTTGGGTTTGTATACATTACATAAAAGCTTGCTGACTCCAGTTGCAACCTCTTTTTCTTTTTTCTTTTTAAATTCATTCTTTCCCCATCACAGATCTTGTTGTCTCAGTGCAAGTGTACAGCATATGACCATACCTTTCTTCAGTAAGGATTTTATGAAGGAGATTGTACAGGTAGTGTAGGATGGAAAAGGATGCAGACACTGCCTTGTTCAGCTGCAGCTCTGGCATGTCTGAGTGGGATCCTGAAACCTGCAAGTGGATACACGTTCACTGCTCAAAAACAGTAAGAGAAGTGGAACACAGTCATTTTCAACTGCAAACTGCTTCTTTAAGAGTCTGAGGAGATCATGGTGTGAAGTTCATAATCTTGTGTTTGAAAGGGCATTTGTGGTGCTCTTTTTTTTCATTAAATAACAAAAGAAAAAAAATGATACAGAGTGTTAATTTTATCAAGTGGTGGAGTAGCCCGGTTGAAGAACAGGAGAAGGAGAAAAGGAATGGATGAGTCTTTCTATAGCAACTGTTTAGCGTCTGGTACTAATTCATCCACTGTTAATTTTGTTAGTGTTGCAGCTGTCAGATGTTTTGCAAGGACAGATTGTGAGCATAGCTACGGGGCCCTTCTGTTGGTTTTCCACTATGCTGAATATCAGGACTGCAGACTTCTGACTTATCTGGAGACTTAGTGACTAATGCAACACTGATGTATTAAGAGGACATAAATTTTATTTCCTTTATTTTTTATGATTGAATAATTTTATTGGTGGAAGAAAGCTTAGTTTTGCGTAGTAGCAAGTAAATGTTGCAGCATATAAGTGATGAGTCCAGAAAGGAGTTACAGAATCAAACCTCCATCAAATAATTATTAATAGAGGTATTTTATTGCTACATTAACATGCAGGAAAAAATACTTCCCTAACAAAGATTTTATTGGTGTTCACAAAATTTACATAGGTCTTCCTTCTCATGTGCAGAAACTGAAGGCAGAGGTGGGACTGGCAGAATGGAGGTCATGTGTGGTTAGGACTGTTGATATTAACAGAACTGTAGTTTTGGAGGGGAAACCTAAACAATTCCACATTTATCACTTCTGAGAGGAAATGCTAAGGAAAAGTAAGGTAATGTTATACAAGATACAAGACATAAAGGAAACAGGATTTTTCTCATTAATTAAGGAGTCTTTCTGAGCCTTTTCTTTTGAAATAATAGTGCTGTAGGAAAAATATCTTTTTAGAAAAGATTTTTTGCTTGCTTATTTTTCCATATGACTTTTACCATTTAAGTATAATAGCAGCAGAACACACAGTTGATGTTACGAATTATTTTTGGTACAAATTATTTTGTGTCCCTGTCATGCCTCCAGGTGCCTTGCTTGGTGGTGTTGCATCATGTTCAGGAGCTCTGACAGCGGAGATTACAGCTTCTCTATGCAGCAGCAGTTGAGAGATTGCATGTCTTTTTTCAGCAAACTTTGTCAGAGTTTTCATACTTTTAGGAACAAGTTTATGAGTGCAAAGTAGGCAAATTGCATGTAAAAGTGTGTGTTGGCAGAAATCATCTGCATGTGTTCCTGAGCTTTATGTTCACTTCTACTCAGGAGGAAGACCTGTGTAGCACTTTGGAGAACACAAGTATTTTCAATGTGTGGTATTGGTGAGCTATGTAAGCAAAGATTATAGATAAAATGAAGAAGTAATTTTATTAGGTACATTGGACGTGTATTCTCTATTTGGGTTAACCAGCATTTAGGCAGAGGTAACAAAAATAGGAAGCCTTTATGTCAATAGGGACATGAATATCAGGAGTTTAGGCAGGAGAACATGAAAAGAAGACATGACAGCAAGAGAAGACAATAAATGATAGAAGATAAATTAGTTGTGCTTCTTTAACTGCCCTTGTAAGAGTTCAAGGAGCTGTCTGTGAAACTGAAAGGCAACAGATTGAGAGCCAGGAGAAAAGAAAAAAAAGAAAAGTAGTTTTTTAAACATTTTATAGGGTTAACCTGTGGAACTTGCTGTCACAGAGCGCTGCGGGAAATCTTAAAGGAAGAAAGAATAGATCCGGTGCATTGCAAGAAAATGGAAGTATCTAATTTTCCCTTTTGGGGGAAGGTGAGACAAAATGATGAAATAAACCATCCAGAACATCCAAAGGAGAGCTAAGTGCTGTCTATCCATGCCCTTGAGATAGTACAGTTGTGCCTGGTGTTATCTGTTACTTACATGTGGGGCCAAGCCCATGTTTGGTTGGGCTCCTCCCAAGCACCTCCTACCAAGAAGAACTCTGTAGTGTATGTACTGCATTAAAGGATTTCTGTGCATGTTGCCCTACTGGAAAAAATCAAATAGTATGTTTTGTTTTCTGTTTCCAAGCAGAAACAGATTGTTGTTTCTAAAGTTTTCCAGGGTATCAGTCTATCTTCTGCACAAAGATAGTAATTCTTCAAAGGATGATTTTGGAGAAGATTTTTGACAGTAAAAGTATGTCAGCTTTGTGCAGTATGATTGAATGACTTTAATTGTATCCCAGTTCTGGTTTTAAATCGTAGCTTAATTTCCCTCAAATGAATATAATATAGGAATTAAAACTATTAGGTTTTTTTTTTTTCTTTGAAACACTATGTTACTATATAGTATTTGTTACTACAGAATTCTAGGAAGTAGATCATAATGAGAAGTATTTCTTTAACTGACAGTCAAGCAATTATAACTGGTCTCCAGATGAGCAACGAGAGGCTAGATAAGTAGCATGCATGTAGATGTCACAGTTGTCCTTCACCACTTATGGCCATTAGCAGGAGTTCAACCTGTTCTGTCATTATCCTGCTGACACTGTACAACAGGTTGTATCGCATTGGCACTGGCTTCCATATGTCAGCACATCTGTGAGCGGTCAACTCAACCAACCATCTCCAAGTCCCCCACTTTTGCCAAGGATATTGCTTGAAGCATATTTTCAAGGAGACAAGAGCACACATCTTTTAGTTGTCAGATTTCTGTGTATCAGCATGGATTAATTCCTTTTTCTTCTCTAATGCTGGTTTATAAGTGTAGGAAGTTTCCAGTAAATGCATTGTGAGGTGTGAAATTCCCTCCCTCCTTTTTATTGTTATTTTTCGCTTTCCTCTTGTCGTTTCCCCCCCAAAACAAATGCACTAATCTCAAATGTTTATCCACAAAACATGAGATATTTAGAATTATATGCAACATTACATAGCATGCTATGTACATGAATGACAGATTAACTATATCTTAAGCAGTGTTAACAATGACATAATTTGTCAGTCCAAGTAAATGACTCAACCTTACAGGGAATCTTTACAAGTCACTTTCCCCACCACTTCACTTTTTAAGTGGTAGCTGTTACATTCCCATCATCCTTGTTTCCATTAAAATTCAGGCATATAGATTTAGTACAGGCCCTGAGAAGCCTAAATAATCTTGTACATGTAAATGCACTATATTCTAATAAAATGAGAAAAAAAAACCAAAACAAAAAATGAAAAACTTCCGTGGCTGAGTTAATTTCCTCCCCTCTTAATTTAAACTGATAAAATTGTGTGAAACATGCAGGTAAATTATTTTACTTTGAAATACGAAGGAGTAAATTAATTTTCCTCTGAAATGATTATTGTATACTCATCAGTGAGAGGTTACACTGCAAACCATAGGCAGTAACAAGAAGTGTGTGTGGGCATTTTCCTTATTTGCATTGAATATTTAGCTCTGTGAGGTGTCTCTGCAGTGAAAAAACCCCTCCTGTAACAGTGATGGGAGTTTTTGCTTGCTCCTTTGTCAAGGAATTACTAATTTTTCTTCCTTTGTACTGTAATGTCTCTTACGGACGTCTTGCTTTTGTGGCCAAAAATAATAAAATCCCTCTTAGTACCATGATCCAGAACGTGTACATGTGGAAGGTTTTCTTGCTATACTGGAGCTATTAATGTGCCTATACTGCAGGAGATGGGCTGAATATACTCATTGATTCTCACTGCCACAGGAAAACAAGAAATTTCTCCTAAGTTAATGATAATACTATGGTTAGCTAACCAGATTTCTTAGAATTGAACTGATTTTGCCATCTGGGTTAAAAAAAAAGTTTTTTCCAATTCCTAGACATTCAATGAGAGAAAGCTGTTTTAGTGAATTGAAAAGTGAAACTGTGCATGCATGCAAACATGTGCATGCAGCTACAAATGTTATTTATTGTTTAAATGTGTATTGAGTGTTTTATTGGAGCCAAAATAAAGGTTCAGTGCTTTTCAGAAAGTATTTGCGATTTATAATCAAATTTATTAGAAATAAAACATGTGATTTTAATAGAAGAAAAGATAGCATTTTAGGAATATTAAACAAAATATTTAATTTTTAAGATTATTTTAATTTTCTAAATCTGAAATTAATTTTTGAGGTTGACTTGCTTGTGAAAGAAAAATTCACTTTCAAAAGAATGCTTAAAAAAGTCACCCACTCTACTGATTCCAGATTTTATAGCCTCACAGTACAGTAGCATCATTAAATCATTTTTAACTAGGGATATTGTCACCTTTCTGTCAAAAACTGGATATGAAGTGCATTATCAAAGTATCCTATCCTCTTTAAATGTGAACATGTTGTTTTGCATACGCAGGTCCAGATTTGTTCCACTTAATTTTAGGCATTGACCTTACATATCTGCCTTGTCACCTTCAATCCTTCTCGAGTTACACTCCAAAGTGCTTCCAAGGAGCAGGTCAAAACAGAGACCCCTGTATCACTATCCTGCCTGTAGCCCATGTCTGCTGTGCCCTAACTTGGCATCTTGACACCTTGCCCAGCTTTACATTATACTGTTGCAGGCACGTCGCACATCTGGTGTGTTTTCTGGTCACCTTTAATTTCTCCTGTCCATCAGCACAAACTTCCAAGGCAAATCTGAGCAGCTTTAGAGTATGAATGGGATGGAAGCCTCACTCACCCTCAAGAACCCTCAACAGCTTTGCTGGGCAAGTGAGATCATTGTGCCAGGGGAAATACCAATATGTACTTGCAGCTCTGTGTGCTGATTAGTCACAGCACACAATCCACAGCTCAAAGTGAAAACTGGCTCAACGTGTGTTTAATAAAATTGAGGAGCTGAGTGAGTGGTTGGTTTTTCTGGCTGCTCTGCCAGTTTGATAAAATTCCTGTTTGAGCTATGCTACTCCAGTTGTCCCTGTGCTAGGTTTTGGAAGGGGTGCACAGGGTTAGGCCTGCATGTGCTCACCTCAGTCTGCAACAAGAGTCACAGCTGCCATTTGGTGGCATTACTGGAAATTCAGAAACCCACCTGTGGCAATCCTGAGTAACTTGCTCTAGGGGACCCTGCTTGGGCAGGGAGGTTGGGTTAGGTGACCTCCAGTGGTCCCTTCCAACTCCTTCTGATTCTGTGGAATCTCATTTTAGATTAGGTAGTTCAAGACTGTAATTAAAGATCTAAAGGGTAACCTGCCTGGAAAGACAGGTATAGCTTGGCCAGTCAATTGCAGTTAATGTGGATAGAGATGTGTTAGTAGTGAATATTTACACAGCCTCATTTGGGGTTGCAAGAACCAGAAGATTCAAATTGTTTATTAGAAGCCTTCTAGCTGTGGTTATCTTCATAAGGGAACACCTTAAGGATCTATCCATGTACTCATAAGTTTATTTTTTCTAATTTCTGTGTAATCTATGCCTGAAAAATATGATCTTTAGAATACATTTAGATGCTGTGAATAGTAAAAAAAGAATTCAACAGTTCTTTAATAGTAATGATTGATACTATTGAATGGCTGTCTCAGAACAGATGCAACGTTACCCCTGTGCAGTTGCCTAAAAGATCACCAGTGTAAATGGGAGCATAGTCAGAAACAGATGTTTTTCCTCTTTTGGCTTCTGAGGGTCATGTGGGTGCTGCTGGTTATCTAAAAGGACTGTTTATGCACATCTGAGATTTCTCCTCAAATGAGAAAACGGTGAGATAGCAAAGGAGGTTAAGCACTTTAAAAATCTTCTTTCCCTCTCTTCCATGACATTGGGAATGTCTGGTGGTACAGAAGTACTGGTGTAGTCGGTCAGGAAAGACCTGCTAGCATGGATGAGACTCTTCTGGCAAATCTGTATTTTAGGCAAGCCATACTCCATAAAGTCAAACTGCAACCCAGGTTAAAGTGCAGCCTTACTGGTGAAATTGCTTGCCACATCAGGAGCTTCCTAAAGCCCCATGAGGTCCAGCAGGGATTGTACCTATTTGTACCCTGGTGTCCAACAAGTGTCTGATGTTGACATTGTCTTGTTAAGAACCTCCCATGATAATTTAAAATTCTTTACTGTTTCTTTCATAGGGCTCCTCGATTTAAGGGATTCCAGCAGCAGGACAGCCAGGAGCTTCTGCACTATCTGTTGGATGCAATCAGGATTGAGGAGACAAAAGTAATGTCTTTGTGTGTCTTTTAAAAGTGAACTACCTGTCATTGCTTCAATGTTCTTCGTGTTCCCAGTGTTTTAAAGATGTGCTTAATAGAGTAGGAGTGTCTATTTTCATTATCTTGAGAAAAAAATTTTTTGAAAGATATTTAATTATGTTCATGTTGATTTGTTAAGATAGTTGATTGGAATGAAAGTTTCAGTTAGTAGTAGAAGGAGTATGGTAAGTAGAACATGATAACTTTAGGAATCTGAGTTGTTTGCCTTTACAAAAGGAAAAGGAGGGGAAAAAAGGACATCTGAGATGTCAAGAAAATAAAGGTAGGACCTCTGCATTAGCTGACAAAGTGAATTTAAAGCTTTGGAACAAAAATAAGCAGTTCTTAGCTATGGCCCTGCGCACAATTTTAACTGAAAATTTTCACTGAAAATTGTGGGAGAAAAAAATCATGCGAAGTTTCTTGTGTCTCTTGAAAGTGTGAGGAACTCCTTGTTTTATCAGCAAGATGCTGCTTTTCATTGCTTAAAATCTACATCCATGTATGTGAAGTATAGAAGCAGTTTGTTACATTGAAAACATCCCTGTGTGAGGTTTTTTTGTTTCTTTTCCTTCGTTATTTGTGCTTCCTGCATTGTTCATGCAAGAAAGGGCGTGTTTGGTTGCTATTTTGATCATATCAGATTTAATCTGTCTTAGTCTTGGACCCTTCTTTTCAGATGACACTTTGTGGTAAATAGCCTTTTCTAGGCCTCCTCTAAAGGAAGGCCTTAAATCTTGTACTGAGCAGAGTACTTCCTCTTCCCTTTCATTTAGTAACCCGATGAATGTCATGATCCTGAGCTGAATTATCTCGCAGATAAGATGTAAAGCTGTGTCTGAGCCCAGTTCCTGGCACTACAGTAGAGCTGAACAAGTCCCCATCCTGCCAGAATACTAATATTTATTGGTCTTGCCAGCAGCATTCTTGATTATAAACAGAACTGAACTGCAAGAAAAAACAGTTAAACCTTGACACTGTCACACTTAGAAAATGATGTCTGGAACAGGGCACACAACAGAAGCAGCTGACTTCTTTAGAAAACAGTTGTTATGTTTTTGCAGCAGAGGGAAACTTTATTATTTTGTTTTTTGATTTTTGTGTAATAAAAGGTGAAAACTGTATTTTCTTGACAAAGGAGGATTCACAGAAAGCAGGATTATTACAACAACTAAGCTGCTTCTCCAGGAGGTGCTTGTGCTTTCCTCTAAAGTCAGTCTCCTGTCAGCTTCACCAGCGGATGTGCCGTCATTGCAGTAACCTGCATTAGCATTTGCCTTTTGAATCATTTATTATTAGAGAGCAGTGACAGCTACAGTACCTACCTCAAAAGAGCGATGGAAGATGGCGAGAATTTACGGTGATTTTTGGGCAGTATTTCTGCCACCCCATCACCAGACAGAGAGAGGTGGGTGCCACCCTGCCCTGCAATTACATCCCACTGCTCCCCTAATGGTGCGTGGCTGCAGACACATCTTTATCACCTCGGGGTGCTCTGCCACCGACAACACTAGTAAAAGCTCTCTCCCCCTCCCTCTCAGTTTTTTTTAATTACCCCATGTTTCAGGTCTGTAGATGGCAGACAACCAGCAAACATAAGGCCGGTGCTGGCTGGACACAGGCAGGAGCCCGGCAGCTGCCCCTGTGGCCTCCCCGCCACGCGGGCTCTGGCTGGGCACTGCCTGCAGCAGCGTGTTTGCCACCAGAACCCCATAGCAGGGGTTACAGCTGCTAAACTTCCTCTTTTATGCTGCTTTTAAACTTCTTTCTTGGAAGAGGGAACGGCCCTGCTGAAAGGTGGCTGGCTGCTTTGCCATCCACCTATGAGACAGCTGAACATGGCCATCCCCACTTCCCTATCCCTGCCAGGATTAGTTGTTTTTAAACCCTAAGTTTTGATGAGAAATACATATAATACATAACATGGCACTATTTATAGGAGCTAACCAAAAATCCTGTTGTACTTTTGCCTCCTCTGTGTGGTTTTGTGTTTGTATCTGACACCAGTGCTGAACTTTTTCATATTCCTGTGGCAAAAAGTTAGAAAGTGTGCTTGTACACAAGTGGACTTTTAAGCTAAAAGCTTGGCCATACAACAATAAAGATGACATAGCGTCTGCCGTTTCCAGCAATGTGGGCTGGAGATGGTTTCACACCAGGGCCTGAAGTGGCTGAACCCTGCTGCTAATTGATTAATGTCTGCTGCCATTGTCCACAGCACCCTACCCATTCAAAGACTATGTCTTTCTTTGACCTAAATAAATGGTTCAACGCGCTAATCCCAACAAAAGGGTTGCTTATGGCCCTAAACCCATTTATGGTGCTCAACTTCATGAATTACCTATTGATTAATCCTTTTAGTATATTGTTGGCTTTAAGATGACCAAAGCTGAGCTTGGGGCAGCGAGAGTTAATTCACAAGCCAGGTCACATACTCATAAGGTCGGAGTATGACTTGTTCTGATGGGTGTCTGAACTGGAAACCAAACCTCTGACGCTGTCTGTCATCCTCACACTACTGTGATATGTGGCTTGGAAGTGTGCTTTGCTGCCTGGAAACTAGAGCCATTTATTAATCTTTCTGTTAGGACATAGGGTTTGAGTTGCAGAAGGTTTGGTATAACCATTTGTCTCCTAGAATGGTACTTTGCTCTAAGTGTGACTTCAGTATTCAATTATAAATGTCATTTGCACACCGACAAGGGAGACTTGTACATGTTACTAGAGTTTGTAGATCAGAGAGATAGGACATTTGCCAGGAAAAGGGGAAGCACAGGTCATGCATACTGGAGTCAGGGGACCTGATTCATCCTCCTGCTTCTTTCTCTGCAGTGTGTCAGAGGCTGGGCTTTTCTACCAGCCCATGCAGTTCTGCTGCCAGGAATACAACATCTCCTCACCTCCAGGCAGCTGAGAAATAGTGGGCAGAAGCACTCCCTGTCTGGAAGGGCAGCTACAAATTCATTAATGAATTTGCTTCTTTCTGATCCTTCTTTCAAACCTGTAGTTTTTAGGATTTTTTCTGAGTAAATGTTGATAACATTTACATGGATTCATAAGAAGTTTTCTTTCTCTTCTAAGGTTTTCTAACATACTTCTGGAATTTGCAGTGTTAGAAAATAAAAAGAAGTGATAAAAATAGTGCCTAAACACAGTCACTGAAGTCTGGCTACTGAAAGACACTTAGCTGCCTTCCAAGTATTTTGTATTCTAGTCAGTCAGTATTAGTCCATTTGCAATGGGAGAAACGGATAGTATTAGTTCACTGAAAATCTCATAGTTTCTTGGTAACCTGTGAAGTGCCCTATGATGGTTCCCTTTTAAGGAGAGGAAATTTTTGGATTATTATCTACTAAAGTTAAGCTCATGTAGTTTTGACACTGTTAGTGAATAACAACAGTAGTTTTACAATATTAAATTATGCTTATTTTATGGAAATAAGACAAGATAAAGTCTAATCATATATTACAAGCTTTTAGAATGTTTACACTTAAAATACTTGGTTTTATTTTTACTTCTAGCGTATACAAACTGGTATCTTAAAAGCATTTAATAACCCAACTACTAAGACAGCAGATGAAGAAACTAGAAGAAAAGTCAAAGGTATGCAACTCCTTATTGAAAACTTCTAAAACTGCTCTAGTCTTTAAATACCATTTTCTTCAGAACTGCCTATTGCGAACATACCCGAAGTGCTGATTGCTAGGCTTTATTCTGTGTTACTCTAGTGCCGCCTAGTGTGTACCTAAAGTATAGAGAGCTGACTTGCATCTTTGTATCTAGGAGAAAGGCTCCCGATGATAATAATGCATCTTTTAATAATAGGTAGAACTTAATTTTGTTTTCTAAAATAGCCTGCTCCATATTTGTTATGTAGTCATAATTACTTTATACTCAGAGAGGCCACTTTCCATAAATAAAACTGACTTCTGTTAGTTGACTGGTACTGTGAGCACTCTATATATACTTACAAAGTCAAGATAGGCAGCAGTTTCTAAAGAAGGCATTTTTTTTTTCAAAAGAAGAGGTTTTATTTTTTTTTGTGTGCGTGTTTGTTTATTCTGTAATTCTAATTTGGGGGATTTTGTTTTAAATAAAGTCCTAATGGTTAAAATGTTTTGTAAGTCATCCGTCCCAAATCTGCAAACGTTAAGGCATAAAGATGTATTAGAAGAGGATTTTGTTACATTTTTTAGAGCTTTATAGTTGAAAAAAAACATTTCAAAAGGGTGATAACCTGTCTGCTTACCCCAGTGTCTATATCAAGGCAATGCAATATTATGTATTCAAAAGAAAACTGAGATTTTATTTTAAAAGCTTCTTCTTAAGAGATGCAGTATTACTGTTCCGTTACAGGAGATGGGGAAGGGAAGGATGAAAGGGAACCTTCTCACTAAAATATTTTTAAATGTTGAGATAACAGTATATGATGTATTAGTTATTGTATTGTATTCAAAACATTTTGAATATGTTTAAAATTGTGCTTTCATAATATATCTTGGAAAGACTTTTGTTGTACTTATAGTGTGGCATTGGATGTGTTATTTTTCACATTTAAAAAAGGCAATGTTTTTTCAGCATATGGAAGAGAGGGTGTGAAGATGAACTTCATAGATAGGATCTTTGTTGGTGAATTGACTAGCACTGTCATGTGTGAGGAATGTGAAAATGTAGGTATTCTGGAATTTGGTTTGATGTGGAATAGATCACATACTGGTTTGATTACGTTGTCTTGAAAGTATAAAATTGTGTTGCCAATTTTATACTTGTTTGTTTGTTTGTAAAAACAAGACTTTATTGAAAGTTTCTAATTTGAAATGATTTATTCCTTCTTTAAAGCATTATCCTCCCAAACCTAAGAAAAGGGATCCTTTGAATTCAAAAAGGATTCAAGTACTGGGTTTGATTTTACATCTGACTTAAGGCTGGAGGTTCCAAATTCTATAATCGTATGTGTTACACGTCAGTGTTATTTGACATTTTAAAAACACTTACCTGTCTTAAAACATAAATCCTCCTGCCTGCTCTTCTGGGATACTCCTGGAAATTGGAAATTACTTACTTTGAATTAGAATGAGTGGGAAAATGCTAAAATTACTTCTTTTTCTTTGAAGTATTTTTTATAATTAACATAATAACCCTAATGAACAGTATATTCCTTTCATAATTAATATTACTGACATTCCATCAAAAATGCTTTCCATGATCCTTATAATTTTCTTTTAAGTTTGAAAGAGAAAAATCTTATTTGCATGACTTTTCTAATTGAATGTTACATTTGTGTTTGGTTTAAAACATTCTATTTCATATTATAGAGATTAAGTAAATAAATCAATCTGAAAAATTAAGCACAGTCCTGCAGTGCCAGGTAAAGTTCCCTGTGTGTGATGTGTAGATTACTCTTCAATGTGCTACTAGTACCAATGAAGAACTTTGAATATAAAAAACAGAGGTTGTATGTGTTTTGCATGTCTCATCTATTTTTGCTGGATTCTTATATTCTGCCTGCACAGGACTTGGGAATATGCTAGCTGTAGCCCTTTGAGGAAGAGTTTAGCTTTCATTTTCCTTTGCCTGCACTGGCAGGATATTTTTGATATATGTTTGGTCATGCAGACTGACACTTTAGAGGAACCCCTGTTTGAACATCGCTCACCAGGCAGTCAGTCACCAGAGCTGCACTGCTTTTGATCTCATTTATTGCTTTACTGGAACCTAAACGTTCCTGAGTCCCTCGCATATAAACTTGCAGTCCATACCACGTGTCACAGGTGGAAGATGGGGTCACAAATAGAAGAGAAGGGACACAGTGACGGTAATTGATGGCATGACTGTGACTTAAATGTACAACGTGATTTTTACTTCTTTTTTTAAGGTTTTGTTTTTCACAGTCTTTCCAGAGGTAAGATAAGTCAGTTTTGGAAGGAATTCGAGAACAGCAAGGGAGAGAGCCTAAGGAACTTAGTGATAAAGGCAGATGGAAAGTGCTGAAAGAGATTGTCTAGGTATGCTTTGCAAGATATTTCCAGCTTACACATGGCAAAATGAAACCTCAGTACAAAAAAAGAGGTTGTTGTTTTTTCAGTCCCCTTCTCCCCTGTAACTGGATTTATTTTACCAATTACTATATGGTATGAAAAGATCTAACAAAGCTTTTGACCGTAACCAGTAAGACCGACTTAATCTTAACTGAGAGCATGAGGTTAGAACCTGTCACTTAACTGTCATTAACCAGTCCTTGCTGCGTAACAGCTCAAACACCTGTGCAGAAGTGTCCAGAATCAGGAAACCCTGAAAGGTAGCTTTCTGCAAAATGGTACCACAGAGGCCCATGTGACTTGAAAATCCATTTGGAGCTCAGAGAAACTGAGCACCACACTGCTTCAAGTCAGTTCATGCCCAGATGAATGGCCTTGCCCTTTGTCTCTGTGTGCTGAAGTTTTGTGTGGTATTAGAAAGAAAATTAGAGCTAACTTAATAAATTTTTTTAAAGAGTTATTGGGAAGTTCTTCATTGTAGTTTCATACATCTTGTAAGTAATTAGCTTTTTGTATAGTTTTTGGTAATACATTGATTAAATAAAGGGAGCTATGTACTAAACCCATATGCTGTTCTTTGTGTTTAAGTGCATTTTCTCTTTTTCTTCAAGATTTCAACAGTAAAAGAACCTTTCATTGATCTTTCACTTCCTATAATAGAGGAGAGGGTAAGAAACAGAATATGTAATAAGTAACTATTGCTTCCAGTGGATTGTTTTTAAAACCCTTATGAAGTTATTTATGCATATACACAGTTTTGATTTCAAGCCTAAAAATGTAATCTTGTCCATAAATACATGTACTGTTATCCATCTATTCCTTATATGATTTTCTACATATATACATGCATATATATAGGCATACGTCATAAGTGCATATATCTTTAAATTAGTCCAAACTTGGATCAAATGCCCATAGTAACTTAGAGAATATATAAGTCTGAAATTAGCTTAATTTAACAGTATGTACTTATATAAATAGAATGATTATAAGCCTTTTCTTTTTTTGGAGGTCCAGAGAGGCAGATTCTAACCTATTGGTTTCCATCTAGAGAACCTGAGTCCCTTGGGCTGATGTTTACCTACAGGATGAGACAGTGTAAAAATGGATATTTGAATATGTTTATTCTGGTGTTCTCAGCATTTCATGGATTGCCTCCATTAGCTGCAGACGAACTGTGTTCCTTTGAAGGCATAAACTGTTTTTTCAGAACTTGGGCTTTTCATTTGAGAGTAGTGGGGGTGGTTTTGGAGTGGTTCTTCCCCCATCCTGGATATATTTATCTACATTTAAGGGAGAGTAATTAATGTAATATATTTTTTTCTGTGTAAAATGTATTCTCCTCCAAACACCAGTTTTTTTCATAACAAATTCTTCATCTTCTTTGGTGCATTGAGTGCAGATGCCTGTGGGAGTTAAGGCTTTAAGAGCATTTTGAGTATCGGGGCCCTTGTGCTTCCTGGCTCCCATGTGTAACAAGGAGACTTTGTGGGTTCTGTTTGAGAGCGATTTCTGTGGGCATTCAGCAGTCGCTGCACTTACTTGAGGATGGGCATTACTTTATAGTCATCACTTTCCTTTACAGCTGAGATGTGCTGCTGCCAGTAATGTGATGGGGGGGTGTGTGTGGCAGCTCTGTTGTCACAGACTGCACCAGGCACTGACTTAAGGACCTGTGTCCCTTTTGATAAAGTCACAGCTCATACAGCTACACATGTGCTTATACAATAATAGAATATTTTGTATTGTATTACATACAGAAATTTTGTATCATTCCTATTCCTTGTGGCTTTCAGTTGAACCTTCAGAGATAATGACAATGAGTTTATGACTAAAAAAAAATTAGAAAGTAGTCTTATGTCACAATTCAGGGGGCCATTTAATTGGTTTTATGTAGGTCACTGTTTTCTAAAATAAAGGGAAAAAATCCACCTACATTCATCTTTTCTGTAGGTTGCAAAGGAATACAAAATTGACATGTTGCCTTTCCTGATTTCCTGTCTAATTTCTTAGGTTGCAAAACCTGTGCCCTTGGGAAGAACAGGTAAAAGTAAAAGTGTACAGGAGGCAGATCTTGGTCAGTATAATTGTTCTTCTATCGGTACATTGAATAATCAACCCAAAATTGTCAAGAAACACACTTTAACAAAAGATAAGGTAAGAACTTAAATACTCACACTAACCAGTCATCCTGAGTTAACTGAAGTTTCTAGGGTGACTGGGAACTTCTAGGGAGTTTTGACACGTCAGTGGGGTGTTATAGTATACATATAGCTGACATAGACTTGTTTTAAAATATTTAGGTCATCATTAGAAGCATGAGAAATGACAGTCATTGGTAACCATTTAGCTTTCAGTTACAGGGTTTCATTTATAAGGAAAAAGAAAATCTGCAGGCTAGTTTCAATTCATGTTGCTTTTGGGACTATTGCAAGGGTCTGTGCTCTGTTGAGTACCATAAAAACTCTCCTGAATCAGGTCCTAACACATTAAACGCATGTGAAGAAAAAATAAACATATAAAATAACCATATAAAACAATGATAGGAGAAGAGAATGAGAGAGAAGTAGAAAAAGGACATGAGGTAGAAACAAAGGAAAGGATGGAAAGAAGTAGTGCAGAAACATTGTTATAGAAGAAAAGGCCTAAAACTCAAACTATTGAGGTGAATGGAAGGCTTCCCATTGGTACCACTGCAATTTTGATCCAATTCAAATAAAAGAAATAAAAAAGAGGAATGAAAGTTGCTCGTTTCTTTTGGAAAGCAGCCAAACAAAAGAAGGCAAGAAAAAAGTCATAAACATTTGCAAATCATCTAAAATTATGGCAGCTTTGTGGGTTTGGTTTTTTAAATCTATAGGAGTAGTTTTCTGTGGAAGCAATCTTTTTTTTCTTCTTGCAATCTTGATTTAAAAAAAAGTCAATTTCAGGTAATATTCAAATCATCAAACATCCTCCTAGGGGTGCCTTAGTTAATTCTATGACAAATGCCTGTAAGGTGAGTTGAATTTTTTCTGGAGCTGCTCATCAACTAACGCCTCTCATGGGAGGCGAGGGGAGTAGTTTAAACTTGAGAACCTTTTAGAAGCTTAAATTAGATTAAGCGAATACCACTTCAAATGTGCCATCCACAGCTGTCACAAAGTGAAAGTAATTAGTTGTGGGAAGTATTGATCTCACAGTAAGTATAATGCTCTTAGCTGACTGGGGTGTAGGTTTCTAATCCTAAGGTAGTTTTAAAACATCTTAAAGAACTCAGCTATCTTAAACATGAGAGATGGAGACTATAAAACAATATAACCCCCCGATAACTTGCTTTGAATTTGAATCATGTTTCAAAAGATATGTCAGCTTACAAATCTGCTTTCTATTTCTCCCCTCTATTACTTAATTAATAATGCCATAATTTACAGAATCAATTGAACCATGAGAGACGGCTTGCCAGAAAAGCTTCCTCAAAGGAAGAAGAAAGAAGTCCTGTTATCATGCAGGAAAAAGCCAAAAAGCCTGAGCTGGAAGGTAGCTCTGGCGTCCCGTACTCCATAGAGCCCACTGCTGAGGCAGCTGTCAATGGAAGCCAGACAGAGGGCAGTGAGAAGGAAGCCAGCCGCTCCGAAAGCAGTTTTGATGCAGACAGTGAAGCCTCAGAAAGCGAAAGTGCTTCTAAGCAAACAACTTTGAGCCCACCCAGCAGCGTGTCTGGTGTGCACGTCAACCACTTAAACCCTAAAACGCCGCACAAGCCAAGCGACAGCAACGAAGAGATGATTTCCAGTGCCATATCCAAGCTTAGCTTCTGTGAGCCTGTAAATGAAGATAAGAAACCAAGCTGTGGAGATCCAGCATTAGGTTTATCAAATAATTCCATGTTCTCAGTAGGCAAATCCTCACTATCCCAAAACCCTCAAAATGCTTTCCAGACTCTTTCCCAAAGCTACATAACTAGCTCAAAGGAATGTTCTGTTCAGTCCTGCCTTTACCAGTTCACCTCTGTAGAGCTCTTAATGGGGAACAACAAGCTTTTATGTGAGAGCTGCACAGAAAGGAAACAGAAGTATCAGAAGAAAACCAACTCCACAGGTAAAGTGCTTGTACCTCTGGCAGGTAAAATTTCCAGCATTGCCTCCCAAAGCCTGTGTGCTGGCTGCTCTTCCATTGCTCCAGCATGGGCCTCCCTGCTGTGGCTAAATAGAAAATGTCTCCCGAAGCAGAACTTGCTTGTAACAACTTAAAAACTTCATCAGGCAATGGCAACAAAACTAATTTTTATATTAGAACATAATCGTATATGTAACATAGAATTTATTTTGCATCTTTATTCTATCCAAGATAACGAATTTAAAGATGATCATAAACTGAGTATATGCACTGCTCAATACTAACCTTTGCTGCTGTTTCTGTTCCTTACAATCCTCAAAGCTTTGAAATAAATGCTGTAATATTCAGCCCCAGTAGCTTACATACTCAGGGAAGTAATGTAATTACATATGGAAAATGGGAAAAAAAAGAGAGTTGTAATGTAGAGAGGAAAAAAAACTTCCAAGATTTATTTGTAAGAATGGAGATGAGAGAGAAGTATCTTCTTGTGACAATCTTTTCCTCGATGCTTGTATAGCCCAAGCATTCACTGAATAAGAAAAACAATTTAAATTTAATAAAAAATAAACATTTTAAAAGGACTGGAGGACTGGGGGTATTTATGTATAGAAATTCAGAATAATAAAAAAATTAAGCTCTTCTGATAGTCTGTAAATAAAATATAAAGGGAGGTCTTATAATAACAAAAAATTGCCTGTTTGCTGTGCATTTATAGATACCAGAAGAGATACAAGTTAAGCATGAGTAAATTCAGAAAAATTAATCTAAACATAGTATTTTATAATCATTCCTGTAATCATCAGTGGACTGTAAGTGCTATATAAATAACACTTGGGTTCCATGGGCACCATGAAAAATGGAAAAGTAAAATCAATTCACAACTAATCATTATTTATGTTTTCCTTCTAAAACAGAAGATGTAAGTGGTCACCTGATTAAAAATTAAATGTTCCATTAAACCTCAAAAGAACTATTTTCTTGTGAACATATGTAAAACCAGTAAATTAATTTTTAAAGCAAAAATAAATGCTAGTGGCATGTTCTCTTTTACTGTGGAGCTTTTCTGTGGAGTTTTCACTGTGCTACTTTTGGTAAGAGCCTTGTGTTCCATGCCTTCTGCACCATAGGGGGTTTGGAGGCCACATATCCCAATCCTGTATGCTGAAACCAATAGGTTATGAGGCTTCCTGAAGTAGACAGCCCTCCTCAGACCTTTCTCTTAAATAAGTATGAAGTATGTAGTCATTCAGAAAGAACTGAAGAATGGAAAACTAAACTCTTAGTGATTAGGACATCAGCATAGATAAAGAGACTTGTGCCTTCCAGTTTTTGTCCAGGGATCATCCATTTATTTTTGGTTTTAACAGGAAAATTGGGTGCTATAGTAACAGACGATGTAGGTATCTCAGTGTGCAAGCTGACCTAGATAGTGTACAGGTATGGATGCTGAAAAAGCTCCAGCAGAGAATTTCTTCAGCTCTCTGCAGCATTTTGTGAGAGCTCTGTCCTTCCCATGCAAGTAACTCAAAACAATGTTACAGTTTTGTAACCTTCTTGCAGCTGCAGGCTGTTTTACCAGATTGTTATGGTTCTAACTAGAAAAACATTGAGAGATGGGTGTCTTAGAACTTGACCAATCCCCTTAGGGGGTGGATGGCAAAAAACCAATTATTTTATGCCACTTAATACACTTTGCAAACTAACATATAAAAGCCTTCTGAAATTCATTAAAGCGCTTCCATTTATCCCTGAGCCTGGACTTTGTGTTGTTTCTCTACTCGTCCGTGGGGAAAACAGCGACATACAGGCTTCCAGCTTCTGATCTGATTTGCACAAAACTGGCTAAAATAATGCCAGATTTTGCAGATTATGTTTATTAATAACTAGAAAAATGAGAAAATAGTCTTCTGTTACTCCACAAAACTTCCCTTGTGTTTTATAAGTACAAAACCATCATAGCAGAGATCTATTTTGTCAGATGTTTAGAAAATATTTTAAAAATTCCATATGACTGCCTTCACTTTACAAATTATTTTGATATTCATAAATACAGAAAAGAAAATGGAAGGCGTCTACACAAATGCTCGGAAACAGCTGCTGATTTCTTCAGTTCCTGCTATTCTTATTCTCCACCTGAAAAGATTCCACCAGGTAAGAGGCCAAACCCCTCTTGTATATTCCTCTGCCCCACTGGTGAACAAGCAATTCTTCAAGTGTCATTGTGGATCCCAATACTGCCTTTTTAGATGGAGACCTGGTAGAAGCACTGTTTGAAACATGCTGATGTTGTGATTATCCTAACACCTTCAGAGTGCATTTAGCCATCCTGATGTATCCAGGGAAACCCCTTATGTGTCTGTCATGCTTATGTGTAGCAGACACTGGATTGAAAACTTAATGAAGAAGGTTTAAATCAGTTAAAATCTTACTCTTGGATTTGGTTAATTTTGATAGTATAGTGATATACCTTAGCTTTAAAAAGCTTCCTAGTAAAAATATTTCTTTTAAAGTCTTCCTTTCTTTTCTTTTCTTTTGAAGGCTGGTTTGAGTCTACGGAAAGTAAACAGGCATGTGGATTTCCCATTGATTTTAGACTTAGCACCATTTTGTGCTGCGTCTTGCAAGGTACCATTTCAAATCCTTATTTTTATTCTACTTCAGCAGTTGTTGTCCTGACCACAAGTTAAACTGGATTGATGATGACGATAATGATGATTATTTCTTCCTTTTTAAATTGAATTATAGAGTGAATTTTTCAAATAGTGTCCTGAGATCAGAACTGTAACTGTGCAATTCCATTCATGACAAGAATATTACAGATGTTAGCTAGTATTAGTTAAGCTGTGGTGCCCTGCTGATGTTGGTGTATCCAACAGCATTAAGGACAAGTATTACTGCCTCTATGGTAACTAAATTAGCAAGACTACTGAGTACTTGTAATAGAGGTATTTCACTGTTGGAAATGCTGTAGATGTCTGCCTCTTTTGGAATAGTACTGCTGATAGGTGCTTAAGACACCTGTAAAATACATTGTGAAATAATTCACCTTTGTTTTCTGTGTTTCTGGGAATGCAGAACGTTATGGATGGTGCAAGAGTGCTGTATAGTCTGTATGGAATAGTGGAGCACAGTGGGTCAATGAGAGGTGGTCATTATGCGGCATATGTGAAAGTCAGGACATCTTCCAAGAAATTGCTAGAGCATATTTCTACCACTAAAACCGTTCTGGGTATGTACAAACCGAGCTTCCTTTCCTTCACTGTAAACCAAAAGCAACTGTCTACAGGGATTTATAGCAAATAACTTTTTAGCTGAGAATAATCTGTGATTTTCAGATAAATTGTAGAAACGCCATCCCAGGATGTGCTCTAGGCCAGGCTGGATGCAGCTCTGAGCAACCTGGACTAGTGGAAGGTGTCCCTGTCCATGGGAGAGCTGTTAGAACTAGATGATCTTTGAAGTCCCTTCCAACCCAAACCAACCTATGGTTCTATTAATTATTCTTTGTTATTGTTGTTGCACACAATGCATATCCTACTTCTGCTATTAATCCCATATAGAGCTGAGTGAATAATGGAATTTTGATTCAGCTATTAAACAGATAATTGAGGGAAAACTTTCCTCTCTTTCCTAGTCGAAATAATACATCCAGTATTTGAAAATGGTTTAGTACACCAGTCAAATCCATGACATTAAATTAAATTACATTTTCTGAATATTTGAGCATTTTATGTATCTTATGTATTTAAGGATTGGGAATTTTTTAATACTTAAAAATCTGGAATACTCTGGTTTAATGTGAACAGCAAGGAAGATCTTTTTCATGGAAGATACAAGGTTTGGTGTAGGGTTTCTGTCAGCATTTTGAGAACAGCACACTAGTTCTTATTAATACTTGATGGATATGCAGAATGAAATAAGTTGCCAGGACAGAATCTGTTAGTGAAATATTTGTGGCAGCAGTAATACTTTATACTGTCAGAGTTGGGTAAATATATTTACTCTTTCCCTTCTCGGGGGAAAGTGAGAACCAAGCATTATCCTTTCTATCCTATGTAGTATCACTTTGCGTTTGAAGCTCATTTCCAGAAAGACAATCTTTTACATTATTCATGACATCCAAGTTTCCTTCAGTCTTATGCTTGTCTTGCAATGATTATTAGAACAGATTAGATCTTTTCATGTTCTTAATTTCACACTGGTCAGCTTTTAAAATAAGATCTTTTTTCAATGTCAGAACCGGTTGTGTTCTAGTATAACTTACTGTTGGAACTCAGCAAGCTGTACTTGAAATGTCTTAAGCTTTCTAAAAAAATACGAAAAAAGCCGTGGCAGCATCATTGCCAGGCATTGTCTTCCACCAATTTCTCTTACAGTCCTCTTTGACATGTAAGTTTCAAACTATGAATAGTGGACTGCATCTTAAGTAATGAATTACTCATGTGAGTTAGAAGTTTTTCTTGCTTTTCGAAATATCCACTGTATTTGTTTGATGATGTCGTGAAAGACAAGAAAAAATTTATTTTGCTTCTGCATTTCAGGTTTAAAAGAAGCCATGGGAGCATCAGGAGGACAGTGGGTGTACGTTAGTGATGCCCATGTTCAGATGGTTCCAGAATCAAGAGTACTAAATGCACAAGCATATCTACTTTTTTATGAAAGATTATTACTATAATTCTTAACAGTTTAATTTCAAAGATGGTAGTGTTATTTAGTTTATCTTATTTAAAGCTGCAGTGGTAAGAGTACCTGTAAATATTGTGCCTTTATCTTGTAGAGAATTTATCATATTTTGACTCTGAAGTTCAGTTAAACTATCATAAATATCTGAATGATTCTCTTAAAGTATGCACTTTGCCAAACATTTAAAATTCCTGAGTTTGTTAAAATGCAGTACCATTAGAATGTAAGATGGTGTCCTATCCTACTGAGGTCTAGGGAAAGTTTGTTTTTGATTATAATAAAGATAAGCTTTTGCCCATAGTTCTAGAACAGTTGAGAATAGAAATACTGATAGTGCTAAGTGCCTGGATTTGCTGGTGTACAGTAACAATACAAAGTGTTCAACTTATTTTGATCCAACCCAGACCCTTCCCATCACTGGGCTGGATGTCAGCTGTTAAGATTTCTGCAAACAAGAACCTGTCAAATTGTGTCACTTCTGTGTTTAGTAATTGGAAAGCAGAGTCCTTCTAGAATGGAGTAACAACAGCTGTCTCTGGGTAATGCTTCAGTGCACTTTCCTGATAAGAGCTGGGAACAGATTGGGAAAACATGGCTTCTAGGTAGTGACAATGAATCCTCAGATACCCAGTACCCTTTCAGTTGTCTGCAACTGGCACTGGTATAGCAATGTACTCCTGTTTCAATATAAATATATACTTGGTGTGCGTAAGTATATCCTCCGAGATAGATACACACACCATAAATCCATCAATAGATATTGTCATTTTACCTTCTAGGAAAGAGAATTGCAAATTATTTCTGTATTTAGTAATTTTTCAACTTTACAATTATGACAATGTACAGCATATAAGCTTGTGTATGTACAGAGTTTAAGCATAATTCAGTAAATTCTGTTACTTTTGGTTCCAAACATGAACTGGTTTATCTGTTCCTGAATACTTTTCTGACAGGAGTAATAAACTATAAATTATTTTTGCACTGTGTATATGAGTTGGACAGTAAATGATGACTTTTGCCCTCTGATACATGTCTGGACTTCCTTTTGTCAGCAGTGGGGGACATCGGGTGTCCTGGTGGCAGAACTGGTTTTTCTAGACTTTTTGACTGCCCTGTTCTGAGGTGTTACTTCCTTTGGTAATTTCTGATTTCTGTCCCAGAGAGTAACAGATACATTCTACAGTCAAGACCTGATGACTACTTGAAGTTATGTGGTAATTAATTTATTTGATAAGCAGTTACTTAAATACAAATTACTTCTGTAACAGTTCTATCCTGTATGACTTGCTCTTTGGTAGAGAAAAAAATGTTAATATATGCTTACTGTTTTCATTTATGGTAATGTTTTTTTATTGAAAAAACATTCTGTCCCTATTACTGTCTGTAGCACATTTTGTCATACCTAGCTGCCTGACTCTCCTATTCTCTAGTTTTGTTTCAGAGCTTCATCCCACTTGCATTCCCTCTTTTGCATAAGAAAATGGCACAACCTGCTAGAATTGCATTTGCTCAAACTACTGAGGTGTATCTTACAGCCACAGTACTTGCACATCTTGTGCAGGCACTAAGGATTGTTAGGCCACACAACTGATTGTCATAATGGAGCGAGCCCCTGGTTGCACAGGATTTTATTTTGAAAAGGAAAACTCCTCTGTTTAGATCAAAATTAGGCTATGTGTTTTGGCCAAAACAATGGGGTTTTTTTCCTTCTACAAATTAAAATTGTCTCAGTCTACCTCAAAGCGGTAAAACTCAGAGAAACCAAGCAGCCAGCTTTAGCCATCTGTATTCCAGCTAACATCTTAACCTGAGTCTGCACTAAGTAAGAAAGAAAGACAGTGTTTAGAGGAGAGTTGGTTAAAATACCCTAATTCTCTTTTAGCTCCTTATCTTCCCATACCATTCATCCACCCACACACACCTGCCTCCTCTTTGTATGAAACTGATCAAAACTCAGAATTAGTTGCAGGCAACAGTCATAGCAAATGGCAACTAAGTGTCACTTGTGTGACACAATCTTGCTAGGAGAACTCCACCCTAAAGAGACAGACTGAGTAGCTGACGCCTGACGTTCCTCCTTTTGCTGACTTCTGTAAAACTACTGAATTTAAGTACCTGTATTAATCTACTTTTTAGCCTAGAACTACTTTCCTAGACTGCACAACTAGGAGAGAAACAGAACAAGGTTCTTAACCTGTTACTTCTTACTTTTAATGCTATTTTCAGGAAATTCCTGAAGGTGGTCTTTGCTTCTTTTTATCTGGAGGTTGCAAACTGGACTGCGGAAATTTTCCCAAGTGGACATAACTGACTAGGATGCCATAAAAGATGCTGGCAGGATTATTTTCTCATTAACAGCCAGGGACCATTTACTTGTATTTAGGTATTTTATAGAACATGGAGAGAGAGTACCATGAAAAAGAGCCAATGCCTTTATTCAAGATAGCCATCACTGTTGCCCCTGGATGAGGCATTCTGACTTGAAATAAAAAGCTGTCTTGGCAGGAATTCTGTAAGCCTTGAGTCAGGAGCAGGTATGAAAATACCATAGAAGGAAAGCATTCTCTAAAAATAAAGGCAACAGGTGAAGTTATGCCTTCAAAGTGAAAAAACTGATGACCAATGCAAGATGTCACACACAATTTTAGATGCAAGTCATGGTGTCCTTTAGACAGACATAGGTTTTTCTGTGTAAAGTTTGGCTCTAAAGAAACTACATAAATGTGTATACTGAAGACTTGTTATAGTTCCTTATCAGGACTTGGAAAAGAAGCTCAGAGCATTTTGGGAAAACAAGGGTGTACATCCTATATGTGCTAGAATGTTAAATATGATTCTAGAGTCTAGGAAGCTGCAGCTTCCTGCAACTGCCAGATGTGTGCACACTACTGAAAATATGTGTTTTCAGAATTTAAGTGAAGGGCTTGAAAGTTTAAGATTTTCATTAAAATATCTTATGTTACCAACCAAAAAATCTCTTCAGGCCTACAGCATCTACTCTGTACAGAGCTTCACCATACTTTTGTGGTCCCCCACCCTGAGAAAATGCAGTACCCTGCATATTTGTGTGGAATAGCTTCGAAATGGCTTTCTCTTCATCCTACCCTTCTCTTCTCACAAGGGCACCACTGCTTTCTTCCTGAGCCCCATCTGTTCTTTATGTTTTTGGCGTCTCCATACGCCTCTGTGTCAATGTCTTTGCTTTCATTGATCCTTAAGCATAATATAGTGGTTCCCAATCTCATTACTTATTCTGTGAACTTGCAAAACTCTTGCAGGAAGAGCTACTGTAGCTGTAGTCTGGCCTGTCCCCACCACCACACTGGCTCTGCCTACAGGCTGCACCACCAATCCCTGAGAAAAGCTGTGACTCCTGAGCAGCTCTCTGCTGACCCGTAACAAGATAGTTCCTGTAAAACAATTACAAAGGATTCAAATTAAACAGTTCCTCACTCATCAGTAAGTAAACCTCACCCATGGGAAGTACCTGATTTACTTATATGGACAACTGGAACCCCCTACAAAAGTTTCCCCAGAACAGAGGCATCAACAAAGACCACTGCATCAGCTAAGCAGTTAGTATAGATTATAAGAAAGAGCTTTGTTATCTTTGGATTTATATATAATTTATGCCAAAAGTGGCAAAAAGTGATGGGGAGATTTATTATACTAACCTGTCTACAATATGTGTACAGACATCATGTTTGCATTAGTCTGTTCTCCTAAGAGATGGCTACAAATAGAGGTGAAGGAAAAACAAACCCTGAACTTTGCCGCCCAAAATGTACACACTGTAATCGCCTTTGTTTAGAAAATTACATCCATGCAGTCTGCCAAACCTTCCTCCCCTTTCCCATCTGCACCCTCTGTGTGTATCAATGAAGTGCTCTTGCTTATGGATTTCAAGTGGTAGCAGGTGAGAGTGGTTTATAAATTCATTAAAAGGCTGAAATGTCTTAACTTCACCATTTGCTTCTCTGTATGCTTCTTTTTTATACTAACACAAACTGAATCATAAAGGGACATGAAATTAATGCATCTATGTTGCTCAACCCATTATAAAACTCTTACTTGAACATATTGGTAACAAACTAAAAAAGGAGTAATTTCTTTAGTAGAAACTCTAAGATGTACTAAATTGGGAACAAATTAGATGGGAACAAAGAAAGCATTCAAATACAACTCTTCTGTTAACAAAAATTAACAAATTCAATTTTCATTAAAAAGTGGTAGCACACCTCAGAAAACAGCTTTACAGCAGCCCTGATTAAACAAAGATTTGATATTCCTTAGTTTTCAATATCTGGACCCTCTTTTGCTGTACCCTGTACACATTTATGCCTTCATACAAAGATTTATATATCTACATGAAAGAAATGCCACTAATGTTCAGTAGAACCATTTTAGTCTAATTATTTTAGAACAGATTATTATTGCTTCTGTGTCTATTTACCATGTCTTAGGCTGTCATTTTGCCAGCTGTTCTAGCTGTTGTACCTCTCCTACTGGTGTATAAACAAATTGCAGAAATGGAGGAAAAGTGATTACTCAAAATGATTCATAATCTATTTTTTTGGAAAATGAGATTATAAAATATATTTTCAGATGGATGTCTTAGTGCGAGTCAAAACACTTTACTTGCACAACATTATTTAAGAAGTCTAAGTGAATTTGTATGTTCTAATAAAACAATTGCAATGCATTGCAACCACTTCAAAACTACTTGGTGTACATTCTACTTTATATAAAGTTATAAATACTTACGTCTTCATTGATAGCAGTAGAAAAAAACTAAGTGTCAAGAATGTTTCTTACGTCTATTGCAGCTTCTACTATTTTTCTAGTACAACATGTAAAGGTGCAGTACTGCTTTCAAAAGAAAACAGAAGAGCATTTATTCTGAGTGGTTTTATGACTTCTTAGCAATTACCTCATTGCTTTGCTAGTTTAGGGGTTTTTTTGCTTTTGGGCTGTGTAACCTGGAAATCATTGTATTGTACTCTGTAAGGAAACCACCATGTCAATGGCCACCATTCCCTATTTAGCCATTCCACAACGTTGAGTTCTGATTCTACGGTCATTTATGCATGGAGATAATCCCTGATATGGTCATGTGTGCCTGCATTTACACAAAAGACAATCCAAGTAACCAAAAATCTTGTTGCTAAGTCCGAAATACTTGTGAGCAATAAATCAAGCATGTTAAAAGTTTCATCTAGTTTTCATTCATTTCTTTTTTTCATCTGTTTGAACTAATAGTCTGACTCTACTCTGCAGGTATTTAAATAACAAATAGTATTTTAGAATTTGACTACAGTGCTGATACATGGTATATTTCTTTTGTAGATTTCTAATTCCAAATATTACTAAGTAAACAGGGTCTTACATACAGACTGTATTTTAAAAACAAACACAAGTCTTATCAGTTTTCCAGTCTATCCTAGGTGCTTTAACAAGTTTCTGAGAGTATAGCTGCATTTGTCATCTATTTATTTTGTCTTTTTATCTGTTATATATTGTTAGAAAAATATGTAAATAAAATACCCAGCCATTTGGAAAACTGTGTTATTTAAATATAAGCTGTATGTTGTACCACTGAGTTCACATATTTTTGCTTTTGTCCTGTCTCACATCATCACTGCCTGTGGAAGAGCTCCCCAGAGATGAATCTGTATCCTTAAACACTTAAGCTACCCCGCTTGTATCCTCTGCCTTACCCTCTGTGGCAAAGGGCATAGATAAAGTTTGTTCCCTTTGCAAGAACTGAGTTCTGTAATTCTGTGATAAGACCAGGACCAAGAGTGGGACTCCCTCACACGCCCGGTTTCAGTAGTAGCAGGAAGGTTGTCCATCCATGAGCATCGCTCCAGAGTTCCAACTGTGAGTCAACACTGGACAGACTTAAAACTTCCACAACACTTCTGTCCATGGAAAGCATTCTCAATCCTGCCATTCCATGTGACACAAAAAAGGAAAAATCTAGAACACTTCAGCTAACACTAATGTGTAGCCTAAGTGGCACTGACAAATCTTACACTGAAATCATTACAGAAGTTTCTTGAAGCCTTCAGTTTTCTACAGATTTATAAAAGTTAACTTACTCTGTTACTCTGTATGGTTATTAATATCACTTTATGCAATGATCAGAGAGACTGTGGATGTTTTAGGCATTTACATCCATGATGCTGAAGGAAGGGAAGGCAGTGATCACAGCGGTAAGCAATGTGCCAGCTAATGGAAACCTCTGCTCCACACAAAGGAATGGAATTACTCAGTCCCTGCCTGCAGAATCATCCCCAGTGTCGATACAAGAAGAGCTGTTTACCGCAGGTGTTTTTGTTTTTTCTTCATACCTTAAAATAAAAGGAAAAATTCAAGGTAGGACTCACAGAAGTTAATTTGGATATTCAGAATAAACTACTTAGAGAATTGTCCTGCTTCACACACACTCCTGATAGCCGTACGCTGGCCTGACTTTGAATGCTGACACCTTGCAGCTGTGCAACGCAGAAGTTACTGTGTATTTCAGTGTAGGGCCATTGCCCAGAGCCTGTCCGCTCACGTACTTACACCACTTACACGCTTAGCTACCCGCTTTATATACTGCTTCATGTCGACCCCGCACTGGAAACACGGATCACACGCTGACTAGCAGTTACCTGTAGAGCCACGGAGCTAATGAGCCTCCCATGGGCCTCCTCACACTATCGCAGGCGGGAAGGTGAATCCCGCTTGATTCCCACCGCTCCTAGGCAGGAGCCCGTCCCCGCCTCCCTCTCCCGCCGCGGCTGCCATGGAGAGCTGCCAGCGGCAGGACCAGGGGGCTGCCCTCAGTAAAGATGGCGGCGACGCGGCGTTGCGGCTCCCCGCCGGGGCAAGGGAAACGGGAAGCACCGCCCGGCCGCCCTCAACAAAGATGGCGGCGGCAGGCGCCCGTGCACGCCAGGCGAGGGTCAGCACCGTGACGCCTTTCACTTCCGGGTGAGCGCCAGCGGGCGCCATATTGTCTTGTTCGTGAAGACGAGGAGCGATAGCGGGGGCAGCGCGGCCGCGGAGCGGCGGCACCGGCGGCGGCGGGGGAGCGCGTAAGTAGCGGGGCGGGCTGTGCTCGCCAGCGCTCCCGGGGGGCCGGCGCGTGTCGCTGACCCGGTCTTCCCCTTCGCTCCGAGCCGAGCCGGGAGGGCGCCGCGCGCCGCGGCGGCGGCAGCAGCAGCTGCTCGCCGGGCGTGAGGAACCGGTGGCACCGCCAGCGGAAACCGGCGGCCAGGACGAGAAGGGACGAGCCGAGAGCCGCTCGCCCTCCCCCGCCGCCCGTCCGGGGGGGGCGGCGCGCCGCGCATGCGCGGCGAGGGCGCGGGGGGGCTAGCGGGGACCCCCGGGACCCCCCCGTCCTGCGCCGCCCCCCCCGGCGGGGGTCCCCGGTGGGGACGGGCCCGGGGCCGGCACTGCGCATGTCCCGGGGCCGCCCCGCGCCGCCGCCGCTGCCCTGGCGGGGCCGGGAGAGGCCGGTGCCGAGCGCGCGACCTCGCGGGGACGGCGGCTCTGGGATGCTGGGAGCGCGCAGCCGGCCCGGCCGAGCCGGGGGAGCCGCCGGCTGCTGGGGAAGCAGCGCCCGTGGATGCGCGGGGGAGAGCGGCTACTTGGTTTAGCCGGTAACCTAGTTAGGGAAGCAACATGTGCACTGGGATTTGGTAGTTGGCTGTGTCAGCAGCCTGGATCCTGCGGATGAAATGTATTTGTGGGATATTTATGCTGTTTCATGGGTTTCGTGGCCGTTCCTATGAGTTCGTTCCACTGGAGGGCTCCAGAGAACTAAAATTTGCACAGCAGCATTTGTAAGATACCTGGACCAGTAGCTTGGCAAACGCAGGGTGTTTTTAAATGGAGTCTCAAACAGATGATGGGTTTGAAAACCTTTTTGCTTTTGGCACTTATCCCTGCAGGTTCTCTGTACTTCATTAGACAATCCCACAAAGTTGTTGAAGTGAACTTTAATGGGATGTGCTAGGCTTTTCAGTTAAGGATGGCGCCACAAAAGTGTTCAGGGGGCTGGAACCCCTCTCCTATGAAGACAGGCAAAGAGTTGGGATTGTTCAGCCTGGAGAAGAGAAGGCTCCAGGGAGACCTTATTGCGGTCTTTCAGTACCTAAAGGGGGCATGTAAGAAGGATGGAGGGATGGAAAAAGACTTGTTTTCAGGGCTCTGGACAAGGGACAACAGTTTTAAAATAAAATTTAGATTTAGACTGGATATAAGGAAGAAATTTCTTGCGATAAGGTCGGTGAAACAGTGGAGCAGGTTTCCCAGAGAAGTTGCACATGCCCATGATTGGAAATGTCCAAGATCAGATTGGACAGAGTATTCAGCAACATCATTTCATGCAAGATGTCAGACTAGATGGTCTTTGAAGGTCCCTTCCAACCCAGACCACTGGATGATTCTATGATGTGCTACCTCAGCTGAAATATACTAAGTGTCTGTAACAAATTACTACGCAGAGTATTCAGCTGCCTTGGTTGTTGTTAATTTCTTCTCTTAAGGTTACATCTGTAAATGTTTTCAAGCAAACAGTCTATTGGAAGGTGTGAGATACAGGGAACAAGGGTTGCCCTAAAAGTTTTGTTTTAAGGCAGAGTCAGCCACCTTTCAAAGAGGGGGAGTGGTGGTCTTCGAAGCATAAGGCATGTGTACCAGCAGACAGTATTCTAACATAATTTTCCAAAGACAGCGTTACAAATACCAGTCCAATCCAGCTGAACACCTGTGTTGTTGGTAAGAGTAAGAAACCTCCTTTTGGAGTCTAGCTGCACTAAAAATGGCTCTCAGGGGGGTGATGGATGCTGTGGCTCCCCTGCCTGTAGAACAGAGAGGGAACTGAAAGTCTCAGCTTTGTCCGGGGACAAGTCGCTAGGATTACTGACAGACAAGCTCCTGGTTTTTGATTTGTTTGGTGCAGCAGCAAATCTTGTGTTGTCTCTACTATTACGCCATTGCAAGACTTCCTGTACTGTCTTTGTCCAGGTGATAACATACAAACTGCGCTGGTAAGAGTGCTTTCTCTGCTTTGGGCTCAGAGGTGTTGTAGGGCTTAAGAGTCCACAAATTTAGCACAGTTCCACAATTTTTCAGTGGTTGACTCACCTTATAAGCTGTAGTGGTAGATTGGAGTCATAGCCATGTTTGATTTTTAGTTAGGTGCAGGATTATGCAAAGGTACTATGGGGACAGGAGTGTCCAGTCTCACTTCTTTTCATGACTGAGGTGTGTAGTGATTCTAAGTCTGCTTTTGGTGACAAATAATATTTTGGGTAGGTGTTATTAAAGTGTTCTTACTTTCATCACTAGCCGATCCGTTATTAAGTGATAACTGTAGTTATCATTGAGGATAGTATCTGCTCATGACCAGTGAGAAGTAGTTGTTTATTTAGCTACTGGTACTATTAATTTTTTGTGCAGAGCATGTTCATTGCAGAGGAAGTTGCAGATGGATCATTCACTTCAGAAAAAAATTAATGCCGTGTTACAGGGCTAATTGAAAATCCTGCATCAGGACTTCAGGAGAATGATACATGAAAAAAATAATCAGACTGGACTTTTTTTTGCCCCCCAAACCTAGTAGAGTTTTGACTTAAACTGCCTAAGTTATGATAATGTTTCTGTGGTAGTAAATGTTTTAGCAGTGATTTTGGTACTTTATGGTAATCAAATCATGTGTTTGTCCTTATGTCTTAGAAATACAAAAAATAAGTAAATGATACCTGGCTGCCAATACCTTTTGCTTTTTTAAAAAAGAGTTGTGTTCAGCTCAGTGGATATGTGGATTTAAGTTTGCAATGGCAGACCTTGGAAGCTGTACTGATCGAGTGACTCCCTGAAGAAGTTCTCACAGTACCTTTTTTTTTTTCTTCTTTTTCTTTCTTTTTTCTTTTTTTTTTAATTTGACCTTTGTTCACACTGCTTTATCTTGTTGGCACTGTAAATATTAGTCAGATGTACTGATGTGTGAACCAGGTTCTGGAAAACTTCATGGATACTGAGCAAGCTGTTTTCATCAGTTCTTTTTCTGGTCCTGTATTTTGGATCTTGGTTACGCGTTTGAAAAGCCTTTGTTCTTCAGTCTGAGAAAGAGCAGTTCTGATGTTAAAAATTCAGTGGAGCAAAGTTGACTGCCAGCATTTTAGTGATACACAACTATAAGTGAGCTGGAAGATTTTACATGTTCTTTGACTTGACATAATGCTAACGGATCCCAGCAGGCCTATAGATACAGCTTCTGGCTCTCAAGAGGAGAAAAGATGCGTAGTATCTGGGCATTAAATACCTGCAACAACTTAGAGTAGTGCCCTAGATGATGTATAGAAGTCTTCTGCCAAGTGAAAGTGCAGTGAGTGAAACAGAGTAGCAGGCAAGACAGTTACTTTAACTTTTTCTCATTTATTGCAGACTTAACTCATGCCATAAATACTTAATTTTCTAATCAGCTGAGTATAATATAGTAGTAAATGTTAATTCTCCCAAGTAAAATGGAAGCTGGTATGTTTTTGTCTGGGTGATAGTATGCATTTGTTCTGAGTGAATGTGTCTGCAGACTCTCTGTAGTAACTTGCAGGGTTTGTTGTTATGTGGATGCACAGGATACAGCACTTTTCCAGACTCCCAGATCTTTTTAACTGCAGAAGTGTTCTGACTTACCTGGGTCTCCTACGCCAAGACCACCAGCTGATGATAATTCTTGTGACACCTTTTCTTCAATTTTCTTCTTGGTAGGGGAGGCTCCTTTGGGAAATGCAGAAATGCAAAGCTATTTTTCTTGTGCAGTTCTCTTCAGTTGTACAAATTCTTACAGAAAAGTATCGTTTATTCCAGTGACACCATCATGGAAGAAGTGCTCAGTTTACTTCTCCTTCCAGTTTGGAGTACTTTGAAATAGACATCTTTGGAGTTTGTACAATGTGTGTCCGTTATTGTCTTTGGATTGCAGCTTGGTTGGATAGTGATAATACCATGGATGAGCTGCTCTTTCTAATTACTTGAGAGAACTATGTGAACTGTTGGTGTTGTATCCCTAGAGTATTTATCCACTAGTCCTTCCAACCTCATCGATGATGTCTTTCCTATCATGGCCCTGTTGAAGCAATAGCATAGTGGGAGGAAAGGGAGGGGGGAAACAGCTCTCCAGCAGCACTTGTTCAGCTTGAACTCTTGGCGGTACTGGCCTGTTTCCTGTCTTTCTGCTAACTGCTTTGATCCTGGCGTGGTGAATGTAGGATTAGATTTATCCGGCTTGCAACTGAATGGTTAGACAAAATTCATCGTGGAAACTCATCATAAGCTTTCAGTCACTGTGCTAAAACTTCACAGGGTCAATACCAGCTACCTTGAATGAAAGGTAAAAACCTTACGTTAGAATAAGGCACCCACATGAAAGATCAAGAAATCAGGCTATTGGTTTCAAGGAGCTCTGCTTCTGAAACATCTCCATTTTCCTTTAGGTTCACCTTCAGAGCCTAAGTCTGTATGAGATAAAGAAACTCTGCCCACAGAGTGTGTGATGCTTTTGAGATCCTTCTCAAGATGTGACGTGGATGACTTGTGTAGCCTAGGTTCTACAAAGAGTGTCAGAGACTAATGTGCCTTTGCTGTTTGTATTGTCTTAAGCTCACACCAAAAGATTATCTAGCTAATGACACAGAATGTCTAATAATAATTTGTTTCAAAACCAGTAATTGCAGTTTGTTACAAACCAGGACTCCTACCTCTTGGGGTCTTTCCCTTCAGCTATGTGGGCCTAAATATAGTCAAAAAGTCATGGCTGCACTGTCAGGTTATCTTAGAAGATGTGGAACATCTGTCTAGCTTTTTTTTTTTTTTTTTTTGGTTGGTTGGTTGGTTTTGTTTTTGACCTAGATATCTGACCTGTGAATGGGATACGAAAGAGTGCCAAAGACTATCTGTGTAGGGATTCTCCAAGTATGCATGGTGGCCTTCTCTTTCAGCTTCCTTGTTTATTTAGATGATGGATATTTCTTTGCTAAATGTAATGCCTGTTTGGAATGCCTGCAAGATAAGATTTTTAGTCACCAGAAAAACTTCTGCAGCTATGTATTAAGAGTTCAGTTTGCAAGTAAAACTTGTCAGGTCATCTTGTGTCATATATTGACCTGCTCTTCAGGAATGATGAGTAGCATGATCAGAAAGGTGATGCAACAGCCTCCCCTCAGCATAAGAAAGCTCTTGATTATTGGCTGTGGGTTCTGTAGGTTCCAGAATCATTAGTCTGCCTGTCTACAAGGTTGAATAAATCAGACCACCAGATTGTGCCCTGAGGATCAGGTCGAATGATATTGATGTCTGATGTAGGAGTTCCTCACCTTGGTCTCTTCAGCTCATGACACAGCAGAAGGTGTGTGCCGCTCTCCTTCTAGTGACAGCTTTGTTCCTAGGCTGTCTCCTGATTTCTTGGAGTTGAGATAGTCTAGCTTCTAACAAATACTTGATTTCATATTCCAAACAATACTTTTTTCTCATTGCTAAGATATTTCACTTTCATGAATTTCCTGGCAAGCCATTCAGAATCTCTGTATCTGCTGCCGAAGCTGTTGAGCTGTAAGGTGTTCTGCATAGTTAGGATGCTGTGTAACATTCATATTGGGAAGAAGCAGGTTGTCAGAGTGATGGGAGTTACTTAGCAGGAGCAAGAAAGAGTGCGCAAGATGCACTCATCTGGACAGCTTGGTATGGTTAGTTATCTTCTTGATGCTTTTCTGGAGCTGAGCTAACTTTCTAAGTCTCTGTGCTTGTCTTAGACTAGCTGCATGAATTGGAACAATTCAGTTTATCCATTAGCTGTATTAAATTTTATTTAGGGACAGATCTTGCTTATCTTTCCAGGAGAAGTTTCTTGGTATTTTTCAGTTCTGCTGCAGCCAATGTCATAAGGCATTTAAGGAAGATAATATCTCCAGGATGACAAGCAGGCTTTGTCTTTTGTCATTCCCAGGACTGAGCCTTGCTCCCTAAGACTGTTCCTCTCCATTGCTGAGAGGTCAGAGCACAGTTAGCTCTGCCACAAGTACTGTTGAACTGATAACAGATTTTATGAGTTCACACTATGAAACTGCTGAGGTAGAGTTGTCCAAGGAACCTGAATGAGCCTGTTAGTGCTCAAGTTCTGTTGGTGGCCTTGTCTAAAAGATGGCTCCATCTTTGACATCAGTGGGCAGTGAGCTACAGGGGACTTCGCTAAGCACTGTGCCATTGGCAAATTCTCAGGAAACCATGCTCTCCTTGACAGGGTACATTCCTGTTGGTGTGGAAATATGTAATTTGCTTCAAGATAACTGTGTTTTGTGGGAAGTGCTTGGGGGAGTCTCCCAGAGTGAAAGGTGAGCTTGTGAATTATCACTCAAGACTCTGTTTACTGGTAAGTACCTTGTGATTGTGTGCTTTTCAGTGTGTGGTGTCTGGACACATCATACAACTGTGTTGGAAAATACCTTATTATGCAAACAAATAGGTTGAAGGAGCTGCCTTTTTTTCCTAAAAGAACAGGTTAACATTGAGGTGTAATTTGTAGTTGAGATACATGTTACAATCAAGGAGAGGAGTTGAAATGTGCCTTTAAAAATATCTGTTCTTTCTCTGTCTTTTCCCAAAGTTAGTTTAAATATTGTAGTAGAGAGTTTGACACCACATTTAAATGTTTGAGTGCTGTTGGCTCTCAGAGGTTGGTGGAGATCAAGGTAAGTCCTGTCTGTGTTACTGTCTCAGCTTTTATCATCAGCAGGGACGCCCTCACTAACAGTCCTCTCAAGGGTGGCACATTTTCATACCAGTAATTTGCTTTAATAAAACTTCAGCAGATCCTGGTCCAGCCTTTGAATAGAAATTTAATTTAAAAAGAAAAACCCCCAACATGTGAAAGAACACATTTGAGAACATGTTTGTTCTTAAGAATGCCAGCAAAATTTTGAGATATTATATGAATTTTTCCTAATCTTTTAAGTACATGTAACTGGAATTAAATGTGAAGTGATGGGGTGTTTTGCTCATGTGATTGTGCTTCTGTATAAAACAAAAAGAATCCTGAATTGGCTTCTGTTTCTTCATGGGTAAACAGATTTTTAATAGATTCAGGTTCCTGTTCTGTGATCTGACATCAGGGAACAACTCTTGAAGCACCAATAAATGTTCTTTTGTTTATTTTTGTGTGTGTTAGAGAGAGAGAGGGAAAGAAAAAAAGGCTATGTCCAATTGAATTGGAGGGTAGAACAGCTAAGTAAAAGAACCTTAACACATCATCATAAAGGAGGAGTAGTATCTGCATTTTCCTTTGTAAGTAGGTGCCTATAAAATGGATCCATTCTTTTAACCTGTTGCTTTTCAAACCTGTTGTATGCACTAGTGATGTCAGAATGGGTGTGTCTTACTGACTGCTCAGCTGAGGTGTTAGTTAGTAAGTTAGTAAGTGTCTTCTAATGTTTGAATTAATTTTAGCCAGTGTTCGTCTCCCTCCCCCCCAACTTCAGTAGAGAATAAAGCTTGTTTCATTGTGATTTGGATGCTCTGCTGTGTATTTGGCCTTGTGTCACTATTGGGAAATAGAGCTGTCCGTTGCATTAGGTGACGCTTGTTCTTTCAGATGATGCTGATTTGGGAACTTCGTAAGAAATAAAAGCTTGTTTATAATTCATGTGGCAGCATCCTAAGTTAGTTTTGTCAATGCAGATTTTATTTAGGTGGGAGAGCACTTTGAGTCTTTTTTCTCCATTCTTAATTACTACTTGTGTCTTGGGAGAATAATGATTGTTTCTTGTCACATACATCAGTACAAAAGGTTCCAGCTGTTTCAAGCCTTTAAGTTACTGGTTTGCTGGGTGAGAGGCATTGTTTGTTGGTTTTGGGTTTGTTTCCTCCTCCCCTGCCTTGGTATTGGAGGTGAATCCCTTGCAGTAATTTTAAAATTACTGAGTACAGGCTACATTTTCTCTACTGTGTTTTGTGAGTTCTTTTTGAAGTAATTTGTGCCCTTTCCATTTTATGGTACTGAGGTTCAAAAGTGTTGCTTTGGTAACTCTCACATCTGGTTTGTTCATTATTGTATGACTTGACTTGGTCTGTTTTTGTTTTTGACATCTTTAACATATCATCACTAGGAAGAAGACTGTCAGTGATGTCTGACAGGACAATACTGAGATTCTTTTGAAAAGTCCTTGCATACTCAGTAGAGTTTTACAAGCAGAATACAAAGTTACATTGCCTTTATGTAAAAAAGAGTAACATCGAATAACCTAAGTGTTTGTTTTGGTTACCTTTTAGAACAAGACAACTGAAAATGAAGAGCTAAAACCAGGGGTTTTTTGCCTTTGACACTTAAAAGCAGATTAAACCGTTAGACATTGTAGTGCTTAGCAAAACAATTTTTGAAGTCAATGAACCATCTTTAAATGCCAGTAGCCTCCCTGTAGTAAAGGAAAAAAAAAATCAAGTACCTTTTTTGTGTTTACCTTGTACCAGTTGGTGAAAACTTGGAGAAAATGCAGGAAAATAAGGGGAGAGCCAAAAAGCAGGGGAGTCTGTTTCCCAGAAAATGACGGTGTCCTGCTGTTCCAGGTCACCATATAGAGAGAGGCCCTAGAACCAACCTCTTCTGTTCAATGCCTCTGAGCCACACATTTAGTCTTCAATACTAAACAACTTCAATACTAAAACATCATTTAGTCTTCTATACTAAAATTTTTGAATACACATGATCTTCTCTATTAGCCTGTGTATGTTAAGGTCGGTTTTATAAACATTTTAAGGTGCAAATTTTATTCCTTCCATATCCAATTCCTGTTTTTGTAAAACAAACATTGCTCAATAAGGAAGATCAATTGAAATAAAAAATAGTTTTGGGCAGTTTTCACATCATATTTGAAAAAGGGCTTCTGCATGTACAGTTGCTTAAAAAAGTGGTGTCATTGCTTAAGTGTTTGTGTAGCACATATTTCTGATTAGTAAAGAATGTTTTTACACTGAATTTGGTAATAAATCTGTGTACTTGGAAACCAGCATATTTTACAGGTGCCAACCTATGTAAATCAACATTTCTTCAGGAAAACAGTAGAAGTACAAATGCAATACAGAATTAAAAGCTTTCAAATAAAGTTCACAAACTAAAATTATCTGTTTCAAATTGCAGTGATTTTAAATTAGTCTGCTCTGAATGGCATAAATTGAATTAATCAAATGTTGAAGTTCTTCAGGGTTTTACACTGTTGTTGCTGTCTTGTCACACTGTTGTGTATCAATATAGAAACCAGCTCCATGCCTTGACCTTTTGCTTTGCACTTCCCCACCTGATTTCTCTCCCCAGAATAGCAGTAATAAGGTGAAATAATCTCTCTAGGGCAGGTTGAAGTCCGGGCCATATTATGTTGCAGAGCAGTGGAGAAGCAGCTATGTACGCTAACCACTAAAACCCAACTGTGCTTTTTATTCTGGCCCTGCAGCCAGCTGGCACTGAGCGAAGGCCTCTGACCTTCCAAACCAGACTGGACACGTCCTAACTGCCTGTTGGGTCCCAGGTCCGTGCTGACACCTGAAACGTGCTTGGAAGCAGCCCAGAGAGTGCGAGGTGCCCTGGGTCAGTGCTGTTCTCTGATGGGGAGACGGTGGGGTCCTTCAGCACCACTTCCTGTGGGAGTGTGGACTTGGCCTTGGTGTCCCAGGGCATAATAACTTGCTGACAGAGCAGCCAGGAGATGAATGAATGCTGCTGCTGGCTGAGGTCACTGCCGGTCTGCTCTATCCCTTGGTCACCATTTCAGATGCCAGTTGGTACAGGCTGCAATGTAATTTATCTTTCCCACAAGATTTATTTGAGTACTTCGTAAAATAATAAGGGAGTTGTTGACTTGAGGGCAGGTTATACTGAGCTGTGGAGGCATTTGTTGCCTTAGACAGTATTAATGATCTAAACAAATGCTTCAGTTTGTCCATAGTGAGGCTCGAGGCCTGAGAGTAAAGAAAAAAAAAGACCAGAATACTGAGTGTCCATTTCAATTGAGAAATAGATATATAATTGTGCTAGTTGGAACAATGTTTTAAAAAATCTGGAATACTGAAGATTTTAGGAAGAGATAGAGCCAGTCCAGTACAAATAAATCTCATCTAATCCTATCACGTAAAAGCTGGGTGTAGGAGGTTCCAATTTAGTTGAATTTGTAGAAGTGGTCTTAATATTCTTACACTTTGATAAGAGAAATTGATACTTAACTGTGTAAAATTTTTTTTTGCATTCAGTTATATGCAAACCCGTCTTATAAATTATTAGTGAAAAAATGTAAGCCTTTTGCTGAGCTTATTTTAGTGTAATTCCACAAACTTGTTGCAATGTACTATGTATTGAGTTAAAAAAGTGCTACCAGAATTAGTGAAATCCATGTTTATTATTCCTAGTGAGATTTAACAGCTACAAACAAAGGGAGCGGCACCATGAGGCTGTGCAGTGCAGTAGTAGTCTTGAACCCCAATTAGTACAACTTTGAAGGTGTAAACAAGTTTATTTTGACAATTGAAAGAATTTTTATTCTGGATGGAAAGATAAACTGAGGAAATGAAGAAACATTTACTTACCTTTTTCTTACTTTAGGGTGAAAATAGTATTTGCGGTTACTTCCTCATACCTAGTGTATGAAATATGTATATATGAATACCTGGAGAACTAGTTTAAGAGGTCAGCTAAAATGTTCCATTAAGTGCATTAGTAGCCAGCCTTAAACACTCAACTGGTGTAAAAAGTTAATTTCCTAGGTGCAGATAAAAACGTGGAAAAAAAGAGACAAAAGAAAGGGCAGGGTCTTTACTTATTAAAGGTTTGAATATCATAAAAGTGTTCATGAAATGGGAAAAAGTCTCCATACTTAGTTTGGCAAGAAAAGATAGTGAAAATAATAAAGTATTAGGTAGGTTTTGCCCAATACTTCCCCTGTTGCCAAAGTTGATCTGGTCTTGTTTAAAGCCCCCCCAAAACACATTTGCAACTGAATGTTTCAGAGCCACACATGTAATTTTTGTACAGCGTTGACAGTAAGTGGTCTCAAAACAAAGGTGATGTACAGTTTTTCAGATAAAATACTTAATTTGACAGAAGTATGCAAAATACAAGCTTGCGTTCATCTCCGCGTGGCCCGGTGCCCCCTGATGTTGTGTGCAGCTCTTTGTGTGGTGCACTTTTGTAGAGTGATGCTCTCTTCGTACGCAGTCATGCAGTTCCTTGTGTGAGCAGGCAAGCACAAGATGCCTTTGCAAGCAGGTTCCACTCCAGTTGCTTTGTCCGTGTGCCGAGAGCGGCTCTGTCTGTGGGGTGCGTGTGTCCCACTCCCTCGGAGCCGCTGGCGTTGTTCCTGGCTGGCCACCCAAGTGGCACTGGCTGCTTTGAGCTGGTTCGCTCTGAAGCAGAGAGGCTCTATTCATCTATTCTGTATTGCACTTGGCTGTGAGCCACAACTGGGTCCTGCATGCTGCTCCTGTGACCTCAGAATGAATTTTTCTCTTTCTTTTAAGTTTGGAGTGTTTGAAACAACCTACATGCTTGATGTTTTAATAGCGCAAACTCAAGGATTGTATTTTAAATTCCACGAGGATATATTCATTGAGTGGAAAGCCTGTTGAGAAGTTCTTAACAGATTGGGTAGGATGGAGGGGGTCACACTCAGTGCATTCCTACCCATACTGGTTTTTGGGAACAGCTTCTGGAGTGAGGCGTTCCCAGAACTGTGCCTAGTTTTTGTCTTCAGAGAAACTGTTTGGAGCAGTGCAGGTGGCTGCTCTCAGGTCTTCCATGTGTAGCAGGTTTGGTGCGTGCCGGAGGTACAAATGACTGGAAGGAACTGGTGTGCCATTATGGGCACACCTGCCTGTTCTGCCGTGCCTCAGCAAATTCATGTAGAGCTGCCCCTGGAGCTTTACTTTAAGCAGGCTGTGGAGCTCTGCTGCCTGCCATCTGGACCTAGGGCTGCTGCTGCCTGCTCAGTGAGGGTATATACAGCACGGCAAAAATAATTTCTCATGATTTTAAGGGACGATGTGGTAATTGTATGGTCGTATTTATTTTTCTTTCTCAGATTGGAAGGAATATATTATTTAGAAACTAAAATGAGTCTGTACAATGCATAAAATGCATGTGGGCACTGTCTTGTACGTGTGCAGTTCTCCTGTGCAATCATTAACAATGTGTTTTACCATTTGGTGACTTTTGTCTTGCTTAACAGCCTTGCATGACACTTGTTTAGAGAAATACACATCTTTTTCCTAAGAAGCAGGCAAAGATACCAATCATGCCTTTTATATTTTGACTTGCTTTAAATTGCATTTATTGCCACATGAGATCTTGTATTACCAACTTGTCATATCTCTCCTTGAACATCATTTTGTAGTTAATTTCTTTGTGAAAATACAGAGAAAGCATACTAGACTCCTGAAATCTTACAGTAATATTTCAGATATTACTCTGAAGGATGAACCATTTCCTCCAGCTTAAAATATTAAGCCAGCATTGCTTCAGCTTGCTTTGCAAGGCTTAACTATATCTGCAGTTATGTAAGTTTCAGTTATGTGATATTTCGTGGGCATCTATTTAAACATACAACTATTATTTTTAGTTGAAATATAGACTATATAAAGACTTAAAAGATGTGGGATCAAGGTGGACAACCTTGGCAGCAATGGCCTTTGAACCAACAGCAGTGGATGCAGTCATTTCAGCACCAGCAAGATCCAAGTAAGTATATAGAAAGCTTTGTGGTTTAATTCTTTTAATATGTTGTTATTTGAATTTTTGAATCTTTGTAACAGAGTATGACTCAGAGCTGCCTTTTGTAGCTGCTCTCAAGATAATGCATTTATGATGCTTTTCTGAACTAGAAAAAATAGAAAACATAGAAAACATACATTGATTCCAAATGTTTTCACATAGTTAATATATAATATGCAAATACAGGCAAGAAACGTGAGTTATCCTAGACAAATTACCAACATTTTACCAGTCATGCAGATCAACATTTAGACCTCATTTACCAGATCTGTATCTCTGTCAGTTCTTTAGCCAAGCTGAATCCTTTCTTTGAGAGAATCTGCTTTTTTATTCGGTACCTGTTTGGCAGAAGTACTAATGCAGATATATATACAGAAAAAACCTCACTGGAAGACTAATATGATTCTTGATTTAGGTCACAGCAGTGATAATCATGATCTCTTGTTTGGATTTTTTTTTCCCCCACCAAAACCACCAAGTGCTTTAAACAGTAGAACATAATATACATTAAATTGAGAATGAGGTGACAACAATTCAAAATAACAAGAGAAATAGAGACATGGATGAAAATGCAGGTGTGTATTTAATACTAAGGCAAAGTGATCAGGCACATGGGTTTTACTGTCACTTTAATTTCTGTTAAATTCACTGGAGAGTTTTTCTGACTTGATAATAAGCAGAAGACATACTAGTGTTCTTATCTGAGAGTGCAATTTATTTATTTACTGGTAGGCATGGCAGTAAAGAAAAAAATGGGAGAGAGAACCATAACATAATATACGGCAAGGGTTATACAAAGAGTGTACATTGAAAAATAATTTTCTAACTATGTCTCTTTCTTACTCTCAAATCTTCATGAAGTTATAATTTAAGGCTATGTATATTAATTTCTGATGTCAAAATTAGCTCACTTATGAAAAAAGCGCATTACTACCACCCATTCAGTGCTAATGGGAATGTAAAAGAATCTGCTTTATGACATTTTGAACATATGCAGAGCAACTGTACTTCAGCAAGTCTGTACACTGACATTTGCTTGGTTTCTTTTACTGTACACTGTGAGTAAGTTTTAGTGGTGCTCACAGTACTTGCTGAAGGTAAATGTTGCCCGTTTATCTTGAGCAATAAGACATGTAATTGAGAAACAGTGTTAAACTTCAGACATGTGAGTTCTAACCTTTTTAACTTCCTCTGTTTATTTTAGGCCAGATTGACTGGGCTGCATTAGCTCAAGCATGGATTGCTCAGCGAGAAGCCTCAGGGCAACAGAATGTAGTGGAACAACAAGGAATGATGCCAAACGGACAGGATATTTCAGGAATAGAGTCTGGTCCAAACAACCATAATAATTTTCAGGGGGATCCCAATTTCAACAGAATGTGGCAGCCAGGTTTGTTTCCTGTTCATTCCTTTTTTTCATGTTTCTTCATTTTATTCTTGTCAGACATTTTTTGGTGTGGACATGCCCTGTCCCTCAGGCTTCAAAATGCAAAACTACCAGTTGATTTATTAATCACAGCTGCTCCTTAGAGAGCTACTGTTGCCTCTCCTGTAGTGTAATACCTGCTTCTGGCATGATCTTGACATGTAGAGTGAGTTCACAATATAACTGATAGGTGATGGCTTTAGGTGTCTTAAAATCTTTAAAAAGGGAGATCAGCAAAATTCTGTGCAAAAAATATGTTTTTATTACGTTTCATATACTTGAGATTTACCGTTTTTAACTTAGGAATTTGTCAGCATTTTTCAATTATTGCAAGTTAAAGTTGGTTGGATGCTTCTGCTAGTATCGATTATTTTCAGTTCCTTAAAACTTCAGTTTTTCCAAAAATTAATTTTCTTTTTAAAACTTCTCAAGATACCACTGGTAATAAGAATGGGATAGAAATTGGTTATTTTCTGCTAAGAATTTTTCTGAAGTTGTTTTCTGAAAGCTGGGATATGACACTACATTGTAATGCAATTTGAAGTGTATGAACAGGATAGTTAGCCTATGTGCATGTGTTCAGTTGTTTTGGGGAAAACTGCACTTCATGCTTGATTCTGTTAATAGTTGAAAGAATAATACTCCCAGTTTTCATTGTCACTATCCAAATTATTGAAATGTAACATTTAATATAAGTAGGCTTAATATGTTATTGGCAGTTCTTATATGTGCGTAATAAAAGGGAGGCAGCCATCAGGTTTCATCTACCTGTACTGGGCTACGAGTTATTGTAGGCACATGTAAGAATTTTTAACTTTTCTATGTGGCAGAGTGTATTCCAGCTGTATTTCTGTGCAGTACGTAGAAATTTTCACAGAAATAGAAAAACTATGATAACACTTTTTAGTTGCTACAGTAATGGATCCAATTATGATGCAGATCGGAAGGACAGTAAAAATTAGAAAAATGTACTAAAGGACTGGATGGAAGGTGGGAATTAACCTGAGAGGCTAGATACTAATTCTGTTACTGGTGAAAGTTATAAGGCAGCTCTGTCACGGTCTGTAAGTATCTGTATAGTGCACATAAATTTTGTCTTTTTAAGGAATCAGTCAAAAATTATGGCCACATGAGCTATTAATTCATTCCTTAGACCCTTTTCACTCTGTTAGCCAATTGTAACGTATGTTTGAGGGCTTATGACTACAGCTTGTTCAAGGATCTCTGCTAGATATTGGACAATCCAAGAAATCATCCATTATCAAGACACAAGACTTTGGAGCACAGGTTTCAGTGGTTGTGCTGCTTGCAAAACCATTTTCTTTCCATAATAGGTATTTCAAGTCTATTATGCAAAATAATAAAATAGCTCCTTGCTTTCAAATTTGAGGTAGAGAAGTAGAAGCAGTTTTTTAACAGTTTAAACAATTTAAACAAGTCCTGTGGTGAACTATCACTAGAAATTTATAAAAACAAGTTTACAGGTTGTCTGTGCCTGTCCAATTCTGTCCCCATACTGCATGTTTTAGTTTAGCTATAGCCATTTGTATTTCCTTCATTTAGTTAAAGAAATTATTGAGACAGTATAATAGAGTCTGTAGATTAATGATTCTTCATTACTTTATCATCTGTGATGCTTTGAGGAACCTTGTGATAAATACAAGAACACTGAGTGATTGGTGACTCATACAAATTATACTAACTTGGTATTGACTTGTATTCTGAATCCTAAACAGAATGGGGAATGCCTCACCAACCCCCTCACCCACCTCCAGATCAGCAGTGGATGACTCCAACCCCAGGTCAAATGGAAATTGTTCCTCCGTCTGAAGACAGCAACAGTCAGGACAGTGGGGAATTTACTCCTGACAACAGGCATATATTTAACCAGAACAATCACAACTTTGGGGGACCTCCCGATAACTTTGCAATGGGGCCAGTGAACCAGTTTGACTATCAGGTGAAACATATTTGTTGCTTTAATATTGTAGACGCGCAGAGTCCCTTCCGTGGATGTGTTCCTCTAATACCATCTAGCGGCGACTTTCATTCTTCAGTTCTACAAACATCTACAGAATCTGTTATCTGCTAAGATACATTTTTACCAAACACTTTACAGAAGAGACTTTAGAGTTCTCAGTTATGTTCAGAGGCCAAAGGGTTTTATTTTTCTGCAGTAGTAATGAGAAATGGCTGTTGTCTGCAATATTAAAATGAATCACTGTGTTCCAGTATATAAATTAACGTTATGTAGATTTGTGTTAAAAAAGGAAAAAAAAAAAGAGGAGAAGGAAAAAAAAATAAAGTTCAGAAAGATATGCTTAAATATGCTAGATAATGTACCACAGGAAACAGTCCTGTATTTGCAGACAGATAGACTGGATGATCCATTGATCTTTTCCATATCTATCCACTGTGATTCTTTGAATAAACAATGGTATTTCTAAAAAAAAAATCCATATCCACTTTTTTCTTCATTCTGGCATATAAGTTGTATAGTATAATAAACATGTAACTTAGCTGGTTTTATAATAATAGCAGGGTGCATTGCACAGATCTTTAAACACAAAGAAGTTTTGTATCTTCCCTCTATTTTCAATATTTTTCTTTCAAAACTCCTGATATAAATGACAAACTAGCTGTTTAAAAACCTACCTCCTGTTCATAAACAAATACAAGGGAAGATGAGCAGAAATGTTTTATTTTTTATCTTCTAGGCTATTTTCTATCTTCTAGGTTATTTTTCCTGTTACAATTCTCTTGTTCAACAGTATTGTTAAATAGGGAACCAATAATTTTCCAATACATGAGTTAATTATAATTTTCTTTGTTTATTGTCACGGGACAAAGTCTTAAAATTAGCTTCTCTAAGTACTACAGAAAAGTTGTTTTGCAGTGAATGAAAGAGAGATGCTTAACCTGAAATTGTAGTGGAGAGTGCTTGAGTACTAGTGAGTTAAATACTCAGTAGAATATTTGATGCTATACCATTTTTCCTAAACACTCTCTTCTTAAATAGTTTCATTAGGCATTTCTGGGCAGTAAATATTAAAACAAAAAACTCCGCATGTATGCTTCAAGACTTATGACTTTTGGATTGTATACAGCTTTCTGTATACAGATTGTGTACAGAACCCAGGGTCTGTACTAAAATTGCATATTTATGCACTTAATATTTTAATCAGCCATATTAATAAGATCTGTGAAGGATTACTGGAAAGCGCACAGTACAAAATTCTTATGTAATAAAAGGCTGAACTTTACATTTTTGTTCTCATGCTGTAGTTAAAAGACTGCTAACATAGGTAGACTTTTAAATCTTAGTTTTGTACACTCTTTATTTAACTGCATGCTCTGGTGCTAAGCTGGCACAGACCTGATGGAGATAGATGGTGATTATAGGGCTTAGTGTTTAGCACAATATGAAAGGAGATTGGTTGAAGCCCTTTCAGGTTTGTTAAGTATCCCTGCTTAAATCTAAGTTTAGTCATTAAATATTTAAAGGAAACTTGTTTCTTGGGGACCACAGTAAAAGAGATTGAGAGATTTCAGTAGCATAGAGATCGTGGATTCCTACTTGCATGGATTTTTGTAGACCGACTTGCTCACATGCTGCTTTTAGTGTTACCATGTGAAGAAAAATAAACTGCATTACTCTTTCAGCATGGGGCTGCTTTTGGTCCACCTCAAGGTGGATTTCACCCACCTTATTGGCAGCCAGGACCACCAGGGCCACCAGGTCCTCCAGCACCTCCTGCACCTACTCAAAATCGAAGGGAAAGACCCTCGTTCAGAGATCGACAGCGTTCACCTATTGCGATGCCTGTGAAGCAGGAGCCTCCACAGATTGGTACATGTTAACCACTCCTTAATGAAAAAATGTAAAAGCTGTGTTTTATAAAGAATTGCAAAATTTGAAGACCTTTGTCTTTTTAATAGAAAGTAAAAGAGCAGGGAAAGAAAAAGCCATTATAAATGATTTTTTCCCCACAATCAGATATGAGACTTGTTTTGATGGGGGTGGGGTGTTTGCTTCTTTGTTTTGGGGAGTATTTTTGTTCCTTTTCTGGGGGGAAGGTTTTTTCATCTTGCAAAACTGTAAACCTTGCTTATGTAGATGCTGTGAAGCGTAGAACTCTGCCTGCCTGGATTCGTGAGGGCCTGGAAAAGATGGAAAGAGAAAAACAGAAAAAATTGGAAAAAGAGAGAATGGAGCAGCAACGTTCACAGATGTCTAAAAAAGAGAAAAAGGGAAGTGAGGAGGCTGAAGAAGGGGATGGCCCACGGTTACCTCAGAAAAGTAAATTTGTAAGTAGAAGGGTTTGTTTTTTGCTCAGGTTTGTATTTCCTGAAAGGTATCACCTTTTTAGTCTCTTCAAAGGAGAGACTGTTCGTGGTTACCTCATTGGTTTTGTTGCTTAAAGTAAGGTTAAGCTGCTGCTCTGTTGATAATTACTTGATGTTTTGAAGTTTTAATGGCTAAGAGGTAGAAGTATATAATTTGATCTGTAGTAGCAAAGAAACAAGGATGAAATTGGACTTTTTTTTCCCTTCCTTTTGGAACATACAGATCCTTTGAAAGAATTCTAAATCAGCAGCTGAAAAAATTCAGATACCTGTATTTGCTAAACAGAGCCAATTTAGGAAGCCTTGCATTGCCTTCACTTCAGCAGTTATCTTGTTTGGGTTCAAAGTACATGTTTGGCAGGGAACTGACAACTAAGTATTTTCTTAGCTTATGTGGGTAGAGGTACCCGGATATTTTTTAGGAAGGGAGAAAATAAATGGTTTTATGATAACTGTAATACAGATTTCAGTACAAAGTAAATGAAATTGACTATTACAAATAAAGACTAAGGAGCTTGATATTTAAGTTTTTCCTGAAATGTATGATGCTGTTCTTGTAGGACAGTGATGAGGAAGAGGAAGATGCTGAAAACACAGAGGCTGTAAGTGTTGGGAAAATCAGCAGGAGTCCATCCCCAGCTCCTCAAGAGGAGCAAAGTGAACCAGAAATGACAGAAGAAGAAAAGGAGTATCAAATGGTATTAATAATGGTGTTCTCACTAAGTATTTCTGTATAATTGCTCATATTTTTCGGGCATATCAAAGTAAATCACTTTTTCTATGCCTGATACTGTCAACAGAGGTACAGTATGCATTGTACACTAAAGCTGGGTTATATTTGCATGTCTCTTCATCATGCAGTCTTTCTCGTGGAAACAAGGGTATCGGTTATATAACTCATATTTAGCACAATAGTGAAAGAATGTAATGACTGTAATCTTTGCATTGATCTTTATTTAAATTCTATGGTTTTGCTTTACTTATCAAATTTCTGAAAACTTTTAGTGATTAAATGCACCCATCTCAAATCTATGATTCAACCTCAGTTCCTGTGAAAGGGAATTCAAGAAAGGTATTCTTGCAAGGATGTGCTACATACTTAAATCCTAGATCAGCAGCAGTTTCACTGTGTCTGCACAACCTTCATACTTTGAAATGACAGTTGCATGCAAATTGTACAACTGAATCCTTGTTAATTAAGGTCCTGAATTCTACTAAGTTTGATGAATGTATTTTTTTAGAGCATGTGGCCAGACATAAATGACTTGGAGAATTAGCTACCATAATTTCAATTTTTGTAGAAAATATGTAATAATAAAATGCTATATAAGTAACCTCTGATCTTTACAGTCAGAAATGTGCTCTTTATTTTTTGAAAGAATAATTGGAATCAGTCTAAGTACATTTCTGATTTACATATTCATTTGTTATGTCATCTTAGATGTTAGGATCAGTGCTCTGGATAGCTGCGTGCAGTACACACAGATACAGTCAAAATACAAACTTTAAGGTTGTGAAATCAGGTCACATTTAAACAGCTTCAATCTTTGGTTTTTTAGTCATGTCTCTTGAAAGAAGTCATTAAATAAAATACGCAGGAGACCACTTTCATAGTCATCAAAAGAAGTGAAGCTGTATGGATATAATTTGAATGCAGCATTTATTCAAGATATTTTGGCCTTTAATTGTATATGCAATTTTCTTCAGATGATGCTGACAAAAATGCTGCTGACAGAGATTCTCTTAGACGTTACAAATGAAGAAATCTATTATGTGGCCAAAGATGTTCACCGTAAAGCAACTAAAGGTATGCCGGGTTTGGGGGATTTTTTTTTCTTTTTAGTTTCTTCTGCGAAAATTCTGTATTTGCATGTCTTTAGAACATTTAACCTCCATAGTTCTTCCTCAAGAACAATTCCAGTATAATGCATCCAACTTGGTAGAGTTCAAATCCAGTAATCATGTACTGTCGTCCTGTGCAGTGTATTGTGAGTTACTTGAGTTATTCCATTTTTTTCATACAATTCATTTCAGTTAAAATGGTACTTGTGTGTTAATGGCTCTTGAGTTGTAGCTGTTCCTTACTACTATCATCTTTATCTCAAAGCTGTTCAGAAGTGAAAAGAGATGAACTTTGAGTCCTCAATTAGTAATTAATTTGCTTTCACTATTAACATGTATTGTACTTACAGAACAGATTATTTTAACATAACAGAGTTAATCTAAGTATGTAACTACTGAAGTTGGAAGTTATGTGCAGATGCTGTAACTTGGAAAGTGATTTATGAGTATCTATTTGGTTTTTTTCTGTTCACTGTTAATTTGCAGTTAAATTCTAAATCTTCATGGTCAAAAAATCTAGAAGTGGTTTTAAATGGATGATGCGTTTTTAATGTTTCTTCTCTCCCTCCAAAGAACAGCAATAGTAGTAGATTTAACAATACCATAGACTCATGACTATGAAATCGTGGCTATTTGTGTTAACATGTTGTTCCTGTTGTTGATGTGATACAAAGCTCCTGCAAAACAGCTGGCACAGTCCAGTGCACTGGCTTCCCTCACTGGACTCGGTAAGTATGTTCCTTATTTTTGAGAGGGCTTAAAGGGGGAGTTACACTTTTGCCTTGCATTTCTAGAAATTGCATTTTGAAACTAGATTTTAATTGCCTGGGAGTATGGGTCACTTTCTGATAACTTTATCATTATCAGCACCTTTGTTTGTTCCACAGGTGATCCTACTGATATATAGTGGGATAGTTGCTGGAGTAAAGGACTAGGCAGTGATTTAGTGTATGAGAATCTTGCCCTAATTTTGAAAATCCGTAAAAATTTTAGATAAATTTACTTTTCAAAGTATGATAGTTTCAGAAGCACACTGCAGTCTTCAAAGAAAGGAATACTATTTCATACTTTTCTTCTATTTTGATCCATGCAAACCAGAGGGGAAAGTTGATGTCCATGCAAACCAAAGGGAAAAGTTGATAGAAGACTAATGTGAAAGTCCATAAATAAAAATATTGTAATCTTTGCAATTATTATTTTCTTGAAAAGCTACATAAACACAAAGGCTCCCATATCATATACTACCAGAAACAACACAGGAAAGAGAGATTGAAATTCCAGCTTGAGACACAACTGCAAGAGATTTCTCCCAACATGACTTTTATCATCTAAAATGTACTACAGCAGTGTCAGTGATCAGTTATATGTTCATTACATGGAATATTGATGAATTAGATTGAATGTTATCATCACAAGTATTCATGTTTCAAAACTTAACTCAGTAAAGATCCTAAGGACCTCAGACTGAAAGAAATCCATGTCAGATGTTTAAATTGACTTTATCCTTTTCAGTCCAGTAGTTACTAATATCTCTGGGGGAGAAGAAAGTCTGTTTCTATTCCATCTCCATACCTGTCAAAGTGCAGTGTTTTCTAAATCATATGGAAAAATTGATATGGCATTCAGAATTTCTGTAGCCTTGGACTACGGAGGCAGCTGAAGTCATTTCAGAGATGTCTTCTGGGAAAGATCCCAGGCATTTTCTGTCCGGTTGCTGATACAGAGGCAGGCACTGTTACAGTCTTCACAGGGAGCTTTTTTGCCTTTCCATACAATGGAAAAAAGTACCATGGTCACAGTGGTTGCTTGCTGAAAATAGACAAGCTGTTCCAGAAGGAGTAGAACCAGACAGTGAGCATCAATGCAGATACGGGGGCCTTGAACACACTGGCAAACAACAGTGGCACTTACCAGAATAAAGTGACTTCTTCAGAGACGAGGAAGTGAAGGAAGGGCAATGTTACTCTCCTCTTTGCCTCACAGAAGTATTAAGAACAAAGCTTAACCTTTCCTCGTGATAGACTGGACTTTATGCACGCAGGTGGACTGGGTGGTTATGGATCAGGAGACAGTGAAGATGAGAGGAGTGACAGAGGCTCTGAATCATCTGATACTGATGATGAGGAATTACGACACAGAATAAGGCAAAAACAGGAAGCGTTTTGGAGAAAAGAGAGAGAACAGCAACTACTACTAGAAAAACAGCTAGAAGGTAAATCTTATCATGTCTTCTTACTGTACCACTGTATATGGAGTTTACTACTTATTGTATGTAAATTGATGGCAAAGAAACACATTTTAAGCCAAAAATACAAAACTAAATATATAAATAATGTATTTTTAATTAAAATTTAAAAAAACCCCAAAACCCTGTGATTTATTTCTCCTTCTCTATACAAGGTAAGGTTTGTCCTTTCATACAAATAATGTAGGTCAGAAGGGTAGCACAGTCAGCTCCCAGTGCTGAACAGCTGTCTAGAGACGGATGCAATGTTAAGAAGTCATGAACCAAGTTCACAGGCTGGAGGAGAAAGTGCTATTACGACAGAACTTAAAATTGATGGTTTCCTCCTTTAACTTTTTATTTAAAGGCCTGAAAATAAGACATATGGAGCCCTTAATAAAAGGCTGGACTAGCTAAACTTTTGGTTTTCTTAATATTCCTATCTCTTTTTGAGTGTTTTAAGATGTATGTATAAAAGGATAGCCATATGGAGAGTGACTGAGTGGTGGCCTGTGACCTCTGTCTTCCTAGTGCAGGAAGCCATATGTCAGTGTGGAGACATCTCCATGGGATTATTTGCAGAAATACAAATCTAGAGTGTTAAAGCAGCTGATTCTATACATCCAAGATACTGAAGAATGCTAATGCAGAGTCTCATTTGTAGCAGTGTTTTCGAAAGGCGGAAGATTTCTAATGGACAATACAGCATCTTCTAACATACACTGGCTTCTGCCTGTATTGCCTAATAACTCAGGGACCAGCTGGAATTGTTTCCTGGGTTAAATTTGACCATCAGCTGCCATTTGGACCACTCTGGGTTTCTGGAAGCAGTTTTATTCCCTAAATGAACTCAGGAAATTATGGCCCACATCAAAAGGCCATTTTTAGGCAAAAAACTTTGTATGTCAGTTATTTTTTCTGGATTCAATTTAAAATGGGGAGATAAAGTTGGCAGTGATGCAAAGGATCCTAGGTTGAATAGAAATAATTTTTATTTTGGAAACCTCTGGGAAATGCTCTGAGGGTCTCACTATGTGAGAAATACAACTTCTTCAGACCAGACAGTAATCCTCAAACGCAGATGAATGGGACTCAAAGAAAGGCAGGAAGCATCAGTACCGCTAGAGGAGTTTTGTAGGAAAGAGAAGGGGAGAATCAGGTGTGCAGAAAGGTTGCAAAAGGAAAAGGTCTCGTGTGTAGATCAGTTTGGGAGTTCTGGTGTTCCAGGATGTTTGTTTGATAACTTCATCTTAAACCACTGAAACATGAAATAATATCAAGGACTTCTAAAAATGACTGGGTTCTACACCTTTTCTAAACCAAGAGGACAACTTTTCTAGAATTACAAGAAAAAAAAAAGAGTGGCTTGGTAAGTAGTTGGTATGGTGGCAGTGTTTTAATTATAAGTATTATGAGAGGTGCTTGGAAACTTGGTTTCATCAATGTAACAGCGTGGAAATTACTGACATATTGCTCCAAATTAATTGCATTTTTTCTTCTGTGTACTTTTTTTTTTCAGAAGAAAAGCTACAAAATGAAAAAGTTTCAAAAGAGATGAATGAATTTATCAACAAAGAACAAAACAGTAACTTAGCATCACAGGAGGCAAAAGAAATTGAAGCAGATAAGGTTCATGAAAAGAAAAGATCTCCAAATGCAATCGCACCTGACACAGAACTCAAGAAAGAGGGTAAAGAGAGGACAGGAAGGAGTGGGTCAAGAAGCTCTAGCAGTGGTAGCAGCAGCAGCAATAGCAGGAGCAGCAGCAGTAGCAGCACAGTATCCAGTTCATCCTATAGCACTAGCTCAGGTAGTAGTCGCAGCTCTTCACGTTCTTCCTCTCCCAAAAGGAAGAAGAGACACAGTCGCAGTAGGACACCGTCACATAAAGTTAGGCGCAGTAGAAGCAGGAGTTACTCCCACAGAAACAGGAGAGAGAGGAGTAGGAGCAGGGAGAAAATAAGGGAAAGGAGAAGATCTAGTAGAAATCACAGTGCTGAAAGAGGGGAGAGGCGGAGAAATCAGAGTCCTTCGAGAGAGAGAAGTTGGGATAGACGTAGAAGCGGCAGCCGTTCAAGAGACCGGCGAGCCAACCGTGCGAGCCGCAGCAGGAGCAGGGACAGACGTAAAGCCGAAGACCAGCGTAGAAGCCCTACTGGAAATAGGCACAAACATAAAAGTGAGGGTAAAGATCAAGAAAGGAAGAAGGAGCAGGGTGGAGGTGTAGACAAAGACAAAAAAAAGAACAGAGAAAGGGATAGAGATCAGGAAAAGAGAAAAGATAAGCCCAAAAAAGAGGAAAAAGAAAGTAAGGCTGGCAATCATGACGACAGTAGATTAAAGAGAAAAAGAGACAGTGAAAGAACTTTCTCTCGCAGTGATTCAATATGTGTGAAAATAATAAGACAGGATTCCAGACAAGAAAGCAAAAAAATTACTACCAAAGATAGCAAAAAACGATCAGGCTCTGAATCTAGTGCAAGGAGTAGTTCTGAATCACCAGGAAGCAGTAAAGAAAAGAAGGCTAAGAAATCGAAGCATATTCGGTCATGCTCCATGGAGAAATCTCAAAGGTCTGGTAAGAAGGCAAGCCGCAAACACAAGTCTAAGTCACGATCAAGGTAGTATACTTTTTAAGTATTTTGTCTGACTTTTAAAAAGTTTTTTTATATTCGTCTTCATGTGTACGGCATATGAACTTTTTTAATAAAGTATGGTATTTATTAAACTTTTTGTCTTAGGCAAAAGTAACTTTGGAAAATCTTTTAAAACTATTAATTACTAAGCCTAAAGTGTGTGTGGGTTTGGGGGTCTTTTATTTTTTCCAATTAACTTTCTCCCCCTTTTCCTTTATTTTTCAGATCAACAACTCCTCTTCGTCGTAAACGCTGAGGAATTTATGGCACCAGTGCTATGACGTTTAAAAATTCCATGAGTTATAAAAGGCTTGTCTCATTATAGAGGCACATTGTGGCTATGTAGGTGAAACCAGAATCCTTTTTTTATCTGTAAATAGGTGTATTTTTTCCAAATGCTGCTCAGAATTAAATACCTAATAGGATTTCTTTGTATTACATTTTTTCAAGAACGGTAGTGCTTATTAAGACTATAAAACAGGCCATTCTCTTTCAGCTGTAATGTTCTTAAAATTACTATTGAATGTACTGTGATGTCAATAAAGCTCTTTAGTTCATTTTTTGTTTAAAATTCTTGCACCTGAATTTTGTGTTAAATGGTAGAAAGTACTTTAAAAAAAAGAAAAAGGCAGCTTTTTTGGTATAACAAATTTTTAAAGTACTTGAAAAAGATTTAACGTGAAACACTTGTAATCCATGGACATGATGAGATTACTTTATTGGGGGTGTGGAAGAACAGAGAAAGGACATCTTATTTTTCTTTAGATATGTGTAATAGATTTTTAATAACTTTTTTTTTTGGTCTAGCTGGTACTATATGCTGTGTGTGTAAAATATGGGTCACTGTAATACAAGCTATACTTAAACAGACTGAACCCCATTAGGAATATGTGCGATTAACTGATCTCATGTGGCAGTGTTAAGCTCTGGAACTATATTCCTCACCCAGTTTTCAGAGAGATCTTTGGATGTTCAGGGATACTACACACGTCTCAGAATTTTAGATGTTTTTATGGAATATGTTTATAAATGTCACTCAGTACACATCGGAAAACTGACAATAGGCTAACTTTACATTTTGGCACATGCATTAAATGCATAGTGAATATTAAAGCTGGTTCTTAGTGTTACAAGAATTGTGACTCCTGTAGAGCTAATACATTGATGTATTAGCAATGTCACTAAATTTTTGATTTTAATATTACCATGAAGTGAAAGAGGTCACTGATTACCTACTTAAAAAAATTGACTATTGCTGTTAGAAACAAGAGTGTGAAATAATATAAGTTAAAAAACAAACCAACAATACCCAACTCTAGGCCAGTGACTGTTACAGAAGAACGTGAATTCAGGGAGAGATCTGTGCCTAAAAGGTCTGGTGTGACACCAGTTGTGAGAAAGATAAAAGGCTTAACATCAAAGTAGGTTCTCTTTGATTGGCTGTATCTTCTAAGAAAAAATTATGCTAGTACAGGCAACTTGCAAAGCATGTCTTCATGAACAGATTAATCCATTTAACTAAATCAGAACTCAGCTCTGCAGCTTTTTTCCAATGTAATTTTTTCATAAATAAGATGCAGAAATCAACTGCTTCAGTACAAAGAAACACATTTTAACTATGTGTTTAATAAGCAACCTAATGGCTAGTGAACACATGCATGTTTATCAAAACACTGTTACAGGTAAATAATCAGTTATAAATTATAACACCCCCCTCAATTATATCCTTTCACATAGAGTAAGCAGTTGTATTTATTAGCAAAATAAGGCATCATTTACAACACACGACTTTTACTTGCATTGGTAGGGATATAAATAACGATGTATTGATCCAGTCTCACTACCTTCTTGGCTCTGGGTAAGAGTGAGGAATTTTTGAAAAGTAGGTAGCATAACAGTTCAGATGTCCTAGAAAGATGTCTTGTGAGACACAGAAAGAAACTAGAAATAAGCTTAAGAAAAGCTGTTGAGGAATACAGTTTCCAGGATGCATTGAATTTGATTTTCAGTTCAGATTTTATATTCTCTGTCTAACAATAAAAAAGATTGTGTATGAAAAGTTTTATATACTCTGCCAACAACTGGAATTCTGTCACTTCCTGTAAATATGAAAATTATTTTTTTGACACAAATGCACTTATATGGGTAGTGACTGTATGCCAATAAAAAGAGCATACGATCTCTGTATTTAACTGTTTCAGAAATCTTACTATGACAGCCTACTCATCACTCAGCAATTAAATACACGTCGGTACTCTTGTCAGCATCACATACATTAGACTTCTTTGGGCTTTGGAAACTCCCTTAGGAATGTCTTTCACCAGAAAAGGCTAAAATAACAACCACTCTTTTAATTCCGTACATCTGAAGTGATCCCAAAATGTGCAAATACATACAAAAATGGGAATGTATCATTTTAAAATGAACGCTGCAAAAACATTTCAGTGCACAGGAAAGCAATATGTAGGATTTTGAATGTCTTGCAGCAACATGACAGTTGGAGGCATTTCCCTTGAACACTTTTTTAATAAACAAGGGATAGTGTGGAATCAAATGAACAATGATTTCCATACAAATTGTTCTGAAGATGAATACTACCAAGCCCATGTTGATATGTGCCCCAAGGTGCCTACTAGACCATGTAAGAGCAAGATTTAGCTGTGGCCAGGGATAGGCCAAAAAAGAATAGTTGGGTAAAATATTCTGACTTTAAAGACTGAGCAACTACATGTGTTTTGAAATATGGCACAATACTGAAAACTGTTCTGTCTTTGAGGCTCTGTCTCATGGAATAGCTACTTCTAGTTTCAAACGAGATTATCCTGTTAAGTATAATACTTGCCAGTGTGCATGTATTTACTGGCTTGTAATTGATTTTAAAATCACAAATATAAAAGCAATGCCAACGTAAGGTTTGGCTCTCTCACTCATTTTGCGTTTGGTTTGCTAAATGAATGACAAGTAATAAGTTGAATGATACATGGATGCCTGCTTTGAAGGAAAGCTTAGTTTTGTCTCTTAAAGAGACTATCCTAGCATAAAGGATTTCTTGGAGCTCTGTTCTTATCAGTAGCTCTGAGGTGTTATTAATGACTCTTAACTCTAGTGCACTATGAGCTTTTTTGGATAGAAAGCAGGTGAGTAAAGAAGTGAGGCAGGTACATACCAAGCAGGTTTGCCATATGTTTCATTGCTGTCGAGACAAGCTTTTTTGAGCCCTTTCAGCAGTCCTTACTTAGCTTTAAAAAGAAAAAAAATCCACATATCTACTACATGAATTATACTGTATTTACAGGAGACCTGTAAACAGGCAGACTTCAAGCAGTGAGGGTTGTAGTACCAAGCAAGGTCAGTTAATAAAGCAGGCTGGCACTAGAGGGAAGTCAAGCCAGGACTGGTTATGCTACTCCAAACTTCCTGCTGCCTGGAGGATGCTCCTGCCCTTGGCTTTGTGCAGGCCGTGCCTCCTGCCTGCGGATGCCAGCGTCTGCACAGCCAGGCAGGGAACCCGGCCTGTCATCATCTGCCTGGCAAGCACGGGAGCGCTGCCAACTCTGCTTTCACGGCTTACCTTTGCCTTGCTCTGCACTCCTGCCTTCCAGCCAGCTTTGGTTTTCACTGGACTTTCTTGTTGGACCTGCAGCTCAATAAAGTGTCAGAAAACTAATCTTTTTAAAAAAACTGGCTTCATTCTTTTCCATTTTAAGCATGTTAAACTAGCTCACCATGGGGATTTGAAATTTGAAAATGCTGGAGCTCACACTGGGGGAGAGGCTCCCCGTGTGTGTCAGCCCTGAACTGCCAAGGCCGCTCAGCTGAGCCTCAGTTCGGGGCCGTGGGCAGCAGTGCCTGCGAGGGAGCAGAGAAGGCAGCCTTGTCCTTCCTGGGCCACAGCCTGGACTTTATCTGCAAACCGTGCCACGGCAGCCAATGAAAGAGGCAGCAGAAGCCAGCTCGGATGGTTCCCATGAGGAAGCGCTCGGGAGCCTGCCTCAGGCCCAGCCATGTTGGAGCCCAAGGGTTGTGCTCCAGGCCGCAGCGGCGCAGTGCCGGCTGCTGGGATCGATTTCCTCCTCAGCCTGCCCTGAAGCGAGGACTCTGGTACTTTGTGCCGTGCCCTGCAAGCCCGGTGTATTTCGTGGTAATGAAACGGACTGGAAGCTGTGGGCTCGTCGCTGTGTCATCTGAACGAGCCTCTGCTTGCGGGTCTTTTCGTGTTCCAAGACACGGAAGGATCGGGAATAAGCAGTAACATTCAAGCAGAGTTGCTCCAGCTGAAGCCCTGGCGACAAGTGCCACCGTAGGGGCTCACATTCGCACCGGCCTCAGCTCCGGGCGGAACCTTCCCGGCGCCCGCCCCGCGAGGCAGCCGGCACCGCCGGCCGCGGACCGGGGCGGGGCGAGAGCAGCGGCGGCGGCGGCCGCGGCCATGAGGGGCGGCGGGGCGGCCCGAGCCCTCACCCGCGCCCTGCGGCGCCGGCGGGCGGCGGCCGCGCTGCCGGGGGCTGCGGGCGGTGAGCGGGCGCTGGGCGGGCGCGGGAGAGCGGGCGGGAGGGCCCCGGCGCGGCCGGCGGCAGGGGCGGCGTAACGGGGCTTCGCTTCGCCGGCTCCCTCACAGCCGGGCTCGGCAAACCTCCCGCCGGCGGCGGCCCCGGGCGTCTGTTGGCAGCTCCTGGCCGCGTCCCACGGCACCCCCGGCCTACTCAGCGCCAGCCCAGCGCCGGCCCGTCGGGAAGGTGGTGTCACTCTGCCGCCTCCTTTGCAGTCCAGAGGTGTCTAGATCGCTCCATCGCTCGCTGCGGCCTAAAATCGTCTTCAGGGGGTGGTTTACTCTGGGTACAGTGAGGCATTGCTGGGATTCGGGGGCTCTTGGTAACCAGGCAGCAGCTGGATGTGAGCGAGTGTTTGCTGTGCCAGGGAGAGCCCTGCGTCGGCTAAGCAGGAGTGGAGAACAATTGCAGGATAGTGTCCCTGGCCTGTCTGTGCACCGTCCGTGAGGGTTTTTTGATTAGGTTTCCTTATCAGTTCGTACAATGCAAAATGAGTGTGCAGCTGTGTATTTCTCATTACAACACATAATAAACCCGGTGTTGCTAAGTATATGTGTGCGTGCACAGCTTACGGTCAGAGTAAACATTTTGGGGAAATTAACACTAACTGAAACATTTCAGTTGCATAAAAAGTTCCTTTCCATCAGTCTGTGAAAAATGGCATTGTACATAATTTGAGGAGTACAGGGGTGGTGAACTAGCGCACATTTTTTTATTTAATCCCCAACTCCCTAAGTACAATAGTGAGCAAGTGTGCAAAGATTTGCAGGGTTAGTATTCTGCTAGAGAAGCACTCTTACAACTATGTGTTTTGCTTCTGAGTTTTTGTAAAGCTGATGTTTTCCATTTGGTTGTCTTTTATTTATGCAGATGACCATACTGATCTGTCTTTGCAGACAGGTCTGAGAGGTATCCTTCAGGACTACAACAGGAAAATACAACTGAAATCCAGTAGTACCTTGCCTGTCTCTCTGACTGAAATGAAAAGCAACATGTAAGTATTGTATCTGAAATAACCCTGTGTGATAAGGACTACCCTTTCCTGTAACAATTTAATTTGACTTCACAGCAGTGTCACGTGGAGCTGTTTTTATATCTCACGTGTTTGAATATTTGATGTGGCCTATTCTTGTTTTACTAATTACCAACTTAAAAATTACGGGCATGCAGCCATCTGTTTGGGAAGATATGTTACTCATCCAGTATAGTATCTGTATGCTACTAAACAAGTGTATCTCCAGTCTCTAAAGAAACAAGAGTTTTGCCTTTTTGCATTTTCCGATGCAGTATTTGTTTTTCCCATATTTCAGCTGACATGAAATATTAGTATTGGTTTAATGACATTCAGCTTTCATTATTTAGGTTCACTGTGAACAGACCTTTCAGCACTTCACACTCATCAGTGGATTCAAAGGAAATGAAAAAATTCCAGATCCTTGCACATAAGTGGTGGGATGAAGAAGGAGAATATGCAGCCCTTCATTCTATGAATGACATTAGAGTGCCATTTATTAGGTATGGTTTTGAAGATATATTTTTTTTAATATGTACTATTTCTGCATAACCTCAGAAAATACTGTAAAAGAAAACCAATTACCGTTACTTAAGATAACTGCATACTGCATCTACTAAAGCAGCTTGTGGGTTCGACCTTAATCACATCCCTATTCTTTCAGAGATACTCTGTTGAGCATGACTAGTAATTATCATCCGGGAAATCCACTTTCTGGAATCAAGATTCTTGACGTGGGCTGCGGCGGAGGACTGCTGAGTGAGGTAAGAAACAATGTGCTCTGCATTTTCTTGTTAAAAAGCATGCGAGGTATTTGAATTGTTGTACTAATTACACTGCTTAATTTCTAATCCTCCAAGGAGGACTTTTTCTCTTCTATGATATATTAGTTACTGAGTAGAGTGCAGTGCACTCTTACAAAGCCCACAGAGTATTTGGTTAGCATAGTGGTGGTGGTTTACAGAGAATGAGGGAGTTGGTAATGAGAAATTCTAAAATCTGAGGTTCATCAGGAAAATAAGATTTCAAGCACTGTAAAGAAAAGGAGAGGGGAAAAATGGTGAAAAAGTCCTTGAGTATTTCTTTCTTTATTTTTCTTTTTTTACTTTATGAGTCTAGGCAAGATTACTTGGAATTGTGACATCCTCGTTACCAAAGAAGGAATTTCTGTTATAAACTTGTTCTTACACATTCATTTCTCTGAATTGCTTATCTTCAGTTTTTTATATGGGGGTGAGGATTTTCACCTTTGATTTGATCTCATGGGAAGTGCATGGAATAACGTCAAGAAGCACCCAAGACGTACCTCTCCTGTGTCAGTAGAGATTCCTGTGCTACAGGGGCTTCCAGAGAAGTCTGCACAAACTTGGGACTGAGAAGTTACTGTTTCTGGTGGAACACTGTCCACACAGGCTCTGAACAGTGCTGTGTCCCATCAATAGACTAGGGATGGTTTGCGAATTTAGGGTTACAGATCTGGCTGACTTACTCTGGGAACTTCATCAGCATCTGAAGTGAGATGTTACAAAGGGACCTGAATCTCTCCCATGTTTTCTTTTTTTTTTTTCCTCTCTTTTGAGCAAAATCTTTTAGTCTTGTGAGAGGGTCTCTCCAACAATGCTGGCAAAACCGGTGTGCTGCATCACCTTCTCAGGCTGAACAACCGGTGAATTTCAGGTTGGAATATCATACATGTGGTCATGTTCTGCAGCCTATTTCAGTTTCAAAAGAGGTAATGACTAAGGTGTTAACCTTGGAGTAAGAAGACACTGGAGAAACCTGAGTGACAGCCAAGGCTGATGCTATCCTAGTAAACATCAGTGTTTAGTTCTCAGCAGTGAGAAAGTCCCAGAGATAATCATATATTAAATTACCATTAAAAAGACATGAAGATTTACCATTACAGGTGGATGTTGAAGAAAGTAATGACAGTAATTAAATATGGCATTGTTTTCCCCCCTTTAATTACTGTGTTGATTTTCCCCCTTTGTTTTTCCTCTATCAGAGAGTGGTAGTGGAAGAAATCTTTATTTTGGTGTAAGAAAATGGATTCAGAACAAATTATTCTAAGAGACAATTTAGATATGTGTATAGTCCAGTATATAATTTTCTAAGAAAATTAACACCACCTCTCCCAAATCTAAGGCTGTTTTTGCTTTAATAAACATTTAAAATAAAACTGCTGGATCACAACTCATAATTTACTGTTTGTCGTATTCTCTGATGGATGCTTTCTTCATCTTGTATGTACATTGCAAAGTTTCAGGAACCTTTAAGTAAATTGTTTTCATGCAGAGAATAAATTACACTCTTTTTTATTAGCCTTTAGGTAGACTGGGAGCTTCAGTTACTGGAATTGATCCTGTGGAGGACAACATTAGAACAGCAGATCGGCACAAGTCATTTGATCCAGTCCTGGCCAAGAGAATACAGTACAAGTCCAGTTCACTGGAGGAGATTGTGGAAGAGTCTATGGAAACCTTTGATGTAATTGTAGCTTCTGAAGTAGTGGAGCATGTGGCTGACCTTGAAATGTTTATCAAGTGTTGCTCTCAGGTGTTAAAGGTAAGAGAGTTTTTGCTTTCATTATTGGGAATATTTATTCTCTTTTATTATTGTGGCTTTTTAAAAGGCATGTGAAAACACATTGGCACACATTTCTCCACTAAGTCAGAAGCACGTTCTAGAAGTGCCTTCCATTCTTCTCCATGATGCAAATACATCTTCCCAGCTTCATTAACTAAAGTTATGGGAAATTTATTTCCCCAAGTCAGCCTCAGAAAAGTGTTAGGGCATTGCCTAGCATTGCAAGGTTGCATTGCATCAGGACCTTAAGAAATCTGGTTGCATCTGATTTCTCTCAGGTGAGAGAACATGTGGCAGTGCTGCTGTTGATGGACAACTGTGGCTCAGACTACATGGGAACTCTGTATTGATGTTTCTGACACAAGATTTTATTCCAGTGCTAGCATCACATCAGATAAGGTCCTGGCTTGCCTTTAAAGGTTCCTGGTTAGGCTTTGGAGATAATCAGATGGTTATTCATCTTGATATTAGTTCATTTGCAAAGAAGGATAGTAGGCTCAGCACACAAGTGGCAGCTTTTCTTTAATCTCTTTATCTTTCTGGTCATCAGAAGAAATATAAATTATTTCAATGGAATGCACTACTAATTTTTAGCTTGCTAGGGACAAAGAAATTATCCCCTATTTCTAATGAACAGTCCTTTAAGGACTAATTAGAATTTGTTTCTGGCTTTGTTTCTTTGCCCATGTAATTATTAAAACAAGCATGGCGTGGCATTCAGCAGTCTCAAAAATTAAGGAAGCATTTCACATTTTACTTTGGTTTCAATTAAAAAAGCGGTTTGTGGTTTTGTTTTGATTTTTTGCTTCATTGGGTTTTTTTGAAGTTTTGTTGGTTTTTTTTTACAATGGATTTGTATATGCTTTAATACCTTTTATTTATCTGTTTCCTGGGCAGGAAATATTATAAGTGACTTTTCTAGGTGTTCTTTGGGCTAGGGAATAGTTTTTAGGCCACCCAAGACTTGATTGTGTTGATTCTTTGAAGATTCCTGAGTCATACTGTTAGAACATTATATTCTTTCATGTATTAAAATGTTAGATTCATAAATATCTATCCTGGGATGAAATGACTTCTTATTCTTGCATTGTGTAGACTTTGACGTAGACAAATTATCTATCTTAATGTGATTAAATTTACAATTTTTAAAAAATACTATTCTAATTGAACACTTTAATATTTTAATTAGCCGGAAGGTTCTTTATTCATTACGACAATCAATAAAACACAATTGTCCTATGTCCTGGGAATTGTGGTTGCAGAAAAAATAATGGGGATTGTACCAGAAGGAACACATGAGTGGGAGAAGTTTGTTTCCCCTGAAGAGCTGGAGCGCCTCCTGGAATCAAGTAAGTTTCAGGCCAGATGGTGGGAATGCAGAGATATCCTGTAGAAATGGCAAAGGGATAAGTTAGGTGGGGCGAGTTCTAGCAACAATACCCAGCTTTTCTGCTTGAGTTAACAGTCGTATACTAAGAGTATCATTCCTGGTTTAAAGACACTGCTGCTTACTGGATTTTGCACAAAATAAATTAAGTGGAATCCTAAGAATGCAATGATTACTTGAACAAAATCACTGTTGCAGCTGTCCTCTGTTTAATACCCTAAATTAAAAAATCCAATGTTTTCCATTGTGTTCTGGTGACAGAATGTATGTTCTGAAGTGGTTCATATGCTCTAGGTCAGGTTTGAGGAAATAACTGTGTTGGCACTCTGGGGCTGCACTGCTGCCACTGCATTGTTTGTCGCCTTTCCTTTGGGAGGAGGCGTTTTTATTTTTGGTTTGCTGCTCCATGTTCTCTATTCATGTTATGTTACTAAAAGATTTCTTTCAAAATGTGGAGATGAAACCTACCACAAATTCATTAGTCAGTTCTTGAGAAACTATGTGATACTGATTTTAATTATTTCTAATTAGGTTACCCTCGTCTGATTGCTTTTAATATAGACAAGGCACTGAGCTGGGAAGACTTCTGCCCATTGCCCTCCTTCGCTGCAGATGTTCTAAAATCCTCTCACCAAATATTTCACTTTGCTCTAGTTCACTGCAAAGGAGCTGAAGTATGAGTGGAGCTATTCTCTTGGCAAGGTCTTTTCCTGGCACTTTGCAGTGATGCCATAAGGAATATGACTAATACTGGTTCACATACTGGTGGTTCTTTCAATTCTTCCTTTGAAAGGAGAAGCAGGTGCAGTGGAGTGATTTGTTTTGATAGGGTGTTTGTTTTCTGCCTTCCATCCTGTATCCCGCTGGGACACAGCAGATCCATGCAATGAACTGAGTGCTGCTCAGCGAGGAATGATAAATCACTCTTTATTTGCACTGAGTCCTTGATGGCATTCATGTGCCTTTTTCTTACATTTTTCCATTCCTAAAGGGAATCTGCAGAATCCTTGCAAAGATGTGCTCAGATTTTGATTTTGGAGTGTGCGATGTCAATCTAAAGCCTGTCTCCACCTACAGAAAACGTTACCAGTCACCCAGATGAGGAGGTGTGAGGCTGGGGTTTCCAGCAGAGCTGCTGGTGGTGCATAGCCTGGCACAGAGCTGTTGCAGCCACTGCCAGGAGCAGGACCTGCTGTCACCAGCGATGCCAGTGGCACTGCAGGCGGAGGTATCTGACAAAGGCCAGCTTCCTCCCCAGCCTGGAGGAAGAAGTGTGTTTCAGACTTGCTGTTCTAAAGAGCTTGATGTTGCAGTGACTTAAAATATTTAAGAACATCTGTTGCTTTATATGGCTTCTTTCTTTCCTAGATGGCTTTTCAGTCAGAACCGTGAATGGGATGTTGTATAATCCGCTCTCGGGCTCCTGGGGCTGGATGGAGAGCACGAGCCTGAACTACGCTCTGCACGCAGTGAAGTCTGGGGCTCGGGCACAGTCACATGCGACAGACGCCCTGCCAGAGACAGACATTCAACAGCGCTCAGCCACAGCTGGCACTGTCCCAGATGGCACTGTCTGACATATGTGGTGATGGACTGTCACCAGAACAGAAAATGAGCTTTTACTCAGATGGACACAATAAAACCTTTGCTCACAACAAGCTTCCTGTTTGCATCAATAATACTTGCGCTATTTTTGGCCAAATATTTAGGGCAGTCGCAAAAAAACCAAGTGCCTACTATCTCAGGAATCTGTTAAGATTGAAAGGAGAAAAGCTTTTAAAGAATAAGTATTTTTATGAGAAAGTAGTTTCAAATTGTTGGACAGGGAAATACAAATGATTCTGTTGGTAGCTTGGAGGAAGCTCTATTATGCGGTGGCATTTTCAGTCCTGCTGGGACTCAGATTTCCATAGAATAATGGCGTAGATGTAGAATAAGTTAAAAACCACAGTGCTGGACAATAAATAAAATGCCTTAAGTGTTTCAGATACTCAACTCTGTTAAAATATATGAAACACTTAAGAGCTACGAGCACTTATTTCTATAATACACCTTTCTCCCTGAGGAGGGGAAACAAAATAGCAAACCTTTACTGTCCAGTCCTGCTGTGTCTGCAGTTGACATGAGGTAACTTTGCAGTGGAAGAAGAGTCTCTGAGACCAGAGTGCCTCAGCTGTCAAAGCCCCTTCACCCTAAAGATACTTTTATCTGTGCCTATTATTTTAACTTTCTTCCTCTGCCCAAATAAAGAGAAGCTGCAGGTAAAATTTTACTAAGCAACCAGAGCTTTATGCTAGAAAAATGACATTGTAGCAGTCTGTCCTAGAACTGAAGTGCCATACCTATGTAGTCTTAATGCTCTAGAGCCTGGGTAAGGAAAAGTCATTTACAATGAAACAGAACTTTCTAAATAAAGTGTCATTTGTGTGTCTATGACTGCATCTATTTCCTTCTTCTTTTTCTTTCAGCTTGTACACAGCTGGAAAGGTGTCTTGTTTTTGCTTGCAGGGATGAAACTTTTTTTCCTCCCCTCCCCTTTTCTCCCTGTTTTAGTTGCTTGTGCATTTCTCCTGCTGTAGAGGTGTGGTGGGCTAAATTAGATTTTACACATTCGCATTCTTGCTGCTTTGCTGTATCTGCGTGTTGCCTTCAGATCCAAGTTTCATGATGGATTTGATGATGCCCAGAAGAATATAGCTAATTTGTAATGGAAATAATAGTAATTCATAGCTATTAAAGATCGAGAAGTAGTATCTGGTGTGATTGCTTCCATCACAATAAGCTCTGCTTCATAATATTTCTTTGGGCTGTAGCTTGGCTTTGAGAAGAAGATTCATCATCATGTTAGGAGTTCAGTGATGGAGAAGCCACTATACCAGTAAGTAGATTGTTCCAAAGGTTCATCAGTTGAAGTAGTTTAACCTTGGAACCTCACCAGTGATGTCTTAACATACTCATTTTTATGCTTAAGTACCTCTGTCAGCTGCAGTTTTGAGTTGTCACCCCTTAATTTTTTCTTAGATAAGTGGTCTGAGATTATCTCTACAGGTATTACCACTACATGTGAGTTTCTGAGTTCACTGAAGTTGTGCGGTAAACATTGTTTCTGGAGCGTGACAGTGGAAATGGCTGAAACATTTCAGTAATGGTTTCACTAATGCTGTCCACATTAGGAGGAATACATCATTCCCTGTCTGCCTGACTTTCTTCTGCAAGGGAGTCTCCGCTCCATTGGTCACGCATACCATGCATGTGTGGTGCACAGTGTTTAGGAGAGGAGTGATGCTGGCAGAAAATGTCGAGTCAAAGGAGCTAACCAGTGGTCTTTGCTCCTAACAGTGTGTTCAGGCATGTTAAACCATGTGGCTCCAGTGAGTTCCCCTAACCAAATTACCAGTGTCAATCTAAGTTAGTGCAACTGTGTGACTCTTGTTTCAAATTTTGCCAGCAGCTCTGAAAAGCACTGAGACCTGGACAGATTCCTTGGGTAGCCCAATAGAAACATCCCCCAAGAGGTGGTCTCCTCTCCACCGATTTGTTTTGAGTCTTGTCAAGTGAAATAAAAATAATGTTATAAAACTGGAATAGAAAGAGCTGATTTTTGTTTTCTTTAAGAGCCCTTAGTCCAGCTGTTTATGCGACTAGCTGTTATCCTGGCTTTCTCATCCTTTACATTTTTCCTCACTTCATAGAATCACAGAATATTTCGAGCTGAAAGGGACACACAAGGATCAAATCCATTCTTAAGTGAATTACTTGTTACTTCCTTGTAGTTTTTCATTAACTGTGAACCACCTAGGGAAGGGGTGTTTTGTTTTGGCGTTTTTTTCACTGTTATTTCTATTGCACGTAGCACAAAAAGCCTTTGATGCTGCCTGGGTTCTCTGTCCAGGCTCACAAGAGGGATCCTGTACCTCATGAACAATGGCTGGCATTTAAATGACAAGCACGTGGACCTGGTTATCCAAAAAACCCCCAAAAAACCAAAACCACTGGTTTTGACAAAAACCTTACCACAAGCACCTACTCTTCTGCTCCTACATGTGTACTGGAGCCCTGTCAATCCAGGAGAATTTTGTGAGAAGTGTGGACAAAGGAGTGGGGACTGCTTGAACTGGGGACTGCTAGGTCCTTGTACCTATATGTTGCCAGATGTTCTGATATGCTCCATCCCCAGTCCTTACCCCTCAGTTTTCTTCTCCTGCCGAGTATCCTAACTGTTCTGGATATATTTCATCCCTCTGTTTAAAACAACCTTGTTTTAAGCTTGAAATGCTAGAATGCGGTAGAAAGCATTTTAGTGAGATAACAAACAGTACAAAAATATCCTACACCTTGTGAACTGTTTGTTTTTCATGTCCCTACCTTTTTCATATATGTGCAACTGGCACAGTGTAATCAAATTCAGTACTATGCAGTGAATATGTACGATGCATTTGTGCTCCAGAAACTTTTTTCTAAATCTGTGCATAGAAAACCAATGAAGTTTTCACACTTCTCTTAGCCCAGCTGCCGCAGAAATTTCACAGATGCTATTGATTTGGAAAGAATTTAAATCAAATAAATTTGCACATCTTTTGTCTTTCATTTTGCAACTTGTTCATGTTTATGGAGCCATAGCTTCAATACTTACAGGAACAGTGGTGGTAGGAGGTGAAAAAAGCAATATTATAGCAGCAGCCATGCACCCAGGACTAGGAGTGAGTCAAGAGGTGATTCTTGCCTTGAGATAGGGAAAAAACTGTATTTGGGGCTTGGTCTTTTTCAGCCTTTGTGTTTTCTTTTAGTTATATACCCTTGACTCTCCTGTTACCAGCCATTTCTTCCTGCAACAAAACAAATCAGAGTAAGGAGCTGATCCTGAAAAAAAAAAAAAAATCCAACAGAGCAAACAATGATGTTCTGGGTGGTCTCAGATATTCAGCTGTGGTTTGGCTTGTTGTGTTGTTTCATCTCTCCCACATTGCTCCACATGGTCCCAGTTCCAGCTCTTTGCTGAGACTGATTCTTGTCCGAGGCGTAAATATGTTTTTTTGCCTTCTTTCCTTTTCTTATTATGTTTCCATGGGATGCTGCTGGTGGTTGTGCGGTTCAGGGAGCTGAATTTTCCCACTGTGGGACTAGTGCCATTTGGGAGGTAAGCACTGGGAGTAAATGGACAGGGAGAAGGTGGGACACAACAGCTCCTTGAGGGGCAGTAGGCTTTTAGGCTGGCTCAGCCTGTCTTGTGGAACAGCACATTCAGATAATAATTGAAACATTAATTGTGCTCAAGCCCAACTGGAGTAGTATGAGAGCCTCAGAGGAGATCTGCATTTAATCTCCTTTTAAAATAAAAATACAACTTGAAGTTTCCATGGTTCCCATTATGCTATCTTATTGCCCATTGTTCCTTTGTGGTCCAGTGACATTTCATAGCCATTTTTGCAGGACTCCACAATTTCTTTCCTTACATTTCCACTAAAACCCTGTGTCAGGTTCCTCGGGAATGGAAAAAAAGAGAGAGAAAGGAGTGGGAAAGGAAATGTGCAGTGGCTGTGAGTCGAGATAAAAATAATGAATATCTTCTTGGAAGTTTTTCTGAAAATGGCTTCTGATTTTTCACTGTGTTGAAATCTCAGCTTTAATTAAAAAAAAGCAACAAACAAATAAACTTATTTTTCATACACTTTTAATAAATGCTTGAAAGGAATAATCCCATGCAGTCGAGAAGTTCAGAAGTCAGAAGACTCAGTGTCTGTAATGAGCCAGCCTGATGAAGCAGACTGGAGGAGAAAAAGTGAGACAGAACATGAATTATTATGTGAGTGCTGATACTGTATTTGCAGGGGTTTGAGAGGCGCCCAGGAGTACGTGGAATTGGGGAGAGTATTGAAAAGCCAGAAATAGGAGTATGAGTGATGCCTGGAAGATAAGTATGATTCTGATGGAGAGGAGAAATGTGAAGCAGAGGTATAGCGGGCAGTCTGGTTCTGGTGTGCCTTTGAAGAGGAACTACTGATGGTTGGGAGAGTGGCTCTGTGTCAGACTGAAGCATAACAGTTCAGGTGTTCACAGCCTCCCACTTGCTTTTGCACATTAACCTCCAGTGCCTCATTCCAAATGCCTACACCCTTGCTGAGCTCCTAGAAGGAAAGGTGGTGACTTACTAATCATGAGTTGCGGACAGATCTCTCATTCATGGTGTTCTCCAGGTTATAGGACAAAATTCTAATCACTTAGAGTTTGTGCTGACAGTAAACCTTATTTTTAATGATGTGCTCCACTGAAGCAATATAAAATGTCATGTTATAATCTAGCTAGAACGGCTGGGATTTCACTTAGACTGTAAAATCACCTGCCCTGTCTTGACTTACACAAGCATTAATTGCACAGCCACCTCTCAGTGCATTAGGAATTCAGGATATATACTTTGATCTCCATTTTATTGTGCTTGTATTCCCCCATGGAGTCACTCCACCAATACGATCAATATTCACTTGGTCTAAAAAGACATAATACTTTTTTCTTCCTAAAAGGATTGTGAAGATCATTAGTGTTCCATTAATAAATCTGAAACGTCTGTTGCACTCTCATGAGGTATGTTAAAAAAACCCCAAACAAACAAAACCAAAAAACAATCCCAAAATAACTTGAATTGCTAACATTGCCTTGTATAGTAGTTGTATTATAAAACTTTACAATAGTAGAAGATAGAGAAAATGTTATGGTGTTTATTTTCCTGAGTTAGAATATGCTCATACAACCTGCAGACATATAAACCAAAACATACAAAAAAGGATACCTCAGAAGGATGTATCCAACTCTGTGCCGGTTTGGCCAAAATCTAGTAATATATCCCCTGAGAGAAAACCAGGTTACAACCACCCTTCCCCCCACCAGGTTCGGGGAAAAAAAGGAAATTTTTCCTTGAAGGAAAGTGAAAGAAATAAAAACTATTTATTTTAACAAACACACTGGAAAAGGATAATGATGCTAAATAATGAAATGAAATCTCTCGCTGTAGAGAGAAACCTGGGAAGATTTCGGAGTCCTTCTGTAGGTGTGGTCTCTCTCCTCCTCGGAGCTGGGTCGGCGAGGGCCCACCCCCGGGCCTCGGGAGGAAATTCTCCTGAATGTGTTCTGATGTTGTTGAAACAGTCCAGAAGAAAAGAAGGGAAAAACCAAAGTCCCAGGAAACAAAAGTTCAACTCTCCGCCTCACGCCGAGAGGGGAAAAGGGAAAAAAAAAACCAGCTGGCTGAAGGAAAGCGAGCAGGGTGCTCCCTCTGTGTTCCTGCAGCCAGAGAACGCAGAGGAGTGTAATCTCTGTGTCCTTGAGAAACTGCTTTGAAAAGTTCGTTTGGGTTTTTTTTCTCAAGCTCAGTTTAAAGACACAGAAAAGGCACAAAATTACTTTTTGGGCATAGAGCATGATAGGGGATACACATGATAGAGTCACCCCAAGACAAACTCAAATATAAATTAGCAGATTTGCCTCGAATGCCCTCTGATGAAGCATAGCCCCAGGACTGAAACATGGGGTTTAATTTCCAGCTTTGCCTTCCAGCTGTTGCAGAAGCATCAGCTCAGTGCCTAGCCTCCCTTGATCCACCCTAAGTTATGCTTTACAAAACTGAGAGGAACTGGCTACCCCTGGGGGATCCCTTCAGGGTGCTCCCTGCCTTGGTCCCCAGCTGTAACTGAGGAAGTCCTGACCTGGATGGGCACGTCCACAGCCACTGAGTGCCTGCCACTGCTGCAGGAACACTGAGCATTATGTCTCTCCCACACTCGGGGATGTTAAAAACCAGTAAACCCCTATGTTGTTCTTTCTAAACAAAGCATTACTGGCTTTCCTTTCAATGTCAAAGAGAGGTACGTGTTCATTACCCTCCTCCTCAGCCCTCCCAATCCTAACAACAAGATCATCTAACTTCTCAAAAGCACAAAGCTCTGGAATACTGAGGCAGTTCTCTGATCATGGACTTGTCCAGAGGCCTCTGTTCTGCAGCCAGGAAAAATGACCCCTTGAATTTAGAATCGCCAGAACAGCATTTCTCAGTACACCATAGTAAGAAAAGTCCTGCCAAAGCTGCCAACCAAAGGTGTCCACTAAGAAGAAATGTGTGTGTAGGATGGGATTTGGGTCATGCTGCTATGGCTGATGACAAAGTACTCTGGAGAAACCTTGGTTTTGCCTTCTCCAGAGGAAGAGTGAGGCCCCAGATGAAGACACCAAAGTTTCTGAGGGTGTTATCAGATGAGATGATGTCCCTTGAAAGGATAACAAAGGGAGGAAGCTACACAGGCTGAAACACTTCATGGCAGGTAATGAAAGAAACTTTACCTGGCCTGTCTAGTCAGGACAGCATCCCCATGTGGGTTGTGCAGCATCTCTCCCTTATTGAATCTTACCTGTGGATAAGAAAAAAGCTTCTGTCTACAGGATTACTTAACAAGCATTTTTTTCCAGAACCAAATTAATAATAAACCAAAATCCTATCTTCTACAGTGCTCAACAGTTCACCTTCTTGGAGGATGCAGACTGCAGGCCATTGGTTCTGCCGCTGTCTCTCCCACCCATCTTTATTTTCAGAGCTCTTGGGAGATGAAAACACAGGCTTGGCCTCAGGAATATGGCCTCTGGAAGAGTCTCTCCTCCTCCCTGATACCATCCCTTCTCATTCCCCTCCCACTGCCTTCAGCTGAGAGTTTATTTGCAGACAAATATGTTATGCTGGAATGATCTCCTCTTCCCATTTTGTGGCCCTATTGCTCTGGGTTGGCAGGGTTTGTTTTCTGTAATGGTACTTTGCTCCATTTTGCAGTGTCTGCAGCAGCCAGTGCTTTTACCTCTATTACCACCTTAGGCTAGTTGCAAGCAAATCTAAGGCAGATGCATTAAAACAACTCATTTTCCCACAAAAAACCAACACTTCTTACTTAGCAGGGTAAAATCTGAAGACCATATAGATCTCTTGAAAAGAGTAAATACGGTAAGGAAAGGAAATCTGTGTAAGGAAATCTGCAAAAATTTCATACACCTCTATTATTAGTTAAATATGAACTGAGATGCCAACCAGGTCACAGCAGTATGTACTGCAAATCTTACTTCTTCTGAGGATGCTGTAAATCAGAGAGCACTTATAAATGGGCAAAGACTGGGAACTACTGCACCAGGCTATGGCAAGCAATCTGTAGCAGGTTCCCACCACTGTTCTGCTATTGAGAAAGTTTTATATGAAAGATCTGACTATTAATCATATAACTGCCCCCATGACATTGTGAGGGTTGTCAGTTGTCCAAAAAGCTTGTAAAATAGAGTAATAAAATTAAAAACAACTAAAGAATTGTGAGACTGTAGGTCTGTAGCTGTCAGCTATACTCAGCTACCACCTGAGTACTTCCACCTGCAGAAAGCAGGAGGTTTCATGCAAAGCCTTGGGGGTTTTTTTTCCCATGAAAGCAAGGAACTTGAGTTACATCATTCAGGGCAGTCTCAGGGTATGTGTTGCCTTAGAAAGTGGCTTTGTTTACTAGCAAGTGCAAAGCAAACACTGGAGAACCACTGGAATTGCACTTAATGTGGACTTACATACAGACACTTCCATATAGCACAGAAATAGTTTAGATTCTGGATGTTCTGCATTTGTACCTTTGTATGTCATTAAAGTATCATTAACTCCTTTTCTAAATCCAAACTGAATTACTGTTTTGCACCTATACCTTGGCTATTTTTATCTGAATAATTAAAAAGACGTGTTTATGAAACTCAAGCTGCCCTGAGAGATCATTAATATTACAACAAAACCAATCCTGGCATCAGTCAGCAATTGTTGCAGAAGGATCCTGGAAGCTTGCTGGTGATGAAAAAGCCTTTTTGCACCCTCTCATAAACTGAGCCCTCACCACAAAATCCATTAAATTATCTCATCTGCAGTGAAGGGCTCAGTAAGTCTGGGTACTTCAAAGAGAAGGAAAGCATTTCCATACCACTGGATGATGCCCCAGCAATACACAAAGGGAGAGCCCAGCCTGGGCTGGGGACAGCCAGTCCCTGTGCAAGGACACAGCATGGTGCTTTTGCTTCAGGCAGAACAACCTGTGAAACCAACCCACACTGATTCATGGAGCTGTTTAAAGCTCCGTGCCCAACCTTTGAGCACTTGGAAGAGAGAGAGGCAGCGAGTAGGAGCCACGGATTATACCAATGCAGGAAGCGAGTGGAAAATGGGTGGCCCTATTTCTTGAAACCCCAGGGGAGATCTGGCAAGTGAAACTGCTGTTCAAACCCAGCTGCCAGCAGCACATGAAAGTAAAACCTGTGGTAAGCATGAGCTCAGAGCATGAGCTCTGATTTTTAAAAAGCTTACTTAGTTCTTGGCTAAAACACAGATGGGACAGCTTGTGCACTGGCGCTTTGTGGAGTCCCATCACAACCACTGGGTTCAGACTGTGGTTTCCATACCTGATGCCACCTCCATGGGCAGCCTGCCATGGTAACCTCAGGCTTTTTTAAAGATATGCAACGAACTCAAGGACATTACAGAAGAAAAAATGTAATGAAGATCAAGAGTCTTTATGCCAATGTACAGAATCTAGCAACATTGTGTCTTCCTGCTCCCAAATCAAACTGCAGACTTCAGAAGAAAAATCTGGCTTGCTATATAACAAATTAAGCTTAGATTTATGTTAACTAGAAAAATCTACTTATTTTATTCTGTTGCTCTCTCTTCCTTTAGGCAGCTGCACTAGAACAGACTACAGATAGAAGTGTACTTCCATGTATTAGGTCTTGCTTTGCTCTGTGTGATGTATCTGAGGGATGACTGTTCCAGTCTGTGCTGCACTCGGTGTGTGTTTGCAGCCAGACAGGCTGTGAGTGTATCACCCTTAGCTCTCATTTTCCCCACTCAAAAAAGTGAATGGTGGTAATTTACCAAACATGCAGAGCTGGATTCCCACCCTCCCTGAGCGAGACAGTGAGGCAGCTGCCAGTGCAGTAGGCATCACTTGTGAGCCTCTTCGAGGGCAAATTTGGGAAAATCAGACCTTATCTCAGGAACCACCCAGACTGCGGCACCTACAAGGCACAGGAGCAGAAAAAAAGACTCGGGTTCCTGGGCATTGCTACCAGCTAATAATCCTGTCTAATACAAGTCATTGGCCACAGGCAAGCAGTGCCTGAAGGAATGGACACTGCATTCTTCCACAGCCAGGGAAAAGGCAGGCTAAGGACATGCTTTTTGCTGTCTTGCCTGCTGATAAACGTGACTACCAGACTGCCAGGCCAAATGGATTCAATATCTGCTGGCAGAAAACTTTGAAACCTGAAGGAAGAGAGACTGGCAGAGCACCACTAGCAAGACAACCTAGTGTGGGACAGGTATGACGGTACTTGTGTTTTATCCATGTTCTTTATTTGCTGTTAAACTCTGGCAAACGAGATGTGACATTGGGACCTGCAACGGCCAATTTTAAATGGCCAGATCTGGTCAGCACCATGCAGGTCATAACCAACCTCCAAAAATCCCGTTTATGAGCAGAACAGCAAAGCTGCTGGGGTGTCTATGCAGATCTGTATCTGACATACCATGAGGCACATGTGTTCTGTTGCTGAGGCTTCCCACACTGTTTTAGGAGGCATTACTAGGTTTTGGATCCTCACAGCTTTCAGGCAACATCGTAACCAGAAGTATAAAGTCCTTCTCCAAAAGTAGGGTAGAAGTGCCCTTACTGAGCAAATGTTAAATGCCTGACTGAAGTCCTGCTCTAACAATTCTGGGGCAACCAGGCACAAGCTGGACTACCAAAACACAGCATTGATTTTCAGAGCAGAAACTGCAGTAATGCATCCAAGTTTGCCTAACTTTTCTGGGTCTGCACTGAGAGGTGAATGATTTACTCCGGCCTTCCATCTCTCCTCTCCCCCACAGGTCTTCCCCACTTGTGCCAGCCACTGATAAAAACACAGATTTTAGGATAGCTCATTTGTCTCTGAAAGTCAAGCAGTGGCAGCAGCTGGGATGTGGATGACCAGGACCTCTCCCTGCCCTCACAGAAACTTAGATCCCATCTGTAACTGGATCCCTCTTATCAGTAACACAGCAAGCAATTCCCATGCAGGAACAAAAGCTGAGACCAGCTACCAGGCTGTGACAGTCCAGATTTATTAGGCCGTCTGCCACTTGAAACAAATCTTCAGCTGAGATTTGCAGGTGCTGTAACAGAGAAAAAACACTTTTCTTCTTTGTCTCTTTATTGCCTGGCTGTAAGAATTTAACAAAACTGTATGCTGCAAATGATCAGCTGTTGCATGAAAAGGCTGCTGCTCTCACTTTCCGCTCTTGTTTCATTACCTGTGCATCACCTGTCATGTGGGATGGCTCAAAAGCTACGCAGAAGCTGTTCGGCCAGCACCTTGCCAAGGATGAGTGCAAAGAAGTGCAGCATGTTTTGGAGGGCACAACCTGTACGTGGAACAAGATTTACTGGGACCTCTCTGATCCCATTGCCTCCTGAGAGCAGAATGTCAGCACAGTATCAAACACATACTTGCATGGCAGCCTGTGGCTACTGAATCCGTGTAAACAACAAGTTAAAAGTGAGATAAAAGTGAGGAATAAAACAAAATGCTGCAAGGAGCTACTGCAGGAAAGTGTCAGAGCACAACAGCCTTCCCTGGTGAGTGCAGGCAGGAGGTAGTTCATGGAAACACAGAATCATAGAATGTCCTGAGTTGGAAAGGACCGCAAGGGTCACAGAAGTCCAACTCCTGGCCCTGCACAGGACAACGTCAAGAATCACACCTGAGAACTTCTTGGACCCTGCCAGGCTTGGTGCTGTGACCACTTCCCTGGGGAGCCTGTTCCAGTGTCCAAACACCCTCTGGGTGAAGAACCTTTTTCTAATATCCAACCTAAACATCTCCTGACACAGCTTCATGTTGCTCTCACTGATGTTGCACAGCAAAATTAAACGCAAAACTGGCCACTGCTGGCACTTGGAGAAGTCACTATATGGATCTGAACTTCATGAGTTTGCTCAGGGACCTCCTCTTCCTCATTTGCCTGCTTTGTCCCTGAGGTAGAGCATCTACAAAGCCCTGGTCACAGACTCTGTGCATCCCTCCTGGACACTGAAAGTTGGTTCATTTGTGTTAAGGATAAGGTCACTTCTCTTGCACCTGATGGCATAGAAAAATATCCAACTTGTGGGAGCACTTTGGAGCAGCTATGTACACACCACAGCATTTTACAAAGGACTGTTTAGGCAGTGGTATTACTCAAAAAACAAAGGGCACTGTTTTGGGGTTGGAGTGATATGCAGAGCCGAGGATATTTGGCAGAACGTAGGTGAAGTTCTGCTCATGCCATCGCGGGGTACCCAAAGATCCTACTGCAGCAGGGAGTCCAGAGGCAAGGGAATGCCAGGACCCTCAGTGTCAATAAAATCTCGTGACCTTGTGAGCCAAGGGATTTGCTTTGAAGCCATTTTGCTTCCATTTCCGCTCACAGAGGTGTTTTCCTCAGTCACCTCATGGAGCACCAGAATAATAAGAAGAAAATCGCCGCGGTGTTGACAGACACAGTGTGACAATGCTCAGCTGCGGCCAGGCACGGGGAGGGTGGCTTTTTTGTCCCAAATACAGGGTGAATACAAGGCTTCTGTTCCTCCAGGAGCAGCGCGGCGATGCTCGGACCTGAGGCATTTTAACAGGGCCGGCTCACATGCAAACCCCCGGCCGTGGCACGGCGGCTCCTCGCCCTCAATTCTGGACAGCGACTGCCGGGCCCGGGAGACTCCGCAAGGGCAGGGCAGGACACACCCGGCCCGGTCCACCCCATCCCCTCCTTCTCCTCCCCATCCCCTCCCTTCCCAGCCCGGTCGCGCAGCCGCGCAGCGCCGGCCGAGGGAGCCGCCGGAGCCGCCGGAGCCGCCCAGCGCGGCGCGGCCCTTCCCCGCCGCGGGGCCGGGCTGGGTCCGGCAGGACCGGGCAGGGCAGGGCAGGGGAGGACAGGGGGCTCGGCGGCTCCGCGGCGGGGGATGCGGGTGCCGGGCGCAGGATGCTGTGGGGGGTGGGTCTGGCGGCGCCGCGCTCCTGCGTGGCGGACCTGAGCCGCAACCGCAGCCTGTCGCTGGGCTGGTGCGCGGGGCCCGAGGAGCCGCCGCCCGCCTTCTATGGGGGCGAGATCGTCGCCTTCCCGCTGTCGGGCGGCGGCGGCACCATGGCGGCGCTGGGCTCCGACTCCTGGTGGAAGAAGACGCTCTACCTGACGGGCGGAGCCCTGCTGGCCGCCGCCGCGTACCTGCTCCACGAGCTGCTGGCCATACGGTGAGGCTGCGGGGCTGCCGGGCGGGAGCGGCGCGGGGGCTGCGGCGCTGCGAGCCGAGGGCGCTCCCCGCCGGGCCGAGGCGGCGCCCGGAGCCGCCTACACCTGCGGGGTCAGGCTGGCGAGGTCTGGCGGGTTGGGTTCTCTCCTTCACCGTGTTTTTGCCATTTACCTTTTTCTTTTTTCCCATTCCTCCCCGCTTTCCCCCATTCGCCCTTTGCAGCAGCGCAGCAGGCGGCTCCGCGGCGAGCCCTGCGCTCGCCCCCACAGGTGGCCCAGGCTGGGCCCTCTCGCTGCCTGCGGACCCGGGCAACCAAAACCTGCAGCAGCCCCTTAAAGGCTGACGAGTGTGTTGCCAGGGCCAGGGTTTCTCCTTTGTCTATTTAATGTACTGATGTAGCATGCACCTGTCCGGTTTTTTTTATATTTTTTTTTTTTTTTAATTCTGGGGTTTTTTTGACAGGAAAGAGGAAGAGCTTGATTCGAAAGATGCTATCATACTGCATCAGTTTTCAAGGCCTAGGAATGGCGTTCCGAGTTTATCTCCGTTCTGCCTGAAAATGGAAACGTACTTGAGGATGGCTGATTTACCCTACCAGGTACGTTGTGCAGTTTGCCTTTGCATTGCAGCTCTCTCTAATTGCATGAAATGGCACATAGGCATCCTGCCTCTCCTCCCCCCAGTCTATCTCACCCAGGGAGATGTAAACATACACCTACAGCTAGGTGGGTATGCCAGCACTTTTATGTCTCCAATTAAATTTGGTGTATAACCTTCAAAGATATGACTTGAATAAGATTAGTCTGGAACAGCTGTAGATTTAACTGGCAAAGCTGAATGTATGTTAAGAAGTTAACTTGGCTGGAAATGCTGAAGTGGGTGAATAGTCTGGAGTTCATATCACACTAAATAACACCCCAAAACTAAAGCAGAACACTATTTGATCTTTGAATTGCACCACGCTAAAGACATCAAGATTAGACAGCTGCAGGTTCTTGTTTTTCTGGAGGCCTTATCTCTGAAGCTCTCCTGGGAAGAAGCGCTTACCTTTTGCTTCACCTCCCATGGCTAATGCTTCCTCCCTGGTGAAGTGAGACAGGATTGCTTTTAGAGGTCATGAATACTGCTCCTTAATTGTGGTTGGATGCATCCCATGCCGTCTTGCTGCAGGGAGTGAAGCCTGAGCTACTCCAGCGAATGAAAGCTGTGGGAGCAGAAACTTGAATCTTGTGGTCTTGCCCATTAGCATCGAGGTCAAGTTGGGACGCAGCCAGTGTGGCACACACCTTGTGGTGTTGGCAAGCTGTACAGCACACAGGCTCTTTGAGACATGGGATGGTTTTCTTTTTTTGTGTGTGTTAAGCACTGAATGCCTTTAAGATGATAAAATAGTGGTGAAATATATAACTAAGATCTTAGGCAGAAGAAATGTCTGGGGTTTCTTTCCTTTTTTCTTCTCCCTCTTTTTTTCCCTAAGTGATGTAAATTTGGCATTTTCCTTTGTCTCAAAGAGACTGAGCTGTGGGTAAGTTCCACACTCAGCCCGCCATAAGTTCAAGTCTCTTCTTACTGCTCCATACCAAGGTATTAGGAAGAATGTTCTGTATAAGTCCAGTGTTGTACAGAGGAAAACCAACCCTATTACAACTTTTTTTTTAACACATTTCCCATTGGTATTTAACTTCATGTGTGGCTAAACTCCTTTACACTGGAAGAGAAAGAAAGTCTAATTAATATATTTTGATTAATTCTTTAAAAGCCTGAGTTTAATGTTTTCTTACAATTCAGTGGTACTTGAATCAGATGCTTGGGAGTACTAAAGAGGAAGACTTCCATCCTGTGGGATGTGTTTTCCTCATTTAGGTTTACAGGACTTGCAAGATTCTGAAGCTTGAACATGTCCTTGGAGCAGGAGGACTGTGCACATTGCTTTTCTCAAAGTAATTTGGGTAGAAATTGCACGTTTGAGGGGATGACTCTCTTGGTGAGGTCTGTTTTCTTTCTAATGGCAGCTGATGTGGTTCAAAGGTTTGTGATGGTCAAGTTTGCTCTGGTGGAGAGTAGCTAAAGAAAGTTGAATTGTAAAAGGTGGTTGTGACAGAGCATGGTCACTTCTAAAAGATAACACAGCATTTGTGTGATTCAGGATGGAGTCCTTTAGAGAGCTCATGCTGGTCAGAAGTCACACAGCTTTTCTGAGGGAGGAGATTCCAGAGGGTTATCCTCCCCTCTTTATTTTCTGTACTGAAGGTCAGCATTGTTTTTTGGTGTTGCATCTCTCTCTATCCCTACTCACTAACTGTGAGCACACGAAACTGACAAGACCATCAAAAGCAACAGTCCTCCCTTCAGCTGCTTCCTCTTGTCCCTTCCTGCACATGCTGTTCTGTGGCAGCTCAGGCTGATCAGAGCTGGCCTAGCTAGAGCCATGAAGTTCTAGTTTATTTGGTTTTAACTCAGCTTGCTTCCCCACATGCTCTATGTGCCATTTTGCAGGAGCAGGAGTGGGTCCTGCGGGTGCTGGGAGTGCCAGGTTGCCACTTTTAGCCATGCTGGCTTACATGGGCTCGAGGTGCTTGTGGGGTTACCGACCCTCTGAAAGGTTTTAGAGATAAGTTTGATGGAGCTAAGCTCATGAGCTGAGCATGAAGCTCTTTTTTTCTAGAAGTAGATTTTGTTTCTGCCCTTGTGTTAGGAGTATGGTGCTGCATTGGGCTCTGGCAGCTGGAGGAAAGTATGGATGCTGCTGTGGGATTGAGCGGGAGGGGAGCTGAAGGGGACACTGTTTGTGACTGGAGTTTCTTATACTCTGCCTGTAGACTTTGATTTTGTTCCCTCATGACTGTGTGACCTTTAGGACGCTGTTGGTGACAGAGGCATCCTTTGGCTGCCTGGCAGGCAGCAGGGTGGGGGTGTAGGGTGCTACAGCAGGATCCAGAAGGAAACACCTTGCTTCCCTGCACACTCTCAGGGGCCACGATGGAGGAGCGCTGCAGGTGGCAGCTGGTGCTCATCCCAGGAGACCTGCTGCGGCCATCACCTTGCCAGGGAGGGGCTGCTTTGAGGGGAGGGTTATGAAGCAGAGTGAAGAGAAGACGGTGAGGTGCTCAGACAGCTTTTACTCTTTTGATTCCTTGTGTTTATTGTAGTGCATCAGACTGTCGAGTATTGGGCTGTGTGTTACACAGCATGCTTTAATGGCACGTGAGGGTTGGAGTAGAGTGACATATTCCTACCTTACTCTCACCTGAATTTCTCCCAACATGTGCTCTTGTCATACGTTTTCTTGAATCTGCCTCTCTTTGTGAGAGTTTTCCGTTAAAAATGATTTGGGCAGCCCCACGCCAGCTGGGCTGTCATAATCCCTAGCTGGGTTTTTGAAACATTTGATGCTTTTCTTGGTAAAGCTTGCTTTGAAAGAGCCCCTTCTGTGTCGTCATCGAGATCTTTTGGGTATTCCTGGATTTCCTCAAGAACATGAAGAGCTGAGCCTTTATGTAATCTAATAAATAATTAGCACAGCAGGAATGTGCTGTTTTCGTGCCAGGTCTGTGGAAGTGGTAGCATCCTTAGCAAAAGACATGAGTAAAAGTAAAATCATAAATAGGAGTAATTGAAAATGTGAAATCTAATTTCTTCTGGATAGTACTGTAAGGTTACCCCAGAAATACCTTGCGCCATTCTTTTTATAAATTTCTCTGTAAATGAGGTTTCGTAGAGCTATTGTTATTGTTCCTTTGCAGGCACTTAATGTTCTGTGAGGTGTGACGGGATATTCTTTTGGTTTGCTTTTGGTTTTTACTAATACCATAGCTTAGCAGCTGGAACAATTTTTAAGTGGAAAATTGGTAAATATTTGATAGCAGTTAGCATCAGCCATAAGGATACAGAGGTTTCAAGCCTAAAAATGCCTGTTTGAGAACAGTGAATACGAGAACAGTATAACAGATTTCTCAAGAGACTAAGGTTTTCTCAGGTCACTGAAAGATATTTCCTATTTTGTTTGATCAACCTTATGTAATGAAACACGAAAATCTTTTTAGGCAATGTATTTATGTGTATTAGATATATGTGCTAGAAGAAATGTGCAGCTGAATAATAACAACTTGTTTTTTTCTGGGTTGCAAATGGTATGGACTGCAGTAATTGCAAGATGTAATAAACACATTTTCAAATCCAGTAGCTTCTGCAAAACATCAGTGTTTGTGCACAAGAAGGGAAATATCTTACCGGAAGGTCTTAATGACAATTAAGCCAGGAATGCTCAGTGTCTTCTAAACACTCTGTGTAGTTCCAGGAAAACCTTCTGCTTCTGTAGTACAGTCACAATGAAAAATTGTGGAAATGTATCAGTCAATCTCAGTGCTTGAAAGACCATTTTTGGTGAAGGAAAGATCTTGGAAGGTGGAAGGACGGGGCAGTGCTCTCCTTTCAGTTTCAGACGTTCAGCGGTTTTAGAGCTTGTGCCATGGCATTGGCCCCCGTGTCACCCATATGTGCGGGTAGGAGGGATTCAGGTGCTTTATTCACCCACGCAGGGGTGCAGTGGATGAGCCACGATGTAATCCAGTGTCCCCACTATGCTGTTTGTTTGGGCACAAGCCCTGGAAGAGGCTACAGCCAGAAGGCGTTGTTTCCCAGAAGTGCTACCTGTTTGTTTTCATCCGGAAGGGAAGAGCCTCTGGGAATGGCTGCGTGATGGCAGTGGATTGCACATCTGCATTTGGAGTGGCAGCCAGGATTCTGGCCCTCTCAGACTGAGCGGGAGGCATGCTCTGGTGTATGCTCCTTGCTGCCAGAGTGCCTTAATCCATCTTAAGTGGATTCAGGAAGGGTAAATACTTGAGACCCAAACAGATCAATCCAGAACTGCAAACCCTAAGCCTCCAGCAATTAGGAGCTAAGTCCTGAAATGCTTAGGGTGACTGCCAGAGACTGAGTGCAGAGCCTTTATGGTGAGCCTTTACTGTTTAGCTTTCTGAGCTAGGAGTTTTCATTCACTACGTAACAGGATGCGAGGATGGGAATCACAAGAAAGGAAAAAAGTTGTGCCTTGTGTCTGTGCCTTCAGGAGTAAGAGAATTGAAGACAAGTGTCTGAGCATGTTTTGGCAGCCAGTACTTCCTCTCATGCTTATTTCATGAGAGTAAATCCTCTAATCTCAGTGTTTCACCTTGTGATGGGAAAAACACATTGCAGCTTCTGTGTGAGTGCTCTGCTGAGCAGGTATAGCAGTATTCAGCAATGCAGTAGTGCTGTACTGTGCTGGGCTCTTGGGAGACCCAGTTGTAACAAGTATGTGTGTAAATGTCTGAGATTTCTAAGTTTTGAAGTTGCAGAAAACAGATTTCCTTTCTGCTCAGGAAGGAAATGATATGCCTTTCATATATGCTTGTGGTTGTGTGTGTTTTGTCGTTGGAGGTAATGCAGCCATTTGAGTTGGGTAGTGCATTAATTATTTTTAATGGACTTTTAACATGAAAAGTGCAGATGTGTGCAGGAACCGAATTCAGTTGTGAGTCCTGTGATTTAAAACTTGTTTAGAATAACGGGCCCAGTCTTCTGGGAGATCTAAGCATCTCCAACCCTTAAGTAACCCAGGTATTGAAATAGTATTATATCACATGGCATTCAACATTAAAGCATGTAATACCTTGCAGGGCCTGGAAATAACTTTATCTGAATTGTTGTGTAGCCACTGCTACTCTAGAGTATTAATTAAAGGAAAAGGTTTGTTGGATTTGTTGATTTGTTTCTTTAAAAACACAGAAAATAATTTTAAAATATTTATTCTCATTGAAACAGAACCTGAAGGGCATTTTTTGTCTGTATATTTGTTTGTTTACTTGATTTTTCTTTTCTTAGAACTATTTTGATGGAAAACTTTCCCCTCAAGGGAAAATGCCTTGGATTGAATACAATCACAAGAAAGTGTCTGGCACCGAGTTCATTATTGACTTTTTGGAAGAGAAACTTGGAGTGAATTTAAATAAACACCTTGGTCCACATGAAAGAGCTGTTTCCAGGGCTGTGACCAAAATGGTGGAGGAGCACCTGTACTGGTAAGTTTGCATGGCAAAACTGGCTGTGTTCTTGTGCTGTCAGATCTGCCCCTGAGCTCGAGCCTCGACACAAATGCTTATTTTCTCTTGCAGAAAGCCTGGGTACCTAACTACTAACTTCACAACTCTTCATCCTAGGAAACTGCTGCTCCTTTCTGTGTATGGTGATATGAGCCGGGGATAATTCCCTTGAAAAGTTGTGCTGTGTAAGCAAGGTAAATTCAGGCCCTTTGACTGCAGCTTTGTAGAAGGAAGCAGCAGTGGGATTTCCTCTGTCCTGTTCAGTGTGACCTCTGTATAGGAGCAGCCTTGTTAATAAAGACCAAAAGATCAAGGTGGCTGAACACATTTGTGGTTTGGGGGGGTGTAGAGGAATGAATCCAGCGTGTGTGGTGAATCCAGAATACTGTTTTATAATTTTAATTACGTATGAGTGATGACAGTACAGATCATTGCCTTCCCTGTGACACAGGATACTCCTGTTGATAGGTGTTGTTGACAATACTGCCAATTGGTAGTGTACAATGTTAGTCACAGTATCCTGAGAAGTTGAAGTATGGATATGAATGGAAAATAGAGATAGAACCTTTCTGGTACTTTATGCATTCTGCTGACATCTTTGAAGATAGTACCTGTGATTTCCTCTGTGCTTTACATTTCAGTCCTTTTTAAGTGCCCTCTCCAGTATGGGCATAGATGCATCAGGTGGACGTGCATCTTGGATGCTGCGTTTGCTGCCTTAGCGGGCACAAGGCTTTCTCCCAATAGTTTACTTTCTAGTATGCATTTATGTCCTTGCTACACTAAGTTTTGCATTTATGTTGCACTTTTTTTCTTCAAAACAATGTGTGATTTTTAAATTGAATGCATTTACCTGCTTTTTCTTTCACCTTTTGATCAAAGACCAGCAGCAACACGTATACATATAGTTCTTCAAATAATTTTTAGTGTCTCCTGAGAACAATTTTAGCATTCAGTAATTAGCAGATTGAAGTGATTTGGTTTAGAAATGAAATCTCTGCCTTCCAAGAAGTGTGGCCTTCCCCACTTATACCCATCTGCAGTGTCAAAGCCTCCCAAACATTATACAAGCAGCCTGTAAATTTAACTTTTCTTCTGGTTCATTTTTCCACCCTCAGTTATTACAGCTGCCAAAGGGAGGATGAAGCCTTTTAGTCCCTTAATGCTTCATCTCCTTGCCTTAGTGTCAGTAGTTTCGTGGTTCACAGATTTAACTGCGTTAAGTGTATCATTACTGATGGCAGGCTTATACTGCTGTTGTGTCTCAATTACAAAGTGCTTTCCTCTGGGAAGCTGTTGTCTGTCCGTCCAGGCTCCCCTGGAGCTGGCTGGGTACTGCTGGACATGACATAGGCAAGTGTGGAGGACAGGTGTTGCAAATTCAGGCACTGGCCCAGAGAAGGGGCGTGAAAATGGGTGGACAAAGTTACATCAAGAACAGAGGTGTGCATGCCTGGCTGTGTATCCCTGTTGCCTTTCCTGTGTAGTCACACAGCTGAATTCCTCCAAGGCATATGTTTTTGCTGCAGTGCAGTAAGAAGTCCAACTTAAGTCTTACTGTATGTCCCTGTGGCTGTACCAGAGGCTCGATATGTTGGTGAGGTTACACCTTGCAGATTCCTTGTAGTAGGCAAAGCCTGATCCATGAGGCATTGCAGTTGTACTGCTGTACTTCGTGGAGAACAACTTTGACCATCCTGTAGTAACGCCAAAATAAAATCAGGCTTTCACTGTGTAGGATCATATTTCTCCTTGACAGCATTGCATCTGTGGTTGTGGGATCCCTTCACATCTGTCCCTGAACCTTTCCACTTCCCACCAGATGCTTAGGGTTTGTTCTTGGTGTCCTTGTGTCCCATGGTGAGGAATTTGGAACAGTGATTGCCTTTCTGCAGAATAAGGTATATAAAACCAAGCCTCCAAAGCAGTGATACATAATGTGGGTCCTACTGTTTCATTGCCAGCAGCATGCAAAGTAGCTTCCTCGTAAATAAGTAATAATGTAGTACATTAATCTGACAAAGGAGAAAAATACATCCTGTGGTGTGCTGTCTCTGGGTGGAGCTAATCCTGGTGGATGCTCAGCATTTCCTCCAGAAATGTTTAGCTTTGCCAAGGCAGTTGCTCATCTTCAGCAGTCAGTGCCTCTTACAGGTGGAAGTGGCTGCTCTGGCTGGAGTTGAGAGCAGTGCAGGGCTGCTGAGAACCTCAGCCTCTGGACACCCTCTCTCCACCCGAGCTGCGGCACCTGGCAGGGCTCAGGCAGAATGACAGCAAGTGAGCATGCCTATTTCTGTGCTGGGGTTAGACCATATCTCTGGGATGCACAAGACTGATTTGGAGCTGGTGCTGGAGCTCCAGTCCCTGGAGAGTGCAGTAAGCCATTAGGCTTTTGCTATGTTTAATCAGCAAAAGAAAAAAAGTCCTCTAAGCTGAATGGGTTTTGGGGCGCGCCAGTGAAGAGTTGGAAATGGAACAATTTTGTGGCTCTCACCCCAGGTCCTGGATCCAATGCAGACCTCTGTCATCTGCTGTTGGCTTGCTCTGCGTCACCTCCACTACCTGCAGTGACCCGTGGGCCCCCAGAAACCAGTGGGGCACCCACAGCCACCTTTGGGGAATGCGTTGGGTTTTTGGTGTATCTGCAGCATGTTTGTGGGATCAGACCTCTGGTTAAGAGAGGTCTGATTCTCACTTCCTGCTGAGCTCGACAACACTGCTGGGATTCAGGTCAGGCAGCCCCTGGTGCCTGTAGGGCTAGCAGTTGCTGTGAGATGCTTTCTGTCACTTCGATCTCAGGAGACGGAGCTTAGGTCGGTGGCACTAATGTGCTTAGTGAGAACATAAAGCCTTGAATACTCGGCTTAAGCAGACTAACCCATTAGATTGGTTGAGCTGTATTGTCAAACACAACTGTAGTGATTAATGAATGTGTGTGTATGTGTGTGTATATATATATATATACGCTTGCAAATATATTTTATGGTTTCTTTGTCTTTCAAGAAGCAAACATCGTATGTGATGACTGCTTGAAGTACAGGAAGAGCATGGTATGAGAATACAGATGAATCTGACTTTGGTCAGTATTCAGACTTGCCATGTGTTAAACATAAAGTATTTTTACAATGTAAATATGTTTAAATACATCAAGCCAATTTTAAGAGCAATGTCTCTCCTACTGCTAACAGTGATGAGGCTTGAATGCCACTGGTGGCTTAAACACCAGTTGCTCTGAGAAATTGGACAGCAGGTGGGCTTTCTACAGCTGATTGTGGAATGAATTTGTTATAATCCTTTTGTATTGACAAGAAATTCTAGTCTGCACAGGTTCAGATAGGAAAAATAACTCCCGGTTCACATCCTTGTGAATGCCTCCCCCTTGCCTTGAAGTTCAGACAGTTTTGGGATAATCAGGCAAGCTGCTGTTGATGAGTCACTTTCTTCATCTCCTCGCCTGATTTATGTATTGAGGCCAAAGATGCTGTTACATTTAGACTTGGGATTTACCCCCACAGCATTCCTCTTTAATGCGTTATTGTTTTATTTATACTCTTATGATTTGTACAGATGTGCTGGCACAAATGCGAATGGTAATGTTTCCCAAAATGCTTCATTCAGGCCAATATTTAAAATAATTATGTCATCCCATAAACACCTACTCCAGTGTAAAATGTATAGTTATGCTGTACTGAAGTAGATTATGTAGACTACCCAATTTCTGGCATTTCCTAACCTTTTGTAATATTGATAGTACTCCACTAATGTAATCTGAGCAGAGGAGTGATGGGTGGAATTAAATGCTGAGAAGCATGTTTTGGTAGAAGACACAAATTAATGATCCCTTGAATAGAATTCTTTTAACAAAGTGCTTGTAAAGCCAGTTTTAAAAGTGTTCTTAACTCTCCCTGTTCTTAACTCTCGGAGCCTACTTTTTTCGTTGTTTTGTGTACTCAGAACCATAAAATTTTGGAAGTAAACTCTGTGATTGTCTATTTAACTGCCTTCATTGCCCATGTAAATTTGAGATTTGGGACATGTAACAGTTCTGCTCATTCAAAGTGACAAGCAGATGTCTTAAGATTTGTGCTTAACAGTTTAGCCTAAGCAGGATTACCTAAATCCTGTGCGGTTGTCTGTTGCTGTCCTGGTCATTAAACACCTGATCTGATTTCTGCCTCTTCCAGACCCAAAGACCTCTGCTCCGAGGGCAAACAAGTGAGCTCTAGGGAAATGTATTTTTGCTTTAAAGTATGGGCCAGTTAGTGTTGTGGGAAACCTTGTTCATTCTGTTTTATGAAATTCAAACCATTCTGGACGTGGTTGATCACTCTTGGTGTGGTGCCCGCTCACTGGTGTGGCTGGAGTGAGCAGTAATGATGGCAAGTCCATAGGGCCAGGTTTAATCTTGTGCAACTGGGGTGACTTAAAAAATGCTGCAGTGGAATGTCCTGTGTTCTTTTTGTTTTGTTTTGGCTTCTTTTTCTTGTTGCCCTTCTCCAGGTCAGGCCTGTTGTCCTAAAGCAACTAAATTGTATTGCAGAGTTGCCACATGAAGCAGGTCAGGTCCATCCTGGGGAAGGAGGATCTTTGCACCAAGACAGAGCAGTGCTTTCAGAGAGCAAGTTTATCTTGGCTTATTCAAGTAATAAATAATAACTTACAGATTGGGGAAGAACTCATTGAGAGCAGCCGTATGGAGAAGGACTTGGGGGCTCTGGTGGATGAAAAAACTGGACATGAGCCAACAGTGTGAGATGGCATCCTGAGCTGTGTCTAGAGAGGTCAGGGGAGGTGATTCTCCCCTTCTACTCTGTGTTTGTGAGACCCTACCTATTTCCAGCTCTGGGGTCCCCAGCATAAGAAGGATCTGGACCTGTTAGAGCAGGTCCAGAGGAAGCCACAAAGATGATCAGAGGACTGGAGCACCTCTCCTGTGAAGACAGGTCGAGAGACCTGAGGTTGTTCAGCATCGAGAACAGAAGGCACCAGGGAGACCTCGTTGTGGCCTTCCAGCACTTAAATGGGGCTTATAAAAAAGAGGGAGAGTGACTTTTTACATGGGTGGATAGTGATAGGACAAGGGAGGAGAGTTTTAAAATAAAAGAGGAGAGATTTAAATTAGGTATTAGGAAGAAGTTCTTTACTTGAAGGTAGGTGAGGGATGGGTTGCCCAGAAAAGTTGTGGATGCCCTATCCCTGGAAGTACTTAAGGCCAGGTTGAATGGAACTCTGAGCAACCTGATCTAGTGGGTATTATCCCTGCCCACGGAGTGGGCATCCCTGCAGTGGACATCTAGTTGGAAGTGGATGGTTTTTAAGGTCCTTTCCAACCCATGTCATAGTATTGTAATTATTTCCTAGTGTTCTCATCAAGAGTTCTTCCTGTTCAGAGCTGTACCTGCTGAAGGGACCTTGTCCTTTGCCAGGCCTTTCAAACATGGTTACTGCAACGTTCTGCTCTATAGAGTGCCCTTATGCCTTCAGCCCGGCCTTCTTTCCATCTGTCTTAAATCCTGTTTTACCGTTGTTCCTGGAATAGGGCAATCTTACACCACATCTTCCAGACAAATTCAATGCTTTAGGAGTTTCAGTAGTTCTTTACTGTTGTGCTTGTTGGCATCACATTCCTCTTGTATTGCTGGTTCCTCTGCTAACTCTGGCTCTGATTCAAACTTTGCATCGCTGAAACCTGCTCAGTGACTTGAGTTCATCCATCAAGTTTGAAAAACCAGGAATGTGCAGAACACCCCATTAGAAAAGTGGTATTGAAGCATGTGAAATATCAGCAGGATGCTTTTGTTACAATTATACAGTGCAAGAGGTTGTGGAGAAACCTGTTGAGGGTGAAAGCCATCAGTAGCAGAGCAGGTGCATTTTTGTTCTTCCCTGTTCATATATTGCAGCAAAACCTGTTTACACCTCACTGTTACTGGCTACAGTGAAACCAGTTAGAGCCAAAGGCATTGAACTGCAGTGGGCAATGTGAGTTTGATAAAATGTACATTATGAAAAGAAGTCACAGGAGTTCTCCAGGAGATACTGGATTTTTTTTGTTTTCCTTTGCTTTCTTGAATTAGGTGAATCATATCAGCACTACAGGAATTATGTGGAGTTGGAAATATGTACAGTGATAAAACTGAAGTTACATTCCAAACTAAAACAATGAAGCCTTGGAATGGCTTGGAATGGAATATGTGTATCAATTCCCAGTGTCTCTGAGACCCCGCAGGCTTCATATGTTAATCTTGTCTACTTTGAGCTGTCTTTAGCTGTTTTTCCAACATCCCTTGAACTTGGTGACAAAAGTTATATATACGGTCTTTTTCGTTTATTTGTAATTTCTGAAGGTGCTGTATATTAAAAAAGTTAATGTTTCCTTTTCCGTAAGTTTCTGGAGCAACAAATCAAGATATGTTTGCCTATAATATTAGTGAAGAACAAAAACGCATGTATGAAACAAAAATTTAAGCTGATGAGACAAATTTTTACTAAAAGACTTTTTAAAAGAATATTATCTTTAATTCAGTAAAGCATGGAAGGCAACGGAGTCCTTTAGAAATGTCTCTCTCATAAAATCAACATTTTGAAGAGAGGAAACTGTGTAGGAGAAAACTACCTCTTAATTTTTTAAATTTTACTTTTAAAAGATTGTGTTATTCTTAGTTTCTGAGGAGAAGAGAGATCTTCTGAAAAATTACTGCTTCAGTATTTATGTTGGAGCAAAGTTACTGCTTGCCTAAGTGTCAGCAGTATAGAAAGGAGAAAGGTTGGTGGGAAAGATTTATTTTTTGGGGGGCTGTTTTGTTGTTGTTTTGCCCAGATCTATGCAGCAAGTTGTCTTTAGCTAATAAATCAGTTTGGCACTACGTTTTGTTACACGAGTTTAGCAGAATTCTGCAGCTTTTACTTTATATTTCAATGTGAATCTCATTTTCTCCTGAAGTGAGTCATGATTTAATGAGAGAATAAGCGCTGGGCAGTCTGCCTAAGTACTGCAAAGTGGGTTTGCTCTGCTGGCACTCCGAGTTGCCTCAGAGTCTGCTGTTTGTGGAAGCTGCCTCTCCATCAGGGCAGTGAGTGCTCACCTGCCCGACCTCTGTGCGAGCCTCTGCAGGGTGGTGTTGGGCTCTCTGGGGATCACACTGCTATAACTTGTTTCTGCATCCTTCTAGGACTTTAGCTTATTGCCAATGGGTGGAAAATCTTCATGAGACGCAGAAGATGGTTTCGCTTTTTGGTCCCTTCAGCAACTTGCTGAAGTGGATCTTTTGCCATCTGACCAAAGGAATCGTGAAGCGGGAAATGTACGGCCATGGCATTGGGCGCTTCTCGGAGGAGGAGATGTACACGCTGATGGAGAAGGACATGCGGACTCTGGCAGGCCTCCTGGGTAAGGTACAGCGAGTTGTGGTGCTCTGTTCACAGCCCCTCTCTCCACAGGGTGGAATTGACCTCCAGTGCTTCCTGACAGCTTGATCACACACAAATAATCTCATTTTGGCAGAAGCAAGAGGCTGTCATTCAGTGCCTTCCTTGCTCTGGCAGAGACACTGTTTCTTTTCCGACTATTTGCTGCCAAATTGTGTGTCTAGAGGCATAAGAGGCTTCCTTCTCTGAGCACTGAGTATGTGTATGTAGAGGAGCAAAATGTGGCCTGCTATTTTGGAAGAGCATTTAATGATACGAAATTAGGAAAATGTAGTGTTTAGTTCTGCAAATGAAACCTCTTATTTATACCTATTTTGGGGTGTGTCTCATTTTTTACTTCTGGTTGTATTTCCTTTCCTATTTTTTATTTGTGGCTGTTTGACAGATTGTTATGAGGTTGCCTTTTGAAAACCCTTTGCAGATGTTATTTTGATGAGCTGAACTTTGTTGTGTGTGGTTGGTGTCAGCAGCTTTCTTCAAAGCTCCTCGTAGGGGATGGTTCTGTGTTGTCAAAATAGGTGGGTTTAAACTTCTTGGTTATCTTGGGTGAATCCCATACAGTTAGTCTTAAGGTTGACTTCACTTGCCTAGAATTACATGAACCTCATTTCTGTTGTGTGGCTCAGGCTGAAATCTGCACTGGAGCTGTTTTGCACTGTGCTTCTTGCCTTCTGGTCCACTGAGAGCTAAGCATATTGTGCATCTGTGTAAAACTTGGATTTTGAGGAGCTGGTGTGGGGCAGATTGTCACTTCCCGTGAGCTTATGTCTCCCTTGTGCAAGAAACCAAGAGAGATGGTTGGTACCTGTGTGGCTGCTTTGTTCCTGTAACCATTGCTTTAGAGAGGTGGCTGAGTGGACGACAGGAAGATGCCTTGCTGCCCTGTGCTGCAGAGGGGGGACAGACTGCACATGCTCTAAAGAGACACGTGTGGAGTGGATGGAGGGAACAAGCTGGGGAGAGCCCAGCAGAAGGCAGAAGCTGAGTGCTTGCTGAGAAAGGGAAGGAAAAAACATACTTCTGAACTTCAAAGCTGTTTTGGAAAGGAAGGTATTTGCAGTGGACCCAGATGAGGCTGTGTAGAGTTTTCTGTAATTTTGTTTTCTGAAACAAACCTGTTGAGTTGCTGGATTGGGAACAAGGTGGAAAAAAAGATATGAGGTGCATGGACACAATGGGCAAGGCTAATATTTGTTGGTGGCTCCTTTTTTGACAGCCCTTTCTTATGATGCATTTTGTTTGTTAACAATTACCTATTCTAGTGCCTCTTCGGAGGATATCTGTTGTTTGGAGCTTAAGAGGTCCCTTTTCTTTTAGAGGGAGGAAGAGATGGAACAAATCATTTTAGAAGAGGAGGTCTGGTCATACCTGCTGCAGAGCTGTGGCCAGCTCAAGGTGCTCTCCTCTGTGGGACTGCCGATGCTGTAGTTTTGAGATTGACACTGCATGGCTCCGTGCTCATCACAAGGAGGAGTGGGGTTGGGACAGGAGCTGGAGCCAGTTCAGTCTATGACTTAGTAGCTCAGCAAAGCCCCCTGGTTCTGGCTAGACAACTCTGTCAAGCTGAAAGGACTGACAGTGGATATGTCTGTGCTAGTCATCCATGTCTGCCAAGAGTAGACAGAACCTTCAAGAGAAAACTAAAACGTGTGCCTGAATACCTGTAAAAGTATCTTGATTTGCTTATTTCTGTGGAGTCTATACTGACACTCAGATTTGTAAAATTTCAAGTTCAAAGGGATCATATAATTATCTAGACAGATCTCTGTGAATTAGACTGCTTGACTGCTGTTTTGAGGCCTGTGCCTTTTTGCTGGCTTGAGAATGGCTTTCTCAAAGCCATCCAATTTTAATTATGGGATTTCAGCAGGTGGAGGTGCCACCACTTTTATTAGTAAGTGCTGGCAGATGTTAGTCACTATCTAAATCTGTTCAAAATTGGACTTGTTTCAAATGAGAGTTTGTTCAATTCTAGCCTGCAGGCAGATGCTCTTCCTAGCTTTTCCTCCCTTCCTGGGTGGCTTGGGTCATCTCCCTGTGAAGGTAAATGCTACAATCAGCCTCTGGCTTTTGTGGAAAATGCCCTGGAAATCCTCAAGCACTTCTTCACTATATCAGGTTTTTAATTGTATTGTATGTATGTTACCTGCAGAGTTTTTCTTACTTCCAGACTGTTGTTGAGAATGTGCTTGTGTACTTCAAGCCTTGATGGGCATTTGCTGTATTCCTGTTACTTTATTACATTACCAGCTGTATATTGTACATTTTTTTCATCTTCCCCTCTGAAATGGATGTCCTGTTAGTCAGTGTGGAGTTACATGAATAATTATATTTTCTCTTTTGATTATTGGTGAGTTTGTCTACTTTTCTGTCATTGCCTTGGTTTTCATTAACATCAGTATGCTCATGTTTTCTCTAGCCATCTGTTTATGGTTGGGTCTAGTAACTGTGGCCTCCAGGTTGTATCCTGGAATGGGGACAGGAGGTGGGATGAAGACTTCGCGCCTGACTAGAGGCTCCCCTGTTTCAAAGGGGGAAGGAGAAGGCAGTCAGTCAGCTTATTGCCTGCACAATCTTTGTGAGTTTCCCCTCCATATATATGTACCCAAGTGTTTTCCCAGACGAGGAAGTAGTTGGGATTTTGGCTGTTATCTTAAGAGCTTGAAAATGATGCCTATGGTGCAGAATAGCTGTACATACCAAACCGTAGCTGTCAGCCATCAGGCATATCAGATTAGTGCTCTCCTTTTTTAACAGGGACCATTCACATGGGAACAAGAATAACTTTTAATGCTAAGAGCTGCTTCCAGAGAATGGTAACTTTGCAGCTGCCAGTTCTTACGACATTCATTTTGACATTCCCAGTCACTTATTTGGTGCTTTTTTCCCCCTTTATTCTTATATCTGAGAAAAATTTTTGTATTTCTCTTATACCCATTTCTCTGACAGACTCCTCCAGATCTTATAAACATGGAAATTGGAACTAATCCCACTGTGATGGATCAGCCTGTCCCGTTGGTATCATCTTTCTCTCTGTCCTGCAGTCTTTAAACCACAAATGTGGTTTCCTTGTATTGTAGCAGTTTTGTACTGCCTGGTAATAGTGTAAGAAAGTGTGGGGAATGAGCATAAGAATTAGCAATATATAAAAATACACATTTTGGTAATTATTTAGAAGAGGCAAGTGAGTGAGCATAAATCTGTTGGTGCCCTCTCAGCTGTCTGCCTCTCAGACTTTTCTGGTAGGTGGGGATTTTGAGCAGGGAGTTGCAGGCCAGCAGCTTCCTGAAGTAGATTTTGGAAAGCATATTGATGCTTTGTGGGAGGCAGGGGTGCTCAGAGCTGAAACTTTAGAGGTTGAACTAACATGAATGTGAGCCTCTAAAGTTAGTTAAGTGCCCTGTAGCAGCCTGCAAGTGCTTCCGTGGAAGGGTGCAGGTCTTCTGCCTGTGTCCCACAGACCTGTTTCTTGCCAGGGTTTCTTGACCCAGTGTTGAAGTAGCTGCTTTTGAATCCTCTGGTACATGCATTTGTAAACAGTGGAGCTTTGTACTCTCAAATTCCTGGGCAGTACAAAGTTGATCTAAGTCCAGTGTGACCAGGTGATTTCATTTCTGTCGATTATCCAGGTGATGCAGAGAGGTGTTTGAGATGACCAGTGCTATGGCAGCCTGGATGTGACAGGCACCGTGTAATCTTGCCTAAAAACAGACACAGAGATATCTGATCTGTCAGAAAGTCTTCTGAACTAAAGTTGCACTGGAAGCTTTGAGAACAGATTGGAAATGGTGGGAGAAAATGTGCATAGATGCTGTATTTTGTGGTGCAGCATAACTTAAAACCAGATTTGGAGTTTTATGATCCCACAGTTTTATTTTCTCCTCTTGCTCCTTGTTTCCATGCACCTGAAGGTGTGGGGTGTCAGAGGGTGGGATGGTTTAGCCCTCACTCAGTGCCTGCTTTAGTTGTAGGAAGATGAAAATTACAGTATTTCTTCCCAGCACAACATCACTATGGATTGAATCTCAAGACCCAGTTGTATGGTGCTAAATTTCTGGTGCTGGCATATAGCTGTGGTTTAGGGACCAATTTTTGAGCTATGTTTGAGACTGATGAGTGCTTAGGTGTCAGATAAATATGGAAAAGACACATCATTTACCCTGTACAGAGTTTTCAAGCAATAGATTGATGGAACTGTGAAAGAGCTGGGGAGAGTTAACTCCATGTTCATATGACATCTGACAGGCCAGAGAAGGTTATTGTTACTGGCTGTTCCTGAGCACTGTTTTGCTGTGCTCTTGTGCAGGGGGTTGGCAGCATTCCTTGTACTGTACACTGGAATTTGATGCATTTTACACGAGACAGTTCCTCTGGACTTGCTCAATAAACCTAATCTTGAATAACCTGTTGAATTACAGACAGCTTGGAAGAAGGTCCTGGGGAGATGAGATAACTGGATTTTGAGAATTCAGTTAGGTACCATATTTCACAGAGTTACAGCGCTTTGGGCTGAGGCAGGAGCAGTGCAACCAGCTAACCTGACCTCTGCAATACTGCATGTTTCACTGTGTGCTCTGTGCGTGGTCTTTGCTCCAGCTCTCCTGCCTGTGAGGGGAAAACAAGTCTACAGTGGATGTTTTGTTGCCAACAGTGGCTTTGAAACATGTATTTTCTTCCCTGACTTAATTAATTATCCATCTGTTTGTGCTGTGGTGGCCATTTAGGACCATCATGACCGGGGGTGCCCAGAGAGGTAAGCAGAATTGGTGTGTGGAGCAGACATGTCCCTGCACTGCACCAGGCCAGTCCCAAAGGGCTGCTGTTTCACTTACTGCCTGCATGCCTGACATGCCTCAATTTGATTTCTACCTGTCAGGGGTCAGTGGTGGTCAGGGCACCACAGTGGTGGTGTGTGAGAGGACCTGTTCACTCCTGCGTGCGGCTTTGTCCTCTTCCTGGAGATGCAGGTCATTTCTGAGCGGTCGCTGCAGGTCTGACCGGTGCATCCATTTCATCCTGAACAAACAGGGAGAGAGGAAAGCTTTGGGTGTGACTTTTCTTCTTCCAGGTGATCGGATGAGTAAATTGAACCTGGATCTGCATGGATGAGAGGTAAAGGGTAACCAGCTTCTTTCAGCAAGTTCATGATTTTGAATTGTTGAGCGGTTTTGGGTTTGCACCAAGGCAAAAATGGTGCTTTCAGGCATCTTGTAGCTGCAGAGCAGATTTTAAATGCAGCAGAAGGAGTACAGTGTGTGAGTGCTGCCAGCTGTGAGGCAGTTCCTTGGCCAGTGGTGGCTCTGTAATTGGCCTGGTTATAGAAGTCATGAGCACAGGGGAAGCGGCAGTAATGGATTTCACCTGCTGAACCCTAGAAGCGGCTTTGGAACCATATTCAGTGTTGAATCCCTGTCTTGGAACAAGTGAACCTTTTAATTTAAATAATTTCACTAAAACAAATATGCTAAAGGTGGAACTATGACTTTTTTTTTTTTAATTTGGGGAAAAGTGACATCCAGTCAAGAAATATTTGCTGTTGTATTTACAGGTGACAAGAAGTACATTATGGGATCAACTGTTTCCACTGTTGATGCCACTGTCTTTGGACATCTGGCACAGGCAATGTGGACATTACCAGGGACTCGACCAGAGAGACTAATCAAAGGTAAGAAAGCTCTCTGATTAAAAGCTCTTGGTGGCATTTTCCATGTTTAAACTTGGAGTGCCTTGGAAGGACATTTTGAAGACTGCAGTACTTCAGCAGACTGTTCTTGCCTTTCATGTAGCATTTTTATCCTTTAATGTTGTTTTCTCTTTAATGTTCTACACAGTGATTGTTTTTATTTCTGTACTTGATCTTTTCACTGTTTAACGTGGCAAAGCCTTAAAGTCTCTAAGGAGTGAATGCTGGGTGAAGTATGAGAAAACAGAAGAACAGCCATTAGTCAAATTCTGCTGAACTGAGTACTTTCCTTGATAGTAGAACTGCCAGTGCTATTGTCCCACTGAAATTACAGCCTTTGCTGTTCTTGAAGATGCTGGACAAGGAAGAAATCCAGCTTGGCTTTGGAGTCACTTTGCTTTTGCATGAGTTGGAAACCAACATACCCCTCCTCTCCACAGAGGGTTGTTTTTTTGTTTGTTTGGTTTTTTTTGGTGGGGCAATATAGATGTTAAAGTAACTTTGCATCCCTTTTCATAGTAAAACCACATAGCATGAAAAATGGGAAGAGCTAAGGAGGAAAAGGATGTAAAATAGTGTAAAAGGAATGAATCTGACCTGTAAACCTACTCTGTGCAAGAGAGCTCTGCTAAACCTGTGGTTAGGAGGCACAGGCTTACTCTTTTCCTCAGATAATGAGCACTTGAGATGAGGATATAAATATTGGCTATGCAGTTCTTCCCCTTGATGTCTGGGGCATCACGGGTAAAATTCTGAAGGGCTCATTGCTTTCTAGAAGTATTACTATGCTTGTTGAATTAGTTCATCTCTAATGAAAATAAATAGAAGATAATAGATTGAAATACCCAAGCAGTGTGGTTGATTCTCTGTACCCATCCACCTACTCATGCTGTTATGAGTACAGGTTTTACATGCACTTCCCCTTTAATACACTGTTATTTCTTTCTTCTTTGAGTTTTTTTATGCTTTATTTTGTAAGCATACGTGTATTTATAGACATAAGTCATAAGATACTAAGGCTGGGAGCAGTAGGAGTGAGCCAGTGGCCATAGTAAATGTGAATTTATGTTGCAGCCAACGCTGCCATCTGGTGGTGGAACCCCCAAATTCACTGTATTTAATTAGCATACTGTGCCGTCTATAAGATCAAATTCTGTCTTTAGGAACCAGGTGTCTGCAATTAAACAAAAAGTTCTACTTCAAAAACCTTACAAAATCAGTGTCTTGTCTTGATTTCTTTTTGTAGAGGTTGAATTTGGGATACTTACTTTGCTATTTGTGTGAACGTGCATTTGTGTTTTTTCCTTTATAACCCTTCTCGTTCTACGTGGGTTAATAATACATGTTTTAAGTTACATTAAAGTTAAAAACAGAGCATCTAAGAGGATTGATGGCATTTTGGAATTTTGAAACTTCTTTGGAAAGACCCTGTACATTTTGTTTCCAAACACAGCTAATGTGTTTTTGCATCATCAGGTGAGTTAGAGCATTATTGGCTGGATATATTTACTGAAGTCTGTTGTGTTGTGTTGCAGGTGAACTGATTAACCTTGCTATGTATTGTGAAAGAATAAGGAGGAAATTTTGGCCAGAATGGCACCATGATGATGACAACACTCTGTACGAATCTGAGGAAAGCAGCGAAGCAAGCAAGACTTACTCCCCTTTGCAGGACTTCAGTTTTTATTCAAGGACAGAAACATTTGATGAGGAAGGGAACAGTATTTCCCAAACCCCTGACACAGATTACACTGGACACTCCCTCTTTGATTCGGATGTGGACATGGATGAGTACAGAGATCATGAACAGTGCAAGTGATATGTACAAGTGTCTCCTGTTGTACAGATAAGCTGTTTCTTGGGTTCAGTCTGATTTGTTTTCTTCTTCAGGTCAGGAAGAGGTTTATACCACTTTGGAAGAGACCATTGTGCTTGATTCAGCTGTCACATACTGCTTGGACTATTTAAACCGTATTTCATTTTGTGTAATTGTTCAGGTGGATCAAGGTAAACACATTTAAAACACACATGGGCAAGCTGGAGGTTTAGAGGGCAGCAGGACCTTTCAGTCTATTTTTGTTCATGTTCAAAACCAGATCCCCCATCCAAGTGGGACAGACTTCTGGGAAGTGGAACATTTGTCACAACTGGTTTGTGTTGATATCTTATCTTTACAGCAGCGGGTTGAGGACAAAAATGGAAGAGGTATGACTGGCACAGCTTTCGTCCACGGAAGAGAATGATTGATGCTGTAGTGAAAAGGCCCTGGCGGTGTTGGCTGACTGCCATTTCAATATAAGCCAGTGGTGTGGTGGGGTGCATCAGATTCATGCAGCACCCTGGCCTGTATCAGCAATAGTGTGGCCAGCAGGACCAGGACAGTGACTGTCCCCCTGTCTCAGCACTGGTGAGGCTGCACCCTGAATCCTGTGTTCTGTTCTGGGCCCTTGGCTACAAGAAAGTCATTGAGGTGCTGGAGCATGTCCAGAGAAGGACAGTGAAGCTGGTGAAAGGAACTGGAACACAAGTCTTGGGAGGAACAGCTGAGGGAGCTGGGAGTGTTCAGCCTGGAGAAAAGGAGTCTCAGGGGAGACCTTGTCGCTTTCTACAACTGCCTGAAAGGAGGTTGTAGTCAGGTGAGGGTTGGTCTCTTCTCCCAAGTAACAAGCTCTAGGATAAGAGAAATGGCCTCAAGGTGCACCAGGAGAGGTTTGGATTGGATATTGAGAAAAACTTCACCGAAAGGGTTGTCAAGGATTGGAACAGGCTGCCCAGTCACCATCCCTGGAGTTATTTAAAAGCCATGTAGATGTGGCACTTTGGGGATGTTGTTTGGTGGTGGACTTAGTAGTGCTGGGTTAACACTTGGACTTGATGATCTCAAAGGTCTTTTCCAACCTAGAAGATTCTGTAATTTGGCAAAGTTTCAGGGGACTTTTGTTTGATAGCTACCTGTACTTTGGGTGCATATATTACAGCATCTGCAGGAAAGAACTGCTCCCAGTTCTTTTGGAGACAGTCAGGGAAGGATGGAGGAAAATATATTCCTGCAGAAAGGAGCTGGTTAGTGTTTCTTATTCTTTGCAGAAGGTTGAAATCAGTACTCTAGAATATTTTTATTCAGGAGGGAGATGTCAGTGTTAACTCATCTGGAATGTATGTTGGTCAAATTTCTTCCATGTTTTTGAATTATTATTATATTTCTACTCCCTGCCCGTGGCTACTGTCTGCTATTTCTAGGCAAGGCCAAAGAGCTGGGATTTGTTGCTAAAAGCCTGGTGTGTGTCAGCAGTGGGTGCTTTGTGCTCTTCACCAACAGACATGGCACACCCATGAAGTTTGCAAAGCAGTTTGAGGTATTAGTAGGCACGGGATGCTATGTAGTTGCAAGATGTTGGCCCAGGCAATGGAATGCTTTAGAGCTGCCTAGGAAGGTGCTTCAGTGGGTGCTGGGCACTGTGCTGGCTTACAGTGCACAGTCCCTTAAGCCAGTGCAGGGAAGGAGGTGAGATGGGACAGTTCCTTCAGCACTGCCATGTGTGTGGGGAAATTCAGATACTGAAAGCATGACCAGAATTGGATTTAAGTTGCCTTTGCTAGCACATCTGTGGATCTGGATCTCAAAATGATTGCACAGGTTCTGACATGCTTCGTGTTCTTGTCTCCCTAAATGCAGATGAGAATAAATCCATTGGATTTACCCACAGCTCTGAAGTTAAGCATGTACTTCAGTGTTGCTTGGCCGTGATTAGTTGATTTTAGTAGAGAGAGAGCATATCGAACATACTGAGCTGTTGTGTTTTTAAATATGCATATAAAATTGGGTATTCGACTGCAGACTTTGTTGGTGGCCTATTTTGATTATGACTTTCTCAGTGATTTACAATTAGATGAATCAGGATCCCTCAGCAAAATTCTTATAATGTGTTGGTTGTGCCAAATGTTCTAGGAGCAGACAGGGCAGACAAGTGCTTCAGGATGTTAATTGTTGGTAGTTGTAGTGAGTCTGGAGCTTGAAATAACTCCAGCACTCAGAGAATAGCTTGCTCCCTTAGATCCTGGAGTGCATCCTGCAGAGGAAAGCGCTTCCTCTGGGGAAACATGGAGTTAGCCATGGCTTTGAAAGCAGGGACATCTTTGTCTGCAGTGAGGCCCCAGTTCTGCTCATGCATGGGAGCCACTGCAGTGAGAGCTGACAAGTTTGGTGTGAATTTACACCTATTTCCACAATCCCTAGGCATGTCCTTGGAGCCATGTTCTGGTCAATGTTGTGGGCAAGTATTATTTGCAAAGTGAGCCAAAGCCGAGAAGGAGGAAGATATCATCCAGTTACTTGTGACCCTTCTCAGAAAACTAAGCACAAGAATAGGGCACGAGAAGATAAGTCTTGGGCTTGAAAGTGCAGAGGTGACCTGAATGATGACCTGACATGCCTGTGTAACTCCATGGCCAATCTCAGGAGAGATTTTATCTGCAAAAATGCAGGTATTGATATTCTGAATGAAAGGAATCTGCATCAAAAAGCTCCTATTTAAAAGAATTAGCGTGTTGGAAATTCTGATGGATATGTTCTCACTCATTTACTGATGCATGTTTGAAGGCTGTGCTTTCTCCATTCCTTCAGCGTTGCGAGGTGTGCTTGCAGCAGATGAGTCCCAGTCATTGAAAGACCAGCCTGAGTTCAGCAGACTGTATCACCTTTGCAGCTTGGCTGGGCTGACAGATTTGTCCGTGGCAGCGGCCCTTGAGACGCGGGTTGACCAGAATCAGCGATGTCACTGTGCCCCGCCGCGTGCGTGTGGCCGATCAGGATTTGTCGTGGCTGCAGGCGGTGGCGGGCGCAGAGCCGGGCGAGGCCAGCGCGGTGCGCAGCCGGTGCCACCACGGCATCGCTGTCTGCCAGCGCTCGGAGCTGCTGGCACGGCAGGCAGAGCCGATGCCATGGCACGGGGACTGCGCCAAGGACGGAGGTGTTTGGCAGGACCGTGATTATGTTCTTTGCTTTTGTGTCAAATAACTGGTGTGCCTCAGCGGAGGCTGAACCTCATCCTGAGCAGCTAGGTGATGGACATGCCCTTGGAGGGGGTGAAGAAGAGAGAATCGGGAGGGTTGCAGAAGGGGAAGCAGCTTTTTGCTGTCAGCTGAGTTTTTCAGGGTTCATCAGTGAGGTGAATGTATTTTGCAGCTTGTCACATGCCCTTCCCTTTCTGAGGGGCTACTCAGCTTACTTCAGAGAGGTTAGTTGGGAGAAGCTTTATCCTCATGATAGCTACTCTCAGTAAAGTTTGCAGTTTTGATTTTGGCCGTGTTTCAAATTAGAGGTGAAATTAGGAAATGGCATCTCTAAGAATTTATAGGTGTAGTATTTTGTCCAGGCGGAGTAGGAAATCCTTGGGTTTATTTGTCCCTTCCAGAAAGAAATACTGACTGTTCGACCTCTTTAAAAGGATTTAATCCATGCATTTTCTTCTGAAAGCTGTCTTGGTAAATTGTTGTGGGGAAACAAAAAAAAGTTAAAAAAAATAAATGAAAAAGTGTTCATTCATTTTGGTTTGCATGGAAAAAAAAAAAAGATGTATTTTCTTAAAAAGGGAACAATTGTTTCTGACTTTCCAAAATTTTGCTAAAAGAGCAACATTTTCTTAGTCCTGCAGTGTCTTTTTTTTCCCCCATTCCATCTTATCTATTTTTAATGTCAGTGCTGAGGGGCTGTACAGAACTAAAAATAGTCGGAGAGCGTCTTTATTTCCTTCTGGTTTTTTTTCCTTTTTCTTTTTTTCCTCCCTCACGGATCAAAATTGCAAGCAAGTCCATTGTAGGGGTGCTGGAGGTCCAGACTGTGCTGCTGGTGGGGTTGAGGGTCAGCAGGTGTCTCTGCAGCCATGAAACCCGGGACAGCTGTGGGTTGCCAGCTGCCCGGCAGGTGAGCTGGGATAACGGCTTCTGTCTGGAGCTGGAGGCTGATGGATGCCACGATGTCGTGTCTGAGGTGACACAGACCACATAAGGGTTTTCCCTGCCTGGGGGTCCCTCTGCCACAGCCAGAAACTCACTGTGGGGTGATGTTAGGAAGGATTCAGGGGCCCTTGACAAGAGTCAGATGTCAGTGAGGCCTCTGAGAGCATCAGAGGTGCCATCACCAAACTTGGTCCCAGCCACAGCCCTAGCCCAGTTTGGGGTAGATGGTGGTGCAAGGTAGTGGCAGGAGGAAAGCTGTCTTGGGGCTCCTCTGCACTGTCCAGCCCCTCTCAAAATAGGGCAGGGGAGCCCTTGGATGGTCATTGGAGGAGGCAGTGGAGAAGGGAGGGTGGGATACAGGGAGTTGCCCAGTGGTGGGTCTCTGCAGGAGACTTGGGCTGCACCTGTGGCCTGGCTCATGCCACAGTTCCAGTGGATGGGTGGGACCCCTGCTCTGCTTGTGAGGTGGAGCATGAGCCCATATCCTGGTGAGGAGACAGTGCTGTTCCTCCTGGTTACTTTACCCTAAATACTGCCAAAGGCTGAGTACTGCCTTTGCGTTCCCACAGTGCTGCTTTAAAAGAATGAGTAATTGGTTTCCCTCTCCTTTGGCAAATGGGAGTTTAAAGCAGCCCTGCATTTCCAGTGGAGTTAGATTTGAAGCAGTCTGTTGGGTTTTTTTTCATGTGAATTGCAGTGTTTGACTGTGTGACACTCTGTCATGTCAGTAGGGATTTGTTTACCCCTGTCGGTCTCATTGGCTCTGTCAGCAGGGCTCACTGTTACCGAGTGGGGGAAACAGGCGCTGGGATGTATAGGTCCTACAGAAATCCTGCAAATGTGGTGTTTGATTTAAAAACCAAACTGAACCTGATGTTTCAGATCTGGAGGACTGTTTCCATCCAATTATAGCACTGCAAGTAACACATTTTGATCTTTAAAACCTTGGCAATGTCCCTCCAGATCTATATTCTCTTTGAAAAAATACTGCCTGAAATATTTCTGCAGCAACAGTTCAGGCACAAATTTGCTTTTGTCAGTGATGTCTGCTCAAGTAATCATGACAGTTTCATACTGTTTTCCTTGAAAGGCCTGTATCTGTCAGATGCTAAGCCTTACAAAATATTGCCTGCTGGAAAAGCATGTTATGTGCAGATTTATGCAGGGCAGCTCACCAAGTGAAATTTCTGTGGCAGGGGATGAATTCAAGTGGGTCTTGTCCTTAGATGTTTGAATAAGAATTTGAGTCTGTTTTCTGACAAGTAGCTGTTTGGCCTAACCCTCCTTCCCTCCCCAAATACTGCAAAATTATGATTTAGGCATGTGATACTAATAAAGCAAATTATGCTCTCTAAATGCAGCATTAAGTTGGATGATCCAGTAGCTGGGATACAGAAATGGGTACCCATAGGTATGAGTCATGCCCATACATCTCAGCAGCTGTGATCCAGAGGAGCACACAGGTCACACTGTTTAATGCCATGGGACCAGAGGACTAGAGGTGACTCTGAATGACTGCAGTGGCTTTCAGCAGTTGATCACTGCTGTGGGGTATCCATGAATGCTGTGCCTTGGGTATTCCTTAGTGCTTAGTAGACTGTGCAGGGGCTCATTTTGGTAGCTGTGGCTCTGATGAGGTGTCAGCCTGCTGTCATCCTGTGCCTGTGCTGCAGAGACAGGGGTCTGTTTGGGAGTGAGCATTGGCAGTGAGCACAGCTTTAAGCCCGCTGGTGAACATGGGCCGTCGTATTGAGCTGGTGTCCTGTGGAGGGAAGGTGTTCCCTGCACCGTGTGTGTGGATTTAATTGTCAGGCCAGTGAGCCCAGTCTTCACAGCTTTGCCTTGGTGGAGAGAAGGGTTGCAACATGAATCAGCTCTGTCTCAGTTGTTTGGGGCAAACTTCTCTTTGGTGGCCATTGGGGAGGGCTCCTTCTATGTTCATTCCCTATGGAGGTACCCCAGTGTGAAATACTTCTCAGCAAAGGTTTCTGCAGCTCTCTGAGCAGTTTGGAAAGTTAAACGGTGTTAGTCTGTGTACAGCACAGGAATGGCAGTCACTGAAAACATTGTGTGTCACTACAGTGATAAACTCTTAGTACTGCATCCTGGTTGCACCACTCCCAGGTTTTTCAAGGCCAAGGACATCGTGATGGGCTTTTGGTCAGACTTCAGCATAAAAAGGATTGTGGGATTTCATGTAATGATTTACACATTCAGCTCAACAAGCTAAAGCTGAAACATATGCTTCCAAAAGGCATTCAACTTTTGCAGAATAAATAAAATCCCGCCCCACTTTGAAGTCGTTGACAAAAGTGCATTTACTTTAGCGGTGCCAGAGTTTCCAACTGAGCTTCCAAGTGACCCTGAATTTACCACTTTTCTCATTCCTGTCTAATTATACTTACGTAAAAATTTGCTTTATTGGGGACAATAAAGGCAAACAAGATGTGACTGTTGTTCTTTTTTAAGCTTCCTAAACAAGAAGTGCTTTTTTTGGCTGCACTGGTCATGTTGATATTTTCACTGGGCACTATGATTGTGTGTGTTCTTCCCTTACTTCTTGATTTGTTCTTCTGACTTATCTTTCCTCAAATGTACAGGTCTTTATTTTTCAGGATACTTGAAGAGTGCAAGTCCCAAAGACAGGGGTGTGCAATCCAGCAAGAATAAAGTATATGTATATGTGTATGTGTGAGGGATATATCCAGCTAGCTGCAGTGTACAAGGTTTAACTTACAAAACGAAGCAACACATTTCTAAATGGGGACTCTGATGCTGTAGCTGCATTATGTTGTTTGCCTATGAACTACACAAGACATATGTTATTTTAGCACTGTTATTACTAGTTTATAAAGCCATATTTAAAATTGTACACTTAATTGTAACATAACTTTAAATTGTGCACTGTGTTGATCCATGTACATATATATGAAGATCTGTATATTTTGTCTTTATGCTGTATGTCATTGGTGTGTAAATTATAACTAATGGATCTAAAATACCTTTCTGGTTCATGTCCTTATTCTGTGTCTGTGCTTTCTGTAGAGCTGTGAACAGCTGAGAGTTGCTCTCTTGAGAGTGGGGATTGCATGAAACTTTAATGGCCAGTCAGTTGAGCCCTCATCTCCCCAGGCAAATACTTTAGCCGCCAGCATTGTTTGAATGGAGTCATTCTGTCACTGCTCCCCTCTCCCCTTGACACTCAGGAAGGATTTCAGGGTGTAGCACAAGAGGAAGGACTGACACAAACTTGGGTGTGAGGAGGGGGGTCCCTGCCCTCCTCGCTCTGTTTCGTGGCTACTGCTACCGGTGTGAAAGTAAGTAATCTTGAGAAGGCAGCTCTGTCAGGAGTGCAGAAGCTTTAAGGTCTTTGCTCAGAGCACTGTGGTGGCTAGTTTCACTGTTTTTTTGAAAATTTTCAGCAAGTGTAAGTCCTTAGCCAGGCTTAGCATGCTGCCCCGAATGGAGCAGAGGGGCTGTGTGACAGGAGACATGACCTGGCTGGAATAAATACAGGGCAACAGCGGGCAGATAATAAAGGTGCAAGACTATACACAGGTGCTTTCAGACCTCACAGAGGCCTGACATCAAGTCCAACTTCCTAAGTGATGGTGTCAGTGTCACAATAAAAAAAAAAAACCTCAAAAGCACCCAACCCAACCTACCACAAAAACAACACCCCCCCCCCCAAAAAAAACCAAACCCAAAACAAAAAACAAGGACAAGTCAAGTCCAAGCCTGTAGTACCATTCTGAGCAGATGTTTAGCTCCTTTCACTGCCTTACAGTTTTATGGCTGGTGAGGTTGTTTATAGACTTTCTCTCTCCATGAAGGCTGGAAATTTCAATGCATTTAATAAACATGAAGGTCAGAAACATGCACCTAGGTTTAAATACAGGACTTGAAAAATTAAATATTGCAAGCTTGGATGAGCTGGCAGCCAAAGCAGAGAGCTCCCTCAAGGTCAGGTCTCTGTTCCAGGGAACTTCTATCTTGGTGAAATACTCATAAACTCTGTTTATTCCCTACTCCTAAAAACTTTAAATTGGGGCATGTGAGAAATATTCTGAATGCTACACAATAGTTCTGGGCCATATGGGCACACACAGTTGCTTACTGCAGCTTTGCCAGTGGGAATTTGATCAATCACAGTAAGTGGTGGTAAATCTGATCCTGACTTTAGAGAGTGCTGCCAAAAAGGTGAGGGTGGGTGCCTGTGTTTTCTGTGTGAGGAGATTGGAGGCAGGCATATGGTCCAAGAGTGCCCCAGGACAGCACCCCTCAGGGAACTGCACAAATAAGTTCCCTGAAAAGAATTTATCTGTTGGCCAGATCCTGCGTGGCAATGTCCCTGCTCATTGCAGTGGGATTGGACTGGGTGACCTGTAAACGTCCATTCAAACCCCAAACATTCTAATATTGCTCATTTTCCAGTTAAATTGTTCACAGCAGCTGATCAGAAGTCTCTGCCAGCTTTCCCCCATGCTGATGTCTGTTGTGAGATGGGCTCAAGGGTGCAAGGTGGGTGCCCAGTATATCCTGGGAGACCTGAGGCATCTGTGTAGAGCTGGCTGGCAGGATCCAGGTGAGACTTGGGACCAGGAGCAGCAGCTGGAGGCCAGACAGGCTATCTACAGCACTGAAATGATGGCTAAACAGCTGCAAACAAATCCTACCTAAAGGGAACAACAAAAGGGAAAATGAAAGAAAGTGATGGTGGCGTTGCAACTAATATTATTCAATGTTTATTTTATGGTGGGGCCCAAATAATCTGGCCACCATGAGTCCTTGCATGCGATGTTCTTCAGTGGCTCAGATTACCTACTGTGAAGTTTGCAGTCTGAGCAAAAAAGGTGCAGCAAGAGAGAGAAGAGAAAGATAGTCTCTTGTTTCAGTGTTGGCTGTGCATTTAGCCATGTACATTAGATTTTATATTAAGACTTTTCTAGGCTTCTCTAGGTGCCTGCACTGCTGATATCCATGAAGATCTGCTCCAAGTGGCCATGCAACCTCAGGGCTCCTCAGCAGAGCAGAAGTGTTTGCTGTCGGGTGAGCTGAACTGCTCCCGCTGCACTGACTGCATGACCCAGATACCCATGGGGGACAGTGGAAGATGAACATGGTTCAGGAGTGTACCCTATGGTCAGACATCAAATTAACACCTCATAATCCCAGGCTGAATCCCACCCAAAACCTGTCTTTACCTGAAAGCCCAGTTACCACCTCTACTTTGATACTTTTTCTGGGCCGTGGTGTACAATTTCAGATAGGCAAAGTTGTTCAAGGGAACTTCAGCCTCTTAACACTGAGCACTCCATGGTTAGGAAATACCAGAGCTCCATTGCACGTGTAGTTTTAATGCCACCTCTTTTTGCCTAAGTTTGGAGTGCAGATTTCAGTTCTTTCTTTCTCATACTACTTTTTTTTCCTTAAGACCTCTGCCTCATCTGATGCAGGGGGTAGAGACTGATGAATTAATGATGAGCTGGTGGGGATTTCTTTTGAAGTATGAACCCCAAGCCTTACTTACTGCACAGGATTCAAGTCCTACAATGGAAGCAGAATGATTAATTTCCTCATGAGCTTCTCTGTGGCAGTCATTACCATGGTTTCTGGGTACTTCAAAAATACTAACAAGTTGATAAATGCAGTAATAGACAAGACTAGAAAGATAGTGTTGTCAAGAGCCTTGAAACTAAGTGCAAGAAATTGGACTTTGATATAGGAAGAGCTAGTGGGTGGACTCAAAGAAAGAAGGAAAGACATAAACAAGTAATAGGCATCAAAGAGTTTCTTAGCAGATGCAGTTTATGTGGGTTAGAGGGTCTTAGAGAAGTGCTGATTAGGATGGAAATTGAAGGTTGAAAATAAAGCCTTGTTTATCAAAACAGGGAGGAAATTGTTTAAAGGAGAAAAGTGATACAGAAATAATAACATTTGGAGAGAGGATGCATGGGGCTGTCACGAGGCAGAAGCAGTTTTTCTGTCCTTCATAGTAGAATCTGCAGTGGCTGAGGGCGTGAAGCCCTTACAGACAGTAGTGAAAGGAGCTGAGTTTTCTCTGCCCAGGCGTGAAGGCTTTGAGGTGAGGCCGTGCTTCGCCATCGTTTCAAAGGCAGCGTTTCTTTGGGAGCCACCTGACACACGGTTATTATCTAGTAAGCAGCTTTGATTTATCAACTACATCTACACACAGGGAAATTGCCGTAATTTCACATGCAGTGATTCACTGTGGCAAAGAAAACCATAATTACCCGGGGTGCAAACTTCACCGCATGCTAATGCGGCTCTCATTGCCGCGGCTTCTCGGCACTGTGAGTGCAGCACTGCAGAAATAGCCCGTGGAGCAGGGAAAGGTGATTGCTCCCAGGAGGAACTGAAGTATTTGGAGGTAGAACAGCCTGCTCACTGTTGCTTGGGAGACCCAGGGCTGAACGTACGAAAGGTTGCCCCTACCCCAGCCTTTCTCTGCTCCCAGCCCTATTTTTGGTCCCGCCGCTGAAGATCATCAGTGATTCACTGTCACACAATGATTCAGAAGGGGAAAATGCGAAGGTTTTGCTGGTGAAGAAAGCATCACTGTGAAAGCAGGTGGCTCCCAAATGTATGCATGTTTTGATAAAGCAGGGGGTGAAGTTTGTGCCTGCTCTCTCCTGAGTTGTGGAGCAAGTTGTGAACAGCCTGTGCTTTTTACAGCTCCAGAGAATTTTCCTGTAATATTTCAACTGTAAAGTACTGTTACACATTTTAAAGGTGGGACTGTAGCTACTCTGCCTGCCCAGCTTAGTGATAGCTGAATAGTAAATATTCTCCCAGCTATTTTCTGAAAGCCAATGCCAACCCTGCT